>CM075977.1:129884793-130057912 GCA_038087875.1 Malacoraja senta
TACACTGTTTATTCATCCTATCTATTCCCCTAATGATCTTCTACACTACTATAAAATTGCCTCTCGTCCTCCTGTGCTCCAAGGAACACAGTGCTAGCCTGCTCAACTTGTTGTACAACTGTAACATTACATCTCAACTTCAACACTCAGCACCCTGACCAAAGAATGCCAATGTACCAAAAGCCTTCGTGACCACCCAATTTCAAGATGCTACTTTCAAGGAACTATGTACATGCTCTCCTAGATCCCTGTGCACTACAACATTCCCCAGGGCACTGTCATTCACTATGTAGGTCCTGCCCTGGTTTGTGTTCCCAGCTTACCTGCATTAAACTCCATTAATCATTCCTCAGCCCACTTGCCCAACTGATCAAAGATCACTTTAGTGTTACCTGCAAACTTACTAATTCTGCCTTCTATCTTCTCATCCAAATGTTTTATTAACGCATTGCATTTATTTTTGCAGCAGAGTGGATAACTTTGACTGGGATTGGCTTGGTGTGAAAGAGTTGGATGAAAAGGAATCTTAAATGTGCATCCTTGAGAGCTTTTTATGCCAGTACATATTATATACCATGACCTTGCACATTCGTTTAGCCCTGTCCATATTTCTTTGAAGCCTCTCTACATCCTCTGCACGATTATCATTGACTCCCATTCGGAGTTTCATCAGCTAACTTGCATGTATTACACCTAATCTCTCATCCAAATCATTGATTTTGCTTGTGAATAAGTGAGCAGGATATAGCACATAGGATTATTAAAAGTCTGACTGGGAAGGCAGATGATATTAGTGTTGAGCAGTATGTGTGAATATAATATTGTTGCAATCACTAAGATGTGGTTGAAAGAAGTGCAGGACTGGGAATTCAAAATTCCGCAAGGCATAAAAGTTGCATGTATGATGGAGATGTATAGAAGAAGATAGGGGCATTAGTTCAGTTTTGTTTATTGTCACGTGTACCAAGGTACTGTGAAAAGCTTTAGTTGCCTGCTATCCAGTCAATGGAAAGACTACATGATTACAATCGAGCCATTTACAGTGTTTAGTTACATACGATACGATACAATACGATAAAACTTTATTCATAACCGGAATGAAATTGGTCTGCCGACAGTCACAACACCCAAGGTACACAAAAACTTGAAATTAAAAGTAAAAAGAAAAACCCAAGCGACTGTTGGCTGGCTGCCTTGTGCACAGCGCCTTCACCGGAACAAATGAACAAACAAACGAACACAGACTTATACCCTGGGAAGAGGATTCTAAACTAGAGCCTCCCCCTCCCCCACACCGGGTCCCCCTTTGTTCTCCCACCGTCCCTCATGGCGGTTCCCCCACGCCGGGTCCCCATTGTCTTCCCCTCCCCCTCATGCTCATCGACCGTGAGGCCCCACCGCCACCAAGGCTCTCGCCGCCGCTGAGGCATGCACTGCCGCCGCAGAGGCTCCGTTCGCCTCCACCTCTGAGGCTCCTTCGGCCCAGACAGGCCTCGCCGCCTGGCTTCACCCCAGTCCCCTGAGAGGCCTGTGGGGCGAGTCGGGCCTACCCGGGCGCGTTCTGGTCGTCGGCAGCGCTGTTGTTCAGCGGGTGGCTCGGGCCCGTGCGTCTCCCCGGGACACTCCCGCCACACGCGCGGCTCCCCGGGGCTCTCCCGCCGCGCGTGCGGCTCCCCGAGACACATGATAAGAGAATAACGTTTAGTGCAAGGTAAAGCTAGCAAAGTCCGATCAAGGATAGTCCGAGGGTCAGCAATGAGGTAGATAGTAGTTCAGCACTGTTCTCTGGAGTGGTAGCATGATTCAGTTGCCTGATTGCCTGGGAAGAAACTGTTCCTGAATCTGGAGGTGTGCGTTTTCACACTTCTATACTTTTTGCCTGAGGGGAGAAGAGGGAGTGGCCAGGGTACAACTCGTCATTCATTATGCTGCTGGCCTTACTGAGGGAACGTGAGGTATAAATGTAGTCAATAGAAGGGAGGTTGGTTTGTGTGATGGTCTGGGCTGCGTCCACAATTCGCTGCAATTTCTTGCGGTCCTGGATGCAGCTGTTCCCAAACCAAGCTGTGATGCATCCTGATAAAATGTTTTCTGTGGTTTATCTGTCGAAATTGGTGAGAGTTGTTGGGGACATGCCAAACTTCCTAATCCATTTAAGAAAGTAGAGGCTTTATGGCCCTGTCCCATGGTACGAGTTCATGCCAAGAATTCTCCCGAGTTTGCCCTGATTCGAACTCGGAGATTTACGGTAATGGCCGCTCGTCGGTACTCGGGGCTCTCGTGGACATTTTTCAACAACTAAGAGACGTCCCCGAGCTCTGACGTACCCGCTACGTTCATTCTCCGTGCTTACCACGAGATAGATTTTTTTAAAACTCGGGAGAGTTCTTGGAATGAACTCGTACCGTGGAACAGGGCCATTAGTGTGCTTTCTTGGTCGTTGCTTCAATATGGATGGTCCAGAATTTGTTGCCGATATTGACTCCTAGGAATTTGAAATTTTCGACCATTTTAATGACGTCATCAATGCAATCTGGGGTATGTGTACATTATTGATCATAGAGACCACCTTTTCTTTAATGAAATAATTTGAAGTTTCTTCCAACACTCCTCCATTGGTAATGAGGCAGCAGTCAGTGGTAGACAGGAGCAATGAAGTAAGCAATGCACAGACGTACAACAGGAATAGACATGTAGTAATAGATTATTTGAACTTCATCAATATTGACTGAAATTGCCTTAGTGGGAAAACTTAAAGCACCTGTTCCTTTGGCGATTTTTTTGGCGACTGTTGGCATCATTGACTGACGTACGAGGTAACCGAAAAAGTTGCGGCGTGACGTGGGTGACGACGTATTGACGTGCGGTGTCTCAAGTGTCGCAATATTTATTTTGTCGTCGCTGGATTTTGAAATGTTCAAAATCTTTCGGCGACCTGATATGTCAGTCAATGACGCCGGCAGTTGCTGAAAAAAATCGCTAAGTGGCATAAGCCCTTAAATGAGCAGGTTCATTTCATTTTTGTTCGACAGAACCTAGCAAAATAGATTGGGACCAGCTATTTGCAGGTAATATCACTTGCTGGCATGGGCAACACAACTAAACACAAAATTCCACCCTCCATAAGGGTGAAAGTTTAGGATGGCAGCTCTGGGGAACCCTGGATGTTAATGGATATTGATCATTTGATAAAGGAAGAAAAGGAAGCATTGAAAATAAGGTGGACCTTCAGGAGTAAAGAGTGTAAGTTAAGGAACTGGAAAGATAAAGAGTGACCATGAAACACGAGTAACAGAAAGGATAAAGGAAAATTCTTAATAAGTCTTTCAAGCCCAAAAGGGTAACCAGAAAAAGAGTGAGGGCCCCAGTAAGGGCCAAGGAGGCAATCTACACATGGGACTAGAGGTTATGGATGAACTCGTAAATGATATTTTCATCTGTATTCAATAAGGAGAAAGACTCTAGGTGGAGATTTCAACCAGGGCTTTGAAAGATCAGTTCTTTAATGTCTTATTGAGCAAAATGGTGGATAAATCTTCAGAGCCTGATGCGATGTAACCTCAATACTTTTGGGAGGCAAGTGGGAGGATTCCCGAGGTCCTGACCGAGATACTTAAACGTTTGGCTACAGGGAAGGTGCTTGATGACTGGAAGACTGAATGTGCTAATTTTATTCAGGAAGGGCAGTGTAATAGCCCTGTCCCATGGTACGAGTTCATTCCAAGAGCTCACCCGAGTTTAAAAAAAATCAAACTCGTGGTAAGCACGGAGAATGAACATAGCGGGTCCGTCGGAGCTCGGGACGTCTCTTAACGCTAACGGCAGGTACTCGGGAAGACTCGCTAACGGCAGGTAAGCACGGGAAGACTCGTGAAGATTTTTCAACATGTAGAAAAATGTCCACGAGAGCCCCGAGTACCAACGAGTGGCCATTACCGTAAATCTCCGAGTTCGAATCAGGGCAAACTCGGGAGGGCTCTTGGAATGAACTCGTACCGTGGGACAGGGCTTTAAAGCCGGGCGATCATAAGCCACTTACTCCACCATAGAAAGAGGGAAATTATTTGGAAAAAAAATCTAGGTGACAGGGTTAATTTACATAGGGAAAGATAGGGATTGATCAGGAATAGTCAGCACAGATTAATGGTTTTCTTATTGTCACGTGTACCGAGATACAGTAGTAGTGTGGAAAATTCAAGACTCTATTAAAGATGTGGGAACAGGGAATGTAGAAGGCAATAATTGAATGGGTGGTGTCAATGTGGATTTATTAATGGATAAATCATACTGGATAAATCTATTTGAGCTTTTTTGTGGTTGCAACAGAATATATCAGAGCAACCCAGCGAATGCTTTATGTTCAGACTTTGAAGGCTTTCAATAAAGTACCCCACTTTAAACATATGAACAATGTAAGGGCACTTTATTTTTACTTCAAAATAACATCTTCAGTCTCTGTGAAGAATCTGCATCATCTTTCTGTTTTCCTTTATACATACCAATAGAAATTTTTAGCTTTTTTGTTTTTCTGCTTTCCCTTTCCATATCAATATCTTAGTAACACTTTCCTGGGTTTCGAACATTGTCCTGTTGTCTGCCTTGCTGCTCATTTTGACAGCATTGAGCTTTTTCGCCTGATCTAATGCGATCTTCAAATTATTAGCTACAACCACATCACTTTTCCAGGTAGCCATTTGTGTCTTAGTGGAATAAATGTTTATTATTAATGAAGTGCTTTATTTTAAAATCTTGCTTAAACCTTTTTTTTGCAATTAAATGGTTTATAACAATTTAGATTTATTAAGGGATTCATAAATGTGTGTTTGGTTTTCTTCATTTATTATAGGTGCTACATGGCGAACAATATCTGGAACTGTACAAACCGCTGCCTACTTCAGGTAACTACATGTTTTATAATGCAGAAGTTAATTCTAATCCAAGCATTGAACTACCACTGTTGTTTCAAAACCAAATAATCTGAAAATAGTTGCTTTTATTGAAAAACAAGTGTCAGTACAATAACGTCGAGAGTCGATGGGGGAGAAACTGTTTGCTCATTCCAGAGGGCAGTAGTTCAAGCTGTTCAGAGAAGCACCAAACGACAGATGATTTATTTCTGTAGCAAATTGTTAAGTATCTGGCAATAATTACAAGGTGGCAGTAACTCAGAACTAAATTGGCTGTATACTTGGAAATTTAAAATGCGATGGACTGTTGAGGTGGGACTAAGTAACCAAGTCCTTTAAATAACAAGTTTGTGTGCAATAGGTTGAATGAATTTTGTTCTGCCTTTAAATGAAGTCAGCTTTTCCAGCCATGATTATGAACATACATTGTGCAAAATCCACAAATTACCTTGAAAAGGACAAATAGAAGCTAGTTTTAATTTGAGATTGAATTGTGCTACTAACAAGAAGATGTATAACAGCAAATAACCTGAAGTGTATTGTAGAGGTCATGTTCATCAACTTGCAACTACACTAAGCTGTGGAATTGCTTCTGTAAATCAGTTAATTTGTTTTTTAGAACCAAGAGAATAGTAATGTTGTAAACACTTAGCTGCCTTTCACGGGAGAGAACCCATTGGATGTTCGGGCAACTTTTGATGGGGATCTTGAACATTGTGAAAGATTCGTAAATACAGTGAAATCAGAAAATCTAATCCCGACCAATCCCTTTTCCCCCATGTAGAACAATTTAGGTTCTCGACCAACATGCAATACAACCAAAGAATTAGGCCTTTGAAACCCTTGAGCACATTCTGAAATTTCACAGTTGGAGTAGTTGGTGATCTATCTCCATAAATCTGCCCTTGTTTCTACTTCATATCTTTCGTAAGCCTCAGTCAATCGTTAATAATTGACCTGGAAATAATTGACATTTACAGAAGCGATTTCCAAACTTCCTCATGTGGATTTTTTCTTCTCCACATCTAATCCATTCCCAAACGTATGCTTTTTACACTGTCAATTATCTTTGCTTTCACAGATCTTTCTCTACAATTGAACATCTAATCCATGCATTCACAAAATCTCATTTCATAGCATTCCTCCTCTGACAATCTATTACCTGCAGACCATTCGAAATGCCTCATCTCGCCTCTCAAAATGCTAAACTGCCTTCTTGCAAACTTTATCCTTGCTAAGCGATCCTGGCTTTTTATGTCCGTGAAAACTGGATTCATGTTTCTCATTCAAAACATTAACTTCCACCATTGAAACTCTGTGCACACCTTGATCCCCATCCCATTCCCACATCCTTTATTGCTTTTGCCCATTTTCTTTGCACAGCCTAAATTCTTGTGCAACAGTGTACTTACTTCCCAGTGTTGAGAAATGTTCAATTAAAAGCTGTGCAATTCACATTGCTGCTTATTAATTCTGTGACTTCATTGAGCTGTTGTAAAGTGAAAGCGTTTTCACAAACCAGCCTTGATGTTTTAGAGTTAAGAAGTTTAATCTTTTAATGCTAACTGTGTTTGTTGTAATTGGTAGGGACACTGAAATCAGAGAGCATCATTGCAGATATTCTTGATAAAGGATCTGGTGCTGTCATACTTCTAGATGGTGAGTCTTATGTCATTAACATTTTCACATTGAGTTTCATCGCAACTCTTATCTACTTAAAGCAATTTTTGTCAGGCTTTGGCATTTTTTTCCTTTTAACTTTGTGTGCTATTTCTTTCATTCTCGCAGTGTATAAAAGAACAAATGTATTGCCAATAATAAAAAAGGGATATTGGATGAAAATAGCAACACTGTTATATAATTCTGATCTAAACATGCTCCCCATGAAATTTGAACATTTATTTGAACATGTATTTGATTGCCTGTTTACTTTGGCGCTTTGCAATTGAGCATAGCACAGTGGCTCAACTAGTAAGTAGTGCTGCTGCATCACAATGCCAAGGTTCCTGGTTAAATCCTGACCGTGGGTTTTTGTCTGTGCGAAGTTTGCACATTTTCCCTGTGACCGTGTGGGTTTCCTTCGGGTAGTCTGATTTTCTCCCACATTCCAAAGACATGGGTTTGTCGGCTAATTGTCCTCTGTAAATAGGAGGGAATGTGAAAGTGGGATAACATTGAATGAGTGTGAATGTGTGGTTGACATGGACTCGGTGGGCTGAGGGGCTTGTTTCCATGCTGTGTCTCTAAAGTAAACTAAACTTTTCATGGAGCAAAATGCAAAGGCAACCATATTTGGGTCAACTTGCATCACTTTGGAAATTTGATGAGCACTTCCAAATGTGAAATAATTTGAGTATTACTGGGGAAATTGGTTCATTTGAGCATATCATTGAGCAGTCCTTTGGACAAATATGTTTTAAATAATACTCTGGGAGCGGAACCAACGAACGCAAATCCTACTGGTTGCCCTCTAACCATTAGGCTTCTCACCCCCTGTGCCGCAGTCCATTTACTGATCACAGTAATGACCTGCTCAGGTCCTACCATCTCTTTCCTTTCCATTCCACAAAACACAAAGGTGGTTTTGATCTCCAACTAGCAAAACTTGCCAATCACTTCAGGCATCCACCTTCAGTGCCCCCAACCATGGGCACCAGAATTGGCATTCCCATAACCCTTTGACTGCTGAGCTTCACCTTTTCTTCCTCCTAACATTTGAGACCAAACTTTGGATCTGGATATGCAAAGGCAAATGTGAATACAATTCAGTAGCACCTGAGTGGAAACAAGGAGCTGCAGACGCTGGTTTACAAGAAAAGACACAAAGTGCTGGAGTAACTCATGGGTCAGGCAGCATCCCTGGAGAATGTGAATAGGTGACTTTTCAGGTCATGACCCTTCAGATTGTAGAAAGGATGCCTATCCACGTTCTCCAGAGATGCTGCCAGACCCGCTGAGTTACTCCAGCACTTTGTGTCTCTTTTTCAGTAGCACTTGCTGTGGTGGACCAGCAATCAAGGAGGTTGCACATCATTCAGCAGCCATATAGTGAAATTTTATGTGCACATCATTTCTGGATCGCCATCACCTTGTTTAGAAAGCAATAATTTCAAAAATACCAATACATTGCTGCAGTTGGAAGGAAGAATATAGGTTATACTAGGAGGGTGCAGAATATTGACTTGTTGAAGGGATTTGTCATAAATTATCCTGCCAATTGCCAAATATTATTCTTGTCTGCTTGGTAATTTTTTATAATTTGCATGTATTTTCTATCACAATAGATTTACAGAAACTTGGCCCAGACTATATACAAAGTTAACAGTAATACTGATTTTTTTCAGTTCATACTTACAATGAGAGAGACCTGGTCTGCTTTAACCAGTTCTCTTTATTTGTTGTTGGAGCTGGAGGCTTTGGTGGAAAGAGGACGTCTGATAAAGTTAAGGTATGTTAGTTTTAAGAATGTTTTTGCAAATTCCCCTTGTCATGTTAAATTCAGACTCTTTAACTGCAAGATTATGTATGTTCACACAAACCAGTCCCAGCAAGATAAATATGTAATTTAATTAAAATGTGGCAATGTCAAACATGGCATATTTCATAGTAACATTTATAAGCTCATGTATTTTTAAATTTGATGGTTATTAAAATATAATGTTCTATCTTAAATTCTAGCAATAACATTTTATTAGTCTTGCTTAAATGTATGCTGCAGAAAGTGCTAGGGATGCAAAGATATTTTTCTATAATTTAAGAAAATGTCTAAGAATTTCAATCTTATTTTGTGTCACATGCACCTCTAATGTGTATTACTGAAAAAACCTTGCTCAACTTCTTCAACACCTCAGTCTAATCTGCAATCTGCTTTTTGTTGATATCTTACCCAGAATTTAGTCCTGGGTGGACCACAATTTACCCTAAAGCATACGACTATGGCCCCATCATAATTATATTTACCTTGTCACATTCTGGGCTAGAGTGTTTACGTTACTAGAATATCATTTGACCACTGTGTTCCTTATTTTGAGTTTTTCAGCATGGAAACAGGACGTTTAGGCCCAGCTTGCCCATGCCGACCAATATGCCCTAGTCCAACCTGCCTGTGTTTGGTCCATATCCTTGTAAACCTATCCTATCCTATCCTATCCATGTACCTGTCAAATTATTTTTCAAACGTTGTGATAGTGCCTGCCTCAAATGCCCCCACCGGCAGTTTGTTCCATATATACCTACCAACCTTTGTGTTTATAAAAAAAAATAATAAGAAGAAAGTTGCCCCTCGGGTTCCTGTTAAATCCTTCCCCCCCCTTACCTTAAACCTATGTCCTCTGCTTCTTGATTTCCCCTGCTCTGGATAAAAGGCTCTGTGCATTTGCCCTTTGAATTCCTCTTTTAATCTTGCACAGATATGTGTTGAGGTGTTGCATTTTGGGAAGAATAGAACACCCCTCATCCTCCTGCACTAGGAATAAAGTCCTAGCACTTTTGAATAAAGTTCAAACACTCACTAAAGGGCCTGTCCCACTTGGGCGATTTTTCAGTGGACTGCCGCGACTGTCAAGTTCGTGGCACTCACTGAAAACCGGAACTGGAACAGCGAGTGTCAGAGTGGAACACACACACACACACAGACACAAACAAATCACAAAGGCGGGGGCCAGGGAAAGCAGGGGAGCGTTGTCTGAAATTCACACGGTGCAAAAGCCAAGGTGATACAGACTCACACCACGATGAACAGGAAGGTTAAGACGGCTAGCACAGTGTACGGTAAGTCCTTTAAAAGGGGAGAAGGAGTGGAGACATTTTTAAGAAGCCAGACAACGTTTAATAAGAAAGAGATGCACAGCTGTGAAGTTTGGCGGGCATTTAACATTACCGGTCAGTTCTCCTTGGTTCTGAAAACTTATGCTTATGTTTTTTTTCACCCAATGAACCAATGAAAATGCCCGGTCAGCAAAGGTGATTAACTAAAACTATCTACGACTAGCTCGACTACCTATAACTACATGGAGACCCCACTACAACTGCACCTACGACTACAAAAGTATAGATTTTCTCCATTGCGACATGTTGAAAAATTTATGGCGACCATACTGAGGCCGCGACTAGTTCCCAGAATGTGGGAACACCTCGCGTCCATGAAGGAAACTCACCAGAGACCACCAGCGAACATGTGGCGACCATGTGGTGATCATGTGGCGAGCGCAGGGTCTCCTGCACTCGCCTAAAAAGTCGCCTATGTGGGACAGACCCTTTACACAATGTCATTTACAGCAGCCAATTTAATCTATCAACCAATACCTCTTCAGGATGCAGGCGGGAACTTGAACTTCCATGTAGTCACGGAGAGTCTATAAACTCCACAAAGACGAGGTCAGGGAGGAATGCAGGTCACTGGAGCTGTGTGATAGCAACACTGCCACCTGATGCACTTTGAGAGTGTAAGCTTTTAGGAGAGGTTGGACAAACCTAACTTGTTTTCTCTGGTATGTCAGAGGTTATGGGGAAGACCTGATAGAAATATATAAAATTATATTTAACTGGAACCTTTTTTCCAGTGGAAATGTCAAAGGCTAGAGGGAATAGCTTTAAGGTGAGACGGGCATAGTTTAAAGGAGATGTGCGGCATAAGTTTTTAACTTAGAATGATGGGTACCTGGGACGTCTGCTAGGGGTGGAAGTTGAGACATTTGAGCGATAGAGGCATTTAAAAGGCTTTTATAGATAGACACATGGAAATGCAGGGAACGGAGGAATATTAATCAGACAGAGAGAAGTTTAATTTGGTATCATGTTTTGCATGGATATTGTGGGTCGTAAGACCTGTTCCTCTGCTGTACTTTTCTATGCTCTATGTCACAAAATTCATTTTGTATGACAGTCAGTCATTTATTGGTTTACCATCGAACATCTTGTTTATTTTTTGAGTACATTAATAAAATAAGTGTTTTGTTTTGTCCAGGTTACTGTGAATCCTCCAAGTAGACCCCCTGACGCCACAATGACTGATGTAACTAGTATGAACCAGGTATATCTTTCTTGGTTATGCCAGTTTTTATGAGCTTCCTTTCAATAGAAAATCTATTTTTAGCAAACCTAACTTGGATGAATACAAAATACTAATTTAATTTGAAAACAATGCACTATATGCTTCCAGTTCATTATTTTTTGATAATATACTTGAATTACTGATTTACCATATTATAGCTGTAGATGTCAACTACATAAATATGGAGCATGTGTGCAGTTCCTGGCAGAGTTTAAACATGTTGCTAACTGGATGCAATTAATGAGTTTCTTTTATGTAAAAGATAGATCAGGATGACTTGCATTTGTTTTTCTGTAAGCTCGATGTAATTTAGAAAATGAAGGATTCGGAAGATTATCTCAATTAATTGGACAAAAGGAAATCTATCCTTTAGCAATATTATCTGTTCCACAATAACTCGTTACTTTTCACCCAACTTATACTGTGTGCTTGGAATTTTTTTATTAAACCGGAAGCATTCCTATGGTGTTGCACTGACCGTTTATAGAACAGGTCATTGATGCAAAGGAGCATTTGACTTCGATTGGCATCAAGGAGCCTGGTAGAACTGGTCCATTAGACCAAAGGGAAAATAGTCCAGTGTTTATGGTCATGCCTCTTATAAAGGAAGATGACTGTGGTTGTTGGAGACCATCATTTCAGCCCCAGGGCATCACCACAGGAGTTTCTTTGGGCAGTTTCTTGACCCAGCCATCTTCAGCTTTTTCTTCAATAATCTTCCTTCTATCATGAGATAAGAAGTATAAATATTTGCTGATAGACAAGAGACAATGGGTGCAGGAGTAGGTGCAGGAATGGCGAGCCAGCACAGCCATTCAATATGATCATGGCTGATCATCCCCAATCAGTACCCCATTCCTGCCTTCTCCCCATATCCCCTGACTCTGCTATTTTTAAGAGCCCTATCTAGCTCTCTCTTGAAAGCATCCAGAGAACCTGCCTCCACCGCCCTCTGAGGCAGAGAATTCCACAGACTCACCACTCTCTGTGAGAAAAAGTGTTTCCTAGTCTCTGTTCTAAATGGCTTACTCCTTATTCTTAAACTGTGGCCCCTGGTTCTGGAGTCCCCCAACATCGGGAACATGTTTCCTGCCTCTAGCGTGTCCAAACCCTTAACAATCTTATATGTTTCAACGAGATCACCTCTCATCCTTCTAAACATCAGAGTGTACAAGCCCAGCTGCTCCATTCTCTCAGCATATGACAGTCCTCCCATCCCGGGAATTGACTCTGTAAACCTACGCTGCACTCCCTTAATAGCAAGATTGTCCTTCCTCAAATTAGGGGTCCAAAACTGCACACAATACTCCAGGTGTTGTCTCACAAGGGCTCTGTACAACTGCAGAAGGACCTCTTTGCTCCTATATTCGATTCCTCTTGTTAAAAAGGCCAACATGCCATTCGCTTTCTTCACTGCCTGCTGTACCTGCATGCTTACTTTCATAGACTGATGAACAAGGACCCCCAGATCCCATTGTACTTCCCCTTTTCCCAACTTGATGCCATTTAGATAGTAATCTGCCTTCCTGTTTTTGCTACCAAAGTGGATTACCTCACATTTATCTGCATTAAACTTCATCTGCCATGCATCTGCCCACTCCCCCAACCTGTCCAAATCACCCTGCATTCTCACAGCATCCTCCTCACAGTTCACACTGCCACCCAGCTTTGTGTCATCTGCAAATTTGCTAATGTTACTTTGAATCCCTTCATCCAAATCATTGGTATATTGTAAATAGCTGCGGTCCCAGCAGCGAGCCTTGCGGTACCCCACTAGTCACTGCCTGCCATTCTGAAAGGGACCCGTTAATCCCTACTATTTGTTTCCTGTCTGCCAACCACTTCTCTATCCATGTCAGCACTCTACCCCCAATACCATGTGCCCTAATTTTGCCCACTAATCTCCTATGTGGGACCTTATCAAATGCTTTCTGAAAGTCCAGGTACACTACATCGACTGGCTCTCCCTTGTCCATTTTCCTAGTTACATCTTCAAAAAATTCCAGAAGATTAGTCAAGCATGATTTCCCCTTCGTAAATCCATGCTGACTCAGAGCGATCCTGTTACTGCTATCCAAATGTTCGGCTATTTCATCTTTTATAATTGACTCCAGCATCTTCCCCATCACCGATGTCAGGCTAACTGGTCTATAAGTCCCTGTTTTCTCTCTCCCCTGATGTTTGCACAAATTTCACAACTCAGTGAGAGAAGCAGCCCATGCCTGCATATAAACATCATTCAGTCATAGTTTGATAATTGGCATGTAAGATGCACACCACAAGAGAGACAGATATTAAACTTTGCTAAATCAACCCCATAGATGCAGAGGTTATATGAGCCAATCAGACTAATGTAAGACATTGCAAATTTAATGAATTGTGAAATGTGTTTTGAAATGTTGCAAAATTAACAATGCACGACATGTGCTTTTAAATGTCACGAAATACTGTAATGATTAATATGGGAATGATTCCTCTTAGATAGGCACAAAATGCAGGAGTAACTCAGCGGGTCAGGCAGCATCTCTTGAGAAAAGGAACAGGTGACGTTTTGGGTCGAGACCTTTCTTCAGACTGAACATGAGTCTCGACCCAAAACGCCACCTATTCATTTTCTCCAGTGATGCTGTCTGACCCACTGAGTTACTCCAGCATTTTGTGTCTATCGTCAGTGTAAACCAACATCTGCAGTTCTTTCCTACACAATGAGTCCTCTGTTCCAGGCTGCTTTATATCGACTGAATGGAGACTGGAACCCTTTGCACATTGATCCAAGTTTTGCAGCTTTTGGAGGTAATGCAAAAATAACTTCATCAAAATAAATGTTTTGCTCACTAATTTTGTTATTTATGTATAATATCTAACAGTGAATTATAATATAACTGTGCTAATTATTAATAGGATTCAGTTTTCATGTTCTTTTTGATAGTAGGATATGGGCAATGTTATCAAGGGTGCAATTATTATCCATGACTAGATGCAATGGCATAATAATGGCAATTCCTATTATTTAACTCCTTGAGGTCCCTGTAACAAAGATAATTTTACATTGGTGTCAGAGGAAATTTCAAGATTCTGACAGCATTAATGATGAATGATAATTTGTGTAAGATAGGCAGTTCTCTGATGTAAAATGGGAAATAATATAAGAATACATGAAAAAAGAGTAGGAGTCATGGCTGAACACTTGTCTCAGTGCCACTTTCAATGCTGTTTACGTTCCTTGATTCATTTTACGTCCATAGATACAGATTTTTGTCTTGAACGCTATGAATAAGCCTCTGGGATAATGAATTCCAAAGGTTCACACTTTCAGAGGGAAAGAAAATCTCGTCATGTTGGTCCTAGATGCCTGCCCCTTATTCTGAAACTGTCTGCTGGTCTGAGACACTTCCCCCTTCAACCAATCTATCAAGCACCTTAAGAATTTTTTAAGTTCCAACGTCTCGTCTCATCCTAATTAAAATCCAGAGAAGAATCCCAGTGTATTCAATCTCTTTGTATACAGTAAACCTGCCACGCAGAAACTAATGTTGTGAATCTTAGTGGCCACTTTCTATGGCAAGTTCATCCTTTCTTGGGTAAGGTAGCAAAACTGCACACAACACTCAAGTGGAGTCTAAACAATTGCAATCATTTCCTTGTTCCTTTGATCAAATAATCTCATAATAATGGCTAACATCATTTTCCTTCATTAGTTACCCACTGCATCTATATATAGGCCTTGTTTACCAGTGCCACTTTGGATATATATGTAAGATATAAGACACCATTTATTTATTTGCCTCTGTACTCCACAATTTGAGATTTGTAATAGAAAAAATCACATGTGGTAAAAGTGCACATAGATTTTATTAAAGGCCATTTTTATACATTTTCATTTCACCATGTAGAAATTATACCACTATGTGATTTTTTCTATTACAAATCTCAAATGGTGGAGTACAGAAGCAAATAAATAAATGATGGGTCTTTGTCCCAAACATTATGGAGGGAACTGTATATACATACTGAACTTTTTTTCTCTCGTTTATCATATTGTTTGCAGTGCACTATGTTTATATATTCTGTTGTGTTGCTGGAAGTAAGAATTTTACTTCGGAGTCACGTGAGTGACTATGTGAAGAAGGCCGTCAGCCCGTATGCGCGTCATTACGTCTACCGCATTGAGCAACGCTGACTGGCAGGTGCGCTGCTCCTGCCAGCGGTAAGTTTAAACCTGCAGGTAAGTTTTAAACTTTCCAGGTTATGTTTTCTTTTGCAGGAATCTCTTTTTATAGAGTTTTCCTGCTGAATTTCGGGGCGAAGTCGGGACGGGCCGCGGAGAAACCTTTATGGACCGCGGGGAATCCTGGTCACGACCTCGGGGAATCCCGGCCACGGACCGCGGGGAACCGGCATACGGAGACCGCGGAAGTGCAGGACAACGGCCGGCGGTCAAATTTGCCTCCCGAGTCGCTGGCGGTGGAGCCAGCGGCTTCAGACGGGTGCCGGTAGCATCTTGGCAACCCCGCTTGGAGGGTATGCCACGAAGAAAGTCTGTACGGCCCGTTGACTCAAACAAGTCGGGCCAGGAGGATTCCTGATGGAGAGGATCACCTCCTTCAATGGGTAGCGTCTTCGGACGTCTAACCTACATGGAGCACCTGATGGAGAGGTGCTCCACAATTGTATGCTCCAAAGGAGGGAGTTATATCACCGCGGGTCTCCTCGGGGCACACGGCAGCAGCACCTGTTACAGAGCTGTACAATGTCTCCCTCTCTGAGGAGGGGAGCATTCGGGGTCAGTTTTGTCTGACTCGGAGTTCGGAGGTATAGCCGGGGAGCATACAACGAGGCACGAAGGATATGGTCTGTGGAGGGGCCATATCGGCGCAGGTCTCCCCGGGGCCTGCGGCAGCACCTGTTTCAGGGCTGCTTACTATCGCCCTCGCTATGGAGAGGAGTGCGAGGGGTCAGTGTGTAACTGACTCCAAACTCGGAAGTATGTCCATGTGTGAGGTACAAGAAATGTCTGTCATGGCATCCAGGGTTGCGACATCCTCGCAAACGCAGGAGTGCTGCAGGAAGAGTTCCAGCAGTTGGCAGGAAAACCTCATGTCACGTCACAACAGGAACAGGTGACGGCTGTGAGATACCATGCACCTGTACATTGTTCCTGAAAGTGCTGGCAGTGAACAACGCTATCAGGGGTGACATTGGAGGGGCATGGAAACCCCGGAAATGAAACCAGTCGCCGAATCTTCTCTCCAGGTAAGACCTGCATGAGGGAGCTAAAGCTGTCGAACTAATCAAGGACGAGTACAGCTTCATCGTTTCGGCGACAACACACCCCACGCCTCCATCGGCAGTAAGCGGTTCACTGAAGCTGGTGGCAATCCACGCACCCTACCAGTCCTACTCTCCAACCAAGGACGGAAATAGAACCCGCATCAGGGGCCTTTGGGCTTACCATAAGACCACCGGTAACCATGAAGGTAGGTGAGTCTGGTTCTTTCCGAAACATGGGGTATGTGGACCATTTACAAGTTGGTAATATTTACACTTGTTTTTTGTACATAACAATGTGAACATGTGAATAGTTTATACTGCACAGAATTATGGCCGGAGTTGTCTTTTAAGGCTGCGTATTATGGCCAGGATTGCCTTTCGACACGGGCTCAGAATTATGACCAGAGTGTTTTTCAAGGCAGGCTCGGAACTATGGCAGGCGTGGCCTGATCATTGTGTAAGGTGCAGGATGTGGGTTCATCCTTGATTTAACTCGCATGTGCAGTATAGACATTTCAGCATAGCAAACCTCATTACTGTCTAACAACTGATTTCCATAGGATCTTTATGGCATACTATTCAGTTCTCATTCACAGGGATAACTGGAGATATTTTGAAATTTAGCTGGATGGGGCAATGATAACAGTTAAAGAGTTGCAACATATGCTAACTTCAGTTCCCAGGCTATTTACCAAATTACTAAAACCGGCGCTTGGGCTGCTCAGAGCTCAAAAACACTTGTTATGGCCTAACTGCATGATATTCTAAACGCTGTATTTTGCTAAAATTAACTGTTTCAGCCGCACACTATATTTGAGAAATTGGGGTTTCTCATCCATCCAGTTAAAATTTAAGTTGATACCAACTAGAGTTATTGATTATTGGGATTTACCTTTAACTCTATTAATTTATCTGACTCCGCCCTGGGGCAAGAGATTGGAATTAATAAAGCCTGTAACAATCTTGTTGTTATGAAGCAGCCTCTATTCATCAAGTGTAATTGGCAATATAGTGGCTGTGTTTCAGCTGTGCATTTGGACCTTTGCATTATCAGACCTTACAACGTGCAAAGGAGTAACCTCTTAAGTGCCATGTGGGTCATTATTAACAGACCTATGCTATTACCAGCTGAAACAATCAAAGTCACAATGGTGGACGAACAGTGTTCAACATTGCTCCTCTAACTTTTGCTCGGTACTCTTCAGTTATATTACAAACTGATGCTAGTACTCAAAGATGAAAAATCACGAATACCATCTCTAGTTACGGAGGCGGATGGGATTTGCATGAGTTACCAATCCTTCAGTTATATGGTATCAACTACCTATAGACACTAGGTATATTCCATGGGTTAAAGTTTATTGTGCGAATATGCATAATCTGTAAGCTCTACTCCAAGTTGATACACTATGGTGGTGGCATATGTTAATCACATGGGTGCAGTCAAGTTAAGTATCCTGTGATAGTTTACCTAACCTCACTTGGTGCTGGTGTATCATCACGTAATATCTATGACAACACAGAATGGATGTTGTATCACAAAGTATTTAACGACATTGTGGTTCGATGAAACACCGTATATCAATATGTTTGCATCCAGGCTCAATCACCAGTTGCAAAAATATGTGGCACAGTAATGATAGATGCATTCTCGCTACACTGAGGAGGAATGTTCTCTATGTCTTTCCTCCATTTTGCCTCATAAGTCGGGTCTTGCACTAAAATCCAGCAAGATCTCGCTTCAGGCATTTCGTACTGCCTGATTGGCCTATGCAGCCATGGTTCCCGCTAATATTGGGAATGATAATAGGACCTTATATGGTTATCCTAAACACAAAAATTTGCTGGTTCACCCCGTGATTCAGGATACCATCCTCTGCGTGATAAATCAATTTATAGACTTGCAGACTCTGAGAAGACCGTTCCGGCGGCTCGGGTTGCCAGACCGACCTATGTACGTGCTCACTGCTTATAGTAGCAATGTTACAAAATTTTGAGATTTAAAAAATAAAGTCTGCAATTTATCCCATCAGATAAAGCATAAAAAGAAGTTTAATTTGACACTTAATTCACTTTCATATCTTCAGTATTAAAAAAGTTATGGCCATTATCATACTCAGAAATTAGCATCTAGTTCCCTATTGCTTTTCCATTGACTTAACACAAAAGCTGTGATCGAGGACAGTTAAAAGCCCATAACTTTCTTAAAAATTATGGTAACTGAAAGAAATTTTCAGGTATTATAGATTGAAGCATTCTGAAACAAATATGAAACAATCTTACTTCGAAGACATGAAAGTAAAGCATATAATTAGTTAGTTACCTAATTGTAGCTAATTACAAAATTCAATTACTAGATCTAAACATCTATCAATTTCTTAAGAATAGATTAACATTTTTAAATAGCCTAAGTGTCCAAATAACATTCACACAATAATTCACAATATAACATAATTTTTAAATCTAATTTTCATGAATTTACAGGCCAAATGGAAGGAATTGAATGTTTAATACCTGTAAATTAATGGGCATTTAATTCATCTTGCGAGTGAGAATTTCTGGAACGCGATCTTTTGGAACGTTCATTTGCGGTGAATTTAACCCCGTATTGGCATGAAAAATACTGCCGTTAGTTCGGGGAATAAAATCACCGTGTCGCATGAAAAAATGTGGATTAAAGGCTTCTTAAGAAGCACTTTTATACATTTAAAGAAAGCACTTTCGTTTACCTGTCCATTGTGTGAAATCCATCCCCGTTATTGGCGTTGACGCTTCAGGAGCTGCTTTTAAAATGACTGTAGCGCTGACATTGACGATTTAATTAAAAAAAAAAATTCACAAATCGCCGGTAGGAACGATTTTGTCAGCGAAGGTTTGTACTCCAACAAAATATTTCCAGGACAAGGGAGGAGAAACCGCGTTTTAACCCCGCCCCCCCCTTAAAGGCGCCAAAATCGCGCACACGGCCAGTGGCAGAATTACAGCGCGACTGAAGGTAAGTTTTGTAACATACCTACTCATAGCACCAAAAAGGCAGTACTTTTTCCTCATCAGGAGGTGGGAAGTGTTTTGTTAAATGCCAATGATACATATAAAACGGCACGGATAACTAACGTCTCACAGTTCATTTTCAGATGGGTCCCAAACAAGTTTTCATGGCATACCCCATAGACGTTTGGTTATGTGTGGTCACACATTTACAACAATACGTCAAGGTCACCTAGAGCCTTAGAGGCTCTGCACTAGCAATGATTGTTAGTTACTAAAACCTCATAAAAAGGTGTCTATCCAGACCATCTCCAGGTGGTCAAAACGGGTTTAGGCTTATGCAGGAGTAGATACTAATATTTTCAAATCTCACTCCACTAGGGCTGCTACCACATCAGCAGCAGGGTTATGTACGTTCCACTGGACCACATCCTAGCGGCTGTAGGATGGTCAAACGAACTAACTTTCCAACTTTTTATAATAACCCATTGCCAGACCGGGGGTATTTGCCATTCCATTTATGTTCGGTTTCATAGTTTCCCCCCAGGACGGGAAGGGTCACTATTGATTTCCTTTGATGATTAAAGCATCAGCATTTTAACAAACTATGTCATGTCTGAATGCATTAATCTTTTTCACTCATCCATGGTCAATTGATGCAATGTGTGACGCCTGGACTCGTATCCGGCATGAAATCACAGAGCTTTAAAATCTTCACGTGACTCCGAAGTAAAATAGTAAGATTAAACGAGAACTTACCAGTTTGAAGTTTGATCTTTATTTTATGAGGAGTTACGATGAGCGATTACGTGCCCACCGCTCCCAACCCTCATATTATGAAGGTCATCTGGTAGTTTCAAGTTCTCTCCAATCTTACTATATTCAGGTCAACTACTGTTATCTGTGATTTCACACCGCTGCTTTGAAGATTGACGCGCATGCGGGCTGACGGCCTTCTTCACGTAATCGCTCATCGTAACTCCTCATAAAATAAAGATCAAACTTCAAACTGGTAAGTTCTCGTTTAATCTTACTATTTCATTGTTCTATCTGGGACATATGACAATAAAACACTTGACTTTAATCAGTCTCTCACCACTGTTTATTATGTGCACTGTAGTGAATGGCCTCATTTTGACATTGTATTGCATTTAAGTTTTTGCCATCTCACTCAGCTTGCTATGTCCACTTGAAGTCTCTCCACACCTTCCTTGATATTCACAACCTGGCAAGTTTTCTTGCGATTTCTTTGTTGAAGACAGATGCATTTCTTTATTCCTTTGCCATTTCTTAATTCCTCATTATAAATAGTCCAGCCTCTGTCTACAAGGACACACATTTGCCCAGACTAGAATTTTCCTTTTTACTTCCTAAAAGCTGAGTCAATCATTTGGTTTTGTGACACTCCATTCTCATAATCTATCTTACATTTCTTAATGCAATTCTTGGTCCTCATTTCCTGAGTTCTAAAATGTTCCCAATTCTCAGACCTACTGTAATTTCAGCCAACGTGATAAGCCTGCTCTGTCGGTTTGATATTATCTGTAATTTCTCTTGTCAGTCGTGGATGTGTCACTTTGTTTTCTCTGCTTTGTCCTCTACTCTTCATAATATAAATCGTAGGAAAGGCATGATGTGTCAATGGAAACTTCTGGCAAGTCGTGAATATAACCTTTACAGATAGGGAGGAGACATTGATGGGCCAGGAATTGAACTACCAGTCAGTGCTTCTAGATACTGCATTGAAACAATGATCCAACCAGATTTTGGCCAGCAATAGCTCCAAGAGTAGATTCTTTCTTCTTCACTAAGATTCTACAATTAACTGAGCTGCTTATATTTGCTAAATTGTTTACATATACATTACCTGGCAAATGTGAACCAGTTCTTGAATGTTATCTCCCTGTGGGCTCATAGTGGAAAATGCTATACAAGATTTTGGTTCATAAAGAGTTGGTTTGGAGATATGGGTACCTTTAGAACTTATTCACTTAGAATGTGTTCATATGGTGGGTTAACATTGTTGCTTCTTCATTATCTGTGTTATGGTTAGAACGGAGACTGGAATTAACTGTAAACTGCTTCATTCCTGAGGTGATGAAGACTTGCTGTTGAACAAGTGGAAGTTTGTTGGTCTGATGATGCTTTCCTGAGGAAATCATGTAGCCATCTTGTTGCATGTTCGTCGTCTTCTTGCGTATGGCGTGCACAGCTTAAAGTTGGAGGTCAACTTGTTCTATTTGATATAATTGTTTGTGCACGTTGGGTTGATTGCATTAGTCGAAACAGGGTGGACCACGTGAAGGTTGCAATCTCCCACCCCTGCATGTTAGATTTTGACAAATAGAAGGTTTATCATTTTGTTCTGATTGGCCAATTTTGTTCGAACTATTTTGGTATCATGTTCCAGTAAATACTGCAATGATGTTAGGGGTAACTACAGGTCCACCACCGTTTTTTGTTTAGTTTTATTCCCGGCATCCTCAATTCCGGAGCCTTTCTGGATTATCCGTTTTGCTGGACCCAACAGTGGTCACTGCCTCTGAGATGAGTCGAACAGTACTGAAACGGTCCACCTAGGCAGCTGAGGAGCCTGAAAAGTAGGCCTTGGAAGTCGGCTATTGGAACAGATCTGCTGGCCAGAGGTCCAGAGCCTTGGCCACAGGGAGCAAAATCGGCGCAGAAGCCTCGATGAGGTCGAGATCGCCCGCATCACCCTGGCCTGGGCACCACATTTTCAGGGGGCACTTCCAGGGGGATTTCAAGTGCACACTCTGAATTTTTACAGATTAAAGGAGGTGCTTGCAGGAAAATTGGTGGTGTACCTGTATTCTCATCTCTGCTATTTGGATCTCAATTTCTTTTCCCAGAAATCTATCTACTGATGTTGGGCAAAGTGAATGTTTATTTTGTTTTTTTAAAAGTCAGTTGAAGTCTCGCTATCTTTCTGGAAGCTTAATACAGTCAACCCTCGTTATAACAAACCTCTATAATACTGGAAAATGCTAGAAATTCTTGGAAAGTCAAGTAGCTTCTATGGAAGACCCTTTTTTCAGAACTGGTTGGGGAAATAAACCAGCTTTAAGTTGCAGAGAGGTTGTGGGAGGATGGGGTAAACCAAAGGATGTAACTGCCATAAGGTTAAAGCCTGTGCTGTGGTTGAGATTAATTTTTAGTTGAGTAGTTAGATGGAGTGTGATGTGTTGCAGATCAGGGTGCAATAATGGAGAAGAGGAAAAAATCAACATGTTTTTTAAAAATTGAGACAAATGGCCCACTTGCAATAAAATATTACCAGTTTTGATGCAGTGCAAGAAAGTGACTTATTTGAAGTTGGAAAATTTGAAAATGTCTGGAAAGCTGCAATATGTCAACAGATGAAAAATGAGATGCTGTTCCTAGAACAGTAAACTGGAAATTTGGTGGCAATTGAACAAGTTGAAATTGTTGATTATTTAAATCACTTTGATTTTTGTCACTGGTAATGTGTGAGCAAAAAAATGCGAAAATGTCCACAAGCAATTAGCTGCAATAAATTAGAATGCAAAAATGTTTGATCGCTGAGTTGGGCAGAAGTGCCTGTTCCCACATTGTATCTCTCTATGACTATGTGACATAGAATCAAATTCAATGACATTCAGTGTATTCGCTGGAATTTTGAAGGATGAGAGGGTATCTTATAGAAACATATAAAAATTCTTAGAGGATTAGACAGGGTAGATGCAGGAAAAATGTTCCCGATGTTGGGGGAGTCCAGAACCAGGGGTCACAGTTTAAGAATAAGGGGTAGACCATTTAAGACTGAGATGAGGAAGCACTTCTTCACATAGAGAGTTGTGAATCTGTGGAATTCTCTGCCACAAAAGGCAGTGGAGGTCAATTCACTGGATGTTTTCAAGAGAGAGTTAGATTTAGCTCTTGGGGCTAAGGGAATCAAGGGATATGGGGGAAAAAGCCGGAACGGGGTACTGATTTTGGATGATCAGCAATGATCATACTGAATGGAGATGCTAGCTCATACGGCTGAATGGCCTACTCCTGCACTCATTTTCTATGTTTCTATCTGTCAAATAACAAATTTTCTCAGATATGCCACAAATTGTGAGTACGTAAGCCTTGTTTGATGGTAACAATTAAATTGATTATCAGATTGTATTCATTAACTGGCTTGGACTAGCGATTAGCCTCAGGATTTCATTTAGAAATAGATTTAATCTATAATAGTAAGATTAAACGAGAACTTACCAGTTTGAAGGTTGATCTTTATTTTATGAGGAGTAACGATGAGGGATTACGTGAAGAGCCCGCCAGCCGCATGCGCGCCAATCTTCAAAGCAGCGGTGTGAAGTCACAGACAGGAAACATTGACCTGAGAATAGTAAGATTCGAGAAACTAGAACTACCAGCTTTATGAGGAGGGGTTGGGAGCGGAGGGCACGTAATCCCTCATCATTACTCCTCATAAAATAAAGATCAAACTTCAAACTGGTAAGTTCTCATTTAATCTTACTATTTTACTTCGGAGTCACGTGAGTGACTACGTGAAGATTCTAAAGCTCTGTGACTTCATGCCGTGGAACGAGTCCATGCGTCACATACTGCATCCATTGACCAAGGATGAGTAAACATAATCATGCATTCAGACATGACATATATGTAGACATGCTGATGCTCTATTATGAACCAATAAACAATAGTAACCTCTGTCATCCGGGAGGAACTATAGACAGAACTAAAATAGAGTTGGCAAATACCCCCGGTCTGGCAATGGGTTTGTACAAATGTATTGAAAGATCGTTCGTTTGACCACCCTACAGACACCAGGATGTGGTACCGCAGAACGTCCATACCCCTACCGCTGAAACTTCCAGCCGTGGTGGAGTGAGATAAAATGTCAGAGTCACTCCTGCATAAGCCAGAACCCGCTTAACCACCTGTAGATGGTCTATACTGATACCTTTTATGAGGTTTATGTAACTGACAAACATTGCTAGATCAGTGCCCCTAAGGCTCTAAGTGACCTAACGTATAGTAGTAGATGACCACACATAACCAAAGGTCCATGGGGTATGCCCAAAATGTAGTTAGAGACCTGATGCCCCTGGTCTACTCTGCTTGACTAAGCCATAACATAAATAGTTATTTGCCTGCAGCTGTAACCATGCTGACCAGTCACGCTATGCAATGACTGGACCCTTGCGCTGAACCAGTGCCATGAGCATAACCAATTTTAAGTGATTTTGACTAAAGACAGGAATGAAACCGGAGCCCACCGACGAAGCGGCGTCAGCACAATGTTAACATCCCATATCTCTGCGTGTCTGAACCTGAGAGGTTTGAGTTGAAGATACCCTTCATGAATCTGGATATCAGCGGGTGAGACCCAACAGAGTGGGTCCCGCTTCTTGCAGAATATGATGCGAAGGCACATTTGGCACAGATAATGGTACTATAACTGATTATGTCAAAGACCCATACGAAAATGAACTCCCAGTCGTCAGTTATCCGTGCCGTATATATGTCAACGAATTGATTGTCATGCATAGGATGGTTACCCGAGTCACAGGCTGAACCAGCAATACTATGTTAGACTAACCATATAAGGTTCTTATATGATTCCCAACATCAGCGGGAACCATGGCTGCATAGGACAGTCACTACAAAATGCCTGAAGCGGGATTTACTGAATATTAGCAAGACCCAACTAACAAGGCAAAATGGAGGAAGACAAACCTCCCCAGAGTAGCGAGAGTACATCTATCGCCACTGCCATGCCACTTATATCTATAAAATATATTTCTACTGGTGATTGAGCCTGGATGCAACGTCTCGATCTAGTGTTCCATAAGTCATCAAGTCATTAAAATACTAGTGATCCATCATCCATTCTGTTTTGACATTGATTAACATGATGCTACTCTCGTGCCAAAAAAGGTTAGGTAAACCATCCCTGGCTACTTTGACTTGATTGCACCCAAGTGATTAACCTATGACACCACCAAAGCGTACGAACTTGGACTTGAACATGCTGATTATGCATATTCGCACAACCCTTAACCCATAGCATGCACCTAGTGTCTAAAGGTAGCCGATACCATAGAACTGAAGAATAGGTAATTCATGCAAATCCCATCACCTCCGTAACTAGAGATAGTATTAGTAACTTCACATCTTTAAGCCCTCGCATCTGTTTGTAATATAACTGAAGGTTTGCTGACGAAAAGTTAGTGGAGCAATGCTGAATACTGTTAGTCCACCATAGTGACTTTCATGGAGGTAAATAACGAGACCTACTTACCAGCGTCTCTCCTTTTACTGGAGTTCCAGCGAAATTTCATTAGCAGACTCTATCGCTGATGCTGCTGGTCAACTTCTCTTGTAGTGGCTAGTCCGTCACCGACGGAGCAGCAATTGTAGAGGCAAAGCACCATTTTCCCTCATGCGATCGTCGTGCATTATGCATTAAGCATGGGACCCCCGCACAGTCATATTCAGTTCCTGTTTGGAGTCAATTCATACTAACCTTAGGCACTCTTTTAGAGTGGAAGTAATTTCACCTGAATCAGTTGTCACCATCCGTCTGCTTGCGACTCCATCTCCCATGGTCTTATAATATATATGGCTTCGTCTTCAACCTTTTTTCGTCCGAATGGGAGGACTTATGCCCTGAACCAGGGCTGCCTCAGGCATATGTGCATGTATTTTAGCACCATCTCCATCACTGTGCTCAACCGAGTGGGAGGAATGGCAACCCTGAACCAGGTGTTGCTTCAGGCACATGTGCATACTCCTGTAGCACTCTCTATACCACTCCGTCCTTTGAGTGGGAGGAACTTGCAACCCTGAACCAGTAGCTGCTGCCTGACATGCCTTTAGATGGAGCGTTCTTTGACTGCGACGAATCGCAATCTCGTCTGACATAGATGCCCAAGCCTTGGCACTCACTCTGAGTTGGGTTTGTCTGGTCGCTTTCTTCAGCAGCCACCAGGACTAGCTGTGCAAATCGATGCTCTGTTGGTATCTCATTCCCCAAACAGGCTGCACGTGCTAGTGACTCCGAATCCTGCTCCTTTCCGATGCCAACGCAGTATACAGAGAAGGACTGGAGCACCTCTGGCCCCACGTACGTCAGACATAGTGGGGGAAATGCTGGAACACAAACCTGCCAGTTATTTGTCATGGGCGAAGACGTTTACCTGAATGAAGACGCCCATCCCAGTTAAACGAGATTTGATTACTTAATTGATGATTGGCAATTTGGGGAAGAATCTTCCACAGTCCCTTAACGAGCGGAATTACCATGAACCATGTAAAGCTCGCACAGGTGACTGATAATTAAAGCTCAACAAGGCTTTCCAAGCCAGTGATTAAGACCACCATGGCAGGTCCGATTCTACTACACAATTTGTTGGTGTAAGTGAAACTAAATTCTCTCTAGGTATGATAGTCCCTACTTGACCTAGCGGCAACTAAATAAATGACCACCCTGTATAGCCATACTTAGCAGAATACACTATAACTAGACCACAGAACCCATGTTATGGAGCCCAGACTCACCTGCATAGATACTGGTGGTCTTGAGGTAAGATAATTTCCCTGAAGGCCAGCTTGGCCCTAGGTCTGAAAGCTTTGCCCACAGAATCAGTTCCCTGGCAAACAACTGCCATAGGAAACGTAAGGGTGATGAAGTAATTAATAACGTGAGGGGAACTCTGGTCCCCCCCCAGGTATACTGGAATCTGAAGTAGAATGTGCTCTGGACACACTTCCGGGTTGCACTCCTCTCCACTGAGGGGAGATTAGAAAGCAGCCCTGAAACAGGCGCTGCCGCAGTCCCCCGAGGACCTGTGCTGATATGGCCCTGTCCGTGGACCATATCAGGAGGTGTAGAAAGTCCAGAATAACGGAGGGGAAACCTCGTGGCCGGCCTCGTCCAGCCCAAGCCTCTCTGTCTCTGCAACGTTGCCCTCCTATGAGCTGCCGAGGCCGTGGTCGCTGACCCCACTGTCAGCGAGTCGGGTAGTAACCCGACGGCCACCGGCTACACTCTCCTGGAACCGTAGCCGGCATAACCCGCGGTCAAAACCCTGCGACCCAAATTTGAAATTCTTGTGACTCGCTGACCTCACTGTCAGCGAGTCGGGATGCGGACCCGACGGCCCGAAATAAAATACCTCGGGAGTCGCTGACCGCACGTCAGCGACTCCAACAGCAACCTCAACGGCCTCCCACTACCCGCATACCACGGTCCGTAGCCGGCACCCCCGCGGTCCAATAGGTCCGACCGGGTTGCTGAGAACAATATCCCACAGGAAACTCTACGAGAAGAGTTTCCTGGAACAAAGGACAACCTAAAAAGTAAGTTAAAACTTACCTGTAGGCTTTTAGAACTTACCAGAGGAAGAGCTGCGCACCTGCCCTGCCGGTCACTGCGCCATGCGTAGACGTAATGACGCGCATGCGGCTGGCGGGCTCTTCACGTAGTCACTCACGTGACTCCGAAGTAAAATTTATATTGATGCAGTTATAACTAAATAAATTTCAGAGCAATTTAGAGTTTTTGTTCAATACACTACAACATGTGCAGATTTTGAAAGGATATCGTGAGTTGCATTGATTAATTAGAATAGATACCTACACTTACATGGATAGGGCAGGTTGGAGGGATATGGACCAAACACGGCTCGGTGGGATTAGTATAGCTGGGACATGTTGGCAGGTGTGGGAAAGTTGGGCCGAAGGACCTGTTTCCATACTGTATCTCTCTATGACTATGTGACATAGAAATCAAATGCAATGACATTCAATGTGACAGAATCAAATTGAATGGAGTATCATCTTGTCTTCAGCCATAATGGGTAGAATGCTGCACTACAAATATGTTTAATCAGGATAGTGATACTGTCTGAAGAAGTCACGACCCGAAACGTCACCCATTCCTTTTCTCCTGAGATGCTCACTGTCCTGCTGAGTTACTCCAGTATTTGTGTCTATGTTTAGTGATTCGGAATGCAAGTTAATTTACATCAAATACAAAGTCAGGATCTGATTGCCAAGAGTAGCTGTTTTCATTTTTATACTGCCCTGAAAGCAAAATCTCCCAAGACATCAGTCAAAAATAAATTGACAAGAAGGAGGCATAAGATGCAACGATCAAAAACTAGATGAAGGAATGCAGTTTTAACTACTGCCTGGACAAGCTGAGAGTACCAAGAAGGTTGTAAAATTGAAGGGAAAAGATAGATGGGTTCAGGTCACGGGCCACTAATTCGGAGCTGTTAAACCCACAATTTATGTTTAAACATTTGTGGAAAATTATCGTTCTCTATCCATTGCAAAGCAAACTGTATCTGTTGCATTTTCAGTGCAAATGCCTACCACGAGTAAAAGTGTGTAACGTATCTTCTTTAACATTTACATGAAAACCAATCCATCCAAATACACATCTTTATGTGACGATCAGGTATTGCATTGCAAGCAGGAGACTTTGCCCAGATTGAATACACTGTAACAGCTGCATTTCCAGGCTGAATATCTACTTTGCTACTTATCATATTAAATCAAAACAAATCATAGATCAGCATCCTGCACTGTCGCTCTGAAGACTGCACTGAATTTAGATGATCTGCCTGATCCTTGAATGTGGTACCACAAAATATTTTATGTTTCAAAAAGAACAAAGGACATTTATTGTCACATACACCAATTGGTGCAGTGAAATTTGAGTTACCATGCAGCACACAAATAAGATAAATACAACACTTTAGAATTTAACATAAAACATAAAAAACAAAAAACATCCCCCCACAGCGGAATCAACATTTCCCACTGTGGGGGAAGGCACCAAAGTTCAGTCCTCTTTCTCTGTTCACCCGTGGTCGGGGCCTATTGAGGCCTCCGCAGTCGCCGCTACGGGCCCGATGTTTCAGGCCCTCGAACGGAAGAACACTCTCAGCGGCCCAGAGCCTCCGAACCGGCCGCTTCCTACCGGAGACCGCGGCTTCCGAAGTCCACAGGCCGAGCTGGGCGGAGATTCAACGCTGGCAAACTCGGCGAGAGATCCCACGGCTCCGCGATGTTAAAGTCAGTGCCGCCCGCGGCTGGAAAGTCAGCGCCGCCCGCTGCTTGAAGTTCCGCAGACCACAGCTCCACGGTGTCAAAGTCGGTGGTCCCAGCACTCCGGAGCTCCAACACGGCGACCCCAGTAAGGCATTGCTCGCTCCGCGGTGGACTCCAGTGCTGCGCCGCCACTGCTGAAGCTGAGGCTCGGGCCGGACTCCGGCAGGAAAGACCGCACCAATCCAGGTGATGGGCGGCGAGGAGGGGGGCGAAGATGCGGCTCGGAGAATAGTCGCATCCTCGACCAGGGAGTGACTAAGAAAACAGTTTCCCCCTCCCCCCACATAAAAAAGACTGACAGACCTCCAAAAACAAACTTTAAAACAGACTAAAAATAACAAAAAGAATGAAAGGACAGACAGCTGCAGGCTAGGCAGCAACACTCAATGGCGCCACCATTCGAGTGACACAAATCATAATCTAAACATTGATTGAAATAGTGTCCCTTCACTGATCACAAATCACTTATGAATAATTGTGGACTGTGCATTCCGGTACAAGAGCTGCATTTAGAAGATAAGAATTAGTCAGTGCTTGAAACAACACTTGGAAGCTAATCAATTCAAAATGGGAAGTGTGGAACTCTCCCACAAAGAATTCAAGCCTTCTTCCAGGGTCATTGTCCTTTGGTTTCTACATCAACAACTTGGATGATAATGTACACAACATGATTAGTACATTTGCAGACGACACAAGAATGGGTGCTATTGCACACAGTGAAGCTGGTTATCACTAATTACAGCCGGATCTTGATCAACTGGGCAAGTTGGCCAAGGAATGTCAAATGGAATTTAATTGAGATACGAGTGCGGTGTTGCACGTTGGGAAATCAAACCACAGCAGGATGGTCACAGTGAACAGTGAACAGTCAGGCTTGGGGAGTATGGTGGAGCTGAGGGGTCTGGGAGTAGTAGTACATGATTCCCTGAAGATGGCATCACAGACAGATAGGATAGTTATTTTGCTGCAATTATTTGAAGAAGTAAGTAACAGGACAGACAAAGGAGAGTCAGTAGATGTGGTATACCTAGATTTTCAGAAAGCCTTTGACAAGGTGCCACTAAGGAAGATGAGAACCCATGGTATCAAAGGGCAGATACTAGCATGGATATCAGGTTGGCTTGTAGGCAGAAGGCAAAGAGTGACAATAAAAGGTGCTTTTTCTTATGGCTGCCAGTGACTAGCGGAGTTCCGCAGGGTTCAGTGCTGGGGCCGCTGCTCTTCACATTGTATATTAATGATTTGGATTGAAGGCTTTGTGGCCAAGTTTGCGGATGGTACCAAAATAGGTGGAGGGGCAGGTAGTGTAGAGAAAGCAGGGACTCTGCAGAAGGACTTGGATAGGTTGGGAGAGTGGGCAGAGAAGTGGCAGATGGAATATAGTGTAGCAAAGTGTGGAGTCATGCATTTTGGTAGTAAGAATAAAGGCGTAGATTATTTTCTAAATGGGGAGAGAATCCAGAATTCGGAGGTGCAAACGGACTTGGGAGTGCTGGTGCAGGATTCCCAAAAAGTTAATCTGCAAGTCGAATCAGTAGTAAAGAAAGCAAACGTAATGCTAGCGTTTATTTCGAGAGGGCTTATATACACAAACAGGCATGTAATGCTGAGGCTCTCTAAGGTGCTGGTCATGCTACATTTGGAATATTGTGAGCAATTTTGGGCACCATATCTGAGGAAGGATGTGCTGGCTCTGGAGAGGATCCAGAGGGGGTTGACAAGAATAATCCCAGGAATGAGTAGGTTAACATATGATGAGCGTTTGTCGGCACTGAGCCTATATTCGCTGGAGTTGAGAAGAATGAGGAGGGACCTCATTGAAATGTACAGAATAGTGAAAGGCTTGGATAGAGTGGATGTGGAAGGATGTTTCCACTGCTGGGAGAGTCTAGCGCTAGAGGTCATAGCCTCATAATTAAAGGACGTTCTTTTAGGAAGGAGATGAGGAAGAATTTCTTTAGTCAGAGGGTGGTGAATCTGTGGAATTTTTTGCCATAGAAGGCTGTGGAGGTAAAGTCTGGATATATTTAAGGCAGAGATAGATAGGTTCTTGATTAGTATGGGTGTCAGAGGTTATGGGGAGAAGGCAAGAGAATGGGGTTAGGAGGGAGAGATGGATCAGCCATGATTGAATGGAGTAGAGTTGATGGACCGAATGTCCTGATTCTACTCCTATCACATGATCTTGTGATCTTAAGAAAGCCTTTGGCATGTTAGCCTTCAGCAGTTGGGGAATTGAGGATAGATGTTGAGACATTGTTACAGTTGTATAAGGCATTGGGGAATCGGCATTTGGAGTATTGTGTTCATTTTTGATCACCCTGCTATTGGAAGGATGTCATTAAACAGAGAAAAAAAAGCAGAGAAGAGGATGTTACCAAGAATCAAGAGCCTGTGTTACAGGGAAAGATTGTGCAGGCTCTGTCTATTCTATGGAGTGCAGAAGACTGAGGGGTGATCTTATAAAGATGTATAAAATCATGAGGACAATTCTCGCTGTAATTGCATGATCAGATATCTGGGCAGTTATACCACAGTGTGCAGATAAATCACCTGTAGTTGTGCAGGAGCTTTCTCATAACAATGCGAGAAGGTAGTTGTACAACTGCAACCAGCTGCAAGGAGTTCTGGCAGGCATAATCTGAGACTTTGAGCAAGGGATAAGCGTTGACATTCGGGAGACTTGGGGGTCTTCCTTTGGGGCCTAAAGTGAGATAGACTAGCTGAACAGGCACTAAAGTCATAGCAAGTCGTACAGCACAAAAAACGGCCCTTTGACCCAACTTGCCCTTGCCAACCATGAAGCCACATCTAAGCTTGTCACATCTGACCACAACTCCCTCTAAACGTTTCCTATCCATACACCCGTCCAAGTATCTTTCAAATATTGTTGTGGAACCTATCCCAACTGCCTCCTCTGGCAACTTGTTCAATGTTCCAACCACCCTCTGTGTGGAAAACTTTGCCCCTCCTATATCTCTTTACATTCACCCCTATGTCTTCTGATTCATGATTCCTCTACTCTGGGAAAATTCTATTCCCCTCATGATTTTATGCACCACTATAAGCTCACACTCTCAGCCCCCTGCGCTCCAAGGAATAAAGTCCTAGTCTGCCCAAACTATCCCTGAAGCTCAGGCCCTCCAGTCCTGGCAACATCCTCGTAAATCTGCACTCTTTCCAGCTTAATTACATCCTTCCTATAGAAGGATGTCAAAAACTGAACACAATATCCCAAATGCACTCTCACCAAAGTTTTGTACAATTGCAACATAACATTCCAAATAATATAATCAATACCCTGACAAATGATGCCAGTGTACCGAAAGCTGCCTTGACCATCCTATCCACCCATGACATCACTTTTGGGGATCTATGTACCTGTGCTCCTAGATCCTTCTACTCTACAACACTCCCCACGGCCCTGTCATTCACTGTGAAGGTCATGATGTGGTTTGATTTAGTGAAATGCAACATCTTGCACTTAGAGTCATAGAGTAATACAGTGTGGAAACAGGCCCTATGGCCCAAATCGCCCACACCGGCCAAAAATATCCCAGCTACACTAATCCCACTTGCCTACGCTTGGTCCATATCCCTCCAAACCTGTCCTATCCATGTACCTGTCTAATTGTTTCTTAAATTCTTATCTCCATTAAACAGGAATTTGCCATTCCTCGCCCAGCAGATCAACCATTTTCACTATGATACCACCTACTTTAGTGTCATCTGCACACTTGCTAATCTGCTTTGTACATTCTCATCCAAATCGTTGATGCAAATCACAAACAGTAATAGGCCCAGCACCAATCTCTGAGGCACACCTCCAGTACAAAAAACAATCTCCCATCACCACCCACTGCTGCCATCCATGAAGCCAATTCTATCCAGTTGCCTAGCTATCCATGGATCCCATGCAGTCTAACTTTTCAGACCATTCAGAACCTATTGGCAGTCAGGAGCCATGCTGAAATGTAGCAATTTAGAAATAATCAATGATTGTTGCAAGCAGACCAAGCCACACCTCTGGGCCTGCAGCTAGTGGATAAATAGGCACAGCTGAGGATTATTCCAAGGCTAGGTCATGAGCTTTGCCCTGAGGCTCTCAGCAGAAATAGTCATGATTTTGGTGGATGGAGACAAACTGACAATTCATTTTTTTTCGTTAAGCTGTTGCATTATCTCTTGTCAGAAGTATTAACTTGCATTCATTCTAAACATTATTTTAAAACAAAACCCATTACAAAAAACTCAACAGGAAAGTTGATATTTCAGGTAAAAATCACAAAGTACTGGAGTAACTCAGAAGGACAGGCAGCATCTTTGGAAAACATGGGTCAGTGATGTTTCCGGTTGGGATCCTTCTGCATCCTTGTGTCTCTGATATTTCAGGTGCAAGACTTGTTGAAATGCCTTAGTGTGTATTTCACTGTACTTGCATTCTCTGTGTTCCAATAAAATGATTATTATACTCTTCCACAATTTGGGGATTACCATAATTATAGTAAAACTATTTGAAAATCCTTACGGTTCGACATTGACTCACTGCGTGATGTTTGCTATGATTGCTTTCTGATTCGCTGAGTCCTGAGTCCCTGTGCACTGTAAACATACCAGGTTCACTGAAAAGTTTGTTATAATACAGTGTAAAAACACGTTCGTAAGGATCTTGATGAAATAATATCCAGTAGACTGGAAAATCAGCTTTTCTGCACCACTGAAGTCCCAAGCTTGTCGATTTATAGGATTTTCACTGTAAAGTGACCAAAGTTTTCAATTGTGAAAACTGATCATGATATTTCACTGATCATCAAAACGCTGATTTTTTTAACATGAATTGCTTTCATTTGTTTGATATCTTTTTGTTGATGAAATTGTATTGTAATTTGTAGAATTCACTTTCAGGTTGAGCATAAACAGAATGTTTCCAAATTGCAATTTTACAAAATTTGCATAATTTAAAGAAATTCTGAAGGTCACATCATTTTCCGCGGGACTGAGAAATTTGTTACGCATGTGCAATGTGTGGAATGCCAAGTATACCACGGCAAAAGATAGTTGCAAATTACATCGGTATTGGCATTTAACAAACAAAAAAACAGTAAGCTGCTAAACATTGGAGTGAAAACCTGTCTGTTAAAGCAGTGTAAATGTAACAGGCAGTTAATATATTTTTGGCTATTAAGTTTAAATTATGAAAAACTTGCAGATTGATAAATGTTGTTTATTTTTCTTGTAAAGGGTTCAGAAAACCTATTCTGCATGGATTGTGTACCATGGGGTTTGCTGCACGGCATGTCTTAAAGCAGTATGCAAATAACGATGTGACAAAATTCAAAGCGATCAAGGTATAAGACATTCTATTTGATATATGATGCGACATTTCTTTTGTGTTATTCACCGAGATATGGTTTTATGTAGCTCTTGGTTTAATCATATGTTACATTTATCAATTGTACATTAAGTAACATGTTAAATTTATTTCAAGTCATTCAGAATGGAAATCTCCCTTTGATCTACCATGACCATGCTGATCTCCGAGTACCTATCTATACTAATTTTATTTTCAGCAGCCAGCCATTCTGCTGCTGTATTTCAAGGGCTTGTTTAGATACCTTTCAAGATTTTTTGACAATACTTGCCTCCACCATTCACTCAGTGCATTTCAGATTTCAACCGTTTCAGGGTGAAAGACGTTCTCTTTAAATCCCGAATCCCTTGCTACTTCTACCCCCTCCCTCCTCTCAAACCAATGCCCTCTGGTTACAGGCCTCTAATAATAGGGAAAAGTCTCTGTCTATCCTGTCTAAGCCCTTTAGAATTTTGTACACTTCTATTAGGAGTCTCCTCCATCCAAACAAAACAAACTTAATTTCTCCAGCCACTCATTCTAACACTCCATCCAAGCCAAAATCCTGGTAAACATCTTCTATACTCTCTAGTGCAATAATATCCTTCCTAGACTGTGTCCGAACTAATGTTGAACCATAACACCTTGCTCTGCTATTCTGGCTAGTAAAGGCATGCATTCTGTATGCAGCCTGCCTCAATTGATGTCTTATGTTGAAATTGTGTTAGCATTTCCTACTTCAGTGGCTTGTAATTCAAAATAATTAGCAGATTTCATGCTTGCAAGAATAATATGGTAAAATTATATTAATGCACAAACAGCAGTGCATTTGAAGAAGACGTGCATCGTGTAGAAAATGAAACGAAAAGCTGCTTGTCCTTGCATATAAATCTGATGGCACATTGATACATGCACATCATTAGTAATTTAGTACAGTGCCTGTATAAATATTTTAATGTTTTTTGAGAATGTGTTAATCACGTTGCAGTGAAAGTGCATATTAGGCGAGTTGGTACATTAATCTATTTTTCAATGGTTATGAATGGTTTATAAGATGGTCATGATAGAATGGTTACAAATAGCAATAATCTTTTAAACAGGTTCGTTTTGCGAAACCAGTCATTCCGGGACAAACATTAGAAACTGAAATGTGGAAAGAAGGAAACCGAATTCATCTTCGGGCAAAGGTGAGGACTTTTTATCTGCTTTTGTGAAATGTCTGTGAATGCATATTAAAATCATTACAACTAGTAATCAAATTTCAACAATGGCTTAATTATTTGCTTTACTGGATTGGAATCTAATTCTTCAGTAAAGGGGTGATGTTTTCAGAAACTATTCTACATTTCAGTCCTTGAAAATGAGAAAACACCAGCAGAAGTGAAAATCAGAATTATAGGTAATCTGTTTTTCCCTCCTGCGTAATAAGCTGAGAATAAAATAAGAACTTTTCAGTTTTACCAGAGATAACAATTCCAAAGTTATGTCAGCAGAATGAGCTTAATGATGTAACCTTCATAAATAGAACAACACTTTTTACTGATACATTTTTAATTCACAATGCCTGTTGAATGAGCGGCCATGAATATTACATGTCGATGATTATTGTTTACAAACATAAACAAACCACCAGACATTACAGTCATGCAGGTTAAACCATTTTTCTTTAAACATTTCTATTTATTTCTGGAGGGATAGAATTGTAACGCCCATGCTATGCAAACCTTGCATCCTACATTTTGGTTTGATTACAGTTCTATATGCAGTTTTGGTTACAATATTTTAAACGGGATAAAGAGGAATGAGAGAAGGTGCAGAAAGCACTACAAAGGACGACCCAATATAGAAAGATCATATCCATGAGGAGTTAATATAAAGGCTGGCCGTGCATGTGAAAATGAATGGCAGTGGTGTGACCTTAAAGTAAATGTTAACATTTTAAGAAGGTTTGACACTGTTAATGTAGGAAGGAAGAGAGACAGTGCTTGCAATGAGAGGGATTAGTAAAACCAAACAGATTGGATACTGTAAAGGATTGTTAACGAGGCATCGTTACTTTACTATCTTTATTCATACTGGATCATTATACATTGCACTAGCTGTACGTGGTCTGTCACAGGAACTAGAGAGCGATCTGTGGGTGGGGAGGTTGTAGTTATACTTGTGATATGGGGAGTGGTTAGTAGGTATGAGGTCACTATGTTAAAGGCACATGCATATCTCATCGACATCCTTCCTCTCCGAAACGACAGGCAAATACAATGGTGACAAGGCGACCACGGCTCATGCGCTAGGATAGCTAGGCAACATCGCCATAGCGGTCAGGCGGTTTGACAAGACGTCCCGCCCGGGTTCGCGTCTCGCCATCCACCCTTCCTGCAGGAGGAAGAGGCACCAGCGGGGACAGACGAACCTGAAAGGGAGAAACGGGAGGAAACGGAAGAGACCGCGGCACCGAAACTGGAGGGGATGCGGGGCCGGGACCGGGAAGAGCGCGGGGGGGCGAGCGAGGACTAGTCGGAGTGTGATGGAGCGGAGGGGGCGAAGGAGGAGCAGAGCGAGGCATGTCAGGAATCACGGGCAGGGCAACGGCCGGACACGAAACAGGCAGCGGGGGAGCAAAGGGATCGGCGGCAGGAGGACGCGGCTCGTGGACGAGCCGAAGGTGCTGGCGGGACCGTCGGTAAATGGTCCCAGCGTAGTCGACGAAATAGGACCTTGGCGACCCCGCAGAGCCGACGACAGTAGCGAGCTTGGAGTGACCGGGAGTGGTCTGCATACGGACTACTTGACCGGGGAAGAGGGGCGGCAGCGGGCGGCAGGACCTGTCATGGGACCGCTTTTGGACGTCGTGCCTGAAGGCAATTCGTTTCTGAACCGCCGCAGGTGGGAGGACCGAGGGTATGAGGGAGCGCTGGGCCACCGGGAGTGGGAGCCTGGTAGCGCGAGACAGGAGCCGCTGAGCAGGTGAACCCATGGCAGAGTCGCGGGAAATGTTCCGAAGGCTGAGGAGGGCCAGGTGGAAGTCGGAGTTAATGCCACCACACTGTTCCAACAAGTGCTTAGCACTGCGGACCGCGCGCTCGGCCAAACCGTTGCTTTGCGGGTACTCCGGGCTGCTGGTGAAGTGGCGAAAGTTCCATCTGGAAGCGAACGCTTTAAACTCGGAGCTCGTGAACTGGCTGCCATTGTCCGACTGCAAGCTTGCCGGGGGGCCAAAAGTGCTAAAGTGAGGGTACAACCTGTCGATGACGGCCGAAGAGGTCACGGAAGGCAGCCGGTCAACCACAAACCAGCTGGAGTAGGAGTCAACGAGTACCAGGAAATGTTTGCCCCGCCACTCGAAAATGTCTGTGGCGAGCGCCATCCAGGGCAGTCCGGGCGCGGGCTGCTGTAGAAGCGGCTGACGCTGCTGATGGGGGGCGCGGCTGTTGCAGGTGGAACACGATGAGACCCTCTCCCGGATGTACTTGGCCATATCCGGCCAATAGAACTGGCTCTTGGCGAGAGACAAAGTGGCTTCAGCCCCAGTGTGACCGCGGTGTGCGACTTGAAAATATCGGTCGTGCAGCGCCGCGGGCACGACCACTTTGTGACCCTTCACCACCACGCCGTCGTGCAATACGAGCTCATCCCGAATCAGGAAGTAGGGCACGGCTCCAGCCGGCAGTGCCGAGCGACGGTCAGGCCAGCCCTGCCGGATGACGGCAGACAGCTGTTGCAGGGCAGGGTCGTTGGTAGTGTGTTCAACCAGGGACTTCATCTGTGGCGAGGGGACGAAGTTCAATCGTAGTACTAGTAACTCAGACATTTCGTATTGGTGGCGAGCAGTGGACGTCAGCGGGGCGCGAGACAACGTGTCGGCTACGAACATGTCCTTCCCCTTACGATAAACCACCGTGAACGTGAAACGCTGGAGCTGCAGCAGCATGCGCTGCAGACGTGATGAGGCCACATGGATCGGTTTGTTGAGGATGGTAACAAGTGGTTGATGGTCAGTTTCAACGGTGAAAGTGTTGCCCACGATGTAGTCCCGGAATTTGGAGCAGGCAAACACCACGGCCAGTAGCTCCTTCTCAATCTGCACGTAGTGCTGTTCGGTGGTGGTCATGGTGCGGGACGCGAAGGAGACAGGCAGCTGCAGGCCGTCATGGACCTGGAGGCAGGCGGCACCGAGTCCGAATTGAGAGGCGTCACAGGTGAGGACAATGGGATGCCGCAGGTCAAAGAACTTGAGCGTGGGTGTGCTGATCAGTTTAGACTTAAGAATGTCAAATGCCTTCTGATGATTGGGTAACCAAAGCCAGGAAGTGTCCTTTTTGATCAGATCCCTCAGGGGAGCGCTGAGCTCGCTTAGGTCGGGGATGAACTTCCCCAGGTAGTTTACCAAGCCGAGGAAGCGTTGCAGGCCTGCCACGTTAGTAGGAGGAGGCATCCCTGAGATGGCAGCCGTTTTCTGCGGGTCTGGCTTTAGCCCCTCAGCGGTGAATACATGTCCAACATAGGTGACCTCCAAGACGCGGAATCGGCACTTCTTGGGGTTCAGTTTCAAGTTGATTTGCCTGGCCCGGTCCAGGATCAGGCGGAGGTTGACATCGTGTTTGGCAACATCCTTACCGTAAACGAGGATGTCGTCAACAATTATGGCGCAAGGCAGATCTGAAAACAACTGTTCCATGGTTCGCTGGAATACCTCACTGGCAGAGTTGATTCCGAAGGGCATTCGGAGGAACCGAAACCTTCCGTAGGGGGTGGCGAAGGTTGTCAAAATGGACGACCGCTCGTCCAGTGGTATCTGCCAGAATGAGCTTTTGGCATCGAGGACCGAAAAGACCGTTGCTGGACCAACCCGTGCAGCGACGTCTTCCACCGTTCTCATAGGGTAGTGAGGGCGCCGAATGGCCAGGTTGAGGTCTCTGGGGTTGATGCAGATGCGTATCTCACTCATGTCCTTTTTAGCAGCAACAACCATGGAAGAGACCCAGCTGGTGGGCTCGACGACCGCCTTTAGGACGCCCATTTGTACCATACTGTGTAGGGTCGCCTCCACTTTGTCCCTCATGGCGAAGGAAATACGGTGAGGAGCATGGACCACAGGAACGATCTTATGGTCCACTTCAATCTTGTAGCTGCAGGGTAGTTTGCCTAGCTTATCATCAAAGCGGTCGGGATACTCGGCCAGCGGGTCCATAAGAGCCTGCACGTGGTGGATGTCCCGGTGGAAGGACACCAGTCCCATTTCCTGGCATGCCTGGATCCCCAGCAGGGGAACGCATCTTCGATTGAGGAGAAAGAAGGTGAGGGGCCGAGTGGCCTTCAGTATCTTACAGTGTAGTGTGGCCTTGCCCACAGGAGTAAGGATCTCCCCACCGTAGGCATGCAGGTTTGAGCTCTGAGAAAATATCTGCTCATTAGTTCTTATCTGGTTGAAAAGGGATGTTGACATAACATTGGTAACCGCCCCAGTGTCGATTTTGGCCGTGAAGGTCGAGTTGTTCACAGTGACTTGCACAGAAGGATCCGTTATCATAGCAGGTGCGTCCACCACGGTAAACAAGCTGGTTTCCCCCTGAGAGGAGTTAGATGTAGGAACAGAATGTTCATCGGAATAGTGCTGGGAGCTGAGCTCATTATCCGACTGTAGAAGGTTGTTTAAATTTTGCCTTCGAGCAGCGACAGGCTTCCCACGGGAACGACAAGCTGCAGCAAAATGGTTCAACTTGTTGCAGGAATTGCAATTCTTCCCTAGAGCAGGGCATACATTGAACTGATGAGTTGTGAAGTTGCAATTAGGGCACCTTTGCTGGGTGCCTCCCCTTGTAGCAGCACCGAACCCCGGGGCGCGTCCCCCTCGAGCAGCGAGCGACACCGGGGGTCGCGACTGGGGTGCGTTCATGAGATAGCTAGGAGTGCTGGCAAAGTTGATTGACTGTTCAGCCGGCGGCGCTGCCGCGGAAACAGCGTCAGCTAAGCGAGTAGCGTGCATTGCATCGGCCAAGGTCAGATCCGGCTTGCGAAGTAGTTCGGACCTGAGCTTCTCATCACGGAGACCGTAAACCAGTAGGTCCCTGATGACATTATCGGGGGTCCACGTCTCGAGGCGGCAGCGCCTGCCCAGGTCCCGCAGCGCAATGACATAGTTCTCAGCAGATTCCCCAGGGAGCTGACGCCGCGCGAACAGTTTAAAACGTTCTAAAATGCAATTAGTCGGAATGTCACAAATAGCGTCAAACTTAGCCAACAGACATACCGGGTCCCGAGCTGTTTCTCCAGCAGCGTAGACGAAGAAGTCAGAGCGAGTCAAGGCGTCGGGACCAGCCAAGTTGAGAAGCAGTGAGGCTTTGAGAGCGGGGGTGGCGCCAGGATGGGCAATCGTGAAATAGTGTTCAAAGTCACGTTTGAATATGTCCCATCGAAGGGCGATGTCGAAATCAAAAACGAGCGCATCGGGCTTACGGGCAGAAGAGGCCATAACAAGAAACAGTTAGGGGGGGAAACAAAAAACTGGGTCAAAATTAAATGATAAACCGATAAACAGGAGGCGCAAGGTAAGTTATTTGACACCATGTAAAGGATTGTTAACGAGGCATCGTTACTTTACTATCTTTATTCATACTGGATCATTATACATTGCACTAGCTGTACGTGGTCTGTCACAGGAACTAGAGAGCGATCTGTGGGTGGGGAGGTTGTAGTTATACTTGTGATATGGGGAGTGGTTAGTAGGTATGAGGTCACTATGTTAAAGGCACATGCATATCTCATCTACAGATACCACCAAGAAATCAAGCTGAGAAATATGATGAAATTGGCATTGTTGTCACATGTGTTGAGATACAGTGAAAAAGTGCATCAAGGTAGTGTAAACATGAAAATAAATAGAATAGAATAGTTTTACAGCTACAGAGAAAGTGCAGCTTAAAATAAAGTGCAAGGCCCACAATGAGGTAGATCAGAAGATCAAGAATAACTACTTAGCTTATGTGAGGTTCATTCCTGATGAAGCAGGAAAAAATGCGTCTTCTTGAAACTGGTGGAATGTGCTTTGAAGCTTTTTATCTTCTGTCTGTTGAGAGAGGGAAGAGAAGAGAATGAATGTAAGTAGTTCTTGGTTGTGTTGGCTGCTTTTCCAAGGCAATGTAATGTACATATGAAGTCGATTTCGGACAGGTTGGTCTGCCCTGATGTAATGGGCTGCATTCACAATTCCATGCTATTTCTTGTGATCTTGGGCAGATGCCAGATCAAGCTATGATGCATCCAGATGATAGGAAAAATCCCTCTGAAATTCATCTCTACTGTTTCACAACGTTAACTTTTCAGAACTAATATCAAATAATTATTTCAAATTATAACATAAAATGTTTCATAACTAACCATCATCTTTCAGAACTATGACATTGAGTTTGATCTTGTTAATGCTTGTTGTTTTGAATGCAGGCATTTTAGTTTAGCATATAAAATGAGGATAAATCCAGCATCAAAGGGCAGCAATTTGTAACTGACGAGGAATACTAAATTTGTCATCTTCCACTATACTGCATATGGATTGCCGTGAGGGATCCCCCTCTCTGATCATAAGCTTATACGGTTCACCATCCCTTCTCCGACACCTCGCCCCCGCTTCCTCCGAGAAATCACCTTCCGTAATCTAAAATCCATCGACCCTCACCATCTCTCTGACCTGCTCTCCACCACTCTCCCCCTGGACTCAACCCACATCTCACCTGATGATCTCACAAACCATCTCAATTCCACCTTGTCTACCTCCCTTAACACTCTGGCTCCCCTCAAAACAAGAACCGTAACTTTTAATAAATCTTCACCCTGGTACACACCTGCACTTCGTGAGCTGAAACAGATTGGTCGCCGACTTGAACAACTCATAAATAAATCACCTCTCACAGTCCACCATGAAGCTTACAAACTCCACCTCACTGCCTACAAAGATGCCCTCATTGCTGCTAAATCTGCATACCTCTCCTCCATATTCACCGACCCCTGCCTAAACCACAGAACCCTCTTCTCCACAGTGTGCAACCTCCTCAAGCCTCGAGCCAACACTCTCCCTACCTCCACTCCGGATCTCTGCAACTCATTCCTCCACTTTTTTGCTGACAAAATCAGCACCATCTATCAATCCTTATCCCCTGTACCCGACTCCCCAGCATCTACTCCACCACCTACCAAGGCCCCTCCTTTCAACATCTCCGCTGATCTCCATACCCCTCCCCCTCACTGCTTCCTCTCCCAGTTTGACCCGGTCACCCCTACTGAAATCTCCAAACTCATCAGCTCTTCCAAACCCACTACCTGCTCCCTAGACCCTCTCCCCACTCCCCTGCTGAAGTCCTGCCTCCCCGCTCTCTGCCCCTACCTCACTAACCTCTTCAACTCCTCATTGTCCCCTCTGCTTTCAAAACTGCTGCTGTCACACCAATCTTAAAGAAACCTGGTCTTGATCCCTCCTATCTCATTAACTACCGCCCTATCTCAAACCTCCCCTTTCTTTCAAAAACCCTGGAGCGTATCGTCGCGTCACAACTTCATTCCCTAGGGTCTTCGTCCTTTTTTGTTGTTACATTTTCTACACTTTTCTACACTTTCACTTTTTCCTTCACTTTCTTCTTTCTTTCAATCTTTTCCTTTTCTAGTGTAAAAAAAATAAATAAAGGGAGTACATTAATTGTAAGAAGATACAAATGACGAGTATTAATGTATGTGGTTGTAATGTAATGTACTTCTAATAAATAAAAATTAAAAAAAAAAACAAAAAAAAAAACAACTTCATTCCCACCTCCTCGCGTATAACCTATTCGAACCCCTCCAATCTGGCTTTCGCCCCCTCCATAGCACAGAAACTGCTCTCAAAGTCCTTAATGACCTCCTTACCTCTGCTGACACTGGCTCCCTCAATATCCTCATCCTCCTCGACCTGAGTGCAGCCTTCGATACCGTCAACCATAACATCCTGCTCACCAGACTTAGGGACCTTGGCATTGAAGGTTCTGCACTCAGCTGGCTCCGTTCCTACCTTTCCAACCGATCCCACTTCATCTCTCTCCATAACCACACCTCTGCCACAGCCACTGTCACTCAAGGCGTTCCCCAAGGCTCCGTTCTTGGTCCCCTCCTCTTCATCATCTACATCCTCCCCCTTGGTCATATACTCCGTCACTTCAACCTGGACTTCCACTGCTATGCTGATGACACCCAGATCTATCTCAGCACCAAGTCCCCCCACCACCCCCCTCTCTCCCATATCAACTCCTGCCTATCAGCCATCAAATCTTGGATGCAACTCAACTTCCTTAAATTAAACAGTAGCAAAACAGAATTTCTCCTCATTGGCTCCAAATCAACACTCACTAAAATTAACAACCCCACTCTCACTATTGACGGCACCACTGTCTCCCCATCTCCTCAGGCACGCAACCTTGGCGTGATCTTTGACTCAACCCTCTCCCTTGAGCCTCACATCCGCCATGTTGTCAAAACATCATTTTTTCACCTCTGCAACATTGCTAAAATCAGATCCTCTCTCACACCCCCCGCTGCTGAAAGACTCATCCATGCCTTCATCTCCTCCCGACTGGACTACTGTAACTCTCTTCTCTTTGGAATCAATTCCAGCAACATCAACCGACTCCAACTGGTCCAGAATGCAGCCGCCCGACTCATTACCCACACCAAATCCTGGCACCACATCACCCCAGTTCTCAAAGAACTTCACTGGCTTCCCATTTCCCACCGGATCATCTACAAAATCCTGGTCCTCACCTACAAAGCCCTCAACAACTTAGCCCCCCCTTATCTCACTGACCTCCTCTCCCCCTACCAACCCTCACGGTCCCTCAGATCCACATCTGCTGGTCTCCTCTCCACTCCGAAATCAAACCTCTGCACTTTTGGAGGCAGAGCCTTCTCCAGGGCAGCTCCCAGGCTCTGGAATTCCCTCCCACAACTGATCCGAAATTCTGAGTTCCTCACCATCTTCCAGTCCCGCCTCAAGACCCATCTCTTCACCTCTGCATACCCTTAGTCCCATGTTCCCCTTCCCCTTTGCATCTCTGTCTTACTGCTCTATTTTGTTTTGTTTATTCTTGACTCTCAATGTAAAGCGACTTTGAGTCCTGAAATGCGCTATATAAATAAAATGTATTATTATTATTAAGTGAGCTAAGATTTCTGGTCATTTAAGCTGGTGAATTGCACCACTGACTTTGCACAGAATTCTAGAAAGGTGAATTGAAGCAGAACTATTGCACAGTAAATTGAGAGTATGTATTTGAATTTGTTTTTATTGAACGTTCATTATTTTTTAATTTAATATTTTTATTTGAATTTCACGGCAATTTACATACATACAATAATAACAGACAGTAATAATCAAGGCATAATTGTACAACAGTATGTAAGCGATCCTCAAAACCCTTACCCTTACCCACCTTCAACCCACCCAAGTGTCAGGTCGGAGCCAAACGGGGACAAACAACACTCATATACGTACACATCCACACACAAATGGTAGAATAGACGAAACAAAATGTGCTATATAAAAATTAAAAATAAATAAATTATATATATATATATATATAATTTATTTATTTTTAATTTTACTGGACTACTGTATACATATATATCTAAATAAACAATTGTAGGGAGGGGGGGATTAAGGGGAAAGCAGCTGCTGTAAAACAAAACGATGATGGAGAACACTCAGTCCTCTTCCGAGTCCGGGGACAAGATAAGAGAGTTAACCAGTTCAAAGAAAGGGTTCCATGTCTCTAGGAATGTCTTGGTAGAGCCTTTGAGAGAGAACCTAAGTTTTTCAAGTTTCAGATTGTAAAGCACCTCCTTAATCCAACGGGCGTGTGTCGGGGGACAGGTGAGCCTCCAACTAAGCAAGATCAGTCTCCGGGCTAACAAGGTTGTAAAAGCTAGGACCCGTTTCACCGCAACAGAGAGGTTGGTATTGGGAGGGGTACCGAAAATGGCTGACATTGGATTTGGAAGAATAGTCTGGTCGTAAGCTCTGCTTATCAATTCAAAAGCACTCCTCCAAAAGGCTGCTAGCTTAGGGCAAGACCAAAACATGTGGCTATGGTTGGCAGGAGATTGACTACATCTGTTACAGGTGTCATTGACAGCTGGGTACATTCTAGCTAATCTTGCATTTGTATAGTGGACTTTGTAAAGGACTTTGCATTGGATTAGGCCATGACGAGCGCATATGGAAGAAGAGTGGATCAAATCCAAGGCAGAGTCCCATTGCTGGTCTGTTAATTGCGTATTCAGCTCTCCCTCCCACGCAGCTTTTAATGAGGTATGAGGTTTCAATAAAACCGACCCTAGCAAATTATACAAAAAAGAGATGCATTTCTTCCGATTGGGGTCTAAAGCTAAGATGGTATCAGTCAGGGTTTCAGGAGGGCGATTTGGGAAGTAGGGAAATGTCTTCACAAAATCCCTAATCTGGAAAAAATGAAAAAGGTGGGAGTTTGGGAGGTTGTAGTTAGACGAGAGCTCCGCGAAAGATGAGAAGATACCATCCTTATATAAGTTTTTAATACTACTGATGCCATTGCTATGCCAGGTTTTAAATGCGTGGTCTATACTTGAAGGTTTAAAAATGTGATTTTTAAGCAGTGGGGTCAAGATGGAAGGACCCTGTAAACCGAGGTTTTTCCTAAATTGACGCCATATCTTGAGCGAAAGGGACACAATTGGGCCTGCACCCACAGATGTTATAGAAAGGGGGAGTTGGGAGCATAGGACAGACCGCAATGGGAGACGTGAACTCGCCTTTTCCCTATATACCCAGATCGGTGGGTGCTCGCAATCATCATTCATCCAATACAGGAGTTTTTGCAAGTTAGCTGCCCAGTAGTATCGCCTAAAATCAGGGAGGGCCAAACCGCCATCACTCTTAGGCGACTGCAGTCGCCTTTCGGATTCTGACCGGTTTGCTACCCCATAAGAATTTAGATATTGTCCTTTCTAATTTGTCAAAAAAAGATTTGGTGATAAGTATGGGGACATGCTGGAAAAGATACAGGAATTTGGGTAGGACAACCATCTTAACCAGATTTATCCGGCCCACGAGGGATAGCGGTAAGACTGACCAGCGATCAAAATCTTTTTCGGCTTTCTCAACCAGAGGCAAAAAGTTTGTGCGGAACATATCAGATAAGGGTATTGTGATAAAAACGCCGAGATAGCAAAACCCATCCTCTGCCCTTTTGAATGAGGTTAAAGAGCGAGGGAGCTGCTTAGCCGGTAAGTTAATCGGTAATAGCTCACTCTTTTGGTAGTTAAGTTTATAACCAGAATATGCACCAAACCGTTCTAAAATATTCATAATCACAGGGAGAGAACTGACTGGGTTCGAGATGTACAGGAGCAGGTCATCCGAATACAATGAGACTTTATGAGTTGTGTCAAACCGTGTAATACCTTTAAAGCCCTTCTCTGCGCGTAACCAGACCGCCAGGGGTTCTATCGCGACATCAAACAAGAGTGGAGATAATGGGCAACCCTGTCTGGTACCTCTCTGAAGTGTGAAGTGGGGCGACAGTATGTCGTTTGTTTGTACTGAGGCCACCGGGGACGAATATAATAGGCTCACCCAGAGAATAAAACTGTTACCGAGGCCAAACCTATCCATCGCTTCATATAGGTACCTCCACTCGACCCTGTCGAAGGCCTTTTCGGCGTCGAGGGAGACCACCATCTCCGGGGTCTCATTACTCGAAGAGTGAATGATGTTAAGGAGACGCCTAGTATTATAGGAAGACTGTCGGCCAGGTATAAACCCTGTTTGATCCAACGAGATTATAGAGGGCATCACTCGCTGAAGACGAAGCGCAAGGGCTATAGAAAGGATTTTGAGGTCCACATTCAGGAGTGAGATTGGTCTATAGCTACCACAAAGTAGGGGATCTTTCTCCTTTTTAAGAATTAGGGAGATGGTAGCCCACGACAAGGTGGGCGGTAGGCGACGATGTAAAAACGCCTCATTGTACATATCTCTCAGGACTGGTGCGAGGAGGTCAGAGAAAGCTTTGTAATATTCTACAGAGAAGGCGTCAGGGCCGGGTGACTTTCCGCTTTGCAGCGATGTGATGGCTGCTTGGACCTCAGCTACAGTTATGGGACCACCCAAGTCTCTCATGTCTTCTTCGTCAATTCGAGGAAGCGTCATACTACTGAACATGTCACCTGCAGTGGGGGGACAGTCGGAAGTGTATAGTTCAGTGTAGAATTTAGCAAATGCTTCATTAATTCTGAGAGGATCAGTATGAGTCTCCCCTGAGCTGGATCTAATGGCTGGAATTAGCCGTGAAGTCGCCTCTGTTCTGGCCTGATGGGCCAAAAGCTTTCCAGCTTTATCCCCAGATTCAAAAAAGTGTTGCCTAGATTTAAGCAGTCGTAGTTTGGCTTTATTAATGGATATGAGGTCAAAGTCTGTTTGTAGCCTAAGGCGTTCTCTATAGAGATTAGGGTTTGGGTCAGATGCATATTTGTCATCAATGTCCTTTATTTTTTTGTAACAGATCTGCCGTTTGGAACGTCTCTGTTCTTTTCAGGTTGGAGATAAAGGAAATGAGTTGGCCCCTAATATAGGCTTTTGAAGCTTCCCAAAGTATACCTCTTTCTATGTCCGGCCAGTCATTCAGCTCAAAATATAGGGTGATTTGGGAGTGCAAGAATTGCATGTAGTGAGCCTCTGCTAATAATGAGGAGTTGAACCTCCACTTAAAGGGGTTAGTTCGTTTACGAAAATGAAGATCAAGGGAGGTCGCAGCATGATCTGATATTACGATGCTATGGTACTCACTGGATTTGATTTTGGAAAGCAATCTATTATCTAAGAGAAAGAAGTCTATACGGGTAAATGTACGATGTACGTGGGAGAAAAATGAAAATAATTTAGTCGTGGGGAATATAAATCTCCATGGATCTGTGAGCCCCAGTTGTTTGGCAAGAACATGCAGAGTCTTACCGGATTTAGTTAAAGTAGAGGCTTTATTCGAAGATCTATCCAGTATAGGATCTTGGACCAGATTAAAATCTCCACCCACAATGACATGGTGATTTTCAATATTTGGGAGAGATGTAAAAAATGTAGTTATAAATGAGCTGTCATCCCAGTTGGGTCCATAAATGCTTGCCAATATGACAGGTGTGTCTTGCAATTTGCCCGACACCATGACAAAGCGACCAGCAGGGTCTTCCACAGTTTTCTGTGGTTCAAACTTAATGTTCTTACGAATCAGGATAGCGGTGCCCCTAGCCCTATTATTAAATTTCGAGTGAAATAGTTGACTAATCCAGCCTCTCTTAAGCCGTGTTACCTCTCTGTTGCGAAGGTGGGTCTCTTGGATAAAGAATATATCGCCTTTGAGCTGTTGCAAATGGGCCAAGATCCTATCAGTTTTGGTAGGACTTCCCATCCCTCTCATGTTCCACAAGACAAATCTAAGAGTATCGTTTGTGTTGGCCATTTTTAGCTATATGGGTAATGCGCTGTAGTTCTGCAAAACGAGACGGAAGAGCGCATCGAAGCCAGCTGCCGAGAGTGGGGATGTGGAGGGGGAGGGGGGGAAATATATATATATATATGTGAAGTAAAATAAAACAAAAACAAAAAAACAAGAACAAAAACATACACACACAGAAAACAAGTGGAACACATATCATTTAACCATCTTTCAAACCTGAGTCTCCAGACCTGAGATTCCCCATGTCTCAACTGAACCTTGAGTGCCCATTGCACCAAGATGCGTTGTCCTCGCTTCCGCATGGAGATATCCGATCTTAACTCCCTATATCACAGCTTCCCAAAGCGACGGAGTCACTCAGTGTCGATAAGGTAACATGAAATAAAATAAGTATAGTAATAGTAATAATGACGATGATGATAATAATTTGAAAAACAGAGAGTAGGAATAAAGTAAGATAAACATACATTGATAAATGCAAAGTTAAAATAATAACCATAGTGGTTGCACTGCCAGTACCATTGCTAACACTAATAGTAATAATAGCAATGATGATAGTCACAATAAGACAAAGCATATTAACAAAATGGTGATACTAAATAAACCGGCTAACGTGTAAGTGGAGCCAGAATAACTTCCTTTGGTGTTACATAGTATGTCTTAAAATCGACAAAGTATAAAGAGAGAGTTGGTGTTGGAAAAGTTAGCAAATTACAAACTGGGCTGTTGGATTAAAGCGCAGCGCTAAAGGCATCAATTATGTTTTGTTAAACAAAAAAGGTATAAGATAAGATTTGTATAACACAGCCCTGGCTGTAATGAGCTCTTATCAGCCCCAGACAGTTCGTTATGAAGATTAGTATAAGCAAACTAGCCAGGTGCTGACAGCGTTAGCGACCAGCTGCTAAGAACAGGAAGGCAGAGACCAAATCACAAACCACAAAGTGGGTCCCTTAAGCCCAGCTTTATAGCATATGCTGGTGAGGGACCCCTCAAGCACAATTACACATAGACAATATAAGAAAAAGTTGATATAAAATATTTACAAATCCTGGTGATTTCTTACCAGCCTCATACATTTCGAAACCGGGGTCTAGTATAATCAGCAATGCTGAACGCTAACCATAGCTAGTTATTAGGAACAGTCAAGCTAAAGTTAGTCCATGTAACCATAGGTTAACCGGGCCCCTGTGCCACTCGAATATAGACGTACTGAACGAAGTCAGTCATCTGTGGGTCCCGGTCTGCGTCGACGGTAAGATGAGATGAAATCCTGAGCGTCCTCAGGAGATGTTAGTCGTCGCCTCTTTCCCTCCCCGGACATTATGAACAGCTTGGCTGGATAATGAAGGGAGGGTTTGAAACCCAGGTTATACAGCTCCTTCATAACGTCTCGGTACGCGAAGCATTGTTCAACTATCTCGGGACAGTAGTCTTCGAAAATGTGGAACGGGGTATCTTTGTATTTCAGCTTACCCCTCTGCCTCCGAGCCTCACGTACCACCAACTCACGGGTCTGGTATCTATGAAAGCAGATCACAACTGCTCTGGGTTTCTCACCAGGGCTTGGCTTGGCTGTTAGCGTACGGTGGGCTCGGTCTAGCTCCGGGGCTGATTCCAGTATGTGTTCGCCAAGAGTCTCGAGCAGAAGTTGAGAGAAAAACGCTGTTGTTTGGGAGCCCTCGAGAACGTTAATTATTTTTGTATTTTTATTTAACCTTTAAGTATTTTTTTTAAATATTTGCACCAATTCTATAAGTAAATTTGATATCTTAAGTTCAGACTTAGTTTTTTTTTAAAAGGTCATTCAGCAGCACACAGGTCGTCCAAGTATGACCTTGTGAAAGCAACCAGATTGCAAAGACACAATTCTGGAATAAGTTGGATCCACAGACGCTCGACAGCTCTAGCAGATCGTGGCACACTATTACCTCCAGCAAGGTATACCAGGTATCATTAGTGGCAACGATGCATCACTTCCCGATGAGATCAACACCTATTATGCACTCTTTGAAAGAGAGAACAACAATACGCCCACATGAGCTCCACAATACCTGATGACCACAGTCTCTGAGGTCAATGACAGAGCATCCTTCAAGAGGGTGAATCCATGCAAATCATCCAACCCATGTGACATACCTGATGGAGTATTAAAGTCTGCGCAGACCAACTGGCTAGAGTATTCAAGGACATCTTCAGGGCCTGTCCCACTTGGGCCGTCATTCACGCACATCATCATGCGTCCGCACAGCCGTTTGGAGCGCGTGACGTCATTTGAAGATGGACACAAAATGCTGGAGTAACTCAGCATCTTCAGTCTGAAGAAGGGTCGCGACCAGAAACGTCACCCATTGCTTCTCTCCAGAGATACTGCTGGTCCCGCTGAGTTACTCCTGCATTTTGTGTCTATCTCCAATCGTCTTGACCCGCTCTGGGAGTAGGAGTGGGGGGCGGATCCGGATCCGCAACGGCCGTGAACCCCAGGCCGAGCTCGGCGATCGTTTGCCTGCTTCTGCTGCTGTTGGAGGCGAGACGTTGCGCCGCACCAGGGTCTTGGGCCTGTCCCATTTTGGCCATCAGTTACGCGACAGGCCGGTGGCGCGCGAGCGAAGATTTCGTTCAGGACGAAGTCCACACTCCTCCACGCCACTCCACACTCCTCCACACCATTCCATGCGCTCGTCCCGCGCTACCCACACGCTTACCCACATGCTAGCAAGTCGTGTAAATGGCATGCGAATGACAGCCAAGTGGGACAGGCCCTTTAGGTTTACGGTTATTATTGTCACGTGTACCAATGTGCAGTGAAAAGCTTTGTTTTACATGTTATTCAATCTGATCAGAGAATAACATACATAAATCCAATCATGCCAAACTTAAATACAATAGGTAGAGTGAATCGCTGCGTCCAGTGCCACCACTAGGACCGCAAGCCTTTATGGCCAAGTTAAGACACTGCATTTTTTACAACTTTGAACTTGAAGGATGCAAGATGGTGCCACAAATGTGGCAACTCTTGTATTCTGCCTCAGTGTAATCTACTATTCTTACGCTCTTGTACTTAAGTATGATTCTACCTATGTATGGTAGGATTTTTAATGACCTGTATGATAGAAAGGAATTGCACTGTTCCTAGATAAATGCGACAAAGTACCATTGGTGTGTACTTTATGTATAATTTGTTATTGTGTGTTGTCTGAGTCCATGTGCCTGTGATGCTGCTGCAAGCAAGGTTTACATGGTATCTGTACCTCACCATACCTGTGCATATGACAATAAACTTAAATGTCTTGAAAAATATATAGTACCTAAATAATGTTGAGTACCAGCAAAGTTAGAAATGTGTTAAAGTTTTCAGAAGCATTTTGAGGTAAGGCTTTCTTATCATTGTCCAAATTGTACTGCATGAGTTTGGGGTCTTTTGGGTCAGTGAAATTGGGTTTCTTTGGTGGATGGGTGAAGCACAAAGGTAGGAGATGTTATGGCAGGACCAACAAGATCAGGCACATTTGTCATTTTAAAGATTACATAGCATCATGTGCCTATCCACTAAAACTGAATTGCTTAACATTCAGTTTTGCTTTTTTTTTAAAACAATTAATTCCCTTTTGAATTTGATTCTTAATATTGTCTTTTTCCTCCTTTTCCTTAGGTAAAGGAAAACAATGAGGTTGTGCTTACAGGAGCATATGTTGATCTGGTGGACACAGCACATAAGCCCAGAGATGATGGTACCAGCATGGTAAGCTGTAATTAAGATGAAAAAACCTTGTTATAGACATTGCCTCGTATTACAAGAGATGTGCATACAATAGCAGATTACCTATACTGTATTTACAACCTGTTGTACTGCTGCAACAAGTAAAAATTTCATTGTTCCGTTTCGGGGCATGGGATAATAAAACACTCCCTTAACTTTAAACATTACATTTGGAGAATTGCTTTACTATAGTTTAAATTGATATTCAATATATAGCAATGTTACAAAATTTTGAGATTTAAAAAATAAAGTCTGCAATTTATCCCATCAGATAAAGCATAAAAAGAAGTTTAATTTGACACTTAATTCACTTTCATATCTTCAGTATTAAAAAAGTTATGGCCATTATCATACTCAGAAATTAGCATCTAGTTCCCTATTGCTTTTCCATTGACTTAACACAAAAGCTGTGATCGAGGACAGTTAAAAGCCCATAACTTTCTTAAAAATTATGGTAACTGAAAGAAATTTTCAGGTATTATAGATTGAAGCATTCTGAAACAAATATGAAACAATCTTACTTCGAAGACATGAAAGTAAAGCATATAATTAGTTAGTTACCTAATTGTAGCTAATTACAAAATTCAATTACTAGATCTAAACATCTATCAATTTCTTAAGAATAGATTAACATTTTTAAATAGCCTAAGTGTCCAAATAACATTCACACAATAATTCACAATATAACATAATTTTTAAATCTAATTTTCATGAATTTACAGGCCAAATGGAAGGAATTGAATGTTTAATACCTGTAAATTAATGGGCATTTAATTCATCTTGCGAGTGAGAATTTCTGGAACGCGATCTTTTGGAACGTTCATTTGCGGTGAATTTAACCCCGTATTGGCATGAAAAATACTGCCGTTAATTCGGGGAATAAAATCATCGTGTCGCATGACAAAATGTGAATTAAAGGCTTCTTAAGAAGCACTTTTATACATTTAAAGAAAGCACTTTCGTTTACCTGTCCATTGTGTGAAATCCGTCCCCGTTATTGGCGTTGACGCTTCAGGAGCTGCTTTTTAAATGACTGTAGCGCTGACATTGACGATTTAATTAAAAAAAAAAATCACAAAACGCCGGTAGGAACGATTTTGTCAGCGAAGTTTTGTACTCCAACAAAATATTTCCAGGACAAAGGAGGATAAACCGCGTTTTAACCCCGCCCCCCCCTTAAAGGCGCCAAAATCGCGCACACGGCCAGTGGCAGAATTACAGCGCGACTGAAGGTAAGTTTTGTAACATACCTACAATATATTGAATGAATTATTACAGAGATAGATTGAAGCAAATACTTTGCTCATAATCCTTGAATATGTTTTCGAAAGACAACAATCAATTGAATTAGCATGCAATACTAATAATCACTAATCATAACATTGCAGAATTCTGATGAGTTTTTTTCAATTGAACACACTAATAGTTACCTACCTTGCTATTAACCTTGGTTTTTACAGACAACGAGATTGCAGGTTTATACTAACAATGTTAAGTCCCTAATCAATGTCATAGAATATAGATTCGTAGAACACTTCAACCCACTATGTTTATACTGACCAAGTACCTATCTATGCTAAACCATTTTTCCAGCACTTAATCTGTAGCCTTGGTGTTTTATACTTATCTAAATGCATTACATTTTGAGGGAATCCCTCCTTAACATTCATTTCAAATGTAACCATTCATTCCAACAGTCAACACCAGTCAATGTGTACAGAGATCTCAACCCTTCAAATATGCTTGTCAAGGCATTGCAAATAAATAAATAAGTTGGGCCTCTTGATGCAAGTTGTCACCTTTTGCAACAAGATATGTAAATAACTATTGCAGCATTCTCTACTATTAATTCAAAGTCACTGCAGTCCTCATTGATGTAGACCGTGGTTCCTAAGTCAGATCCCACAGAGAAACATTGTACCAGGAGTGGATGTTTAACCTCTGTGCCCATTCCATCATCGAGTGAACATGTAGCTGATCTCTAACCAAAATGCTCATAGCAACTTTTGATGTATTTTGAAATCAAAAATGTATCAATCTCCAATTTAAAAATAATTGTCCATGCATCATATGCTATTCCCAGAAGAGATTTCCAACCTTTTATCATTCTTTGCCTGTGTAACTGTTTTCTGAAAGATTATCAGTTCCTGGGGGCTAGCTATCAGAAGTGGTTTTCCAGCTGCCCTCTGTGTCCCAGTTACACTACCAATTTCCCTTGGTATCCTGAATAAAATCATAACTCCAGCTTTATAACCTTGGTTTGTGCAGTATGTAGTTTAACCCATGAAGTCTGATTATCAAACTCTGTTCCCTCTGTAAATATGCTCTTCCAAAGCTTACCCCCCTAGTCTAGTTCAGTAAAAAACACTGACTCAAGCACTGGAGCGACTAAACTTTATTTTTTGATTGAACAGCAAATTCCCCTATCTGATACCTAAACCACCACGGGTTTGATCCTTGTCTCCGCCTGGCCAAGCCCTTCAGCCTCGTGCAAGCAGACACACTCCAAAAGGTTACGCAGTCCCAAGCGCTCCTCCAGAAGATTGACATCGATCTAAGATGGGGCTACCTTTTATAGGTCCATGAATCTTGAGGGGCCGAACTACATAAGGGTGGTCTCTTTACAGTCCAATCAAACATATTAATTACATCAATACATTATTGACAGTTCCCCAAACCAATTACAGTCTTCCATACAATGTTTCAGGCAGAAGCTTCTGGAAGGAAGCTAACTAACTAAATATTGCAACATTTACCCTGGAACTCAAAACAATCCTGCCAGGGCTTAACACTTTGGCCAATCAACAAACAGCAGGGTAACTGTCTTGCAACATTATTTACAATTCCTTTGCAGCAATCCAATCATATCAATGCATTTAAGTTTATTTACAGAATTTTACTACATATTATCAATTAAGGGAAAATGAGGAGAACATCTGGATCTTTCACCATCCTGCATATCAATCTGAGGCTCAGACTGGTCGGCGCTATCCACAGCCTGAAATTTTCCACAGACAAAGATTAAGCAATTCTGACAAATGCAGGGATTCTCCATTTTATAATGTCTTTAATTTGGTCAATATTAACACCTCCAATACTAATAGAAATTTCCTACGGTGAGGTTCCTGGAACAGCCGAAAGTCATAATGTCATAAGTGATAGGAGCAGGATTAGGCCATTCAGCCCATCGTCTACTCCACCATTCAATCATAGCTGATCTATCTCTCCCTCCTAACTCCATTCTCCTGCCTTCTCCCCATATTTCTTGACTCCCGTGTGCCCTATGGACTGAAATCATGTATTTGTAAATCACAGCATAACCTATTTATTGAATGTCTTCAAGGTTATTGAATAATTGCCAGTAATTTTCCATGACATTGTGCACATGGCCACGAGCCTCATTTTGCATGGGATATCAGTAATTTCAATCAGCCCACGCCCGAATTAAGCAAATAACCAATGCTTTGCTTCCTGGAACCGAAGCATTATCTGTTTAAAAATTTTCAAATAGGCCTGTAAATGTGATCTATCATGAGTTTCTGCATTGGGCAAAGATTGACTATGTTTGAGGGGGAAAAGAAGCTGAAGTTCTGAAGAAGTTATAAATCCTGTTTGCAAAGTTTAGGTATGAATGGGCCTGGTACTCACTGCCTGCAGTCCATACATTTGTACAAGGAGAGAAGACATGACCAATGCAATTGGTCATATTGCGTAAAGTAGGGAATGTGGATTGGATTGGATCAGAGCGTTCCACAAGTCTTGCATAAATCTAGAATGTATGTGAAACAAAATAAACACAGAAATACTGGCAATTGTCAGCAGGTCAGGCAGAAACAGTGTAGAAAGAAACAAATATAAATTTTAAATTTTTTGGTAGTACTGGTGTAAATGGAGTTGAAACAGAATTTATGGTTATGCCAAATTGGTTATAGGATGATAAATAAAACTAGTACCACAAAGGTACTAGATAATGACCATTTCCAACAAGAGAGAATATTGACTTCCAAAAGCATTACCATAGCCGCATTCCCAATCATCAACGTATTGAGGATCACCGTTGATGAGCAACGCAACTGGGACGATATGCTTCCTGCAGCAAATGACTTGCAAACTGAAACTTCCTTCTTTTCCTGCCATGTACAAGTCACTGTCTGGTGGAAAACTGCCTGAAGCTCTCAAACAACTGTTCATTGATCTGCCATGAGTTGACTCGAACACACATCAAGATACAACACATATTTATTAAATCTACATACAGCAAGGATCTGCAGTCATCACATCTCCGAGCTGCTATTTCATTCTAACTAGCGTAAGCAAGCTCTTGATAATACGAAGTACATAGTAGGCGGAGTCACTACTAACAAACACTATAATTGGCTAGTATGAAATAGCCAATCTACAATAAACATCCATCACAGTGGATTCCACATTCCTCACTGTGAAAGAAGGCAATAAAGTTCAATGTTCTTCCTCTTGTTCTCCCGCGGTCGGGGCAGTCAAACCATCCATCCCAAATCTGCAACCACTCCGAACAAGAAACACAGGCAACAAGTCAGTGGGAGTAGTACCACCTCAGTTGCACACCATCCTAATGTGAAAATATTTTGCTGTTACTTCCTGAATATGTAAAGGATTACCCTCTAGCAGGCACAGTTTATTTTCGTCACTTCACTAGATTTTTATATCGTTTCATAGCATGTCTGCCATTGAACCAAGATCAGTCTACCAGTTTGATGGACGAATGAGGCATGTGCCTTATTATAAGATAACAGATTATGGTGGAATGCAATGTTACTGCTGTTAATTTTTCCCAGTATTTTATTTAGAGCTGTGAAATTAATGAATCGACTGTTAGCTTGATAGAAATGCAAGGGGCTACATTTAATTTCTTGCTGAGAAGACCAAACTTTCTCAGTGGTGTTCTACGATTATTAACCGGGGCAAATGAGCTCTAATAATGAAAAGTTTGGTGAGGCTACTCCTCCACGATGGTTGTCTTACCATTTGGCATGGGGCTGCAAGGTACTCGTTAGCAACAGCTCTGCAAAGCATTCGTTCTTCCAGTCGAGTGTATATTATTATCTTTATTTACATCAGCGTTCCTTCCAGGTATGATTCACAAGGGAAAATAACAGATTTTTAGTTGAACGTGAAGAATGTGATGTTGCCAGTGACTAGAGAGATATTGTTGATGTGATCTGAATGTGAAAGTTAAAATTCATATAGTTAAAAGATGGGTCATATTGAATGTATGCACCAGAGATTATCTATTGTCTTTGATTAACTTTAAAGTATGGGCTACTTGAGAAAGAAAACATCTCCAATCAATTTATTATTTAATACATATTTTTAATTTTCCTGAGCTGTGGTTAATTGTACTTGTGATGTTTCTACAATCTATAGTAACTTGTAAAGCTGTTTTTGTCAAGATTGTTTTGCTCATTTTATCTGATTGAAGTTCTTCTGCAGTGGAGTTGGTTGATGTTAGTATTTCTGCTAAATATCCTGAAAGCCTTGCTGTCAAGAACATGACGGGCATTTTGACAACCATACCTAAAGGGAAACATCAATCTAAATGCAGAATTTAAACTAGAAGGTTAAAATGCTACAGGTCAATGTTATCTAAATAAATTTGAAGCAAGTCAACTGTTTTTTTGCAAGGTGAACATTAACAGTAGTGAACCATATATTGATTGGGTCGTATCTGTGGATGGAGATTTAGTCTCTGAGTTATGGCAGTGTTTCTGTTCCCAAATATTCAGCACTTTTTTACCTAATGGCATATGATGCAATGTTTGAAAATTGCTGTGTTTGAAAATTGATATGTTTAAATACCATTACCCATTGCACATCTGATATAGGTATTCCATGCCTATTTATTAGAATCGGTGTATTTTTATGAATCTGCAAATGTAGTTTGATTTTGAATTATTTTCTTTCAAAAACAGAGAGGAGAACTGCAAAGTGACCTTGTGTTTGCAGAAATAAGTCGCCGCATTCAAGATGTTGGCAGAGAGATGGTAAAAAAAGTGAATGCAATCTTCCAATGGGATATCACTCAGGAAGGGAAGATAGCAACACAGTGGAGTAAGTAATGCATGTTTGCAAAATGATATGTATTTTCATTGTCACAGAAGTTCTCCACTTTATTCTGTCATGAGTTCGGAGGAATGAGAGTTGATCTCATTGAAACATACAAAATTCCAAAGGAAATTGACAGAAGATGCAGAATGATGTTCCTCTCAGCCTGGATACACAGAACCTTGATCATAATCTCAAAAAAATACACAAAGTGCTGGAGTAACTCAGCAGGGGTTGATAGTCAGATGTTTGGACAAAGATTGGAGATGAAAAGACAAAACATGTGAGACAAGACAGAAGAGGAGTAAATTGTGAAGCAAGACGAAGGAACATGAGTAGAAGGGGAGAAATGGGTGCTAGTCCAGGTGGGACCTAGCAAAGAGAGGGGGGGAAGGTGGGAGAAAGGGGATTTGTTTGTGGGCCAGTTACCTAAAATTTGAGAATTCAATTCATACTGTTAGGTTGTAATCCGAAGTAGAATATGAGGTGCTATTCCTCCAGTTTGCATGTGGCCTCACTCTGGCACACGCCTGGTAGCATACAACGTAACGGTATAAACATTGAATTCACAATTTGAGGTAGCCAACTCACAAACAACTTCCTTTCTCCCCCCCACCCCTTCCCTGTGCCCCACCTGGACTTCCACCCTTTTCTCCCCTTCTCTCCCCCTCCGCTTCCACCAATATTCCTTCCTGTAACTTCACAATTCACACCTCATGTCCTCCAGAGATGCTGCCTGAACTGCTGAATTACTCCAGTAATTTGCCTTGTTTTGTAAACCAGCATCTGCAGTTCATTGTATTTACAATCTCAACATGAGGGTTTATTCATTAAAGACAGAGATGCAAATAAACCTCTTCACACAAGTTGAAGTGAATCTAGGGAATTCCTTAACCTAGACAGCAAAAGAGGTTCTGTTTGGGGCATTAAATATAGAGATTCACAGAATTTTAAATATTATGGTAATCCAGGAGTACGTTGTGAGTTTAGGAAAGGAGTGCAGCTGTTAAACATCAGCTGAAACTGAGTGGCAGAGAAGACTTGAGGCACTGAATTGCTGAATCCTGTTTCTTATGCATGGGGTATGGCAGAGACCGCTGACCTTGAACCATTAGATCAATGTAATACTGTACATCTAGATTTAGAAAGATTCAACTATACTGCAAATAAAGTCAGAGCATAAAGAGTCAGGGAAACATGGCAAAATAGATAATTGGCTAGCAGATAAAATGCAAATTAAGGATAGATGTTCAGGGTGACAGCTTGGATCCCATAGGTTTGGTGCCTGTAACATCTCACCATTTACATTAACAATATTTGCTTTGGAAAAGAATAATTAAGTTTGAAGTTAGAAAGTGATGGCTTATGCATTACTTTAATAAATTTAGATTATGTGCATCTAAATGAATTACAAAATAATTAAGTGTTGGGCCCTAAAACCTGGATACCTTTGGACTTTTCTTTAACTTTTCAAACCATGCTCAAAGGTGATTTGAATGGGGCAGATTATGTAAGTGACATTTCCCAGGTAAATGATATCAGTGGGAGGTTGTGAGCAATTATGCTATTCATCCAGACTTGACAGTTTTCCTCGTGTCAGTTGGCCACTTACTAACATTACCGATGACATCTTGCATTGTTGCCATAAATTTGTGTTTGGGTGCAATCTTTGACCTTTGCTGAATACTCATTTAAAAACGACCCAACACACCTTGTGCTGAGGTAAAAATGAGGCCTAGATTAGAGGTGATTGTGCAAGGCATCGATGCACACGGTGTATTGCCATCTTCGGATGTCAATGATTAGGAAAATGGAAACTATAATAACGGAGAAGTGTTGGTTCAATCACAACCTTTTTTGTAAAAATCACATTTGAGCTACATCAACAGTTTGGATGAGAATGCAGAGGCATGTAGAGTTAGCAAATTACACCAAAATGGATAGTATAGATAGTGACCTCTCTCACCCTGGCCACAAACTCTTTTAAGTACTTCCCTCTGGAAGGTGACTCCGGACTGTCAAAGCTGCCACAGCCAGACATAAAAACAGCCTTTTTCCACAAGCAGTAGCTCAACTCAACAGCAAAAAGTCTGTGGCCTCCTTTTGCTCTGGTATTTTATTTCATTCTTCACATGTTTAAATTATAATGCTTTCATTTTAATTGTCTACTGTATATCGTGTTGTTACTTGCGAGCAAAGCACCAAGGCAAATTCCTTGTATGTATACATATTGGGCTAATAAAATGTATTCAATTCAATTAAATTCAAGTATAGAAGTTGGGCGGTCATGTTGCAGTTGTATAAGACGTTGGTGAGACCGCATTTAGAATATTGTGTGCAGTTCTGGGCACCATGTTATTGGAAAGATATTGTCAAGCTTGAAAAGGTTCAGAAGAGATTTACGAGGATATTGCCAGGAGGGTGTGAGCTATAGGGAGAGGTTGAGTAGGCTGGGTCTCTATTCCATGGAGCGTAGGAGGATGAGGGGAGATCTTAAAGAGGTATACAAAATCATGAGATGAATAGATCGGGTAGATGCACATTTTTTTACCCAGAGTAGGGGAATCGAGGACCAGAGGACATAGGTTCAAGGTGAAGGGGAAAAGATTGTGGATGAGGAAGTCGAGGATCCAATTGCAGAGGGATGCGCAGAGACCCAGATCTGAGAGCTTGGTAACCAGCTTGGAGGGGATGATTGTATTAAATGCCGAGCTGTAATCAATGAATAACAGCCTGACATATGAGTTTTTGTTGTCCAAGTGGTCTAGAGCTGAGCGGAGAGCCAGCGAGATCGCATCCACCGTTGATCTGTTGTGGCGGTAGGCAAACTGCAGTGGGTCCAGGTATTTGTCGAGGTAGGAGTTGATTTGCACCATGATCAACCTCTCAAAGCACTTCACCACCACCGACGTTAGTGCCACTGGTCGATAGTCGTTGAGGCACGTCACCTTGCTCTTGTTGGGCACCGGTATAATTGATGCCCTTTTAAAGCAGGTGGGAACCTCAGACCTCAGAAGTGAGAGGTTGAAAATGTCTGTAAAAACTCCAGCCAGTTGGTCCACACAGGTTTTTAGAACACGACCGGGTATGCCATCAGGTCCAGGCGCTTTTCGAGGGTTCACTCCTCTGAAGGTTTTTCTGACGTCAGCCTCTGTGACTGAGACTGAAATACCATCACAGCGAATGGGGGCTTGAGAAGACACATCAGTGTTCACCCTATCAAAGCGTGCGTAAAACGCATTGAGCTCGTCAAGGAGTGATGTTTCGCCGACATTCGAGCTACCTCCTGATTTCGTCTTGTAGGAGGTGATTGCATTCAGGCCCCGCCACAGCTGCCGAACATCTGTCTCATTCTCCAGCTTGGAGCAGAAGTCCCTTTTGGCCTTTTTGATGGCCTTACCAAGGTTGTATCTGGACTTCTTGTAGACCACTGTACCGTCAGACATGAATGCCCGGTGTCTGGTCTTCAGAAGAGTGCGGATCTCTATTTTACTTGATTTTGTTGACTTGAGCGAGTCTGATCTGCAGCCATTTTGTATCCTGCCAGAGTGGAGCTTTTTTCAATGCAATCAGGAAGAATGATTATCATTTGTGTCTCTTATTTTAATTAAGAAGTTAGTTGAGAGGTTCGGCCTTGGTTGAAAATAGTGAATGAGAATTTGGGTATTTGTCTTTGCTATCTATTTGACAGTCTGAGTGATACTGAAGACACAAATTTTACATTTTATTGAAAAGTATTAGGAGGAAGTTTGTGCAATCACTGGGGCTAACAGGTCTATAAGGTGAATCTGAATGTTTTGATAAAATAATTAATCGGTGACTGATCAAGTAGAATTAAAAAGAAGTGTTAAAGTGGCTTAATGTTTTCCACTAAAATGTGGATCCTGAGATTAAAAGTTCTAAATTCTACTTGCGTACAATATATCAACAATGAATCTTCACTTATTGCAGAGGGTTTCCAGTTTTATTCTGTAATGTGAAAGTGCTAAATTCATTTGAACATGAGTCATGTCCATGGTGCAGGATTTCTGTTGTATTAACATTACACTAACATTATGGCATGCTTAAACCATGTAGCTAAAAATAATAAACTCTGGTTATTAATTTGCTAAATGAGGAATTCCAAACTTGTTGCTAAGAGCAGAATTATGGAATTGTGAATAGTTAATTAAACAACAGCATGAACTTCCCTGAAGGTATGCTTATTAAAGTTAGAAATAATCTTCCATGGAACGTGATGGAAGTACATCTTCATCCTCTAACTTAATACTTCAATTATTTTTCTTTAACCTTTCCCAATTAATACTGTATACGAGTGGCAAAAAATAAACTTTCACTTTCCAAACCCCATTCTTCTTGGTATTGCAACTGCTTGACAATCCTCCACAGAGAACCACCGATGTGCAAAATCCCACCCCCACCCCTCCCCTCCTCATGACCATCTGCTGGTCACACACATGCAGTTGCTCGAGATTGCTGCTACATGACCTAAAGGGTGCCTGGCTGAGCAAGTTCATGGTTTGTGCTGGGATCTGACCCATGATTGTCAATTTTTCATTAGCTAATAGTTAAACAATTGTGCCTCTGACATAGGCTTTGTTTTCCTTAATATTGTGCAAAATGCTCTCCAATTTATCAACTCTCAGGGTTAACAAAGTATTGGCTATGCTCATCGATATTTCCTGCCAGTACTGTATCTGATGTTAAATGCGCTGTTGGCTCTGCTGCCATCCATGTAATGTCCAATTATTTTGGACTCAAATAGACCCCAGACTGTGCTTTATATTAGTTGGTTTGACTTGCTTGGTAGATCTGGGGTTATCGCTCTAGAGTCTACTTTCGTTTAGTTTAGAGATACAGCCTGAAAATGGGTCTTTCGGTCCACCGAGTCCACGCTGACCATCAATCACCCATACACTACCTCTATCCTGTAAAAGAACAATTTACAGAGGATAATTAACCTACAAACCTGTACGTCTTTGAAATGTGGAAGGAAACCGGAGCGCACGGACTAAACACACGTAGTCACTTGGAGAACTTTTAAACTCCGTATAGCCAGCATCCTTAGACAATATCGAACCCGGGTGTCTGGCGTTGTCAGGCAGCAACTGTGCTGCCCTATTTCTCTGACGAAATGGGCAGTTTAAACCATCTATTTACAAAAATGAAAATATAACACATCCACCTCAATCGGCAATAATGTGACAAAAAAAGACACAGAAATTGCTCGAAATACTCAGCAGGTCAGGCCTCACCCGTGCGAAGGAAGACAGAATCTGTATTCTAGATTGAAGACTCTTCATCAGAACCTATGAAGGGTCCAAAAGAAGTTTGTTAAGTTGCAGGGAGGGGGGTGTCTATGATAGTGTAAAGCCGAGCTTACCATGGGGATAGCTGTAAATGAAGTTATCAGTTTCAGGTTTTGCCCAGTGATTGAGATTTAAAGTGCTATATCCTTTGATCAAAAACAAGAATGTTATACCCATTGATTTTCTTGTTTCTTTGCTTGAGATATGTTAAATTATTTACGTAGTTCAGGCATAAGGGTATTGCAAAAACTTGATAAAGGTGTCTGCCTGATATCCCTCATTCATTACCTTGATGGGTAGTGAACTGGACAAATTTTGTGATAGTTGTCCCATTTTATTACACATTTTACTATTCAACCAAACTTGGCCACAGTCAAATGTATATTGTAAAGTACTTCACATAATTTTGTGGGGTTTTTTGCACTGCTAAAATAAACCTGTTGAAATGATCAGTCTCACACATAGAGGTTAGAACTCATAGTCGTTATTGCAGTACAAACGGAGGGAACACAACGTGCTTTCATCCCCGTGGTCCGCATCAAATCTAAAAGAGAGAGAGTGACACACCGGTTTATAGGACTAGCCCAGGGTAGGGATGAAGATCTGGACTGGACAAGCTGGAGGGAAGTTCAAACGCAGCCCGGGTACTTTACGGTGGGCTTGCAGATGCAACCTGCAAGCGTATGGTACAGTCCTGCATTTTCTCCCATCACCGGAGATGCGATTGGTGGTAGAATAGGTGCAGGAGATTGAAACCGCATCCCCGGCGATGAAACAGGAGACCTTGGCAGGGTGGAGGCGGCGTGGCTACAGGCAAAATGACCAGATCAGGAGCGGATGGTAATAGTGGTATGGTCGGGCCGATGCCGCTGGATGGGGATGGAAATATACCTGTGCGGTCAGGATAATACGGAGGTGGTGCGTGTTCGTTTACGGGCAGGGTGTGCTGTCTATTACGTCTGTAGGTGCCGCCATCGGCATTGACCAAATATGAATGTAGTTCGGAAGCAGTTCCAGAAATTACACCGAGGCGGTTGTGACCCTTGTCGGTTTGTAGATGGACCACCTGTCCCTTGGCTAGTGGTGGAAGTGATCTGCTCGTCTTGTCATACCATGCTTTTTGAACCTCATGCTTTTGTTGTAGCCTGGACTGGATTTCTGATGATGAGATCACATGCGGTACTAGCCCCTGGTTCACCACAGGCAGTGTGGCTTGGGTTTGCCTTGACATCAGTCGCTGGGCGGGAGAACCTAATATCGGGTCGCGGGAGATGTTGCGCAGGTTGAGCGGGTCTAGGTATACGTCTGATCCTGCTCTGTGGGATCGTTCCATCACTTGTTTGGCACTTCTGACAGCACGTTCAGCCAGCCCGTTTGACTGTGGGTATTTGGGGCTGCTGGTGATATGACGAAAACCCCAGCGTGTAGCAAAGTCTTTGAAGTACTGACTGGTGAATTGACTGCCATTGTCAGACAGTAACTGATACGAGACCCGTGAACAGAAAAATGGCGTAGCAGCTTCTGGACTACGCCTGCAGAGGTGGGGCTACTGAGCAGATTGATTTCAAACAATCCGGAATACGAGTCGACTCGAACCAGGTATTGTTTGCCATGCCACTCAAAAATGTCAGTGGCCAACGTGGACCATGGGAGGCCGGGAACCGGGTGTGAGAGGAGTGGCTGCTTTTGTTGGTGTGGTGTCAAACTGTTGCACACTGCACAAGACTTTACTTTCTCACAAATATAATCAGCCATGCCAGGCCAGAAAAACATGCTTTTCGTTCGCAGGACAGTTCGCTCCTAAACCGTACAGCGAGGCATCGCAAGTCAGTGTGACATGTAGCTTAACATCAAAGTAGGTGAGGGTGGGGAGCACAAGACATTTGTTGTTTAAGAGTGTCGAACGCCCTCTGCTGCTGTTCATGCCAGTACCAAACAGTGTCTTTGTGGGTTGGCTGGTGCAGTGGGGCCGATAGTTCATTGAAATTTGGAATGAATTTCCCCAAGTAGTTTACCATGCCAAGGAATCTCTGCAGGCTGAGCACATCTGTGGGTGAAGGTAACTCGTTGATTGCAATAGTCTTTGATGGATCAAGTTTGAGGCCGTCACTGGTGAACATATGACCCACGTAGTTCACCTCGCTCACTCTGAATTTGCACTTTAGGGGGTTGAACTTGAGGTTGATCTCTTTAGCGTGGTCCAGAACTTTCGTTAAGTTTGCGTCATGTTCTTGGACTGTTTGTCCAGCAACAAGAATGTCATCAACAATGATGGAGCATGGGTAACCTGCAAATAGTTGTTCCATAGTGCACTGAAATACTTCACTTGCCGAGTTTATGCCGAGGCATACGCAGGAATTTGTAATGTCCAAAGGGTGTGCTGAAAGTGGTTAGCTTGGAAGAGTTGTGATCCAAGGGAATCTGCCAGAATAATAATAATAATAATGGATGGGATTTATATAGCGCCTTTCTAATACTCAAGGCGCTTTACATCGCATTATTCATTCACTCTTCAGTCACACTAGGTGGTGGTGAGCTACTTCTGTAGACACAGCTGCCCTGGGGCAGACTGACAGAAGCGTGGCTGCTAATTTGCGCCTACGGCCCCTCCGACCACCACCAATCACGCACACACATTCACACACATTCACACACATTCACACGCAGGCAAAGGTGGGTGAAGTGTCTTGCCCAAGGACACAACGACAGTATGCACTCCAAGCGGGAATCGAACCGGCTACCTTCCGGTTGCCAGCCTTTGCCGGGACTATTTGAACACCCACAGCGTCTACCTGAGCTGGGGCATAGTGGAATGTGTGAGCACGTCGAGTGGCTTCTGTACCAGCCAGATTGTGGAGAATGGAGGCATGAATGTCTGGAGCTGCGGCAAGATGCGCTGCACGGACATACACGGTGAAGTCCTCTTCAAAGATGCGCTCGGCGAGGTCACCATCAAACACTAAAGGTTCAGGCTTACGAAGTCTGCCAACCATAGTAAAATAACAAACTGAACAAAAAAACAAACTAAAATAAACTGAAACCAACTAGGCAAGTAAGGGGTCCGTGATTTCTCACACCATGTTGAAATGTTATCAGTCTCACACATTGAGGTTAGAACTCATAGTCTTTATTGCAGTACAAACAGGGAACACAACGTGCTTTCATCCCCGTGGACTGCATCAAATCTAAAAGAGAACGAGTGACACACCGGCTTGTGGGACCGGCCCAGGGTAGGGATGAAGATCTGGACTACATAAGGAATGTGTAGCATGCATAATCTGTGTGGTGATATATATATATATATATATATATATATATATATATATATATATATATATATATATATATATATATATATATATAGTAAAGACATACTAATCTATACCCTCCCCTGAGTTAATGACCATATTCTTATTGTATATTGAGTTGAACATTAATGTCCAAGGAATGATGATTATATATATAGTTGTAAATCAGTTTATAAAATTAACAAAGGCGTGTTGTCCCCCTAGATTTTAAAGGGAAATAGAAACTGACAGAAAGGTGTGTTTTATGCCAGTTTTCATTATAGTGTATATTGTCGAACGATTTCTGACATTTTTCCTAAATGAAATTGTGCACGTTTAATTTGTCCTTGCAAGTTTCTGAAATCAATAATAAAGTATGAACACATTGATATTAATCCAATATTTTTTTCCCCAGAATCTTTTCTAATTACCTTTGGGTGTTTTTTAGCTATCGATCTGAAGAATGATTCTGGAGAGTTGTACAGGGGAGCTGCACGGCATCAGGCTGACACTACCTTCATGTTGTCAGATGAAGATTTCATGCAACTAGTATCAGGAAAACTTAATCCTCAAAAGGTAGATCTTAAAATTATAAATGGTAAACAAAAATGGAATGCAAGATGTCTTGTCCATATGTAATTACAAAATGGCCTACATTTTCCTACTCCCTCTATGGCATGGTACTTTGCACAATGCACTTTTATACACCCAATAGAGAGGGACTTTATCATAGATGTACACAGCATAGAAACAGGCACTTCATCCCACTGTGACTATGTTGGCCATCAAGTAACTTGTATACTAATCCTATTGACCGGTACTTGGTCCATAGCCTTCTACGTGGAGGTGACTCAAGTGCTCATCTAGATGTTACTTAAATGGTTTGAGTACAACCCGCTGAGGCATTGTATACCGGATTTCAGCCACCTGGGAGGAAACATTTCTTCTGTGGCACCCCTCTAAATCTCTTACTGATATACTCAACCTCTGCCAGATACTTCTACCTTGAGGAAACGTTTCCTACTATCTACCGCATAAATCAAGTGTGTCCATTCCTCCTTGATCCACTCGGCTGAAAGGAAAACAAACCTAGCTTACCCAGTGCCTCTTTATAACTGAAACACTCTATCACTAGCCTGATCTGAACACGGCTGTGTTTGTCCGTTCAGGTCAGAAATTCATAAAGGGTTGAACAGCAATTTTTTTAATTTATTGGTGAAATAGTGCTGGAACCCATACAGTTACAATTTGATAGAAGCAAGTAGGTTGAAAAATATTTGGATAATTATACTAAACAGATCTTTAAATTGTGACAACGCAAATTAATAAAATAATCCATTACTGTAGAAATAAGTGAGAATATTCCGGAATGATCATTAAATTAGGTCATTTGGATAGATTGAACAAGGACTATATTAATCTGGCAAATTTAAGACTGGTTTCCAGAATGGCAGATTTTCTGGTCTATTGAATGTTTTTTCATATTAATAGCCTTTTATTTTGCTGCTTTTGCAATGTTTCGGAGCAGGAGAGTTGATTTTTTTTCAGTGAATTTGAAGGAAATGCCAAAAATGGGTCTGCAAAAAAGTTTAAAGGGAGTGTAGGAAAAGAGGCCTGGTGCATTTAAAGGGAGTATGGGACACGTCACCAAGTGAGCCAAAAGCTGAACCACTAGGATTCTTGAACAATCGGGTAGAGGTTTATTGGAATTTTACTGCACTAAACCTTTTGTAAAAGCTAACTTCAATGGTTCAATGATACTTTATTTGCCACGTGTACCGAGGTACAGTGAAATGCACTTGTTAATTTAAAAAAATAGATAAAATGAGTACGATACTTCTAACAATTGTACATTATTCAGTTAATTTTGCCTGTTTGAGGCTGCAGAGCCTCCTGCCTCCATTTCCATCCACAGGAAAAAGCTGTAATTGCAGAAAGGTCAACGGGCTTAGAGACCAGACATAATGGATTCCCATCCTTTTGTATCTGCTAGTATGTGGGAAATGTGCAAAATTGGAATTCAACTTGCTTTTTCTCTTGTAAATGGTTCTATTATCTTAATACCTCCTTCAATTTTGTGTGTATTTTTTCCACAGGCTTTCTTTTCAGGCAAGCTGCATATTAAAGGGAACGTCATGCACAGCCAGAAGCTTGAAATGATCCTTAAAGATTATGCAAAGCTATAAGAAAACTTTGACTTCTGAGTATGTGAATCTGTCTTTCAGAAGCAGCCGAGGGCTTTTGAACAATGTACAGTAATAAAACTTCTTAGAAATGATATTATGTTCTCTGTTTCTTGCATAGCTATCATCAAAATCAACTGGCTTTATTTCAAATGGTAAATTTGACCAAATTACTCGCTGGCTAAGAACTTTCTGCTTTCATCTCATTTCTGTTTGCTTTATTTTGAAGAATTTCAGATAGTAGCAGGATGGTGTTTATTTTTAAACCACAGGAGAAGAACTCCCCATTCTTTCTGTGCTATGTGTAATGGCCTTGATGTTCTTAATCTTTGCATTGCTTGCAGTGTTCAGAACAGGAGCTATTCAGTTCTCTGTACTTCAACCATTAATTTCTTTGTAAAACATCCCGATTTTGGAGGAATGTAAATGTTGCAAGAAAATGCATTTAAGTTCTAGCTTCAGGTGGGTGCTGGGTTTAAAACCATCACAGGAAGCAGTTTTTGGTTCAATAATTCTAATTATACTGGGATATTTTCTTAAATTGGCAAGATAACTTGCTGCTATTGGCATGTCTTCCCTTGTTTCATTTTAGCAGTTTTAATTCTAATGAACCAACTCTTGTAAAATTTATGAAATAAATTGGGAATGATGTTAACTGTGCATTTCTATCCATTTTTATATTAATTTTAATGTGATGGAAATATACCAGTAGGCTGTTTTGTGTTTCACTAGCATGAGTTCAGTAATTGAGATCTACCTCTGTTTGGATCATTTGAAAGACGTGAAGTATGTCAAGCAGTCTAAATAAAGGACACACTGAGGACTAATCAGAGAGACTATTTACTTAATGAACAAATCCAAAATGGAGACATCTTTCTAACTTCATGACAGTACAAGGATCCTGTGATTAGCATCATTCTTTGTGTATTGTGAAAACTTGTTACAGATTGAATTCAACACATATCTGTGTATAAATATTAAATTACAATCGCCATTGTATTATCCACAATATGGCAAGATTATAAATGAAATACTGATCAAGTGAACATGAGCGACATTAATAAATAATTGGACCCATACCTCAGATCAAGAGCATAAATTAATCCTGACGGTGATTGAGTGATTTACCCAAGCAGAAATGGGGAAGTGTTGTTTGGCCAGATGCTTGTGAGTTTTAGAGTCAAATTTGTTGACAGGTTTGATTTGTTTTTTAATGGAGTAACTCAGCCAGTCAGGCAGCATCTCAGGATAACATAGATGGGTGACGTTTCAGGATTGAGACCATCTCTCAATGCTTCCTTTCTTTGATTCCTGTTTCTACATTTGGCTTTCTTTTAGATGGGAATGTTGTGGAGAGGCTGTAGGCTGGAAACTTTGAGCTATGGTAATGGGAATACGAGGTGTGGATCAAATTCACAAACAGTATATTTTGAGGGTTTTGGAGCAAAGAAAATGATTAGGCTTGGTCAACGGGCAGCATGCATTCCAGTGCTTCTGGCCCACAAACATTTTGTTCAGTATGGTCACAGCAGCAACATCTACCACAGAATTAAGAAAATGTCCAGGTTCTATCCATAAAAATCACCCAATCTGTCCACTGCAAAACATGACCTCTAATGGAAGGTGGCTTCTATAATCAGCAAGTTATCAAATGAGTCTTGTCGTCTGATGCTCAGTTTGGGTTTTGCTTGAACCAGATGAATAGACATGGTTGAAACATATACAGGAGAGCTGAATTCTGGTGGTTAGGTGAGTGTACCTACTTTTAATATCATGGTAGCATTTGCCCAAGTATAGCATCAAAGCTTCCTGGAAAAATAAGCATCAAGGATAAAATACTCTGGTTGGAGTCATACCTATCACAGAGGAAGACGATTGTGTATTGTTGAGGGCTCCCGGTGTGGGGAGGCAGCCTACTGCCACGTGCAGTGGCAGGCAGAAGACAAGACTGTTCGGTGAACTTTTGTAACTTTGTCGGCACCAGAAACGTGGCAACTCTTGTGCACTGCCTCGGTGAGGTCCATCTGATTGTACCGGGTTGTGTGCAAAACAAAGCATTTCACTGTACCTGGGTATATGTGACAATAAAGTATAATTGAATCATTGAAGGCTTAAAGGAGATGTGTGGGGCAAGTTTTTACACAGAGAGTGGTGGATGCCTGGAATGCACTGCCAGGAGTGATGTTGGAGGCAGATACAACAGTGGCGTTTTAGAGGCTTGTCAAGAGTGTTTTATTGTCATGTCCCAGATAGAACAATGAAAGATAGGCACATGGAAATGCAGGGATATCGATCAAGTGCAGGCTGTTGAGATTAGTTTACCTTGGCATCTTATTCGGCATGGACATTGTGGGCTGAAGGACCTATTCCTATGCTGTACTGTTCTATGTTCTATTAATGAAAGTTTACCAGGCACATTGGAATAAAATTCATATCAGTCTGGATAAATAAAGCTTAAATCATTTAACATTTAAAAACTGGTCTTCTATAGTGGTAACTGCCACCATTTGCTAAACAGGGAATATTTTCTACACAAGAATCATTTTACTGAATTAGAAAGAATAAATGTATGATATCATGTTGCCTTTCATTGTGCCTAATGTGTAAATTAAACACTAAAGGACCAGCGGTATTAAAAACAGATTTACAGACCATAAGTAAATTGCCATGCAATAACTTAAATCCCACAAGTGGTGGTGCTCTTTATCCTGTTAAGGCCTTGGGGGATTGCATTTATGCATAACATCATTCAGCGGGTGACTGGTTTGAGTTTAATTAGTATTGGTATTATACTTAAAAGTGTACTTTTGAAGATAAAACCAATGCTAATGCTGCCATGGTGTCCATTGTGCACACAATGAAAGTGTAATGTTCATGAAGTTGTATTGGATATAACAAACAGCTTGGTAATGAAGCTAACATTTGCTGCTGTTTAATTAGTGCAGTTCATAGAATCCTGTCAACAGCATAAAAAAAATGGTGACACCTGAAAGTGGTTCATCTGCAGTATTAAAAGCTAATCCGAAAACGATCTCTGGTGCACATTTACCCTATGGCAGTCAACTGCGCTGCCATTATTTAATAGAAGTTCCAGCAAAAGTCTTTAAATGCTGCCTTTTACATTCTTAAGCTGCCCTGAAGTACTTCACAGCCAATGAAATGCTTTTGATGTTTAATCATCCCTTTAATGCAGGAAATGTAGCAGACAATTTGTGCACATGTTCCCACAAATGGCAATAATGACCAAATAATTTGCTTTGAAGATGTTGAGTTAAGGATAAGCATTGATCCTGGCACCAGGAATAATTCAATCCTTTTTGAAATAGTGCTATGGGATTTTTTTATGTTCTCCTGTAAAAAGAATACTCAGAATACAAGACTCAGTTCTGTACCCACGTAGATCTTTGTGCATTTAAAAAAAAAATCTTTCATATAAAGTGGAAATCAGAGGAAATGTGGGAATTTATTGTCCATCCATGAATGAGACATGCTGGTAAGCTTACAGTTGCATGTAGTGTAAGGATAGCAGGTGGCATCAGTGGAGAGGTGTAAATTATTATTTTCATGTTGATTATTAGCTTTGAAAGAACAGATTTACTTCAGTTGGAATTTACATTCGTACCTATCTGTAATTTGAACTCTGCTATGGAGCTCTGATCTAGTTAACTGATGGTCTAATTAAAACCAACAATACTATATTCAAGATTCAATTTAAGTTACCATACAGCCATATTAAGTAAAAAACAAAAATACACATAAAATAAAGTTTAACATAAACATCCACGACAGTGGAATCAACATTTCTCACTGTGATGGAAAACAATAAAGTTCAGTCATCCTCCTTTGTTCACCCGTGGTCGGGGCCTTTGAACGGGGCTGTTGCCGATGGTCCGCTGTTCAAGCCCTCTCGGCGGGATGATCGAAACTCCGGCGTCGGGACGGATCGGAACACTCTGCGGCATGGAGCTCCTGAGTCGGCTGCTTCTTAACGGAGACCGCTGCTTCACGGTGTTAAAGTCCACAGGCCCCGCGGTCGGAGCTCCAACACTGGCGATCCTCGGCAAAAGTTCCCAGGCTCCGCGATGGGAAGTCGGCGCCGCACCAAGCTCCGGGCAGGTGTCCAGGAAAGGCTGCACCACTCCACATTGTAGGCTTCAGGGAGGACGGAGATGCAATACGGAGAAAAAACGCATCTCTGTCGAGGTAATTGACTGGAAAATGTTTTCCCCCGATCCCCCCTGCACCCCGTACCTAAAACATACCAAGAGACATTAAAACAAACATTCAAGACATACTGGGCCTGTCCCACTTGGGCGATTTTTCAGGCGACTGGAACGGCGACTGTCAGAGTGGAACACACGCGCACACACATAGCTTCCTTCACCAGCCCGTTATGCAGGCGGGGGACAGGGTAAGCGGGGGGAGTGCTGTCTGAGTGAAATTCACACGGTGCAAAGCCAATGTGATACAGACACACACTGCGATGAACAGGAAGGTTGGCACTGTAATTAAGACGGTGAAAGCATAGTGTACGGGAAGGGTCCTTGGAGAGGGGGGGAGAAGGAGTGGAGACAACTTTTAAGAAGCCAGAGATACACAGCTGTGAAGCTCGGCGGACATTAACATTACCGGTCAGTTATCCTTGGTTCTGAAAACTACTGCTTGTTTTTTTTTTTCCCAATGAGCCAATGAAATTCACCGGTCAACACCGGCTACATCCATGAAGGCGACTACGTGGCAACCACCCGCGAACATGTGGCGACTGCAGAGTATCCTGCAGTTGCCTAAAAAGTTGCCTAAGTGGTTCAGGCCCATAAAAATAATACAAACAGAGAAGGCACAAGACAGACTGCTGGCGAGGTGGCCATTACGGGCGCCACCCAGTGGTGAATATACTCATAGTGTGGTATAACCCGGCAACAAGCACTTACGCCCAACTCATCCCTCAGAATGCTCTCCAGTAACTTTCCTACCAGAGATGTTAGGCATAATAATCTATAAGCGTTAGAAGGAACAGCAGATGCTGGTTTAAACCGAAGATAGACACAAAAAGCTGGCGTAACTCAGCGGGACAGGCAGCATCTCTGGAGAGTAGGAATGGGTGACGTTTCGGGTCGAGACCCTTCTTGGTTTTTCTTTGTAGTTCTTATTAAATAACATTAGCCACTCTCCAGTTTTCCAGTACCAGCCATATCTAATAGAAACATAGAGAAGCATAGAAAAATAGGTGCAGGATTAGGCCATTCGGCCCTTCGAGCCAACACTGCCATTCAATATGATCATGGCTGATCATCCAAAATCAGTACCCTGTTCAGGCTTTCACCCCCATATCCCTTGATACCCTCAGAGCTAAATCTAACTCTCCCTTGAAAATGATGTATCTCAGCCAGGGCTTTTGCAATTTCTTCCCTGGTTCCCAACATTGTCCCTGTATTTAGCTGATCTAGCCCTTCATGCGTGTTACGACATCCTGCTCCTCCTCGACTAATATGGACTGTCCTCAAGAAATAGGCCTTAATTTTCTCATGTTCCCAAGTCTTCATTTATTCTCCATGGTAACAACAGGAGAAATATTGAGGACCTTGCCCATCTCCTATGGTTCCAAACATAAAGAACTGCTCTGGTTATTGAGGATCCCTATTCTCTCTAGTTGTCCTATTGCCCCTTAATATACTGATCAAATTGCTTGCCCCCTTTTTGCACTCCTGATTTCCTCCTTAATTATGCTTCTGATTCCCACTAAACAGTTAATTACTGTTAATACATTTAATTACTGCTGCCCACACCCGACCCATGCCTTTTTCCAAGCAAGAGCCTGAATTTTTCCTGTTATTTAAGGTTCCTATTCCCACCAGCCTTGCCCTTTTGAGCAACATGCATATCTTGAATTCTCACTATGACACTATTCAAAGCATCCCAATTTGTGGATGCCCCTTTACCCGCAAACAACTACTCAATTCAACTTTTGCAAGCTCCTGCCTAAGTTAGTTTCCCCATTAGGTAATGAAGTTTGTGGGACTGTGCCCTTGATGAATCAGTGGCAAGTGTGCTAGCAATTTTGCGAATAAATGTAACAACATGGAAATCAGTTTACAAGGTGATCAGTGACACATTAAAACATGGTTCCAGCAGGAAGGGAAGAAAGTTGCCTGCCCCCTCCCACCCACCCCCAAGTTTTGTTATGCCTATTTCTACTATCTTTATTTCACACCTCTTGCATCGGGGCCGCCGAGAACAAAGGGGGACCCGGTGGTGGTGAGGCCGCCGAGAATGGATGTTGCCCATTGCGGATGTTGCCAATGAATGGATGATGCCCATGTGAAATTTGTGAAGACACTTTGCAAGGTTTTGCACCACAAAAAAACTAAACGTACATGGCATTCATGGTAAAAGTAGCACCTAATTTTAAAATCATATTTGAGGATACAATGATGATTTTGGAATTCCCTGCCCGACCTTTCTATCTCTCCTGTGCTAAAAGATGCTTCTTAAAATATATCTCTAATGTAGATTTTGTTGTTTATCTTGATATCTCCTTTTGTGGCTAACAATTTTTGGTTTGCCAATGTTCCTTTCATGAGTCTAAAGATTTTCTTTGCAGCAGAAGCACTCTATAAAAGTGTGTTATTGGGAGGTTGGGGACAAGGGAATGGGTAGATCAGTGGAATGTGATAATGGGTCCTCAACTACTCAGCATATAAATGAGCACTTTGGATGAAAGAATAGTCATATATTCATCCTCACAAATGATGCAAGTTAAAAGAACTGTTGATGAACACAAAAAGCTGGAGTATCAGCAGGTCGGGCAACATCTCTGGAGAGAAGGAACGGGTGACGTTTCGGGTCGAGACCCTTCTTCAGACAAAGTCACGGGAAAGCGAAAGGAGAGATAGATAATGTAGAGAGTTAAAGAACAATGAATGAAAGATATGCAAAAAAGTAACGGTTGATAGAAACAGGCCATTGTTAGCTGTTTGTTAGGTGAAAACGAGAAGTTGGTGCGACTTGGGTAGGGAAGGATAGAGAGAGAGAGGGAATGCCAGGGTTACTTGAAAAGAACTGTCATTTTATCAGTTGGCATTGGGTGAAAAATATAGCTTAAATATGTCATCAAGACCGACGGATATCCACTCTTGATCCAGAAAAGATAAATTAACATTTTCCAAAATCTGTATTTTAGAAAGGTCAGGGAATGAAAGGCTTCAGGGAACAGGCAAGATGGGGGAATTGAAGCATGGGGCAGTTGATCCATGATCCTTCTGAATGGTGAAGTAATCGTAAGTTGTGGGTTGGCCTCCATCTACTCCTAAATATCTATATAACCTGAGGGAACACGTTTAAAGTAATTCATGAAAGAACCAAAGGTGACAATTTTTCAGGGCAGCACAGTGGCGCAGCAGTAGAGTTGCTACCTTACAGCGCTACCTTACAGCGTATCCCCCTTCTCTGCCTCCGTCTGCGCTGAGGCCAAAATGGCGGAGCTGCCGGCCTCCAACTCCAACTGCGACCGACCGACCTCGAGGCTCCGGAGGCAGAGCCAGGACTTACCAGCGCTAGGCTGGCCAACATCGGGGCTGTGGTGGCGTTCCGGCGGTGGCGACCGAGGACACTGGTGGCGACCTGAATCCGGAGGCTCGGCCGCGGGCCCAGTAGACGACATCGTCGGGAGCGCGCAGGTCACAGGTTGGTGACCTGTTTTTCTGGGGCTCCCGCAACTACAGCTGCGTCCGCTGGACTGGAGGGCGGCAGCTTCGACCACCCCGGGCCGCGGAGTTTGAGCCGGCCCGTCGCGGAGCACGGATTCGGCCGCGGGACTGGCTTACCGTCGCCCGGCGGGGTCACAGCATCAGAAGCCTGGATCGCCTCAGCGCAGAGGGAGAACAAAGCGGGAAGAGACAGAGACTTTAAGACTTTTGCCTCCATCACAGTGAGGAGGTGCCTGGTGAACTCACTGTGGTGGATGTTAATTTGTGTTTATTGTGTGTTTTGTCATTTATTATTATATGTATGACTGCAGGCAACGAAATTTCGTTCAGACCGAAAGGTCTGAATGACAAATAAAGGAATCTCTAATCTCTAATCTCTAGAGACCCAGGTTTGATCCTGACTACGTTCTACCTGTGACTGCGTGGGTTTTCTCCGGGTGCCCCTGTTTCCTTCCACATTCCAAAGATGTGCAGGTTTATACGTTTTTGTGTCTATCTTCAGGTTTATAGGTTAATTGTTTCTTTAAATTGTCCCTATTGTGTGATGGATAGAACTAGTGTGTGCAGGAGATTGGTGGTCAACAATAACTCTGTGGGCCGAAGGCCCTGTTCCCATGCTGTATCTCTAAACTAAACTAATTGTGGAGAGGAAAAAGAAACATTCACATCAAGTTGTGATCAGGAATGTACTGCCTGAAAGTGAGACAGCTAAAAGTTTAGTTTTAGCTGTGCAAAGGCCCAGTGGATAAATTTGGAGTCGGAGAGGAAGCGTTTGCAGTTGGAAAATAACAGGGAAGTGAGACTAATGAAATGACTTTTTCAGAGGTATATGATAACCCATAGCCCCTTCTGAAGTATATCTATTTCATGATCTCCATGGCTAGATTTGATTTGTATGAATGCCAACTAACATTTAATTGTAAATGTCTGCTAAGGGAAATTAAACCGTTCACTGCTGGCAACATTTTCTGAAGTACATTAATGGCTCATTTCATTGGAAGTCACTCTTAGACTTCAACCAGAATGATCAAACTTTTATTCTGTATTTTATCACCACAGAAAAAGTTCTGTCTGGGTATTTTAACCAGTTTTCATTTTATAATTGCAAATCACTGTGTTATTTTATTGAGCTGCAGTGCTCTGTATGATAGCAGTAAAATTACTTCCGTTATGCTGCACTTCCCTTCGGTGGTTCAAAGCAATCAGTGATTTGGATATGTGCTCTAAAAGCTTTAAATTTTGTTGAGAACATTAAATATATTTTGAGCAAATTTAATTGTCATCTGCAAGGGCATTTGAGCTACAATTTAATAATGTAAACCTCTTTCCAAAGTACTCTTGCGTCCTGTAGAAAATCATTTTGTATTTGCAATCACAAATGCAAAAGACAATGCTGGAACATACATCTGGCTATGAATGATGTGTTTTATAGGTTGAGGCATGGGATTGTTTAACAAGGGATTATAATGAAAATTTAACATCCATAATTGAGCAAAAAAGCTATTAAAGTACAAATTACCATTGATACTGGATATCTGGAATAATTTAGTTCCAAATTTATTAACGTTGATATCTTAAAATCCATATCTGATTTAATTATATTTATTTTCAATGACCCAACACATTATTTTGCTATCCATTATAATTGAGGTCAGATAAACAAATCTTTTAATATTTAATGATAAGATTGGAGTTTAGCAATAAATTGCTTTGCATGGTTTTAATCTTGAAATCAGTAATTGATATGTGATTTGATGCAGCTATTTTATGAGGTTAATTACTGTGTTCAGAATAAAATTAACAATATTTTCAAAATTCCCGACTTTGTAGAGAAACTTTGTAGACTTTGTAGTTTCCCTTTTCACATCCAAAGGACCTTTGATCCATTATGTAGCACCACTAGTCAGATTGAATAAGCAGCACTTCAGTAACTGTTATAAATGACAGACGGGAAAGGTTTATTCTTTGCACATCTTTTGCCCACGACATCACACTTTCGGCCCACTGACCTTCAGCAGTTTTACCCATATCTGACTTAAATGGTCAGTAACATATTTTGAATCAGTGACTATTGGTCTAGATCATGTTTTCCACATCCACCCTATTAAGACTTGTTGAATGTTTATATGTTTTAATCAAGAAGACTTTCAGTTTTAAATTCATGCACAAATACAAGCATAGCATAAGATTTCTGCGCAAAATAATGCAAATGTTGCTCTTTGCAGATAATGCTCTTTACCCCTACTTAAATCAGAGGCATAGTCTTTTCCAACTGCAATACGGCTATTCCTTGCTTCTGCTCTCTGCTGCAACTTAGATTTGCCTTCAGGTATTTACTTATATAAATGACTGTAAGTTCCAAGCACCATATAAGTAAAAGGAAAATGCTTACCATAATGGCTACAAATTGGTTTTGCTTAATTTAGAAACACGGCATAGAAATAGGCCATTGGCCCACCGAGTCTACACCGACAATAGATCATCCATTCACACTCGTTCTATGTTATCTCTTTTTCTCATCCACTTCCTATCAGGGGCGATTTTACAGAGGCCAATTAACCTGCCACTACGCATGTGTTTAGAATTTGGGAAGAAATCAGAGCACCCGGATGAAAGTTACAGTCACAGGGAGAACATGAAAACTTAACACAGCCAGCATCCAGGATCGAACTTGGGTCTCTGGTGCTGTGAGGCAACAGCTCTATCAGGTGCGCCACTGTGCTGCTTCCTGATAAACAAGCTGTGACCTCACCTGTACCCTGCCCCCACCAATTTCAATTCCTAGCTCTCCCAATCATCCCAGTGGTGACTTCCTAATAGCAGTAGCAGGATCGGTCCGGGTTAGCACGGATTTACGAAAGGGAAATCATGCTGGACTAATCTTCTGGAATTTTTTGAGGATGTAACTAGGAAAATGGACAAGGGACAGCCAGTGGATGTAGTGTACCTGGACTTTCAGAAAGCATTTGATAAGGTCCCACATAGGAAATTAGTGGGCAAAATTAGAGCACATGGTATTGGGGGTAGGGTACTGACATGGATAGAAAATTGGTTGACAGGGAACAAAGCGTAGGGATTAACGGGTCCCTTTCAGAATGGCAGGCAGTGACTAGTAGGGTAGCGCAAGGCTCGGTGCTGGAACCGCAGCTATTTACAATATATTTTAATGATTTAGTTGAAGGGATTCAAAGTAACATTAGCAAATTTGCAGATGACACTGGGTGGCAGTGTGAGCTGTGAGGAGGATGCTATGAGGATGCACGGTGACTTGGACAGGTTGGGTGAGTGGGCAGATGCAGTTTAATGGGATAAATGTGAGGTTATCCACGTGGCAAAAACAGGAAGGCAGATTATTATCTAAATGGTGTCAAGTTGGGAAAAGGGGAAGTACAACGGGATCTGAGGGTCCTTGTTCATCAGTCACTGAAAGTAAGCATGCAGGTACAGCTGGCAGTGAAGAAAGCGAATGGCATATTGGCCTTCATAACAAGAGGAGTTGAGTATAGGAGAAAAGAGGTCCTTCTGCAGTTGTACAGGGCCCTAGTGAGACCACACCTGGAGTGTTGTGTGCGGTTTTCGTCTCCAAATTTGAGGAAGGACATTCTTGCTATAGAGGGAGTACAGCGTAGGTTCACAAGGTTAATTCCCGGGATGGCGGGACTGTCATATGTTGATAGAATGGAGCGGCTGGGCTTGTATATTCTGGAATTTAGAAGGATGAGAGGGGATCTTATTGAAACATATAAGATTATTAAGGGTTTGGACACACTTGAGGCAGGAAACATGTTCCCGATGTTGGTGGAGTCCAGAACCAGGGGCCACAGTTTAAGAATAAGGGGTAAGCCACTTAGAACGGAGATGAGGCAATACTTTTTCACACACATCTGTGGAATTCTCTGCCTCAAAGGGCAGTGGAGGCCGGTTCTCTGGATGTATTAAAGAGAGAGTTAGATAGAGCTCTTAAAGATAGCGGAGTCAAAGGAAATGGGGAGAAGACAGAAACGGGGTACTGATTGTGGATGATCAGCCATGATCACATTGAATGGCGGTGCTGGCTTGAAGGCCCAAATGGCCTACTCCTGCACCTATTGTCTATTGTCTATTATCTAATGATACTTCTGACTCCTAATGGTGCTCATGAGGTCTCCAATCCCTCTATTGATCCCTTGGCAACATTGGTGAAGTCTGAGACTTTCTATCCAAACCACATTTCCAGTAATGTTCCTGTGGTCTGCAAGCTTTTTCCCCCCGTTTCCCCCAATATATTCTGATCATGGAATATGAGGCTCAACTGGCCTTCAGAAATGCTGCCTTCTAACTTAATCACCTACCAATCATTTTGAGCACAAAACATGTGGCTTCATTACCCAAAAATTGAGTCCTTTCACTCCACAATCAATCTGATGTTTTCTGCAATGTTATTCAATATTTTTGAGCAACTGAGGCATCAGAATAGATAAAGTTCACCACTATCATCCAAAAGGCATAAAGGTCAGCAGGCTTTGACAACTTTTGATGACAAAAGGTGATGATATGAAACTGAATTCTTCCCTTGGTTAACTCAAGTTTAAAAAAAAAAGCAAATGCAGTTTTAAATATGCAGGATATAACTAGGAAAATGGACAAGGGAGAGCCAATGGATGTAGTGTACCTGGGCTTTCAGAAAGCACTTGATAAGGTCCCACATAGGAGATTAATGGGCAAAATTAGAGCACATGGTACGGTGCTGACATGGATAGAAAATTGGTTGACAGACAGGAAACAAAGAGTAGGGATTAACGGGTCCCTTTCAGAATGGCAGGCAGTGACTAGTGGGGTACCGCAAGGCTCGGTGCTGGAACCGCAGCTATTTACAATATATATTAATGATATTAATATATAACTAACCAATAATTTTGTCCTCTATTTTTATCTTGGAGTTGGTAAAGAAAGATTTTAGTCAAGAGTACTTTATTGTCATATGTTCTGAAACAGAACAATGAAATTCTTTCTTGCAGGAGCACAACAGATATGTGAACAACAACAAAAATGTCAGTATATATATACTGTGTGTGTGTATGTATATGTGTATATGTATATGTATATATAAGGGTTTTACAGAGTACAATAAATAAATATATATGACTATGGCAAACCAAATTCATTGTATGTCACTCACCCCCTCCTCTCTGTCATCCCCTCCTGTAGATGGTTTATGCATGCAACCAATAATATAGCTACCTCAGTACCACTAACCACGCCTTAGTTATCAAGTATAAGAACTCTATCTCCCGTGTGCTCCTCCCTTGGTTCCAGCATGATGACAGACTGGGTGCAGTCAGTGCTGGAAAGTGTTTAACCTGTCTTATTATTAAACGTTAAGTAAAGCTACAAGTGAGTCAGACTCAGCTTCTTTACATGGTGTTAGCAAGTTTAAACGCGCGCCTCCTGTATATCGTGGGGGGTTTTCTTTGAAAGTGTTGCTTTATCGGAGTTTTGTGACTTTTGGCCATGGCATCCTCGTGCCGCAAACCCTCGCCCCTGGTCTTTGATGCTGACATAGCTGAACGCTGGGCGACTTTTGAAATGGACTTCACTCATTACATCAATATCGTGCATCGCAACGATCCCGATATTGTTAAAGCTTCTCTCCTACTGACCCTTGCGGGTCCAGATGCCATGAGGAGAGCGCGAGCCTTTGCCTATGATCCCGAGGTCCGGGATGCGAACGACCTGATTCAGGTACCTGCGGAGTCTGCAAACGACCCAGTATGTCTATTGCGAAAATTTGCCGAAATTTGCGACTTGCCCTCGAACCGTATTTTAGAGCGAGCAAAGTTTTTCACGAGAAAGCAACAGCCCGACGAACCTGTTGAATGCTTTATTGCGGATCTGCGCTATCTCGCACAGAGATGCTGATTTGAAAACATGACTGACCAGCTAACCAGGGACATTTTAGTGACAGGTATGCTGGATCAGAAACTGCGATCCGAGCTACTAAGGAGGCCGGATCTTACTCTGACAGACGCAATGCATGCATGCAGGTTGGCTGAAGTCGTTGACCCGTTGTTCGGACAAAGGGGCACTGATGGTCGATCGGTCAATTTAACTGGTCTCAACAGACCACGTCCCAAAATAGACAACGCTAGACCCGCGCCGCGGGCAGGTTATGTCCCCGGAGGACGGGTGGTTAAAAGGTGCCCTAATTGTAACTATGTACATTCAATGCAATCGCAGTGTCCGGCTTATGGTAAATCATGTACTTTCTGCAAGAGATTGAATCACTTCTCGGCGGTTTGCCGTTCTCGTGGGAACCTGCCGCCTGTTCCTAGACAAGTATTAAACAACCTAGCACAAGTTGATAGCGATTTTGGTTCCCAGTCCTCTCTCGACACTGCCCACGACTCTGAGGCAATTAGTTCTCAAGGAGATGCTAGTGTATTTACACTCCTATACGCACGTGCTCGCCTCCCCGATCCATCGGTCCTCGTTACCGTCAACAACTGTCCGTTCACAGCCAAACTCGACACAGGGGCAAAAGTCAATGTTATGTCAACAAACCTGTTCAGAAAGATTAGACATAATGAACCACTGACTTCAGACCGTTCGACCTTACGTGCTTATGGGGGCGAGGTACTGAAACCTGTGGGAAAGGCAACTTTTAATTGTGTGCTGCAAAAGTTATCGCGGCCCCTCATTTTTTATGTTCTGGATTCTGATTGTGTGACTCTGTTGGGCAACCAGGCGTGCCAAGACCTGGGACTAGTGTCCTTCGACCGTACTGTCCACGAAATACGGTTGCCAATGGATCCGTTATCCGAGTACCCGGACCTGTTTGATAATGAACTGGGCAAACTGCCCCTTGTCTACAAGATTGTCACCGACCCCAAAGTGGTGCCAGTGGTCCGTGCACCACACAGAATATCCCTCGCTTTAAAGGATAAAGTGGAAGCGATGCTGAAGAGCATGGTCACAATGGGGGTGCTGGAAGCAGTGAGCGAGCCCACCGAGTGGGTCTCCACCATGGTTGCTACCCTGAAAAAGGACAAAAACGAGATAAGGGTGTGTATTAACCCCAAAGACCTGAACCTCGCGATCAGGCGGCCACACTACCCCATGAGAACCGTAGAGGACGTCGCAGCTCAGGTCGGCCAGGCTACGGTGTTTTCTGTCCTTGATGCAAAAAGCTCTTTCTGGCAAATACCACTCGATAAGCGCTCCTCCGACCTGACAACTTTTTCCACTCCTTATGGCAGATTTAAGTTTCTACGGATGCCATTAACTCTGCCAGTGAAGTGTTTCAGCGATCCATGGAACAGCTGTTCGCTGGCATGCCATGCGCCATCATCGTTGACGACATCCTAGTTTATGGGGAGAATGCCACCGAACATGATAAGAACCTCCGCAGAGTCCTGGACCGTGCCCGGCAGATCAACTTAAAACTGAACAAGAATAAATGCTGGTTCCGTGTCTCGGAGGTGCCGTACGTCGGGCACATCTTCACTTCCAATGGACTGAAACCCGACCCGCAAAAGACTATTGCAATATCCGAAATGCCAGCCCCAACTGACGTGTTTGGTCTACAACGATTCCTGGGCATGGTCAACTACCTCGGGAAGTTAATACCGAATCTCAGTGAGCTGAGCTCATCCCTGAGACAACTAACTAAGAAAGGCATCGCCTGGTCCTGGTTCCCACAACACCAGCAGGCTTTCGAATGTCTGAAGTCTAAGCTGATCAGCACCCCAACACTCAAATTCTTCAACCTGCGCCGTCCCATTGTTGTCACCTGTGATGGCTCTCGTTTCGGACTGGGTGCTGCTTGCCTGCAGCTCTACGGCGACAGCTCCCTGCTACCGGTCTCGTATGCCTCTCGGACCATGACCGACACGGAGCAACGATATGCTCAGATCGAGAAGGAGCTCCTGGCTGTGGTGTTTGCTTGTTCCAAATTCAAAGACTTTCTCTTTGGCTGTAGATTCACAGTCGAGACCGACCACCAGCCACTGGTAACCATTCTTAACAAACCCATACATGTTGCCCCTGCCAGACTACAACGCATGATGCTGCAACTCCAGCGTTTTGATTTTGAAATCACATACAAGAAGGGAACGGAGATGCATGTTGCTGACACACTTTCTCGCGCCCCACGGGCATCCTGTGACCGCCACCCTTACGAGCAGGAAAACCTACTCGTACTTAATGTCAACTTTGTTCCAACCAAGCAGCTACAGAGCCTGATCGAGCACACCGCCGCGGACCCCGCACTGCAGCAGCTGGCTGCCATCATCAAGCGTGGGTGGCCCGTCAAACGTACCAATTTGCCATCGGGCGCACAACCGTTCTTCCTGGTCCGCGACGGGCTGGTGATCCAGGATGGGGTTATCGTCAAAGGCCACAAAGTTGTGGTCCCAGCCTCTCTATACGATCTATACTACAACGCAGCCCACAGTGGTCATCCTGGAATCGAAGCCACTGTTTCTCATGCCCAAGGACAGTTCTACTGGCCTGGCATGGCCAACTACATCAGGAACCGGGTGTCCTCCTGTGCCTCCTGCAACAACTTTACCCCACACCAGCAGCGTCAACCTCTTCTGCAGCAACCGGCGCCAGCCATGCCTTGGACATCGCTGGCTGCTGACATATTCGAATGGCGGGGTAAGCACTTTCTCGTCCTAGTGGACTCATTCTCCAATTGGTTTGACATTGACCACCTTCCGTCCGCCACCTCTGGGAGGGTAATCGCAAAGATGCGTTAGCATTTCGCCGACCACGGCGTCCCTGTCCGCTTACAGACCGACAATGGACTGCAATTCACAAGTGCCGAGTTCAAAGCTTTCGCTGCAAGGTGGAACTTCCATCACTACACCAGCAGCACCAGTACCCTCAGAGTAACGGCCTGGCCGAACGGGCCGTGCAGAGTGCTAAGGGCCTGATGGAGCAGTCCCGCCTGTCAAACAGCGATTTTTACCTGGACTTACTTAACATACGTAACGTTTCACGGGACCCGCTTATGGGTTCCCCTGCCCAACGTCTGATGTCCAGAGTGACAAGACAACCCATGCCCATCGCCCAGCAGTCCCTGATACCCAAAGTGTTCGATCCTGCCACAGTCCAAAGACGGATCGATCATAAACATGAAGTTCAACGGCGTTCCCACGACAGGTCTTGCCGCCCTCTGCTGCCTCTGCTACCCGGGCAGGTCGTTCGGATGCGGACCACCACCGGCTATTCCCGCCTCGCGACGGTGACTGGCGTGGACGACTCTCCAAGATCTTACCTGGTGGACTACGAAGGGACTACCTACCGACGAAGCCGTCAGCACTGTTGGCCGTCAACGAGCCAAAGCCTCCTCCTGCGGCTCCTTATGCTCCTCCGTTGTCGTTTCCACCTGCTGCCGCTGATCACCCTGCTGCTCCATGCATGCCCCCATTCCCCTCGCTTATTACGGTCTCCTGTTTCGCTGCCTCCTGGTCTTGGCCGGTCGCTTTCACCTCCTGCACGTCCGGCCCCATCTATCTCTCCCGCTCCCGCTCTGGCTGCATCTCCCCCTCCCTTGACTTTCCTGCCTGCCTCCGCTACGGCTTCTCTTCTTTCTGATGGGGGGGGGGAAGGTGTTGTACATACGCGTTTGGGTCGCATTGTTAAGCCGCCTGTCCGTTACAGCGACTTTGTCTAAATTCGCACGTTTATTGTAATAGCACTATTCCTGATTGCCTCCATGTGCATTTGATTCTAAGGGGAAGGATGTAGGTGGTTTATGCATGCAACCAATAATATAGCTACCTCAGTACCACTAACCACGCCTTAGTTATCAAGTATAAGAACTCTATCTCCCGTGTGCTCCTCCCTTGGTTCCAGCATGATGACAGACTGGGTGCAGTCAGTGCTGGAAAGTGTTTAACCTGTCTTATTATTAAACGTTAAGTAAAGCTACAAAGTGAGTCAGACTCAGCTTCCTCCCCCCTCTCCCCTGTACTCTCTCTCTCCCCTCCATTCTCTCTCTTCCCCTCCCGTGCCTTTCCCCCTCTCCCCTTCTCTCTCCCCCCTTCTCGCTCTCCCCTTCTCTCTCCCCCCTCCTCTCTCCCCTCTTCTCGCTCCCCCTCTTCTCTCTCCCTCTCCTCTCTCTCCCTCTCCTCTCTCCCCATCCAATCTCTCTCCACCTCCCCCCTCTCCCCTCCCCTCTCCCCTCTCTCCCCCCCCACCCTCTCCCTCCCTCCTTCCTCCCTCCCCCCCTCCCTCCCCCCTCCCTTTTATCCCCCTCCCCTCTAACCCCTCCACATCATATTCTCCTCCCCCTCTCCACCTTCCCCATCACCTCCCCCTCCTCTTCTCTCCCCCACCTCCCCCGCCACCTCTCCCCCTCCACCTCTCCCTCTCCTCTTCTCTCCACCCTCCAACTCTCCACCTCCCTGCCCCCCCCCCCCCTCACTCATTTTGAAGATAGTTTATCAGAAGTGAATCAACCATAACGGTGCTTGCGCCCGGCTCTCCTCCACTCCCCCCCCTCCGGCGCAGCTCTGTCACGCTGGCGGAAGGCACAGACCGGCTGGTCCGCCGCTGCTTTTTGCCGTCCTTGCTGCCGGCCTGCATGCTTGCACTGTCCGAAAATCCCGCGCCTCAACGGCCTGTCGGCCCAAGGCGCATTGAGGGCGTACGCAGCGGCTCCACGGGCGTACGCAGCGTCTTGACGTCTTAAGCAGCGTCTTGACGTCATACACAGCGTCTTGCCGGCGTACGCCTAGCGCGTGGTGTTGCGCGATGACGCCAGGCAGCCCCCCCTGCACCGCGAGTTGCGGGAACAGTCCCAACGGGTCTGCACTTGGTCTAGATATATATATATATATATATATATATATATATAAGGGTTTTACAGAGTACAATAAATAAATTTATATGACTGTATGGCAAACCAAATTCATCGTATGTGGCAAAACATACTTGGCTAATAAATTACGATTATGATTATGATTATGACATAAAATAATAAATGGACAAATAAATAGACAGCAATAGTGGAAAAATAATGTCCCCAAGTCTACATTGTTCTGTTGTGTTTGATAGCCTGATGGTTATAGGAAGAAATCTGCTCCTGAACGTCACAGTTTTCAGGCTCCTGTACCTTCTCCCCATTGGCATTTTGAGATGAGAGTGTGACCAGGGTGTTGTGTGTCTCTGATGAAGCAAGCTGCTTTTTTGAGGCAGCAAAATAAAATTCTGGAAGCTAGAGCAACAAACAATCAGAGGAACTCTGTAGGTTGAGGACTATCTGTGGGATGGAAGGCCAATTGTCATAATTTGGGTTGAGACACTGCAAAGGACAGAGAGGTCGAGAGACACGACGGCTAGTATAAAGAGGAGAGGGGGTGGGGTGAGATATGGTACAGTGTTGCTTGGTGGAGCAAGGAAGAGTGAAGAATTGATGAGCTGATGGAGGCAGATGAAGCAAATTATGTTTCATTTAAAAACATCAAGGATTGTGAATACTGCCAGGAGCTACACTTGGTTCACAAAATTTTAATTTGCTATTACAGAAGGAAAGCATAATTGTTAGTTTTGTTATCTCTATAATACTAAAAGTCGCTGTGTGTGTGTGTGTGTGGCAATATCTGGTTAATTCATATTTTCTTCCAAATGCTAGCCACAGCCTACCCATTTTCACACATCCCACTCACATTTTTCCCGTCACATTCCCACCTATATTTCCGAAGTTATTAATCATTTTAAGTTTTAAAAACAGCCCGAAAACTCACCCATTTCGGTGAAAAAAACCCGAGTGTAGTCACAATGTACTCGCAAGGCAGGATGGGACTCTCTGGGAGGGAGGGGAACTCCAGCGCTCGCGGTGAACAAGGAATGGGGGTGCTGCCGGCGCCCAACGCCTGCCGCCCAGTGGGGAGGGTAGTGCTGGAGCTGGAGTGAGGGCCGAGCCTGGGGCTTGGATGGGGCCGTGACCGGGGCCGAGAAAGAAGCCTCCGCTGGAACCAAGGGCGAGCCTGTGTCCAGGGTCAGGGACGAGCCCGAAGATGAAGTCGGGGCCTGCACTGGAGCCCAGGCGGTGGCCCGGCTGGAGTCTGGAGATGAAGTCGGGGCCTGCATTGGAGCCCAGGCGGCGGCCGAAGTGATGGCTGGAGTCTACAGCCAGGGCCGGGCCGAGTACGAGAACCAGGCCAAGGTTCCAGGCCCTGGCGCTGCTCTACGATCTGGGTAGGTCCTGGGGCAGGGAATGGGAGTGAGGGAGGAGGATGAGAGAAATGAGGAGGGGGGTGGGGAGTGGTGTGGTAGAGGGAGATGGGGGGGTGGTGGTGGAGGAGGGCGATGCCCCCTCCCTATCTACCCTCACTCCCACCTCCCCTTCCCCATCCCCATTTACCCCCCTCCATCTCTACCCCCTCCCTCTCCCTCCCTTGCCCTCTCACTCTCTACCCTCCCTCCCCCACTCTACATCCTTCTCCCACTACCCCGTCCCTCTCTCTCTCTGCCCCTCTCCCTCTCTATCCCACTCTCTCTTCCCTTCCTCTCCCTCTCTACCCCTCCCCCTCCTTCTCTACCCCTCCCTCTCCCTCTCTACCCCCTCCCTCTCCCTCTCTACCCCCCTCCCCCTCACCCTCACTCTCTGCCCCCTCCCTCTCTCCGCCCCTCCCTCTCTAGGAATTGAAGAGGGAGAGTGAAGAGGGGGAGGGAGTGCTGAGGGTTGCGGAGAAATGAGCCGCGCCTGCGTAGTTGGGGGCTATGCGTGAATGGTGCAATATTGCGTTGGAACGGCTTGCATTGGGGGAACGGGTGAGTGGTGGAATCTTGCTTTGGGGAGCAGACCCAACAGGTCTGCACTTGGTCTAGTTAATCCTAAAGGCACAATGCAATCTTTCTGCACAGGTCCTTCATGTGAATGTGCTTGAGTAGGTTTAACTTCTGATTGATTCACTTCTGATAAACTATCTTCAATAGTGGATCAGAGTCGACCTTACCTCCCAGTGGATGTGACACCTTGTAGCAATCTGATTTATTTTTATTCCAAATATAATCTAAATGGAGTGCTTGCAATGTTTGTTTTTTTAATAATGGTTGAAACTGAATTTCCAGTATCCTTTAATTTAAAGTTTAGTTTTAGAGATACAGCTTGGAAATGGGACCATTGGCTCACCGTGTCCACGCTGACCATAATCACCCATGTACACTAGTTCCATCCTACACACTAGGGGGGGGGGGATTCTAAAGAGGCCAATTATCCTTCAAAACCTGCATGTCTTTGGAATGTGGGAGTAATCCGGAGCACCCAGAAAAATACAACGTGGTCACAGGGAGAATGTGCAAACTCCGTACAGACATACCCCGTAGTCAGAATCGAGCGCGGGTCTCTGGTACTGTGAGGCAGCAACTCTACTGCTGCACCACGTTGCTGCCCTTTCGTGATTACGAATTATCTGATTGAGAATTTCAAAAGAACTACGAAATACATGTTAGAAAACCTGATTCTACCAACTTTCCAGTCTTTATTGCTCATTTAATAAGATCATTCAGCCCACTGAGTCCACACTGGCCACCGTCCAGCCGTTCACAGCAATTCTATGTTATCCCACTTTCTCATCCACTCTCTACACATTAGGGTTCAATTTTACACCTGGCTAATTAACTTACAAACCTGCATGCCTTTGGGATATGGGAGGAAACCGGAAGAACTGGAGGAAGCTCACGTGGTCACAGGTAGAATGTGCAAATTCCATACAAACAGCACCAAAGTCTGGATCAAACCTGAGTATTAGGTTATGAGGCTGCAACTCTACCTGCTGTGCCACCCTAAACGCATTAACCGTAACCCATTATTAAATTATCTGTATATTTCCATAAACTCCTCTCAGATTCTACTTTTCATTTACAAGGGGGAAATTTACAGTGGCCAATTAATCTACCAACTTGGTTGACATTGGGAGGAAATTGGAGCCTCTGTGGAAATTTACATTGTTGCAGGAAGAAAGTGCAAACTCCACACAACCAGCAACAGAGATCAGGATGTTTCAGGATTGAACTCAGATTGCTGGAGAGGTGACACTATTCGCTGCACCCCTGAGCTTCCTAACAGGGGGAGATACTCACAAACGAGAAGCAAAGAGTTATTGCCAATTAATGTGTTTTAAGTTGGTGAATTACGTGATCACACAGTGATCCCACCTGTAATTTTTTTTTTACTTAATGTATTTCTGCACGAGTATTATATTAAAGTTTGCTGGAGGTAAGAAATAGGAGAGCATAGCTATCTCAATAAGGTTTTGGAGTGCATATGGAGATTATCTGAGTAATTTGTAGTTGAGAGTTGCAATACCATACCGTGAATGCAAAGCTGTATATCTTGAGATTCATTCAGAACAGAGACATTTTTAATTTACATAGAAGATATGTATTTTAGTGGTGGTTTGGAACTTCAGTCAATGCTTTAGCTTTACTTCGCTAGAATTTAAGGGTTTAAGAGATTAAGAACATGAGAATTGAATGAATGAATGAATGAATAAATAAGTTTATTGGCCAAGTATTCACATACAAGGAATTTGCCTTGGTGCTCCGCCTGCAAGTGACAAAAAGCTGTGGAAAAAAGCTGTTTTTATTTCTGGCTGTGGCAGCTTTGACAATCCGGAGTCGCCTTCCAGAGGGAAGTGATTCAAAGAGTTTGTGGCCAGGGTGAGAGGGGTCAGAGATGATCTTATCCGTCACTTCCTGGCCCTTGCAGTGTACAGTTCATCAATGGAGGGAAGGTTGCAGCCAATAAGCTGATCGGACGATTCGCTGCAGCCTCCAGATGTCGTGCTTGGTGGCTGAGCCAAACCAGACCATGATGGAGAAGGTGAGGACAGACTCTACGATGGCCATATAGAATTGGACTATCATTGTCTGTGGCAGATTGTGCTTCCTCAGCTGCCGCAGGAAGTACATCCTCTGTTGTGCCTTTTTGACTGTGGAGTCGATGGTAGCTCCCCATTTAAGGTCCTTGGAGATGATGGTTCCCAGGAACTTAAAAGACTCCACAGATGTGACTGTGGTGTTGTTGATGGTGAGGGGATGGGGAGCTCTCCTAAAGTCTACTATCAATTCCACTGTCTTAAGAGCATTCAGGTCCAGGTTGTTGCGATGGCACCAGGACGCCAGCTGTGTCACTTCCTGTCTGTAGGCAGATTCTTCCCCATCCTGGATCAGTCCAATCAGGGTTGTGTCAGGTAACTTAATTGTATCATCAGGTAACTTAATTGTATCATTATTACATTTGATGCTCTATTGGTCAGTGTAATGCCTGACAATCAGTGAGTTGGAATTATACTCGGATGTACCTTTGCGCTGACTTTCTGAGTTTTATCTACCTTATTTTTTATATTTTCATAGAACTCCAGCAAATTAGTCAATCGTGGTCTCTCTTACATAAAATAATGTTGACTCTGCTTTATTGTCGTATGATTTGCTAAATATTCTGCTTTTACCTTCCTAGTAATGGATTCCTGTGTTTTTCCAATAACAGATGTAGAAACAAGGACCTGCAGATGTTGGTTATAAAAAAAGACACAAATGCTGGAGTAACTCCAGCAGCATCCATGGAGAACATGAATAGGTGACATTTTGGGTCGGGACCCTTCTGCTGACTAACGAAAATTCCCAACCCAAAATGCTACCTATCCAAGTTTTCCATGGATGCTGTGTGACCCGCTGAGATACTCCAGCACTTTATGTACCAATGACAAACGTTAGGTTAACTAGCCTCTTGTTTCTGTGTGGGAAGGAACTGCAGATGCTGCTTTAAACCGTAGATAGACACAAAAAGCTGGAGTAACTCAGCGGGACAGGCAGCATCTCTGGAGGGAAGGAATGGGTGATGTTTTGGGTCGCGACCCTTCTTTAAACTGGTCTACCTTTAGCCTATTGTTTCTTAGTTTCTTTCTACTTTCTTGGATATCTATATTACTAAAAGTCTGATCTTGACCGCTTTTGGCTCGCTGTGCTGTGATTTCCGAGAGAACGCCGCCACCTACGGCCGTCATTTTTGGCCACCTCGCTCAGAGCCCCCCTCCGCCTTCCGGGATTTTTCCCATCGATGAAAAATCAGAGAGATATTAATGTTTATAAAAAAATTGCCATTCTCTCTGCTGTCCCTGCTGGAGGGAGGGGGAGGGACTATAAAACCAGGAAGTGGTGTGCCTCACTCAGTCTCTGCAAGATGGAGGAAGCGAGAGGTTCACGTCTCTCTGAATAACACTGAACACATGTCTACTCAACTGTGAGTGCCCTTAATGTGGTTTGAAAATGAAAATATGGTTGGTTTGAAGTAAAAAGGCACTGCCTGCAAATGGTTGTTTGTGGGGGTTGGGTTGAAGTGAAAAGGCACTGCCTGCAAATTGTTGTTTGGGGGGGGTTGGGTTGAAGTGAAAAGGCACTGCCTGCAAATGGTTGTTTGGGGGGGTTGGGGTTGAAGTGAAAAGGCACTGCCTGCAAATGGTTGTTTGGGGGGGGGGGGGGGGTTGTGTTGAAGTGAAAAGGCACTGCCTGCAAATGGTTGTTTGGGGGGTTGGGTTGAAGTGAAAAGGCACTGCCTGCAAATGGTTGTTTGGGGGGGTTGGGTTGAAGTGGAAAGGCACTGCCTGCAAATGGTTGTTTGGGGGGGTTGGCTTGAAGTGAAAAGGCACTGCCTGCAAATGGTTGTTTGTCTAAACTTGACAACTTCCTGTTTGCACTATATTGATTTTAGATAAAATTCTACCACTTACGGCTGTGATTTTTGGCCATCTTACTCAGTTCCCCTCCGTTCATCAGGTGCAGAAGATTCTTCCCATCAATGAAAAACAAAAGTGTTATTAGTGTTTAAAAAATGTTGAGAATCGCTCTCCTGTCAATCACGCCATGAAGGCCACAACTTTTCCGGTGGGAGGGGGATGGATTATAAAACCCGGAAGTGTGGGTGTGGCTCAGTCTCTGCATGATGGGGGAGGGAGAGGTTACGACTCTGTCTGAGCTGTGAATCAACTGAACACACTGAATGTCTACTGAACTGTGAATGTGGTGTTTTGTGTGGTTTTATGGTGGTTTTTATGGTGGTTTCACCCTGCTTGAAATAGTATGAAACTTCATTTGAATGTGGTGTCGTTGCATCCTGCATGAAATGGTATGAAACTGCATTTGAATTTGGTGGCCTTGCACCCTGCATGAAATGGTATGAAACTGCATTTGAATTTGGTGGCCTTGCACCCTCCTTGAAATGGTATGAAACTGCACTTGAATTTGGTGGCCTTGCACCCTGCTTGAAGTGGTAGGAAACTGAACCTGAATTTGGTGGCCTTGCACCCTGCTTGGAGTGGTATGAAACTGCACTTGAATTTTGTGGCCTTGCACCCTGCTCGAAGAGATAAAAAACTGCACTTGAATTTGGTGGCCTTGCACCCTGCTTGAATTGGTAGGAAAATGGATTTGAATTTGCTGGCCTTGTACTCTGCTTGAAATGGAATTTCAAGGAATAGCCGTGAGTCAACTACCAGCCCACCAGCTGTGAGTGAGCTGCCAGCACATCAGGCTTGAGGGACTGAGCTGCCACCCTAAGAATCCATTTGGCCCACAATGTCCATACTAGCCCTCTGGAGACCAGTAGTCCCTGCAGCCAACAACACCCATACCAGCGCTCCAGAAAGCCCCCCCCCCACTGGCCACCAATATTGGAATTGGTTGAGAGGTGGAATATTGCGTCGGGGGACCAGCCCTCCCATGTGAACATGGGACCCAACGGGTCCCACTTAGTCTAGTTGATATTAGATTTAATTTTTTGAAATTCTCTTGGACTCGAGGATATCTATTTTATGACACCCTGGATATATGCATTTTGCAACAATATTGTTAGACAAGGGGTTTATTTGTAAACAAAGATCAAATTACCTTTTCTGTTCTTTAATAAATTAATTGTATCATTATTACATTTGATGCTCTATTGGTCAGTCTACTGCCTGACATTATATACACAGGTTCCCCCTACAGCAATTAAACCGTGCCAATTGAGGTTAAAAAGGTTGTTTTGGTTCTCCTTGAAGTTCTTAATTGCAGTTAACAGCAACAGAATTTTCTAGGTAAAGAACAAGTAAAAACTTCTGAGAGTCAGGAAGAGGAATGTGTTTCAATTGCTAAGCAGCTTGCAAATGCATATCTCTGGATTCAGTGAGTTGAAACAGATATTCATTCTCCCTTAAGTTTATCTGCTGTAAGCAGTGAGCCCAATTCCCTTGTCCTGATCAAAAGCACTGCAATTGCAGAAAACCAATTTGCATAATTAATAGAATGTGCTAAAGCATGTTATTATTTGGTTCCGTTTCCTCAAACAGCATTTTTTATACGTTAGACTCACTAGCATTTTGAAAACTGTCTAATAATAAATGATGTATGCGACAAAACAAGACCTGACAGAAAGAGATGGCAAGTTGATTTTAACCTTGCCTGTATCGGATTCTGGGGGAATAGTGCTGAAAATGCCCAGAGCACCTAACCCACTCAAGTCATCTGTGTATTCTTTAACTCTGTAGTTTGATCGAAGCAGCTTTTCACCTTAAAGTCATGCCCTCCTCTATGACATTACCGTACTGAATAAAATACTGTAACTATTCACCCTATCCTTGCTTTTCATAACCTTCTAAACTTCCATCAGGTCTTCCCTAGCCTCTGACGTTCCAGAGAAAACATTTCAAGTTTGTCCAGAATTGCTTCTGAGAAAGCTTTTGGTTTTATATTTTTCCTTACTGAATAATATGGGCAACAAGGTTGAAAGTATGTTCGGCGTTTGTCACTGTCACCTTCGGTGACCTATAATAATGTGGAATCAGCTATTTGCTGCAGACTATGGTAGTAAGGTAGTTACAAACTGGACAAATAATCCAGTAGCCCCAACTAACAATATGGTGATATTATAACAATTCTATGGATGAGAATTTTCAAATAATATTTCAATTAGTTTTTAAAAATCTGGAATAAAAGATTCCTAAAAGTGATTTTAAAACTATCGGATAGTTGTAAATCCCTTGAATGAACCAGTCAGTTAATTTAGGTAAAAAAGTCTGACATTCATCTTGGTTTGACCATGTCACTCCAGACATGCAGGTCTAAGTGGAAAGAATAAAACTGGACAGATCACTGAAGCATCAACCTAGCATTGGACTCAAATTCTACCATGATTCGTTCTCTTTGACTTATTGGAGTTTGTGGAAACATTGGTTAAACAATTCTTAAAATATGTCTTAATCATGTTTATAGAATCAGCCAATATTCTATGAGGTGGAAATGCCCAACAGATAGACAGCAAGTGATTAGCGATCAACTTTGGGAAGTAACATTGACTGTGAATTCCATGTTTATCAGATCGATCAATAGCAAGAACATCTCCCGCTGATTATCACTCTCAGCTACTGAATCAATTGTCTTTCACATGCATATGACTTGGGAAAAGCAATAAAGGTAGAAAAGGCACTGCATTTTATTTAATGGTCCCGTTCGGATTATTGCAGTTCACGAAAATTGCTCACCATTATCTTTACGAGAGAATAAAGAGTTGACGTAAAGTGTGTTGGCCTTGCCTGTGATATGTATGTCATTAGCGATATTAAACATAAACTGCTTTGCACTGTACCATTGATTCCATAGTTTGTGTAAATGAACAAGATGAAAATTTGCACTGCAATGGGGAATGTTACTGAATGGCCATTGTTTTTTTAAAGAGCAAGCATTGACATGATGGCCTGCTTCATTTTATTTAGTTCTATCAATACTTCAGAATATAAGATCTTTATCTATGCTCTATATCAACTGGACAGATTGCCATTGTTGTAAATATTTAATAACAGTATTGGTGAATTCCTCAGTCTTTCTAAATGGACTGCAAAGCTGAATGGTCTGACATGATTATGACATCCAGGGTGATAGGTAGTAATCACATTATAGGACTTCACATAATAGTTAGCATCGAATCATTTAGAGTCTAGTCTCTGGATCCGTACTTGAAATCCTGCCATCTGGTGACCCTGTTAACCAGATAGAATGATTGTTCATTCCACAAACTTCAGTGTTTCTGGTTTTCTTTGACTACAGGACTGATCCACAAAAGTAAGTGAAAGTCTTATGTGAATGGGAAATTTAATTGCATCAAATCCATCATTTTACTTACTGTAGGTATAGCAGCTAAACCCATGGGCTAACATTATTATAAATCCCCATTTAGTCAATAATGACTGGGTAACCAGTGCCAGATGTAAAACTGAATATACAGCTGACATGAATGAATGATATTACAGAACCCATGCAGGTACAAGAACAGGACTTTGCTAGTGTTTGCATTTAAAGGCGGGCATCCTTTATATAAAATGCATGTACCCAATTATGCTGCAGTTAGGAAAACAATGCAGTCATATGAAGGACATCTTCAGGTTGAATGCTTCCTCTAAACTCCCATCTAATTATGTCCAATCAAAAGCAGAAAAATCCTTGTTTCAGGATCAGAATACAACAGTTTCTACTCTGCACCAAAAGAGATCCACGCTCAAAAAAGCAAAAACACATAACATCATGATTCTACTTTTATTAAAGTTAGCATCTAACCCCGGGCATATAAAAAGGATCAAAAGTGATCTGAATGGCAAATATCTTCCTTTCACCACAACCTTGCACCTTACGGATATAGAGATTCATATTGCTGGTTGGTTTGCTGCTATTCCAATGGAAGGCAGCTTTATTTGCCAAATGGAAACAGGCAAAGATCAGCCTTCCCATTAATATTACAAGAAAGTGGGCACAAATTATATGGGAAATCAATTTAGCCACAGGAAGGGAGTCAACATTTTCACACCCGTTGAATAACACTGTACAAGTCTGTACATGAGTTTCTACCATAACTGATTGACTAACCAAGATTTATTCTGAAGATACATCGGGTTATAGAGCACAGCATGGAAATAGGCCCTTCATCCCATCTTGTCCATGCCAACCAAGATGCTCCATCTAACCTAGTTCCAGTTGCCTGCATGGTCTCCATTTACCTCAATACCTTACTTATCCATGTGCCTGTCCAAGTGCCTTATAAATGTTGTTATTGTACCTGCCTCAACTACGTCCGCTGGCAATTGTTTCATATACCCACCACCCTCTGTAAGAAAATGGTGTCCCCCACGTTCCTGTTAAATAGTTCTTGGTTCCTCTACTCTGGGTAAATGACTTTGTGCATTCATCCTATCTATTCCCTTCATGGTCTTATACACCTCTATATGATCACCCCTCAGCCTCCTGTGCTCCAAGAAATAAAGTCTTGCCTTCCCAACGTTTCCCTGCAGCTCAGGTCCGTGTCCTGGCAACATCCTTGTAAATCTTCTCTGCATTCTTTCCAGCTTAACAGCATCTTTCTTATTGCAGAAAACTGATACACAAACCAAAACTGGACATAATACTCCAAGTAAGGCTTCACCAATGTTTTTTTCCAACTCTACAAGGTTTTGTCCGTGCTTTAAAGCCATGTCCTGTGAATGTGGATTTACAGGAAAGCACAAGTGTTGTGATGTGCAACAGAGAGCCGAACCTCCTGTTCAGTAAAGGGCCTGTCCCACTTGGGCGTCATTTGCGCGTCATGCAGATGGCGCGCGAAGATTTTGTACATACCAAAATCCTGGGGCACCGCGCGTCACTGCCTACGTCACCTCACACCATGCGCGCATCATGGGCGCGGCATGACGCGTGCGTCATGACGCGTAAATGATGTCGCGTAAATTACGCGCAAATGACGCCCAAGTGGGACAGACTCTTAAATCTGCACATTCATAATGAGCCCCTAGAAATTGTCAATAAAGGAAATAGTCGGTACATTAACAGTGTGTTACGGGGGAAATTAAATGACAGAGATCTTAATTATATGTAGGTTTTGCCACATTTATTGCAGTTTATTGTCTCTTGAAACTTTATCTCATCCAAATTGTCTTAAAGGTTCCTCAGTATATTAATCTCTGTTATAGAGTGAGCAACTACAGTATGGCTGTGAATTTTAAGTGTTTGTGCTTATACTTTTGCAGAAGGTTCATCTGAAGTGATAACTCTTTCTCTCTACATGATGGCTGCTGATCTCATTCTAGTGTCTTGTACTTTTACTTTGTTTCCCAAATTGTTTTCATAATGAAATAAACCATTTTATTTTCTTACATTCTCACATTTTATGTCTGAATAAGCTGCTGTCAATGTTTGCTACACTGTTTAGGGTAAATATAATATTGTCAGATTATGCCATTCATTGTCGGAAACACAGATTATACTTGTTGAATATGGATCGATACTAAATATTAGAAAACAATATCATGGAAGCCATATAAATTAAATAAAACCTGCAAATGCCAATAATCTAATTTCAAATGTGCTTTGTCAATCAATAATGAGAGAAAGCATTAGTGGCACGGATTTGAGATTTCAACAAAACTGATTTTTTTTATTTTTAAAGGCCATTAGTGTCAGAATCATTGGTCTGTTTTTCTTTTTAAAATGCTTTTGTATGTTTCTAGCTTTATCTGTTTTTAATAGATAATCATTTGTTTACGCTTTAGTTTAATGGTTTAAAAATCACAATCAAAATATGTTATTTTGAGTATAAAGGACCGTGATCTGTAAATACTGGTAGATAGAATGTTGCAGAAAAATAAACCTACAGTTCTAACATTTTCCAGACTCTTATTACTAACTGACTGGAGAATTAGACTGTATTTTATTTTCATTCTATTATGTGGCCCATGCATGTCCACAATAGTGTCATGGTTCTGCACAGATTAAATACTGTTATTTAATGTATCTTATGACATCATTTGGTATATGCATATTTTTATGGAATTAATTAATCATGTTATAAATGTAGGTGATGCAGTTTTTCTTTTAAAATTAAAACTAGTACCCAAATATGAGGAATAAATATTATTTGGGCCTATCTTCGGGCTGATACTATAACAAATATACTTTAGCCTTTGTAGCAGTCTATTTGATAGCTTTAACTTTAGTATCAATTATACCACAGTTACAAATATACCACATTTAATCAGACAGATAACTAATGTGATACATAAATAGAGAAAGTCGAGCTTATTTAATGCATAATTGGTCAGTCAACATATCTCTCAATGAGAATGGGAAAAATCTGGAGAAACCAAAAATGTAAAGATGAATTTCAAAAGTAAAGGTTGAGAGGTATCTTAATGGAGGTTTTTAAAATTGCATAAGATAGTGAGTAAATATACATTAAGTGGAGAGAAAGAAAGGTCATGAGGAATAGAATTAGGGCATTTGGTCCATCAAGTCTACTCTGCCATTCAATCATGGTTGATCTATCTCTCCCTCCAAACTGCATTCTCCTGCCTTCTCCCCATAACCTCTGACGCCTGTAATATTCAAGAATCTATCTATCTCTGCCTTAAAAATATCCACTGACTTCACAGCCTTCTGTGACAAAGAATTCCACAGATTCACCATCCTCTGACTAAAACAATTCTCCTCATCTCCTTCCTAAATGAAAATCCTTTAATTCTGAGGCTATGACCTCTAGCTCTAGACTCTCCCACTAGTGGAAATATCTTCTCCACATCCAAGCCTTTCACTATTCTGTATGTTTCAATGAGGTCACCCCTCATTCTTCTAAACTCCAGCGAGTACAGGCCCAGTGCTGACAAACGCTCATCATAGGTTAACCTACTCATTCCTGGGATCATTTTTGTAAACCTCCTCTGGACCCTCTCTGGAGCCTCAGATATGGTGCCCAAAATTGCGAACAATATTCCAAACGCGGCCTTACCAACGCCTTATAGAGCCTCAACATTACATCCCTGTTTTTGCATACAAACCCTCTTGAAATAAATGCTAGCACTGAGTTTGCTTTCTTTACTACAAATTTGACTTGCAGATTAACTTTTTGGGAATCCTACACCAGTCCCTTTGCACCTCCGATTTCTGGATTCTCACCCCATTTAGAAAATAGTCTACACCTTTATCCCTACTACCAAAATGCATGACTCCACACTTTGCTACACTATATTCCATCTTCCACTTCTCTGCCCAATGAGAGAGTTTTTTGTGAACAGAACAAAATCAGACAACACTAACATAAAAAGATTGAATAGGAAATGTCGCAGAAATTTACTCATAAGTGGTGAGGATATGGAAATATATTTCACAGAGTGCAATGGTGGCACTCAGTAATTTAAGGGAAATCTAATTAAACATGTAGTGAGAAGGTAATAGAAGGTTATGTGACGGAGGTAGAAGATGCAGGATGGAAAGAGGCTTAAATAGTGCATAAACAGCAGCACTGTATGATTTGTCATAGTGGTTATTTAGTGTCAAGATAGAACATAGAACAATACTGCAAGGGGCCCTTCGACACGATGTTTGTGCAGATCATGATGCCAAGTTAAATTGATATCATCTGCCTGTTTATGATCCATATCCCGCTATTCCCTGCACTTCCATATGCCTGTCCAAAAACCTCTTAAACACCACCATCATATCTGCCTCACCGCTGCCTCTGACTCTGGCAGCGTCCTTAACTAAAGATCCTGAGACTTTAGTTCAAATCCTATTATGACTGGAAATTTGACACTGGGTAATTAAATAACCTGAAGTTAAAAAATGTTTTAATAATGACAATCAAGAAACTACTGGTTAACTAATATCCTTTGGGAGAATGATATGATACAATACGATACGATAGAGCTTTATTTAGCCCAGGAGGGAAATTGGTCTGCCAACAGTCAGAGAACACAACAAGATACATGAAACATGAAATTAAAGTGACGAGTGGAAAGTCCAGGTTTGGGGATGTGCAAAGATGTACTTCTGGCTCACTAATGTCCTTTGGGGAATTAATTCAGTCACCCTTACCTGATCTGGCCCATTGGTAACTCCATACCTGTGATTGATTCATAAGTTTCTGTTGTATGTCACCTCGTAAAAGAGCAATTAAAAGGATGGGCAATAAATGTCAATCTTCACTACAAATTTTAATCTTGGGAATAAATAAACGGTAAAGATTGGTCCATTGCTGAGATATTTTATCCAATCTATTTAACTTTTGTAATATCATACTTCGAGCAGTCTGAAAAGTTTTGGTTCTTACATGTATATCACTGAAGCCACTGGAGAAAGTAGAGAAAGATTTACCAGATGATATTGGAAAAGAGAAATTATACCTACCAGGAAAGAATGATCAGACTCGGGGTCATTTCGTATTAAACAAGAAGGCCAAAAAATGGCTGGTGACCTATTATGGTTATCAAAGGGTTTGTTCGATTAGATAGAAGCTGTTTCATGTGCACAGGGAAGACCTGAATTTGAGGGAATAAGTTTAAATGGTTCAATGGTTCTTTATTGTCATGTATGAATGCGCAGTGAAATTCTTGCACTCTTTGCCATATTTTGGTGCCATTTAGAAAATAAAAAGTTAAAAGTCTGTTCTCCATGCTGGATATCCTGGAGTGCCCCCGATCCAGGTAATCCCAGGTGAGTCCCAGGCTGTTGCAGGGCCTCCTCCGTTGCCCTCTACCAACTTGGCCCACCACCCGACGTCCCTCTCCTCGCCCAACCGCCTCTGTGTCCCGGGGGCACCTCCTAAAGCCACCTTGAAGGCGCTGGAGGCAGCAGTCATTAAAACAGTCATTAATAAAACTACTAGGAAATTAATGAAAAACATTTTTAAAGCCTGATAACAATGCAAAGCTCCCCACGGCAAGGGATATTTGAGTTGACAACACGCAGAGATATACTTAATGAGAATGCAGATTAAAATGCCAGCTTGTTCTCCATAACAAGGATACAATGACAACAGAAATAAAAGGCTTTTTAAACTTGCAGCTCAGTGATTTTTAGGAAGTATTGCACCCTCGGTAGATGGATTACCAAACTTTCATTCTTCTTTGCACTTTCTGGCAGATTTTATGGTCCTGATGGATCACCACTACAACCGTGAACAATCATAGAGAAAGGCAGCACAGAAGAGGATTATTTGGCCCTTTGTAGCTATGCTAGCTCTTTATAAGAGTCATCCAATTCCTCTGCTTCCCCTGTAAGTTGTTCCCTTTCAAGGGATACTGTTTCCACTTGGGTTGCGTCCACAGATTAGGGTGTCACAGCGGTAGACAGGCCTGAGTACCGGGTTTGATCCTAACTACGGTTTCTGTCTGTACGGAGTTTGTACGTTCTGTCTGTGACCGCGTGGGTTATTCCGGTTTCCTCCCACACTTCAAAGGCGTACAGGGTTCTTGGTTAATTGGCTTGGTATAATTGTAAATTGTTCTTAGTGTGTGTTGGATAGTGTTAGTATACAGGGATCGCTGGTCGGTGCGGACTCGGTGGGCCGAAGGGTCTGTTTCTGTGCTTTATCTCTAAACTAAGCTAAAGATTGAATATGAATTGTGGCCAAAATTGGGTCTGTTTTTGAAAAAGCCTTTCTGCTGGTATTGATGCTCATATTAATTATTCATGATCCAATACTGTTAGATATTTTAAAATCATCCTTTGAAGAACCTTTTTATATAAAGATCTGCATTTAGAATAGTTTTAAATTATAAAATATTGACAAATTTAAGCAGTGTCAATCTGTGTGTGAGCAACTTAAAAACAAATGTATATTGCAATATTGTAGTTAGATTCTTAATACATATGAAAACACCATGTTGAAAATTTTCCAGATCATTTTTGAATGTTTTCCTGTCCACATGATTCAACTTAATTTTGAGCCATCTCAAAAGCCTGCAAATGAGCACAGTTATTAATCTGCAACTCCCAGTAATGGTTAATTAACCCCGAGGGCATGGCAAGTTTTGAGGACCGGGCTGATTAATGTGTGCTGTTTCAAAATTAATGAACATTGGAGACACTCAAAGTTTTGCTGTGTACAAATAAGGCCTAAAACATCCATCTACTGTGTGATAGTGGGCATGTAGAGAAATACTAGTTGCGTAGTTATACAGCACAGGACGGGCCCTTTGGCCTAACCTTTCCACATCATATAAGATACCTATCCATGTTATGCATTTGTCCCTTAAGCCTTGAAATGTTTCCAATCCATGCACCTGTCCAAATGTCTTTTAAACTTTGTAGTTGTACTCCCCTCTACTACTTCCTCTAACGGGTCATTCTATATACCCACCACCCTTTATCTGATACATTGTCCCTTGGATCGCTCATGTTTTCTCACCTTAAACCTATGTCTTCTAGTTTTAGGCTCCCCTCCGCAGGGAATGAAAACTATGACTATCTACCCAATCAATGCCCCTCAAACATCTTTACAGTTATGAGGCTCTAATCTTGTATAAACATTCATAAGGTCAACTATCATCCTCCTATGTAGGAAGGCAGGGCTTTCTACTGCCTTCCAGGGAACACTATAGAAACTTATTCTTCCAAGATGGCGCCCATCACAGGTGACTGTATGCATGCCAGCCACGGAAGCAGATCTACAAACTCACATTACAATTGCTCCACACTCTTAAATCTGTATTCCGACAGTAACATTTCCTACACTGTAAATGGAATGAGTGTAATCATGTATTGTTTTTCTGCTGACTGGTTAGTATGCAACAAAAAGCTTTTCACTGTACCTCGGTGCACGTGACAATAAACTGAACAGAACTGAACTATTCAGTTTCTCCATAAAATTCAAGCATTTCTTATAACAATATCTCCTTATTACTCAAGCCCTACTGAAGCCAGAAGGACGTTTATCTGAATCCCTTCATGAATGTTGATTTTATATCCATTCATTATCAAAATGAATCATAAAGACATTGGTAATTATCCAACTGGTACAATTTTGTATCTAAAGTAGGTATTTAACCCATTTTTTGATCAAAAACAAAAACTGTTCACTTGTATGCCACATTTCTAGAATGCTTTGTGCCAGGATATCCCAAGGGGAAAAGCAGATGAGGAAATGAATTAAAATATAAAAATTACTGGCAGCTGTGAATTCCTGCTAATGAATTAAAATACTATGGGGGAGATTCTGCTGGGACAGAATCCAGGTCACAAACCCAGGGAAATCTCTGTAAATACCATTAATCACATTAATGGAAGGTTAGCTTTTCTCCATGGATAAACTCTTTAATAAGTTATGCAGCTTGACAAGAGATCACACAAGACATTAGTTAAATAATTGTAAGACTACTGTGTATCCCCAGTATTTGAAATCTTCCAAGAGGCTTCCAGCAGCTATCTGCCATATGGCATGCAGATTTTAAGTGTATTACCTACAAGTGCTACATCTTGATGCCCCCAATGCCGTTTCGCGAGTTCGCTGTAAGACTCGGATATGTGGCCTACATAATATCTGCAGGCCATGTGCTGCTAGGAGGTTTAACGTTTGAATTCCCCACTGAATAAAGAGGAAGGAGATTGGACCTTATTGTCTTCCATCACAGTGAGGAACGTGGGGAATCCGCTGTGGCGGATGTTTATGTTAACTTTTATGTAATTGTGTGTCTTGTTGCTTTTTTTTTTAGTATGGCTGTATGGTAAATCGAATTTCACTGTACCTTAATTGGTACATGTGACAATAAACTGACCTTGAAACCTTGATAACATTGCACCTCCTCAAATGTATGGCTTAGTATCCTCTGGATTAAATTTCCTTCATTATTGTTTTACCCAGCTGATTGGACCAATTGGCATGTATGAACAATCTAATCTTTTCTCTTCATTTTCAGTCATGTGGTCAATTTTATCAACATTAACAAACAAGTTGAGATCTTTTCACACTTCTGATGGGATTCTCAGATTCTTGGGGTGACAGGAGGTGAGTGGCTCACATCATGACATCTCCAGAGATATTTTATGTATTTTGGCTCTCTGGTCTTCTATCTTTTTGATGGGAACTTTAAGTAATTCTTTACAGCTATGAGGCTCTAGTCTTGTTTGTGCATGAGCACATTGCCTCCCACAGTGTGATATGTTCTAGGTGCTATCTTATTTGCCATCATTCCTTTGTGTGTATTTTTGTACTTTTAGTAATCAGAGTACTTTCATGCATTCTCACTGTGTCTTTGTGGGTATCAGCCAGCATGTAGAATATTGTTTTAAATGATGGACATGTACATGAATAGGAAATGTTTTGAGATATGGGCCAAACATATGCAGATGGGACGAGTATAGATGGATCATCTTGGTCAGCATGGGCAAATTGGGCCAATGGGCCTGTTTCCATACTGCCTGACCCCATGATCCTGTAACTCTTTAACATGACAGTCCAGCTGAATGCCTTGTAGATAACAGAAAGGCTTTAGGGTGTCAAGAGGAGACACTTGCTGCTTTTGACTTACTCATAACCACAACATTTATTTTACTACTTCAGGTGAGTTTCTGGTCATTGATGACTATCAGGACATTAATGATGAGGAATTGTTAATGCCATTGAATGATAAGAATTATGATTAGCTTTTTCGTTGGAAGTGGTCATTGACTTGTACTTTAGTGATGAGGGTATTACAGCCACTTTTATGCCCATAATGAAATCTGGAGCAGGAGCTTTCAGGTCAAACACAAATAAGAATTGATAAGTGAGTTGAAGAATAAGTATCTCGTGTTAGCTATGTTGTTGACGCTTTTCTTCCTTGGAAAGAAAAACGATAGCTCACTAATTAGCCAGATTGAATCCATCTTATTTTTTCCAACGTGTTTGGCAGATGAAAATGTTGTTACTGTTTGGAACAGTTTTGCTGAAGCACAAATGTTGTAGTCAGAGCTATGACTGCTTCTGCAGACTTTATTGCACCCAGTGTTCTTAGCCATTCTTTGATAACACAGGGAGTGAATCAAATTGGCTGGGGACTAGTTTCTGTAGCACTGGGGATGTGAAGAAGAAGCTGAGATGTATTGTCAATGTGGCACTTCTGTATGAACATAGTGATGAATGGATCAGCATTGACTTTGGTGCTCGTATGCTAGGCTCCACAATCACTGAAATGGGATATTCACAATGTGTTCCTACCATGTTGACTATTAAATTGTTCACACCATTTATGACTAGCAATATTACCATCTCTGAATATAGACATGGAACATGATACAGCACAGGAACAGGCTCTTTTGCCCACAATGTCTGTGCCAAACATGATACCGAGATAAACAACTCTTACCTTCCCTTCACATCATCCATCCCTCCATTTCCTGCATATCCATATTCCTGTATATTTCCAGAAGCCTCTGAAATGCCATTGTCATATCTCCCTCCACCTCCACCCTGACAACGTGTTACAGGCACCCACCAACCTTTGTGTAAAAAAAATTGCCATGCACATCTCCTTTAAACATAACCCATCTCACATTAAACTATAATATTTGATATTTTCACCCTGGGAAGAAGGTTCAGATGGCTATGAACTAGGATTGCTTAGTTCAGCATGATTTTGCTGTTCAGTTTGTGTGCACTGCCGTGCTGCAGCTTCTCCAAGTTGACACCGCGTTTCTAGGCATGTCATGCCCTTCTGCACAGCTCATTGAACCGGGATTACCCTGGCATGATGTTAATGGTAAAGCCACAGGTCAATCCATTTGTTGAGCTCAGGAAGACATCCTGCCATAACCCTGTCCATTCACTCTGCTTGCCTGTATCTCTCTGAAGGCTTCCCTGCTTTTTCCTTTCAGCCTAAACCACCACATTATCAAACTCACACCACCATGGCATTTAAGAGGCTGTTAGATAGACACATGGATACACAGGGAATGAAGGATATGGATCACATACAGACAGTGGAGAGTAGTTTAACTTGATACTGTGTTCGGCGCAAACCTTGTGGGATGAAGGGCATGTTCCTGTGCTGCACTGTTATATAACATGTTACAAATCTATCTGCATAAAATGCTTCATATATATTGGCAGGATTAGCGAACCAATATCAGTGTATTCTCTCAGGTCTATATCCCTCGCACTGAGGGCCTTAGAAAAAAAAGACTCAGAGCTGGACTAACTGAGCAGGTCTTGCAGCATCTCTGCAGGACATTGATAGTTGATGTTTCAAATTGGTACCCTTCTTTCCAACACAAAATGTTGCCTATCCATGTCCTCCAGAGATGCTGCAAGACCTGCTCAGTTACTCCAGGTTCATTTTTCAAGAAAACAGAGAAACCAGCAATAGAATAAGTTTGCTACCTAACAAAGAACTGACCTACCCATGCCATCAAGCACCTGTGATGGAGTCTGGCAATCCCATAATAACTTTATTGGCCTCTTCGGAACCCACAGAACAGGAGTGAAGTTCACCCTCAATCCCGAGGGATTGTTAAAAAGAACAAAATGGACTTTTGCCTATGACATCTCAAAACCACATATGAATCTTTGAACTAATAGAAAGACCAGAGTACATTCTTTAGTTTCTTCCTACTCAAGAATGTACCCTTTGATATTAAAGTAAGAAATATTCTTTCACCAAAATCGCAATTTAGGAACCATGTTCACTTAAAAGGGGGGCTTGGTTCAGAGTTATAAGCTGTTTCGCTGAATGGTAAATTTCTACATGTGCTTCAGAAAGATCCAGCAACCATAGTATCTTCACAGATTTAGATACAATGGAAATTAATGGACCATGGAGTTGCAAATGGGCAAAACAGATGAAATCTGAAATAAGATCAAAGGGCAATGAATTAGAGAATTTTTAGTTAGAAAGGGGATGACTTTCAATTTGTGTGTCGGTGTTAAGTGGGTGAAAGCTAATCGCAAACTATTTTAAATCTCCCCAAGATGTTACTTCCATGGGATATTATTACAATTTCATTCAATAACTGAATTATGTTTGGAACCAATTTCATTATTTTTTATAAATATGGAAGTTAAAATAAAAGAATAATAACTAAAACATTTCTCTTTGTGGAAAATGTACAATTCTATTTATAGAAAAGCTTTGTACATTATTTTGCATTTCCTGATTCAGTGTGTACGATGCAACTGAATACTTTGTACTTGCCAAGCACCACATTTATTGAACGTTTCCCATTTTGGATCTGATCTAACTTGAGTCTTCTTTTCCAGTTTAAAAACAATATTATAGATTCTTGAGCATTGAACTATCAGGTAAGGGAATGATAGAATGCTGGAAAAAGGTGTTTATGATTTCACCTCTCCCATTTCAAATGCTGCATAAAACTTTGGCATGGATCTGACTTGCTGTTAATATGGACCATGTGTACTAATTGTATATGTAAACACATCTCTCTCCACTTCTCTTTCTACTTCTGCTAATAGTTTTAGATTGATGTTCTCTTATAAATGACCACTTTTATTTTATTGTGATTGCAATACATTAATAAAAAATAAAAAATCTATCAGCCAGATGGCTTTATAAAGAGAACATAACCACAGTAATCCTGTCCTTACCCTATCAGAAAGCTTACTTTTGTTCTATCCATCTCCCTTAATTTGCTCTGCAAATTACCAGTATCTTATTTGTTCTCACTTTTCGTAGTTCAGGTGAAGTTTTTCTATTTGAAATTGAATATTTTTTTGTTTTTAGATTCATTTTTTCTTGCTCTGTGAGAAAGAAAACACTAATGCCCTGTCTCTCCCTCTCTTCCAGCTTTCTTCCTCTCACCACAATCAGTCTGAAGAAGGGTCCCAACATGAAATGTCACCTATCTATGTTCTTCAGAGATGCTCCCGGACGCATTGAGTTACTCCAGCACTTTGTGTCTTTTTTTTAACCACCATCTGCAGTTCCTTGTGACTCAGAAAGTTCTTACTAGTTTGCAACGTTGTTGATATAGTGGACTACATTGAAAATGTGCAGGTTCCAAATACTCCTTCGGAGAATGTGAGAAGTCTATTGGCAGAGTTGGTTCTGAGAGTTATTTGGTTAGTCCATAGAAGGAATGCATACTTCTATGCATTCCTTCTATGGCTACTTCTAAATGCACAGGGCACCTGAATGGATTATTTAATATTTCATGTTTCTCATGACAGAGAAGGTGGACATTCAGCCCATTGAGTCAGTTGGTTCTCATAACAACCCCATCAATCCATTCCTCCCACTTATTTGCCAGCTAACTCTTCTTTCTCACATGCCCACACAATTTACCTGACATCCACATTCATTAAGGCTAAGTTACAGCAGCACATTAACAGCACATATTTGGGGGTGTGGGAGGAAATTGGAGTAACCTGAGGAAACTCATGTAGTTACGGGGAGAAAGTGCGAACTTCACACAGACAGCGTCCGAGGTCAGTGTTGAACCAGGGTCCCTGGAGTTGAGAGCCAGCACTTCTAACTGCCACACCATGACTTCCATTAGCATTCAGTGAAAGATAACCTGTTGCCTTTGCAGGCACTGCCTAGGTTTTGAAACACAAACACTGACTCAATTAATTCTAATTCTTTTAAAAGTGATGATAGAAAGCTTAGATAGACAAATAAAAAACTGGAGAAACTCAGCGGGTCAGACAGCATCTCTGGAGAAAAGGAATATGTGATGTTTCGGGTCGAGACCTTTGTGAATCAGGAAACATCACCTATTCCTTTTCTTCAGAGATGCTGCCTGACCAGTTGAATTACTCCAGCTTTTTGTTGCTATCTTTAGTTTAAACCAGCATCTGCAGTTCCTTCCTACGCATGTGAGAAAGCTAGTCTGATTCTTTTGAGCTTCCAACTATATTTTTCTAAGCAATATCCCAGGTGTTGTACTCTAAATATTAACTTTCTGTAAAGTGAATTTGATAAATAGTGGCTTCGTAAAACAAATTAAATCTAAATGCCTCCCAGGTATTTTGCTCAATGCTTGTTGACTGTTCTTGGGCCAGATTAATTTACATCTGAATCTGAGATATTCAATTTATATATTGTAATGACTGGATTGTCTGTTGGGTAACAAAGATTCCAGGAATGTGTGACGGTAGAGAAATTGTAGAAATACGCATCCACATAGGCATCACTATATGATTTGGAAAACTTTGGCTTCCTTCCAGACAGCCAGATCTACTCTGTGTGACTTTTCCTTGAAGCTATTTTTCTGGGTGGGTGTGATCTTCATTTCTAGTATAAACTCAAATTGATGCTAGTTGGCAACGGTGTCAGTGATTTTCAATTTAATAGTTCGTGTCACATGGCTTCTGCCAGTGAAACGTCCACAGTCTTTCAGTTAATTAGTGGAGAAGGTGAGCATTTTGCATGTTCCCCTAAATTCATACCGTTATTCATACCATTGTGGTTTAATCTGCAATTGGTAGAAATTTCAGATTCAGCAGTAATAATCTGTGATGACCTCCATTTGACTAATTCAAGACATGTAACTGAATCTGTTGCATCCTTTCCATTAAATTTGGAACTGGCAAGTTAGAGGTTATCCTCCAAATAAAACTGTTACCTTTCATCATACTTATCAGTAACCTTCATGATTTGCAGTACATTCTATCTGCTGGCTACTGGTTTTTCAATCTGCTGAAGTGTGGTTTGAGCTCTGCAAACGTAAGTTAAGCAACAATATTTTTGGTATTGAGTGATTAAATAAACAGCATTTGAAATTTAGACTAAATTAAAAACACATTGAAAGTAAAATATTTAAACCAGTCAACTTTCATTATTCCCGAAGGCTGAAGTGAGATTTCATAACCGTCCAATGCCTTGTCTGTTATTGGTGAGTTGTGATGTTCTTTCGCAAAGAGAAATGGGTCAACTGGGCTTGTATTCACTGGAATTTAGAAGGATGAGAGGGAATCTTATAGAAACATAAAATTCTTAAGGGATTGGCCAGGCTAGATGCAAGAATAATGTTCCCCATGTTGGGGAATAATGTTCCCCATTTTCACCCAGAGTGTTGTGAATCTGTGGAATTCTCTGCCACAAAAGGCAGTGGAGGCCAATTCACTGGAAGTTTTCAAGAGTGAGTTAGATTTAACTCTTTGGGCTAACGGAATCAAGGGATATGAGGAAAAAGCAGGAACGGGGTACTGATTTTGGATGATCAGCCATGAGCATATTGAACTTGGACATGGATCATCTCATCAAACATGCCCACATAAAAATCTAAATAACCCTTTTGTAACCAGTGCCCATGCGAGCGTAACCTGCACGAGATAGCCCAGCTGTTGGCGGTTGTGCAGTAAACAAGGAGAATGGCGGTGCTGGCTTGAAGGGCCGAATGGCCTACACCTGCACCTATTTTCTATGTTTCTATAAAATATTCCTGCCATAGCCATTCCCACCATTGTACAAAATCATAGTCATTAGGTGAATATCAAGAGTAGGGCCATGATTTTTTGCTTCCTTACATCCAGGATGACATTTGGACAGGTACATGGATTGGAAAGGTTTAGAGGGAAATGGGCCAAATGCCGGCAACTAGGAATAGCTTAAGTGCGGCACCTTGGTCGGCATGGATGAGTTGGGCCAAAGGGCCTGTTTCCGTGCTGTATAACTCTGATTCTGTGACCCTACAGAAGACACTGGTATTAACTGCAGCACCTCTGAGACCAGCTGTTCACACCAAGAATAAACACAAAATGTTGGAAACACATAGCAGGCCTGGCAGCATCTGGAGAACATAGATCTAGAAAATAGAACAGTACCCTACAGTACAGGAATATGCCCTTCGGCCCACAATGTCTGTGCCTGCATAATGCCAAGATAAACTCTTATCTGCCTGTACATAATATACATCGCTCCATTTCCTGCATATCCAGGGATCTATCCCAACACCTCTTAACTTCCTCCACCACCATCCCTGGAAATGTGTTCCAGGCACGCTCCACCCTCTGTGTGAAAAACTTGTCCCACACATACATAACTAAAACTCTGATCTTGTGCTCTTCTGGTTAGCGTGGTTTTTCTATTTGCGCAAAAATGGTACACGACAGTGCTACGTTTTTTTTTTACCATGTTACTCACCGTTCTCCTGTGCTGCGAGTGCAACAAGATTTGTTCCGATCGGTGGTATATTATAAAAGTTATCGAGGTTTAAAAAAATTTTTAAACGCGCGTGGGCAGATTCCTTCAGTCAGCATCACGCAGATTGGTCTCTTCTCCTGTCAGTCAATGCCACAGCCGGGATGGCGATGCCCCTTCCTGCCCCACTGGCGGCAGCCTGTCCCGCCTCACTCACAAACTCCTCTCTCCCCTCCTCACAGTAACTTGTCTATCGTCTCCCCCACCACCACCGGCGGTGGCCGCGGGGGGGGGAATGGGTTCAGTGGAGGCCCTGGTCCCGTCTCTCTCCCTCATCACTCTCCCACCCTCTGTGGCAATGGCGGTCCCGTCTACCAGACCCCCGGGTCCGTCTGGCCTTCATGGAGGAGATCTTCTCCACCAGCTCATCGAAACTCGTGATGCCCACCATGACGAACACCGACTGCATCTCCCCCCCCCTCCCCCCGGCAGCCAGCAGGTAGGTGGGTAGGCAGGGCGGGGATGGGCTGAGCGGCAGCGGTGGGCAGGGCGGGGATGGGCCGAGCGGCAGCAGTGGACGTTCGGACAGGACGGGGGTGTGTCGAGTGGCGGCTGAGCCGGAGTGGCAGAGGGAGGGAGGGAGGGTCATGTTGCAGGGTGGCCGAGCAGTTTGCGCGGAGTAACTCACCCACACACACACACACGATGCAAACTGGTCCAATCATCAAGTCAACTGGATCTAAACCACAGCTAACAATGAATGACATGTGGGGGAAGGAACTGCAGATGCTGCTTTTTATGGATGGAGAGAGTGACTGAGGGTAGGGGAAAGGAGAGGGAGGGAGAGGTGAGGGAGGGATTGGAGGAGGAGAGGAGGAGAGGGGAACGATCCTGGAGAGGTGAGGAGGGAGAGTGGAGAGATTGAGGGAGAGGAAGTGGTTGGGAAGGACAGGGAGAAAGTGGGGGAGGTGTGGAGAGTGAGGGAGGAGGGGGAATGGAAAGAGAGGAGGGGGAGTGCAGGGCTGCCAACTCTCACGCATTGAGTGTGACACTCATGCATTTCGCCCACGCTCTCACGCTGATCACAGAATTTCTCATGCTCTGTCGTGAGAAATTCTGTGATCAACGAGAATTTCAAAACTAATACCAACTGCTTGTGTGCGCATCTGTTGACAAGACAGCAGCATTCTTCTCACTTGACCGACAACCGTCACACACCTCCAAAGCATGTCTCCATGCAAATTTACATTGAAAGACACGGACCGGGCAGTGAATGCCATAGTGTCACCCAGCGCAGCAAGTGAGGCCATGTCCTGCTCACGGCGGCAGTCAGAATTTTAAGATTTGCGGGAAGCGGCTGACATGAGCGAGGCCGGCGAACGGCAGGAGAGTGGTGTTCACATGGGGTGCACTGCCAGATGCAAGCGGGGAACTGAGGCCAGTTGTCCGTGATGTCCGGATCCCAATGCTCAGCGCTTCGTGTTTTGGTGTTGGCTAATGTTATTGATTTCTAATTAGCCTGATTTGTAATTAGTTGACAAAACCTTAATTTATTAATCCGGAATATCCAGGGGGATGGGATAAGTGTAATATGAAAATGACATGCAAGGTGTCAGGCTGTCTGTCACAACATGCAGCCCCGATAATCCATTATTTCCTTCAGTTAAATATTGGGAAGGTAGCACTATTGTCATTTGCTACATGTATGCATGTTGGTAGGTGCAATCAAAACAAAGATCTTTGTATCATTGTCGTGTTATGAATACCACAGAAAATATTATGTACTCTCAAGCTCACATTAAATAGAATATTATTGCTTAAATATATATTGTTATTGGACTTTGCATTTCGGAAAAGTCCCAGCTGTGAGGAAGACAGCAAAATACTGAAAATATTGGGGGTGAAAATGACTTCAGGACAGTTTGTTAGGAAAATTAATGAAATGGTAACAGAATACTGACACAGCTGAGTGAGTATAATTTTATGGATGAGAAATTGAGTTCAACCAATTATGACTTTGACAAAGTAACTAGCATGTTAGATAACAAGGAAGCCAATGGATGTAGCAAATTTTGTTATGCAAAATTTGGTCCGTGAAGTGCCCCATAAAAGATTACCGCATTAGATAAGCACCTGTGGACTTGGACATAATAGGTTAAGTCCAGGGGCTCAGATATGGGGCTTTATGTGTGGGCCAGATATATTGGCATGGTCTGGAATAGTACTAGGTGTGCAGTCAAAGCTGGGACAATGGGAGTGTTCAGCACTGGGAACCTAAGCAGGTAAGCTGCTATGATCAGGGTGGGATAGGGGGCCAGGTGTAAGGTTGGACTCAGGGTCAGGAATGAGAGAAAATATGCAACTGGAGTCAGGGTCAGGAGTAGTACCAGGTGTGCAGTGTGACCCAGGTTGGTCAAAATGGACCAAGTGCTTGATTATAATCTGATTTCCATACATGAATATACTGAGATCATTCATGTACTGCACCTGTTGATCAGAGCCTGGCTCAACTGTGGAATGTAATTAGGAATATAATTTAGCCTAACCTTATTCATAGCTAATCCAATTTAAAGAATAAATGTTGCATTCAAGTGTTAGTTAAAATACTCGCTGCAGTATGCACCAGATTGCACAATTTCAAGCTGAAAAATGCAAAAACTCCATGAGTAGTGGGGGATGGAGGGATAGGAGGGGAGAGGAGTTATGGAGGGAGGGAGTGACTGAGGGTAGGGGAAAGGAGAGGGAGGGAGAGGTGAGGGAGGGATTGGGGAGGGGAGGAGGAGAGGCGAAAGAAGAGGGAGGGTGAAGAGGAGGGCGAGTGAATGCTGGGTGATGAGGGGAAATGAGCCATGCCTGCGCAGTTGGGGGCTATACGTGAGTGGTGCAATATTGCTTTGGGGGGACGGTTGCATTGGGGGAACGGGTGAGTGGTGGAATATTGTGTTGGGGAATGGGTTGCATTGGGGAACCAGGCCTCCTGTGTGACAGGGACCCAATGGGTCCCACTTAGTCTAGTCTCCTTTAAACTTAGCCCTTCTCCCCTTAAAGGGCCTGACCCACAGGCGATTTTTCAGCGGACTGCCAGCGAGTGTCAAGTTCGCGGCACTCGCCTGAAAAAACGGGAACTGGAATGCGACTGTCAGAGTGGAGCGCTCATACACACACACACAAACACATCGCAAAGGCGGGGGCCAGGGAAAGCGGGGGGAGCGCTGTCTGAAATTCACACTGTGCAAAACAAAGGTGATACAGACACACACCATGATGAACAGGAAGGTTAAGACGGCAAGCACAGTGTACAGTAAGTCCTTTATAAGGGGGGAGAAGGGGTGGAGACCCATTTTTTAAAATTATTTTTTTATTTTTATTAGAAGTAAGTACAATAATGTAGTACATAAGTACTTAATACACACTCAGATATTACAGTTCATGTACAACGTCTTATTTTTAATTTAACAATAAAACAGAAAATGATGAAAGGAAAGATAGAAGAAGAGAGAGTATCGTAAGAAGTGGTGATAGTGTTAGTGCGTGAAATAGTAAAGAAAGCCAGAAGAAAGAAACAGGTAAACAAAAAGGTAGAAAAGGGTGAAGAGAAAAAAAGAAAGGAGAGAAGAAAATAGAAAAAAAAGAAGGATATAAAAGGAAAGAAATTAAGAGAGATATACCTATTTAATATCTTTACCCACCCCTCACCCGGTTCTGCAACATTTAATTTCTACGGTTGTGTTGCACCATATGCTTGTAAAAAGTCGATAAAAGGGAGACAAAATCATTAAGAATTGGTCTGCTTTGCCTGATGGGAGGAATCTCATTTCTTCAAGATGTAACATTTCCGACATATTTGAGATCCACATTTTAAGCGTTGGTGTAGCTGCGTTTTTCCAAAATGTAAGTATGAGTTTTTTTGCCGTTATTAAGCTATAATTAAAGAGAGATTTTTGAAACATATTTAGCTTACTTCCATCTTCCATTGATCCGAAGATAATCAGTTCTGTATTGGGGTTCAGTTTTATATTAAATAATTTTGTAAAAATTCCAAACATTTCATTGCAGAATTTATGAATTTTTGTGCAGGAGACAAAAGAATGTGTTATAGTGGCATTTTGAGATAAGCATTTGTCACAAATGGGGGAGATTTGGAAAAAATGTATTCAGTCTAGTTTTCGAGCAATATAATCTATGTAAAATTTTAAATTGAATTAAGTTATGTCTTACATTAATCAAACATTTGTGTACATATAGCAAGTATTTTTCCCGTCTGTCTTTTGGAATTTTTATCAATAATTCTCGTTCCCAGTTCATTCTAATTGCTTCTGTCGCTGGTATTTCTATATTTAAAATGATATTATATAAATATGATATTAAATTGCTTGATTCTGCCTTTCTGTTCAATCCTTCGTCTAGTAAATCTGAGGTTAGAGTTTGATATCCTTGTATGTGTTTTTTCAGATAATCTCGGATTTGAAGGTATTTGAAATATTGATTATTTTTCACTGTATTTTAATTGTAATTGTTGAAATGATAGAGGTTTCCCATTTCATACATATCTCCAAACATTTTAATTCCTATTCTTTCCAAATGGGTAAACGTTTTATCCATAATAGGTGGTTTAAATGAGGGATTGTTAACTATTGGGGAAAGAAGTAATACATTTCTTAATTTTAAAGTTAATTTTATTTGTTTCCAAATTCGTATTGTGCTGTAAATAATTGGATTCTTCTTATATATTGTATTGTTCAATTTTATCGGGGAGAGAAGGATCTCTCCTATATTCAAAGGAGAATAATCCTCTTTCTCCATTCTTATCCAGTCTACTTGTTGGGCAGAGCTGTCCAAACAATAAATTATATTTTTGATTTTCACTGCCCAATAGTAGTACAGAAAGTTGGGGAGTGTCAGTCCCCCAAATTCTTTAGATTTACACAGATGCTTTCTTTGAATTCTGTGAGATCTATAGTCCCATATGAAATTTGTTATATGAGAGTCTAATTTTTAAAAGAATTTTTTTGGTAAATATATTGGTATTGATTGAAATAGATACAGAATTTGTGGTAGAAAGATCATTTTCATAGCATTTATTCTGCCTATTAAAGACATCGGCAGTTTTTTCCAGAATTTAATCAACGCCTTCAATTTAGTTACTAAAGGCATGTAGTTTGCATTAAATAATGATTTATATTTTCTGGAAATTTGGATACACAAATACTTAGATTTTTCTGTAGCAATCCTGAAGGGGAATTTAAACAGATGTGTCAGCTCTTGAGGTTTTATCGTCATAATTTAGCTTTTATTCCAATTTATTCTATATCCTGAAAAGGAACCAAATTCCTCTATTAAATTTAATATATTTGGTATACTAATTTGCGAATTTGTAATGTATAATAATACATCGTCTGCGTATAATGAAATTTTATTATTTGAATGTTTGGTATTATAACCATGAATATTTGGATGGCTTCTTATACTTTCTGCTAGGGGCTCTATCACAAGAGCAAATAGCAGGGGTGATAATGCACACCCCTGTCTATTGCCCCTTGATAATTGGAATTTCGAAAATAACATGTTATTGGTCAGTATTCTAGCAGTTGGCTTATCATGTAGTAATTTTACCCATGAAATAAAGTTATCTCCCATATAAAAATGTTGCAATACTTTAAACAGATATTGCCATCCTACTTGATCAAATGCCTTTTCTGCGTCCAATGAAATAATTGATAGATCTTCTTCTTCAGTTTTATGTGAATACATTATGTTAGACAAACGTCTCAAATTGTTGGATGAGTATCTCTTGGGTATAAACCCCGTTTGATCCGGGTTTATTAGCTTACTAACGTATTTACTCAGTCTTCTCGCTAGGGTCTTTGCTAATATTTTCTGATCTGTATTTAAGAGTGCTATGGCTCTATATGAACCTGGTTCTTCTAGATCTTTATCTTTTTTAGGTATAAGTGTAATAGTTGATTCGGATAGTGTTTCTGGTAGTATATTTTCTTTAAAAGCATGTGTGTATAATTTTTGTAAGCGTGGGGAAATTATCTCGTAAAATTGTTTATAGAATTCATTACTAAAGCCATCTGGTCCTGGCGTTTTACCATTCTTCAACGAATTTATCATTTCTTCTATTTCTTTAAGTGTAATCTGAGCTCCTAATTACTCTTGTTCCAATGGATTAAGTTTTGGTAGATTACAATTGTCTAACAAAATTTATGATTTTAGTGTTATCTGCTGAGGTTTTAGATGTATATACATTTTGATAAAATTGGGCAAATCTTTTGTTAATGTCTTTATTTACTGTTAATAATTCACCTTTATCTGATTTAATTTTGATAATTGTATTTTCCTTTTCCTGTTTTTTCAGCTGACGTGCTAAAAGTTTATGTGGTTTATCGCCGAATTCAGTTTTCCTGTTTTGTAATTTGAAATAATCTTATTACTCTTGCTGATAACATTTTATTTAATTTAAATTTGGGTGGAGACACTTTTAAGAAGCCAGACAACTTTTAATAAGCCAGAGATACATAGCTGTGAAGTTTGGCGGGCATTTAACATTCTCCTCGGTTCTCCTTGGTTCTGAAAACACGTGCTTACGTTTCCCCCCCCCCCCCAATGAGCCAATGAAAATGCCCGGTCAGCAAAGGTGATTAACTAAAACTACCCACGACTAGCTCGACTACCTATAACTACATAGTGACCCCAGTACAAGTGCACCCACGACTACAAAAGTATCGATTTTCTCCATGTTAAAAAATTTGTGCCGACCATACTGATGCCGTGACTAGTTCCCAGAATGCGGGAACTCCTCGCGACCATGAAGGAGACTCGCCAGAGACCACCAGCGAACATGTGGAGACCAAGTGGCGAGCGCAGAGTCTCCTGCACTCGCCTAAAAAGTCGCCTAAGTGGGACAGGCCCTTAAAGCTGTGCAGTCAAGTTTTTGGCATTTACATCCTGGGGTAAAAGATTCTGACTGTCTACCCTATCTATGCATCTGGGGAAGGAGAGAGAAAGTTAATGTTTCACATCTGAGACCTTTCATCAGAACCGGGAAAGAGAGAAAATAAATTAGTTTGCAGTGCAGAGAGGGTGGGAGAGATATTGGTGAAACAAATGGGAATATCTCTGAAAGAGTGATACCACATAGGTTAATGTAGCAGAGGAAGGAGAGCCGGTGAAGGTGCTCAGTGGGTCAGGCAGCATCTGTGGAATGAAATGGACAGCCGATGCTTCAAGTTCAGACCCTTCATCTAGACTGATAAACTAAAGGGGAAGAAGCCAGTATAAAGAAGTGGGAGGAATGTTGGGACAAGAGAGCTAGATAGGGCTCTTAAAGATAGCGGAGTCAGGGGATATGGGGAGAAGGCAGGAACAGGGTACTGATTGGGGAAGATCAGCCATGATCACATTAAATGGCGGTGCTGGCTCGAAGGGCTGAATGGCCTATTCCTGCACCTATTGTCTATTGTCTATATAAGAGTCCCAAGTGATAGATAGCAAGTGATAGGTGGAAAAAAAAGACTCAATTTCAGGCCAGGACTTCAGACTGATGATAGGTAAATGCAGGTGATGAGGGGTCAATTAACATAACGTTGGGGGTATTGGGGAGGGGGGTAGAGAGGAAGGGTGGAGATAGCAACAGAGGCCATGAAGAATGGAAGTGAATAAGGATGGCAGATGGGAGGAGAGAAGAGGATTTATTTTAGCGGAGTTAGAGTTCGAGGGTAGGGCCAGTGTACGCCTGGAACAGGAATTGTTTGACGTACCCTACAAAGAGGCAGGCATAGCTGGGACCCATGCGCATGCCCATAGCTACGCTTTTGATTTGGAGGAAATGGGAGGAGTCAAAGGAGAAGTTGTTGAGGGAGGAGAGAGGTCAGTAATGGAAGGGCAGTAGGGGATTCTATGGGAGGAGTGTGTGGCGGAGGGGAAAATGAACCAAGATGATAGGTTGGTGGGGGTATAGGATGGAAAGTAAGTGATGAGAGAGGATCAGAGTAGATAGGAGGAGAAAGGGACAGAGGGAGTGCAGGTAACCTGAAATTGGAGAATTGAATGTGTATGCCTTTGGATTATGAACTACCTCGGTGGAATATGAGGTGCCATTCCTCTAGTTTGCATTTGGTCTCAGCCTAGCTGCACAGGTGGATGAAGAAAGACGAGGAATGAGCAAGGGAAGGGATTAAAATAGCTGGCAACTGGCAGTTGCAGTATGTGTGGATTAGCATCGGGCCTGAAAGACCAAAATGTAATTTAAACAAAGTGTCTGCTCTTTGCCCTGAATGGTAACATCCTTTTTGAGCAGAGAGGAAACATTGGTAAAATCAAAGCATCTTTGTGAATGGCCTGAATAGGGTTGAACATCTGTTTGAAACACTTGTTTGTGATTAGTTTGCCCTGAACTTACTTTAAACATTTGGGTGAAATCTTATTGGTTAGCTTACAATTTGGTTAACTTATATATTGACAGGTTCACATGGTTAAAGTAGTAATGATATTTCTTCCATTCGTACAGCATTTGGAAAGTTGTTGTCCAGTCATCGAATCATAGAAAATAGATGCAGGAGTAGGCCATTCGGCCCTTTGAGCCAGTACCGCCATTCAATATGATCATGGTTGATCATCCAAAATCAGTACCCTGCTCCTGCTTTCTCTCCATATCCCTTGTTTCCATTAGCCCTAAGAGCTATATTTAACTCTCTCTTGAATACAAAGTCCTCCAGCTATTCGGCATGAGTATGCTAGAGGTGTTACCAATAGAAAGTATAGTGTAACTTAGTTCTGGATGCAAATGTGGGGGTCAAAAAATGTGAGGTTATCCTTTTTGGAAGGAAGAAGATTGGTACCACTTAATTAATCTTTCTCCCCATTTTCTCTATATTTAACTCACCGGATTGGGGAGAGGAGTAGCAATGTTCTCCTAGTCATGTGCAGTAAATGTGTAACATAGTTGCTTACCTGTATTGTATTCAGCTTCTGAAATGTTCATGGACGTAACCAAAGACAAATTTCTTCTCCCGAGCTTATCAGTTTTACGTGCGAAATGAGCTTAAACCTGTTGAAAATTCTCTGGTGAAAATTAGATAAGATGGAATGGTTACGCGCTCATTCAGTGAAAGCATTGATCAAGACGCTAATCATCAAGACACTAAGGCAAGAATCTGTCATTATTCCGCAAATAAATATTTGGTTCCAAAATCTTTCTCTTCACCGCATTCAATTCTTATGATACTGAAAGAAAAAAAAATTGCACATTCTTACCAAGAGGACTGGAAAATAGAAGTGATGTTTACAAAAACAGAATAAGAAGTTTCATGCCAAATTCTCACATGCCTAAAATTAAGCAAAACTATTAAAGCTGTTAAAGTCTACATCCAGTAGTGTAAAACTTTCACATACTCCAAATGATTCAGGAGGTATCAAACGCATCTGAAAGAAGATGTCATTGTGCAGGTTCATTGCAACTAAATTGATGCTCCATTGTTTTTTTGTGTAGATTTCCATTCATCGTGTCGCCTATGAAATAAAGGGTCCTGTGGTGAAATGAGTCACTTAGAGCATCCATCTTTGTGCCAAACACAACACATTTATTTTGACTGACCTTACATCAGCAAGCAGAAGATGGCAGTTCATGCTTTTGGTCTGATTGTAACAATTGTTGAATTTTTAAGCATAGTCTGAGACATTGTATAATTTAACCATATAACCATATAACCATAACAGCACGGAAACAGGCCATCTCAGCCCTTCAAGTCCGTGCCGAACATTAAATTTTTTTTAAATTAAAAATAAATACTTCCCCCTAGTCCTTTATATTCTCTTTATCAGCGTAGAGCTAATGGAGATGAGCTCGTGGTCACCCTGTGCCTTGTTGCTCTACCTCTCCCAGGGCCTGGTGCCCAGTAGTGTGAAAGTAGAATGTGCTGTCCTGCCATGATTGAATACTGCACCAGGCACAGAGTGGCTGGCTATCTTTCACACTTACATTACCTTCAAGGTGCTCTGCTGCTTTTGATTTCCGATGTGGGGGGTTTGCACAATCCCTCTCCTCATTACTCATTGTCATGGGCTAGTTCACATAATATTCTTTATCTTAATTGTATTCCAGTGGGGGCTGTTTGTTTCAGGATCATTCCTATCCCAGGATTAGGAGAGAGGTTGTATTTCTTTTTTTAATCTTTAATTATCATATTGCTTGGTTTTCTTGCTCAGTGTTTTCTGGCCGACTTAGCTAATTAACTGGACCCAGCTAATTAACTGGAGACAGTGATTACAGATCATCCATCTTTACTCATTCAAAAATTAATCTTTTATGCTACTTATCTTTGCACCTTTACTATACCTTTTCTAAGCTGTTCTGTTTCAAAATCAGAATTGTAGAAGTTAAAATTAATTAGGAATTATATGATCTTTGACGTTTGGGGACATTTCTACTAAATTTAAAGATGATTTTATTTGACAGGCATCCAAACCCAGGGTCTAACTACAGTAAAATAAGACACTTTGATGTAAATTAATATTATTTCATGCATCATGTATTATTCTTGCATAAGCTGTTCTAATTTAAAGTTATTGCCTGAGAAAGGAATAATTGATTTGCAGAATGATCAGGCATAACAAAAATCCACATAGCACCTAATTTCATGCTGTGTTGACAATTTTTTACCAATCGTGCCAATTTAACTACATCAAAGCCTGGTGGAAGTGCGTGGTAATGGAATTTCTCCCAAAAAATAATCCTCTTAGCACATGGATATATAGGGTAGATAGACACAAAATGCTGGAGTAACTCAGCGGGACAGGCAGCGTCTCTGGATAGATGGAATGGTGATGTTTTGGGTCGAGACCCTTCTTCAGACTAGTCTGGGGAAAGTGAAACGAGAGATATATATGGGCTGTTGTTTATAATATGTGTATATATATATATATATATATATGATTAAAAGTCTCATCTTGACCACTTCCTAGAAAAACGCTACCACATATGGCTGTGATTTTTTGGCCATCTTACTCCGAGTCCTCCTCTGCTGTGCAGGCCCTGAGGATTTTTTCCATCGATGAAAAATAAAAGACTTATTAGTGTTAAAAAAACTTGAGATTCTCTCTCCTGATAATCACTGCCATGAAGGCCACGCCCGTTCCGATGGGAGGGGGGAGGGACTATAAAACCCGGAAGTGTGGGCATGGCTCAGCCTGTCTGCAAGATTGCGAGGGAGAGGTCACGACTCTCGTTCTGGACTGGGAAACTACAGAACACTGTGAGTATGCAATGTACTTGAATAAATGATTTGTTAGCCCTTAATGAAAATGAAATGAGTTGTTTGGCCTGCTCTGTGCTTGAAACTGCAATGGCAATGGAAATGAAGTGAAAATGCAATGAGCTGTTTGGTTTGGGCCTGCCCTGTGCTTGAAACTGCAATGGAAATATAGTGAAAATGCAATGAGCTGTTTGGCTTGAGCCTGCCCTGTGCTTGAAAGTGCAATGGCAATGGAAATGAAGTGAAAATGCAATGAGCTGTTTGGCTTGAGCCTGCCCTGTGCTTGAAAGTGCAATGGCAATAGAAATGAAGTGAAAATGCAATGAGTTGTTTGGCTTGAGCCTGCCCTGTGCTTGAAAGTGCAATGGCAATGGAAATGAAGTGAAAATGCAATCAGCTGTTTGGCCTGAGCCTGCCCTGTGCTTGAAAGTGCAATGAAATGGAAATAAAGTGAAAATGCAATCAGCTGTTTGGCTTGAGCCTGCCCTGTGCTTGAAAGTGCAATGGAAATGAAGTGAAAATGCAATCAGCTGTTTGGCTTGAGCCTGCCCTGTGCTTGAAAGTGCAATGGCAATGGAAGTGAAGTGAAAATGCAATGAGCACAATAAAGATGTTTGTTGAAGTTACCTAAAATTTTAGAATTCAACATTCATACTGCTGGGTTGTAAACTACCCAAGCAAAATATGAGGTGCTGTTCCTCCAATTAGTGTGTGGCCTCACTCTGGCAATGGGGGAGGTCCAGGACAGAAAATCTGTATGGGAATGGGAACAGGAGTTAAAGTGGTTAGCAACCCAGAGATCCAGTAGGCCTCCTTGGTAACCGGGCGTAAGTGTTCAGCAAAATATGAGGGAACCTCCTTGCCTGAAGTCATCTTTTGCTGGCCTCGATTTGTCCTGGTTTTCTTCCCACAATCAGTTCCCCCCTCCACCCAGCTCGACCCGCCCCACTGCAATTAGTCTGAAGAAGAGTCCTGGCCCGAAACATAACCTATCCATTTTCTCCAGATGCCTGACCCACTGTTACTCCAGCATTTTGTGCCTATTATTGGCAACATATCACTTTTGCAGCAACACTAGGCCCACATCTTGCAAAAGCCTCAATAACAGCACCTTCATCAGAAAGATTTAATTGGTTAAAAAAAAACTTTGCACTGCCATCTTCTCAAGGGCAAGTATGGATGGGCAATAATTGGTGTCAGTTTTCTGTTTTGCCCAGATCCTGAAAACAAATGAAAGGAAACTGTATTTCAATGTAAATTTAATTTTTATCTGATTTAAAAAGATTCATAGGCCAAAAGTTAGTATTTGAGACGGTAGATTCATCAAAAGTTATTTTGTATCAGCCAGTTTGTATAAATAACCTATTGTCTTTCATCCTTAAAGCAGATAGACAGATGGAGCTAGACTGCAGAAAACACATTGCTTAATAGAAAAAGGGTGTGAAGCAATTAGCATAAGTGATGTAGAGGAGTGAGAAAGATGTTCCACTTGATTGTGCAGCATGAATACTATCTTTTCTTTGCTGTTCTGTGATCAAATTTTCCTTCAAACAGATTACTTGAAAGCAGTTTTTGATTTCTTAGAACGAAAATGCACGAGAGATAAAAGCATTTGTGAACAGGATATTAAATTTCCATATAATTCTGAATTGCAAAGTAAGTGCTTTGAATATAAATAACGGAATACTGAGCTGAATTATTTTTTGTATAGTTTGTTCTCATAAACAAACCTTGATAAACATTTATCAATAATTAGAAGGGATAACTCAAGCGAGTTAAAATAGACAATAGCATTTGTTTGCATGCATACAATTCAAATCTACAGAAGCGTAGAATTAATGTCACAATTCGAGAAAAAAAAAATCAAGTTATGAACACATTTTCATGGATCATAGAGACCTAAAACTTTCTTGATTAGTAAGGGTGTCAAAGGTTATGGGGAGAAGGCAGGAGAATGGGGTTGGGAGGGAAAAAATAATCAGCCAGGATTGGATGGCGAAGTAGACTCGATGGGCTGAATGACATAATTCTGTTCCAATGTCTTATGGTCTTAATGTCTTATAATCTTTTAAGCAACCACCTTTCTTCTATATTTTTATTTCTTTAGGCTATGTTTACACAAACCTAAAAATAGTAGTAGGTTTTCAACCAATATTCCTGTGCAATATACTAAGTTAAATCATAACCAGAATTATCTCTAAATAGTTAGTGCTAAAAGCAGTTAATATGCCTCACAAATCATCAGATTATCAATGTCATTAATAGTAATTCAGTCTGACACTTTGAAAGGCAATCAGTGTGGATTAATTGCTAGGAAAACACACAAGGTGCTGGAGTAAATCGGCAGGTCAGCAGCGGTTTTGGAGAACATGGAGAGGTGATGTTTCGGGTCGGGACCCTCCTTCAGATCGATTTTGGTGGTGGGGAGAAAGCAGTGTAAGTGGTGGGGGTAGGACAAAGCCTGGCGAGTTATAGGTGGTACCAGGTGAGGGGGGAGGAAGTTAATTGGCAGAAGGCTGGGCAAAGGCCAGAGATGACAAGGCAAAAAGTGTGAGATAAGGAGATATCAACATGGGAGGTGTAATTGTGAAGCCAGAGGAACTTGTTATAGTCGAACATAAGATGGTTCTTAAGACGGCAGTCAGCCATTGTTTCTCACATAAGGACAATATATCGTAACTGTTTCCTCACCTGTCTATTGCAGAAGGATTGATAAGAATCCTCTCCTACAACTGGACTATCTTCATCATTTCTCTGCATATGATAACTTGCCCTATTTCTTTTTAATAGGAAAATTAGCTGATTCTTTTATTATAAAATGTGAAACGGTGAAAACAAACCATACTACGTTCTACTAAGTTCACACTAAGGTTTGAAGAAGGGTCTAGACCCGAAAAATCACCGTTTACTTTTCTCCGCAGATGCAATCTGACTCGCTGAGTTATTCTAGCTTTTTGTGTCTATGTTCGGTTTAAACCAACATCTGCACTTCCTTCCTACACATCCTAAGTTAATTGGTGTCAATAATCTCTTCATTTAAAACCCCCCCATTTATATTGGATTGGCCAATAGTTGCATTTTGCAGCTGTGTAAAACTAGTAGAGCTTTTGAACACCAACATATATTTGGGAAAAAATCTCATGACCTCTCATTTGAACTTAATTTTCATCTGTTGCAGATCTGTGTGCTAGAGTTTGCTGCTTCATTCTTGAAGCAGAGTCTTCCATTCATTCCTTTCATTGCCAATTGTCATCTCAGCTGGTTTGTCTTATAGATTTAATTTGACAGCACATCGCCAAAAATTGCACATTGCTGATGCTCTTCTGAATTACAAATTGCTATTAAGAAATTAATTCCGAGATGTTTTCACTGCCTTTACAATTCACTAAACTGTATGAGGAGAAATTAGTCATATTATTTTGACCAAATTCAATTATTGATGGACTTCAGACAATCAGATTACAAACACCCAGGGTGGCACTGTGACCTAGTTGCTAGAGCTGTTGCTTCACACCCCAGGAGATCCAGGTTCAATCCAGGTACTGTCTGTGTGGTTTATATGTTCTACCTGTGACCGTGTGGGTTTTCCCTGGGTGCTCCGGTTTCCTCTCATATCCCAAAGATGTGCGGGTCTGCTGGTTAATTGGCTTCTGTAAATTGCCCCAGTGTGTAAGGGGTGGTTGAGAAAGTGGGTAACATAGAACTAGTGTGAACAGGCGATTGATGGTTGGTGTGGACTCGGTGGGCCGAAGGGCCTGTTTCCATCCTATATCTTACAAAGATTACAGCAATTTCAATTTTTAAAAACCCTGCCAATTTCAGATAGACTGATAATAGTGTTTATATCCATGATTATTCAACAATTTCAATTCTAAAAGTTGTTTAATACTTAGATTAGTCAAGCGTAATGTAATAGGAGTGGAATGTGAGGTGTGGTTGGGAGGGAGAGAAACGGTGGCAGCACGGTGGTGCAGCGGTAGAGTTGCTGCTTTAAAGTGCTTGCAGAGCCCGAGACCCAGGTTCAATCCTAACTTTGGGTGCAGTCTGTATGGAGTTTGTATGTTCTACCAGTGACCTGCGTGGGTTTTCTCCGAGATCTTCGGTTTTCCTCCACATCTCCAAAGACGTGCAGGTATGTAGTTGGCTTATAATTGGCTTGGTATAAATGTAAATTGTCCCGTGTGTGTGTAGGATAGTCTTAGTGTGCAGGGATCGCTGGTCGGTGCAGATTCGGTGGGCCGAAGGGCCCGTTTCCTCGCTGTATCTCTAAACTAAACTATGGGGCATTATTGAGCTGACAGACAACATAGACACAGGCTCCCTGTTCTGTATTATGTTTACATATTCTGTTGTGCTGCAGCAAGCAAGAATTTCATTGTCCTATCTGGGACACATGACAATAAAACTCTCTTGACTCTTGAAATTTCAGATCAGAATATTCTGGTGTTGATGTGGTACATATTTCTGATCTCAGTGCAACAAATTATTCTGGAAATGTCCTTTTATCTATCAAATGTATTATGTTAATTGTTCTCTCGTCTATTTGAGCTGTTGTTCCCTGGTCACTACTTTTTCTGTGAAGTGGTAGGTATTATGTAGGCTTGGCCCTTGAGTTAGAAGGGCCACTTTGATCTGTTGTCAAACCCATATTATTCCAGGTCTGTTGCAGCTATATTTCAATTCCCCATAAGAAACTCACCCGTAATTAAGTATGGCCACCATAAGTTTGCTCAACACAACCCTACCTCAACCCACTATTTATCCATTGATGAAGATAGACATATAAAGCTGGAGTAACTCAGCGGGACAGGCAGCATCTCTGGAGAGAAGGAATGGGAGACGTTTTGTGTTGAGACCCTTCTTCAGACAAAACTTCTCGATCTAAAACGTCATCCATTCCTTCACACAGAGAGTTGTGAGTCTGTGGAATTCTATGCCTCAGAGGGCGGTGGAGGCTGGTTCTCTGGATACTTTCAAAAGAGAGCTTGATCGGGCTCTTAAAGATAGCGTAGTCAGGGGATATGGGGAGAAGGTAGGCTCGGGTTACTGATTGTGGATGATCAGCCATGATCACATTGAATGGCGGTGCTGGCTCAAAGGGCTGAATGGCCTAATCCTGCACCTATTGTCTATTGTCCTTCTCTCCAGAGATGCTGCCTGTCCCGCCAAGTTACTCCAGCTTTTTGTTTCCATCTTCGGTTTAAACCAACATCTGCATTTCCTTCCTACACATTTATTCATTGCCTACATGTAATGTCCCACAAACTCCTTTACCCCCTCCCCCCCCTCCCCCCCCTCCCCCCCCCCCCACTGCCTCCACACAAAAAAAAACTGAGGGTACCAATGTAAATATTAATGGACATCACTGGATGTTTTCAAGAGAGAGTTTGGTTTATCTCTTAGGGCTAAGGGAATCAAGGGATATGGAGGAAAAAGCCAGAATGGGGTACTGATTTTGGGTGATCAGCCATGATCATATTGAATGGCAGTGCTGGCTCGAAGGGCCGAATGGCCTACCCCTGCAACTATTTTCTATGTTTCTATGTATCAATCTATGTACTTATAAAACTCTGATCTTGGATGTGTATTTATTTGTGTGTGTGATGTTCGTGTACGATTCACATCTCCGTGAAAACACTTTGCGCTAACGGTGAAATTTTTACATATTGCGATAGAGATTTATGCCATGATGTCAAAAATCGCCTTATCTGAAAATTTCGTACATTATTTCTCGAGTAATTTATGAAATTGTTCAAAAATTTCTAAAAACTTGGGAAAAAACAACTGTCTTTTGCTTATACCCTATGCTTAACGCTGTTCACAACATTGTTGCTATCCAAGTACACTGAGTTCTGCTAGCTAGCAAGTGCAAATGCATTTTTTTTTTAAGTTTAAAAATGAGGGAGGCTGAATAAGGCGAAATGAGCAGCTCCTGCACAGTTGTCGGCTATGGGTGAGTGCTGGAATATTGCATTGGGGGTACGGGTTGTGTTGGAAAAAGGGAATGGGTTGCTTTGGGGGATCAGGCCTCCCGTGGGGGCTGTAGCAGCAGATTTTTATATCGTTCAAGAGATTACTCCCTCTAGCCGCTAAGTGGACTGCATGGTTAAGGGGAATGTCTTTGTATGCATGTGCGCTCTCCGACAGAGACCTTCAGAGCTTCTTCACAGATAAATCTTCATCTCGTCCAAAACTAAACTAAAAATTAAGCTTCAACGCAAGAAACTTTACTCAAAACACGCCTTAAAATATGTCATAAATCCCACCCACAATATAATGGGCAGTCTAAAATTTAATGACATGCTATAATTAATGACACACAAAAGAAGCCAAATGGTCACTAATTGTTCCGAGTATATAATGAGGCAATTATTAATAAACATTTTTAAAAATAGCCATGAAGGCTGAACATATATCAAAAGCAAAAAAAATCAGGGAATAGAACCCTGTGGCTCCTCGTCAGGGAATTGAATCCCAGCCTCCCGCATGACAGGCGGGGATACTAATCACTATACTAACGAGAAAACAATAGCATGCACTATATATCTGAATCAGAATTCTTCATCGACTCTTCCATCTTCACTTTCCCCTTCTAGAAGCAAGCATAACTTGATTATTAATGTTATTAAAACACTGGTTTTAGTTTAAAGTCACACCGTGCGCACCAAACCCTTACAATCAGGCATTATACCCAATATATAGTCCAAAGCATGAAACGTTTTCCTCCATGTCCAATCAACTCATGGATGTGTTGTAACAGTAATGTTGAAGTGTGAAAATCCTTCAAAAGAATAACAGAATATTTACCAATAAAGTTCACTATTAGGTTTGATTTAATTTCGGGATCATTAGCAGAGATTTCAAATCCCAGCTCAAGCTTTGGCCATTCTCTGTCTGGCTTACAGAGAGATTTTAGTTCATTGATCCATCTCTTATCGCTTAAGAAACGATTTGCTGTCAGTTCTCTGGAAACTTCATTTGCAGGATTTTCTTTTGTGTTAACATATTTCAGTTGTACAACATTAGTAACTCCCAATGCTCTTTCCATTGGCAGATTGTCTTTGTAGATTAGTGGCTCATGCTATGAGTCATGCATTTGCAGTTACGCCTAGCTTGTTAGTATCGCGGTCTGCTGCATTCGGTTAGTTTAAAGTGAACTCTTAAGTAAGAAGTTATATTGCTTGTAACCAATAAAATCTATATAACCTGACATGGTGTAAGGCCACTGTTATTATAAAGACTACAAATCAACATGGTGTCAGAAGTGGGATGCTTTTGCTGATGAGGCGCCAGGCTATTGCACACAGCACAAGCTGCCACATTTTCGTTGATGTATTCGGCCATGACCGGCCAATAAAACAACGGCAGATGTCTGGCACTCCTACTCTAGCGTACTTTGATCCTAGACTACCTATTACGCTTACAAGTGATGCCTCACAACACGGACTGGGCACTGCAAGCCTTCAGAATGATGGCCATGGCAATAAACCTGTCGCCTATGCCTCTCGCACCATGTCTGACACAGAACAACGATACGCCCAAATTGTACGCATGCGAGCTCTCCGACAGAGACCTTCAGAGCTTCTTCACAGATGAATCTTCATAACATCATCCTTTGATTAATAAATTCTTTATTGTTAATGAAAAACAATGAGGCACATCCAAACTTCTTCCGACTCGTACACTATAATCTTCATCGAACTCCAGCTTATCACATTACACATTAGAAAACTCCTTGTGTCTCCGTTACACTTCGCATGGTGAAAGGGTGAACCTTCTCCATGCTCGTCCAAAACTAAACTAAAAACTAAGCTTCTGCGCAAGAAACTTAGCTCAAAACACACCTCAAAATACGTCATAAATCCCACCCACAATATAACAGGCAGTCTAAAATTTAAAGACACATGCCATAATTAATGACACACAAAACAAGCCAAATGACCACTACAGGGGCTATGGGTGAGTGGTGGAATATTGCATTGGGGAATGGGTTGCGTTGGGGGACCAAGCCTCCCATGTGACAGAGACCCAAACGGGTCCCACTTGGTTTAGTATATAAATATAAAATTTATGGTATTTCAGGATCAGACATTTTTTCCTTTTAAGTGCAAATCAAAAGTGATTGTAGGTTTAAATGTGGGCTTGTGGAATGACTTTCATAGGTTTGTGTCAGTGATCTAGTCTTCCTATAATTTCCATAAAGAATTAATGAGAGAAAATCGTCTGATTCCGAATGGACTTGGTTAATGGCACATAATGGCAAGACCTTTAACCCTTAACTGATGTCCAGAGAGATCTTGGGGTCTTAAGGGCCTGTCCCACGGGCATGCGACTCCATGCTGCAAGCGCGACCTAACCGGAAGCGGGGGCCGCGCGGAGGTCACGGGGCCGGTCCCACTTCGATCGCCGGAGCCGTATGGAGTTGTGCGGAGCTGGTCCCGACATCGCGCGGGGCTCCGAAAAACTGACACTGTTCAAAAATTCAATGCGGCACCGGCCTGCCGCCCCCCAGCCGCATCGAGGCCGTGCTCGCCACATCGACGGCCTTGCGCATCGCCTCGAGGCCGTGCGTACCGCCTCGATGCCGTACGCAGCCGGATCGAGGCCGTGCGCACCGCCTCAACGGCCGTGCGCACCGCCTCGACACCATACGCACCGTCTTGACGTCACTCGACCTCCGCGCGGCCCCCGCTTCCGGTTTTGTAGCGCTTGCCGCATGCAGCCGCATGCTGGTGGGACCGGCCCTGTATGGGGATCACTCGACCTCTGCGCGGCCCCCGCTTCCGGTTAGGTCGCGCTTGCCGCATGGAGTCGCATGCCCGTGGGACAGGCCCTTAAGTCCATAGCTCCTTGAAAGTGGCAACAGTACCTGACGCAGCTTCAGAGAGAATGCCACCTTGATCTGAGGGTTGTCTAATGTGGATTGTTCCTTATTACAGACAAATGAACAGGAGAACAAGAGTGGTAAGGAAGACACATGGTATGCTTGCCTTCATTGGTCAGGGCGTTGAGTATAAGAGTCAGGAAGTCATGTTGCACCTTTATAGGACTTTAGTTAAGATGCATTTAGCGGTATTGTGTGCAGTTCTTGCTGCCCCATTACTAGAAAGATGTGGAAGCGTTGGAGAGGGTTGAGGTTTAGCAGAATCCTGCCTGGATTAGAGAGTGTTAATTATAGGGTGTGGTTGGACAAATCTGGATTGCTTTCACTGCAGCGTTGGAGATTGTGGAGAGACCCAATACAAGAATCAAGAGTGTTGTCATATGTCCCAGATAGGACAATGAAATTCTTACTTGCAGCAACACAACAAAATATGTAAACATAGTGCATAACGGGAGCAAAAACAGATCAGTGTGTCTATATACACATGCACACATACTCAATAAATATAGTGCAGCAATAATAACAATAACAATAAGTACATAAAATGATGAGAGGCATCAATGATGGGGAGAGCGAAAACCCTTTTCACAGTGTGGAAATGTCAAAGACTAGAGGGCATAACTTTCAAGTGAGAGGGATAACATTTTTGGAGGAGATGTGCAGGCCACGTCTTTTACACAGAAAGTGGTAGGTGCATATCAGGGATGGTAGTGGAGACAGATACAATCGTGGCATTTAAGAGGATTTTAGATAGGTGTATGAAAATGCAGAGAATAGAGGGATGTGGATCAGATGTAGACAGAGAAGGTTCGTTTAACTTGGCATCATGCTCAGCATTGGGGGCCATGGGGCCTGTTCCTGTGCAATATTATTCTACGGGCTTGGACAGCAGGTGGCGGATGTTTACACGCCCTGAAACAACACATTATCTTTTACACTTGAAGCTTCAGTAATATCAACAAGTAATGTACTGTATATGTCCTTCAGTGATTGCATGCTGGCTCAGAGCAGCTGTGCCATTTCTAAGTATTTTTCCCCTGTGAATCCAGATTCTGTTAATCCACACAGATGCTGCAGATAAAACAATGCACAAACAAATTGTTCTGCAGTTCCACTGCAGCGGTTTGAATATGCTATTTGGAAGCTGAAATAACGAATGCCATTTCAATGCCAACATATCCAAGAACAGCATTTTCATTACCATCCAAAATAATGATGATTTAAACAACGCTTTTTACACTGTATCTTTGATAGTGCACTACCCCAAAAATACAGAGCTGCCAAAGAAAAACAACAGACTGACCTAAACCTTCACAATTTTCCAAAGTGGTCATCTCCAGTTTAGTCGTAGAATCATACAGCATGGAAACATGCTCTTTGGCACAACTTGTGACCTAAATGCCCTATTTACAATGGTGCTACCTGCCTGCATTTGGCCCATATCTGTCTAAACCTTTATTATTCATGTATCTGTCTAAATGGTTTGTTATTCTTTAGTTAGTCATGAAATTAATGGAGCTTCAAGAAATATAATTAGCACCCAAATTTAAAGAAAATATGAAAATGCCTTTATATGACTACCTATGGAGGCAATTAATTTGATTGAATGATCACAGTGTGCAATGCATAAGAGCTGGATACAGTTTAACAAAGAATCTAGTTGGACATTATGTTTTTGATGTTCTTAAGCTTGATTACATGGCAAGCCAGTGAACAAAGGCTATGCTGCAAACATAAATTCACAGCGACACATTATGATTATTGATTATTATTTATGAATGCCAAACTTTAAAATAAAACAAAGTGAATAAGGGAAATCAGTCATCTTCCAGAAATTTCAATCACAATGATCTTCACTGCTGCTTTGTTTCTGTATTTACTGCTTTACCAATGCTCACTGATGTAACCATTGATGATGAATAATTCATTTACCCCAGCACGTCTTGCCTTTACTATTCCTGGTGTGCTATCATAATTTCTTTTATGTACAAGTACATATTTTCAAATTAAAATTACTAAATTCATTGAATAAATTCTGAATTAATATAATAACCATTTGTACAATTTTGAACCTAGGTTACTTTATTGTAGATTCAGAAAGCAAATAGACAATGTGCTTGGCATTGTCAAAGAAAATCAAGTGTTAACCAGGGAAATGTCAAATCCACCTCCGAGTACACAGACAAGTGGAGACCTATCCTGCCACCACACACCCACTGCAATGTGACTAAATCTGAAAACTACCACAAACAATTCATCTTCCATTCATTCCTGTTTTGCTGTTCCATTTCTTAAGGCTGTGACTCATACTGGGGTTATTTTCCATAGCGGAAGGCCAGAAACTCTCTCACATGTTGTTTAACTGTCCAACTTTCAACCATGAGTCTACTTGAGGCAATTATTCGACATATTTTTTAGTCACTTTTCTAAAATAGCACATTAATATGGCAAGATTTTATTTGCATGTAGAACTATTTTAGGTAAGTGTACTCGAGGGGAATGTTAGATTTCCTCCAGCATCAATTTTTCTGCCATTGGAACACTGGAAAACAAGGGTCCATTTTGTTTCAAACTCTAAAATTTCATTTACATTGCAACAATGCCAAGGATATAAAAGCTGTAAATTTAGCTGGAAAGATTGGTCAGAAAGTAAATTGTTTCCAAAAACTCACTCTCCACTTCCAAAATTTAACAGATTGAAGGAGGTTCTTGGTTGAGATCAGTAGGGAGGGATGCGAGTCAGAACTCTGAGGAGCTGTTCATTTTATGGAAGCAATTATGACAGGAGATAAATTAACTTCTCACTGTTGAGGATGAAGGAGGGATGTAGTATATAACTATGTAAAACTAAGCTTGAACCCGCAAACTCTGCTGAAAATTAAGAAGAAACATTTTCTGTTGGTAGTTTGACCTCTCTTATTTGCCTTATTAAGCAGTAATAATATTGAGCTTGAATCAGTATATTGATCGGGAGTTTGGGATGTTGCTATTTGATGGAGCAGATGCATAGTGATCTACTGTGAGGTTTATGGAGAACAGGTTTCTGAATGTAGAACATTGACAATGACAGGCACTGGAAATGTTTGACGTGTGAGTGGCTATAAAATATGAGACAACACAACCATTTTTTCAGGCATCCAGAATTAGTGGAAATGTCTGAAAGGCAAATTATATGTTTTTAGTTTAGTTTAGAGATACAGCGCGGAAACAGGCCCTTTGGTCCACCGAGTCCGCACCGACCAGTGATTCCCGCACATTAACACTATCCTACACACACGAGGGACAATTAACATTTATACCAAGCCAATTAACCTACAAACCTGTACGTCTTTCGAGTGTGGGAGGAAACCAAAGTTTTCGGTGAAAGCCCACGTGGTCACGGGGAAAACGTAAAACTCCGTACAGACAGCACCTGTTGTCAGATTGAACCCGGGTCTCTGGTGCCATAAGTGCTGTGAAGCAGCTACTCTACCGCTGCACCTCTGTGCCATAACCAGACTATGAGAGAAGGATACAGACATCAAAACACATCAATGTAGGTGAAGATGAAGGTGATGTTTTTTTGCTAGATGTTGCCCTGGAGACATTGATGAGCTTAGTTACATCATGAATTACAGATAAGAACTCACCAGAGGACACACTGGAAACCTTGAAGGGACATCCTAATTCAATATGTTTTCGACAGCTAAAGGTTTAGTTGTAGTTTTTGTTTAGTTTAGAGACACAGCATGGAAACAGGCCCTTCGGCCCACCAGGTCTGCGCCGACCAACGATCCTCGCACATTAACACTATCCTACACCCACTAGGGCTAATCTTTAGATTTACCAAGCCAATTAACCTACATACCTGTATGTCTTTAGAGTGTGGGAGGAAACTGAAGATTTCGGAGAAAATCCACGCAGGTGACGGGGAGAACGTACAAACTCCATACAAACAGCACCCATAGTCGGGGTCGAACCCGGGTCTCCGGCGCTGCATTCGCTGTAAGGCAGCAACTCTACCGCTGTGCCACCGTACCATCTAGCACATGAGACCAGAGGAAATAATTGGCGATACCTTGTTAAGTTGATGCTGTCAATGAGGTGTAATGTGCGATGTTACAAACCACCAGGTGGCACTGTAAGTGGCAGCCTCGCCAACAGCCTGCCGCGTCCCTTTCTTCTTTTGTTGTTTTTAATCTGTTTTAATTGTATGCTTTAGTGTATCTTAGTTTGTATTATTTGGGGGATTGGTGGAAACTTTTTTTATCTCTTCCCTCAACTGAGATGTGACTTTTTCTGCATCCAATCTCTGTCCACACTGCGGCCTAACATCGTGGATCTGGCGGTCCCTTTGTTCGGGATTGACTCCGGGAGCTCCAACCGCAGGCGCTTCGACTGCCCCGATCGTGGGAGCCTCAGTCGCCCCGATGCGGGGGCTTCAATTGCCCCTACTGATCACCCTTACTGCGGATGTTTTGATCGCCCCGACTGTGGATGTTTCGATAACCCCGACCGCGGGAGAAAAGGAGAAAAGAAGGTAGACGTTATTAGCCTTCCATCACAGTGGGGAACGTGAGATCACCGAAAAACAAGATGGATGCGCTGCCTGCGCTGGTGAGGACTCGGAGTGAGTGCAGTGATCTTGGTGTTTGTAGGAACATCGCGCTATGAGGACGCGCTAGTGCGAGTGTAGTGGACGTATTTCTGACTGTTTGGGTGGACAGGGACTGCAGAGAGTGACAGCGATCGGTACAACCATTGAATGTTTAAGGAGATATTATTGTGGAGATAGTATATGAATTAATAAATGAGATAATTTGGGTGGAATTATTTGACATGCTGGACTTAATGTTGAAGGAGCCAGATGGAATAACCACCTGAATGGAGGTGCTATGTAACAATGTGAGATAATTTTATTTAGGGCATAATTCTGAGGGGTAAGGAAGGAACAACACCACAGAGATTGGAGTAGTGGTATGGCCTTCTTTATAACTGAGGACATGGAACTGACAAGTGAATTTGGAGGATAAGTCATGTGAATGCTAAAGGTAGCAAGGTTGTAAACCACTTGGGTGCAAGAGGCAGGAACCTTGCCATGGATTTTATTGCTGCCATCTGGACTCAGAATGATTGTAGTTTTTAGCCTGGTGTCACAATTGTCAGAGTATGGGGCATATTTCATGGCTGCAGATGCCAGAAAATGTTTCTACCATCGGAGAGGTAGCCCCAATTTACCCTGGAATCTATGCTGCTTGAGTACAGAACTTCAGCCTGAATCAGATCATCCATGATCTTATTAAACAGCAGAGCAGGTTTGGGAGCCTGAGTGATTTATTCAAGCCCCTGATTCATATGTTTACATGAAAGTAATTGTCATTAATAAATGAAATTGCTGCCCAGTGCAAAAGAGAAAAGAGGGGAGAGATAGTAAAAGAAACAAACTCAGTTTCTTAATTTTAAATTTTGTTTAATTTGTTTCCAAGTTCTAATTGTACTATGTCTAATTGGGTTTTTGTTATAATTTATATTATTCAGTTTCATTGGTGAAACTCAGTTTAAATCAGATCAATTAAATTGTAAGATAAAGACTTTAAAAAGAAATGTTGGTTGGGAATTATAGAAGCTGTCCTGAATGTATTGCACTAGAAATCTTTCGGCATCTAAACATACTTCAGTTGTTATTTAATGGACTTCCATCAAAAAGACTGGAAATTAGAAAGACTATGTCGAATTTGTATTTTATGTACCTAAAGGACTCAGCACTGAAATTTGACAAACAAGTCAATGCCGTGGTAAAAGCTAGCTTCGGACGATAGCTAAAATGAAACAATTCCTCCAGTTTGATGACCTCGAAAAGATCATCCACACATTCATCTCCTCCCGCCTATATGACTGCTACTCCCTTTACACTGGCATCAGCCAATCTTCCATGTCCTGCCTGCAACTAGTCCAAAACGCCACAGCGAGACTCCTGACGGGCACCCGAAAAAGGGACAACATCACCCCGATCCTGGCCTCTCTCCACTGGCTCCCTGTGCGGTTTCCGTATAAACTTCAAGATCCTCCTCCATGCCTACAAAGCCCTCAATGGGCTTGCCCCCACCTACATAAAAAATCTTCTCACCCACCACTCCACCTCCAGGCCCCTCAGATCGGCCGACTTGGGGTTGCTGAATATCCCACGATCTAGGCATAAGCTCAGGGGCGACCGCGCCTTTGCGGTTGCAGCCCCTAGACTGTGGAACAGCATCCCCTTTCCCATCAGAACTGCCCCCTCCATCGACTCCTTTAAGTCAAGACTAAAAACTTATCTATACTCCCAAGCCTTTGCTGACGTCCTCCGAGTGAGGGCTATATGTATATGTGTATGTAGTTTGTTTTGTTTATGCTATTCTTATAACAAATGTAAAGCACTTTGGCCAACGAGAGTTGTTTTTTAAATGTGCTATATAAATAAATGTGACTAGACTTGACTAAAGTAGAATCTGATAAAAGTAATGTTAAAGTAAGCCTGGTTAGGATAGGTGAAGGGTTTTGACAAACAGCTATTGTTGGAGACCATTTTCAATGGCCTAGATCCTCGGTAAAAGTGGACAATTACTTTTCATAAACATTTTAAAAGAAAGCATGGGAGAGTTTTTCATGGACAGGTAACTGATTGGTTAAGCCTGAGGTTCTCCTTGGTGGACAATTGCACAGTGTCATGGACAAAAGGAGCAATTCCTAAAATGTATGTGTAGATCAATTGGATTGAATTGAAAGAAACACATAGAAATAGGCCCTTTGGCCCACCAAGTCCCATTAACCATTGGCCCACCAAGTCCCATCAACCATTGGCCCACCAAGTCCCATCAACCATTGGCCCACCAAGTCCCATCAACCACTGGCCCACCAAGTCCCATCAACCATTAGCCCACCAACTCCCATCAACCATTGGCCCACCAAGTCCCATCAACCATTGGCCCACCAAGTCCCATCAACCATTGAATACCTGTTCACACTAGTTCTAGGTTATCCCATTTTCTCATCCACTTCCTACATATTAAGGGAATTTTACAGAGGCCAATTGACCTACAAATCTATACACCTTTGGGACGTTAAGAAGCAACACTTAAAAGATAGTGTTGCTTTAAAAAAAACAGAAAATAAATCAAAATTGGAATGGGAAGCAGCTGTATTAACAAGCTTGTGAACAAGCATGGGCAGTGCATAGATATTTGGCAATACTGACAATGTTTGATGAATCACCCTATCACTTGAAAGATGTGAATTAGAATTTCTGAAACAGACCTTTGATTTGATTGTATATTTCCAGTATTGTTGTTTTTCTTCCAAATTTTGATCGTCATCTGCCTGGTTTATAGGTTCTTCCATGGGGTCACATTGCACTCTGTTAATTGCTTTCTCATGCAGGAACAAAACAACAGCTGGAGATCCATGCGCACCTGCAAGGTGAACTGAATAAAAGAAATAATTGGAATTAAAATCCGAGTTTTATTAGCATCTGAAAGATTAATGTTTTCATGGTTCCCCCTGAAATCTAGTTTGTTAATTATTGCTATATCTTCCTTTATTTTTTCAGACGATCCAGATTCGTAGAGATATACTTCCAAAAGAAATTTTAAGATTGATTAAAGAACAGTTTTTTGTAAACTGTCCAGTATGGTCAGCTTCAAGAAAGAAGCATATGGCATGGAAAGACTTTGGACCTGTGCTTGTTTAAAATCACTAATTCAGTACCTAAGCTTCCAACATGATAGGTGGGAAATGCAAAACAATGTACCATTCAACATATAGGTATCTGTAATTCTGCTCCAAATCTCACCCCGTTAGTCTTGTTCAGTAAAACACCGAGTCAAGCACTGGATCAACTAAACTTCTTTATTCTCAATCACAAATAAACTTTCTATATGATACCTAACCAACACCGCGGGTCCGATCCTTGTCTCTACTCATCCAAGCCCTTCAGCCTCTTGCGAATAGACACCTCCAGCAAGTCAGCACGGTCCCAAGTGCTACCCCAGAAGATCGACACAGACTCATGTGGTGTCCCCTCTTATATACCATATCGGACCCGTGGCGTGAAATACATGGGGATGGGGGGGAAGACAGTTCCCCCTAAGTAAAGAAACATTTTACCAGGTAACATAAACAATTCGGGCAAGGCCCCTTGCCTTGACCAATCACAAGATAACAGTGCAAAGACCCTGCAACATAGTTAACAGTGGTATTATAACATACCTTTCCCCAACCAATCCTGATCATGCATTTGCAGCAAGGCTCAGCTCTTTCTGCAAAACCCTCATACATATTAACAATTGAGGGGACATCTGGACATCACCCTGTACTTAGTTTCCTCCCATGACCCAGACATTCTGGAACCATGAGCCTCATGGTTTTGCAGCTTTTGCAGAAAGATGCCAAGCAGGTTTTGCAAAGGCAGAAATCCTCCATTTTGGACTAAATCGGCCAATATTATCATATCCACAAATTATACTCATCCATGATCCATAATTAAAATGAGCATTAAGTAAGAAAGAGTTCTAACACCTTTGTGAGATCATCTTTGGAAATTAGGTGGCCAGAACCACGGTTTGCACCACACATTCAGGCCCCATCACATTTTAGAAACATAGAAACATAGAAAATAGGTGCAGGAGTAGGTCATTCGGCCCTTTGAGCTTGCGCCACCATTCAATATGATCATGGCTGATCATCCAAAATCAGTACCCCATTCCTGCTTTTGCCTCATATCCCTCGATTCCGTTAGCCCTGAGAGCTAAATCTAATTCTTTCTTGAAAACTTTTGATCTGATCTTTTTCTTCCTTCAATTGCCAGCACATCCTTTCTAACCTCTCTCTGGTTTTACATTTCACCCTTTTGTCCCTTTTGCCAGTTACTTCACCCATCTGCCAATCCAACTTTCCTCACTTACATCTACCTACCACTTTTCAGGCTTTGACCCACCCCCCGCATCTCTTTTCTAGCTTTCTCACTCACCTCCAGCTCCAAACAATTTGAAAAAATGGTCCCGACCCGAAACGTTGCCTGTCCATTCCCTCCAACGTGTGACTTGCTGAGTTTCCCCAGCACTTTGTGTTTAACACAAGATTCAAGCATCTGGTGTTCCACATGTCTCCTTTCTATTTTCAGCACTTTGGTTTATCCCAGCAACAATTATTTCCTTTATTTCTTGGTGCTAGAATTTACATAACATATGGAAACAGGTGCTGACCTATTTTTTGTACAGGGCTCAGGGGAGAATTTTTTTTTGTTTGCTTGCACGAAGTGAAAGGAATCATGTGCTTAATTATCACAAATTATAGACCTTCAAAGCAGTTATGCATACATAACCTACACAACTTCAAGAGTTGTACAAGCTCAACTTACATAAATTCGGGTGCAGTGGAATGCCAAGATATATGTATTCCAAACAATCGATCAGATAGCTGATTGTTAATGGATGTAACTGAGGGGAAAAAATTGCACAATGTCAGATGCAGGACAAACATAGAAGTCAATAAATATAAAGGAAAACAATGCCAACCTGAAAATAACAACCATCAAACACATTAACGGTTTAGACATGCAGATTAATCCAGGGCAAAAATCAAAAAGGGCCACTTTTCAACATAATTGTATAAGGGATAAGAGCGTTGTAAAAACAAGCCTGAAGGCTTTGTGTCTCAATGCAAGGAGCATTCGTAATAAGGTGGATGAGTTGAATGTGCAGATAGCTATTAATGACTATGATATAGTTGGGATCACGGAGACATGGCTCCAGGGTGACCAAGGCTGGGAGCTGAACATCCAGGGATATTCAATATTCAGGAGGGATAGACAGAAAGGAAAAGGAGGTGGGGTAGCGTTGCTGGTTAGAGAGGAGATTAACGCAATAGAAAGGAGGACGTGGAATCGATATGGGTAGAGCTGCGAAACACTAAGGGGCAGAAAATGCTAGTGGGTGTTGTGTACAGGCCCCCTAACAGTAGTAGTGGAGTTGGGGATGGCATCAAACAGGAAATTAGAAATGCGTGCAACAAAGGTAAAACAGTTATAATGGGTGACTTCAATCTACATATAGATTGGGTGAATCAAATTGGCAGGGGTGCTGAGGAAGAGGATTTCTTGGAATGTATGCGGGATAGTTTTCTAAACCAACATGTAGAGGAACCAACGAGAGAGCAGGCTATTCTAGACTGTGTATTGAGTAATGAGGAAGGGTTAGTTAACAGTCTTGTTGTGCGTGGCCCCTTGGGCAAGAGTGACCATAATATGGTTGAGTTCTTCATTAGGATGGAGAGTGACATTGTTAATTCAGAAACAAGGGTTCTGAACTTAAAGATAGGTAACTTTGAGGGTATGAGACGTGAATTGTCCAAGATTGACTGGCAATTGATTCTTAAAGGGTTGACGGTGGATATGCAATGGAAGGCATTTAAAGACTGCATGGATGAACTACAACAATTGTTCATCCCAGTTTGGCAAAAGAATAAATCAGGGAAGGTAGTGCATCCGTGGATAACAAGAGAAATCAGGGATAGTATCAAAACAACAGATGAAGCATACAAATTAGCCAGAAAAAGCAGCCTACCAGAGGACTGGGAGAAAATTCAGTCCAGCAGAGGAGGACAAAGGGCTTATTTAGGAAAGGGAAAATAGATTATGAAAGAAAACTGGCATAAAAACTGACTGCAAAAGTTTTTATAGATATGTGAAGAGAAAAAGATTAGTTAAAACAAATGTAGGACCCTTGCAGTCAGAAAGGTGAATTGATGATGGGGAACAAGGACATGGCAGACCAATTGAATAACTACTTTGGTTCCGTCTTCACTAAGGAAGACATAAATAATCTGCCGGAAATAGCAGGGGAGGAACTGAGTGAAATCCAGGTTAGCCGGGAAGTGGTGTTAAGTAAATTGAATGGATTAAAGGCCGATAAATCCCCAGGGCCAGATAGGCTGCATTCCAGAGTACTTAAGGAAGTAGCCCCAGAAATAGTGGATGCATTAGTGATAATTTTTCAAAACTCCTTAGATTCTGGAGTAGTTCCTGAGGATTGGAGGGTAGCTAATGTAACCCCACTTTTTAAAAAGGGAGGGAGAGAGAAAATGGGGAATTATAGACCAGTTAGTCTAACATCGGTAGTGGGGAAACTGCTAGAGTCAGTTATTAAAGATGGTATAGCAGCACATTTGGAAAGTGGTGAAATCATTGGACAAAGTCAGCATGGATTTACGAAAGGTAAATCATGTCTGACGAATCTTACAGAATTTTTCGAGGATGTAACTAGTAGAGTAGATAAGGGAGAACCAGTGGATGTGTTATATCTGGACTTTCAGAAGGCTTTCGACAAGGTCCCACATAAGAGATTAGTATACAAACTTAAAGCACATGGTATTGGGGGTTCAGTATTGATGTGGATAGAGAACTGGCTGGCAAACAGGAAGCAAAGAGTAGGAGTAAACGGGTCCTTTTCAGAATGGCATGCAGTGACTAGTGGGGTACCGCAAGGCTCAGTGCTGGGACCCCAGCTATTTACAATATATATTAATGATTTGGACGAGGGAATTGAATGCAACATCTCCAAGTTTGCAAATGACACAAAGCTGTAGGGCAGTGTTAGCTGTGAGGCAGATGCTAGGAGGCTGCAAGGTGACTTGGATAGGCAAATGCATGGCAGATGCAGTATAATGTGGATAAATGTGAGGTTATCCACTTTGGTGGCAAAAACAGGAAAGTAGACTATTATCTGAATGGTGGCCGATTAGGAAAAGGGGAGATGCAACGAGACCTGGGTGTCATGGTACACCAGTCATTGAACGTAGGCATGCAGGTGCAGCAGGCAGTGAAGAAAGCGAATGGTATGTTAGCATTCATAGCAAAAGGATTGAGTATAGGAGCAGGGAGGTTCTACTGCAGTTATACAGGGTCTTGGTAAGACCACACCTGGAGTATTGCGTACAGTTTTGGTCACCAAATCTGAGGAAAGACATTCTTGCCATAGAGGGAGTACAGAGAAGGTTCACCAGACTGATTCCTGGGATGTCAGGACTTTCATATGAAGAAAGACTGGATAGACTCGGCTTGTACTCGCTAGAATTTAGAAGATTGAGGGGGGATCTTATAGAAACTTACAAAATTCTTAAGGGGTTGGACAGGCTAGATGCAGGAAGATTGTTCCCGATGTTGGGGAAGTCCAGGACAAGGGGTCACAGTTTAAGGATAAAGGGGAAATCTTTTAGGACCGAGATGAGAAAAACATTTTTCACACAGAGAGTGGTGAATCTCTGGAATTCTCTGCCACAGAAGGTAGTTGAGGCCAGTTCATTGGCTATATTTAAGAGGGAGTTAGATGTGGCCCTTGTGGCTAAAGGGATTAGGGGGTATGGAGAGAATGCAGGTACAGGATACTGAGTTGGATGATCAGCCATGATCATATTGAATGGCGGTGCAGGCTCGAAGGGCCGAATGGCCTACTCCTGCACCTATTTTCTATGTTTCTATGTTTCTATTACTTTTACTTTATAAGCCCCAATAATTCAATGCTATCCATGAACAATGACTGATAGATAGAAAAGTAACCGGGGATGCTTGGTATTTTGTTGCTTAAGGCTCATCCCTGTTTATGGCCTATCTTGTAGCAACTGAATGTGGCACAGCTTGAAGGCCCTTCATTTCCGTGCAACTTTAGTCAGTGATTACACTGCAAGGTTCCTGTAGTTTTCTTAACAAAGGTAGGAACCTACTTTGGCTAAAGCTGGAGTTATGAGCAAAAGCTTTTTCTACATGTATGAAACGCTTTAATTTTTTGGGATGTGAATAATCAGATCGATAGTTAGCCTCAATTTTTATGCTACAAATCACTCTGCAGGAGACTGTCCATTTGTAGACTACATTTTAATGTGGTATCTGAACAGGAACTAGGACAAAGAGGAATCAGAAAGCATGGTGCAGCTGGATTTCCTGGAAGCCTCAATGAGGTAAGATTCCACATACAAGTATTACAAATGGCGAGGGCTCAAGTTATTTGCAGTAATATATAATACTAGACTAAGTGGGACCAGTTGGGTCCCAGCTTCACACAGGAGGGCTGGTTCCCCAATGCAATATTCCACCTCTCCACCAATTCCAATATTGCTGGCCAGTGGTTGGGGGGGGGGGGGGGAGCTTTCTGGAGCGCTAGTATGTGTGTTGTAGGTCAAAGGGACTGGTTTCCAGAGGGCTAGTATGGACATTGTGGGCCGAATGGATTCATGGGCTGGCAGCTCAGTCACTAGCATTTTAGACCCAATAGAGACATTTTCTGCAAGCATTTTAGACCCAATAGAGACACTTTCTGCAACCATTTAGACCCAATAGAGACACTTTCTGCAACCATTTAGAACCAATAGAGACTTTTTGCAACCATTTAGAACCAATAGACACTTTTTGCAACCATTTAGAACCAATAGACACTTTTTGCAAGCATTTTAGATCCAATAGACACTTTTTGCAAGCATTTTAGAACCACATTAAGGGCACTCACAGTTGTGTAGACATGTGTTCAGTGCTATTCAGAGCTCAGAGAGACGTGACTGGCTTCCTCCATCTTGCAGAGACTGAGTGAGGCACATAACTTCCTGGTTTTATAGTCCCTCCCCCTAGCAGGGGCAGCAGAGAGAATGGCAAATTATATAAAAACATTAATATCTCTGATTTTTCATCGATGGGAAAAATCCTCTGGTCCAGGAAGGCGGAGGGGGGCTCTGAGCGAGGTGGCCAAAAATGACGGCCGTAGGTGGCGGCATTCTCTCGGAAATCACACCACAGCGAGCCAAAAGCGGTCAAGATCAGACTTTTAGTAATATAGATAACAAGAGTTGGCTGACAAATGTAAGACAACGCATGAGGTGCCAGAGATTGGGGTGCCAGCTATTTACAACAGATTTATGGCAGCACTATGGCACAGCGGTATAGATGCTGCCTTGCAGCGCCAGAGACCCAGGTTTGATCTTGACTATGGGTGATGTCAGTGCAGTGTTTGTATGTTCTCCTGGTTACCACATGGGATTTCTCTGGGTGCTCTAGTTTCCACCCACAATCCAAAGACATGTAGGTTTGTAAGTTAATTTGCTTCTGTAAATTGTCCCTAATGTGGAGGATAGTACTAGTGCACCAGTGATTGTTGGTTGGTGCAGAGTCAGTGGGCCAAAGGGCCTGCTTCCTTGCTGTAGCTCTAAACTAAATCTTTATAAATACTAAGATGAAACCAAACATATTCATACAATTTTTGAATGGTAATAGCAGCTGGGAAAGCAAGATCAGAACAGCATACAAAGAGTCTGCTGAAGTATATAGAACGATTAAGCATGAGGGCAAAAATTGGAACATAATCTTGTCATATGTAAGGGTACTATCTTTGGTATGAAGAACAGGAGGAGAGAATGTTGTTTAAAAGGAGATATGCTGTGATGTAGAATAAGTTCAGTGTCCTTTTACTTGAAGCATGTAAAGTAAGCATACAGCTACTTCAGGTAAATAGGAAAGCAAATGGAATGTGCGTCTTCACTGCACAGGGAATGAAGCATACAACTAGAGTCTGCTTTAAAATTGTATGTGATGTCAGTGAGACTACATCTTGAGTACTGCATACAATTTTGGTCCCCTTTTTTTTAAAAGAATAACCTAGTTGCAGTAGTTCAGAAAAGCATCAAGAAATTGATTCCTGAGATAAAGGGATGTGAAAGTTTGGCCTGTCTGTATCTACTGAAGTTGTAGCGACAGCGCATCTTATTGAAACATAAAATATTCCGAGGGTGCTTACAAGGTAGTGGCTGAAAGGATATTTCTCTTCAAGTGAGAATCTTGATAAAGGAGCTTTGCCTGAGATTGAAGGTCACTGATTTCAAATGGAAGTGAGCAGCAATTTGTTCTCATTGAGGGTCATGAATCTTTGGAACTTTCTATCCAAGAGAGTTATGGAGGCAGAGTTATTGAATAGATGCAAGACTGGGATAGACAAGGTTACAGGGAATAGGCAGGTAGCTGGAGTTGAGGCTGGAATCAGACTAGGCATGTTTTTATTGAATGGCAGAGCAGACTCAAGAGGCCATATGTTCAAATTCTACTCATGCTTCCCAAATCCTTATAAATGTATAGTAGATCATTGTGTTATCTCCCACGCCCTCCGTTCATAAATGCTTCAAGTATTATTTTATCAGGCTAGGAATTTTCTGTAGAATACAGCCAGAAAAAACATTGGATTTATTATTGAGCAGGATTTACACTTGTGGAAGACAGTAATAATGTCACCTGTGGCCGATGTTTACCAGCTTGCATGCAGAGCTATTTGTGAAGGAAAAAAGATTATCTTTACCTCATAGATTGTTGGTCTGCAACAAAAACAATGCAATGGACCCTTGGATGCTAAAAAGCATAGGATCTTCCTTAATTTCTTTCCCAATAATCAGTGGGACTAGTTTTTTTTAAAGCAATAAAAGTAACAATTGCTGTTAAGAATTGTAAATGTATTCCAGCATGGTTCATGATAGAAATGCTTTACCCGAGAACAAATTAATTTAATATGTAGCTTGTAATGCCAAAGTCCTGATTAGAAAATACCTTCAGGACCCACAAACAACAACCTAATGAGCAGATTGATAAAAAAGATGCCACAAATATGTATAATACTTGCTGTTTGCATTCCTTTCTCAACATTATCATGTAAAGGGAAGCTAGAAGATTAAAAGAAAACAATAAAAACAAAGATAAATAAAAGTGAAAATTGCCTTTGTTGAATGGCAAAAAACACTAAAATTACAGTTTATCGAATGTTGCTCTGTGAGTATTTACAATCCTGCTTTCCTGCAGATGTAAATTAATTTCCTGGGACTATTTTGGATGTACTGAAGATGTTATATAGTGCCAGATAAATGAATACAGTCATGCATTTATTCATTGCAAACATTTGGCAAAGCATGCCTTTGAGGTTTATAACTTTGAACTGTTAATATTTATCTGGGGCTTCCACCAAATTCCTTCTGAAGAACATTCAGGGAACATGATGGTTGTAGTGAATTGTAAGTATGAACACGCAGTGGTGCAAAGGGTTCCATCCTGACCCTGGGTGCTGTCTCTGTGGAGTTTGTACATTCTCCCTGCGACCGCGTAGATTTTATCCTGAGCTCCGGTTTCCTTCCACATCCCAAAGATGTACAGCACATCCTTCCTCAGATATGGTATACTTTGGTACACGTAACAATAATAAACTAAACTAATCTATTAAATTTTTGTTATTAACTTTGGATGTGTAAGCTGTGTAAAAATATCAACATTAAATTTAACATAAAAGTCCTGAATTTGTAGAAATAAAAAGAATTTGTCTTAAAATAGTAAGATTAAGCGAGAACTTACCAGTTTGAAGTTTGATCTTTATTTTATGAGGAGTTACGTTGGTGATTACGTGAAGAAGTCCCGCCAGAGCGCATGCGCATCAATCTTCAAAGTAGCAGTATGAAATCACAGATAACAGAATACTTGAAGTAACATAGTAAGATCAGCAACATGTGAACTACCATATGACATTTATGAGAGAGAGGGTTGGGCGTGGTGGGCACGTAATCACCAACGTAACTCCTCATAAAATAAAGATCAAACTTCAAACTGGTAAGTTCTCATTTAATCTTACTATTTTACTTCAGAGTCATGTGAGTGATTCCGTGAAGAGTTCAAAGCTCTGTGATTTTATGCCGCAGATTCAAATCCCGGCTTCTCACTGCATTGATTGACTCCGGATGAGAAATAATCAATAATGCGTTAAACATGAAATTGAATATCATGCAGTAACAATTGATTTGAATAATCAAAACAAACAGTAAATCCTATATCCCAGGGGAAACATAAACAGAACTTAATACTGAATTAGCAAGCAGCCCCCAATCGGCAATCGGCCGATGGTAAAAATGTTGAAAAACCAATTCATTTGACCACACGGCGGCTGCAAGAATATGGTCGATGGGAATGTCCATCGCCCTGGCCGCCGACGTTGCTGCTGCCCTAGCGGAATGAGATGTATACACGTCAGTGTTAATACCTGCCTGAATCAACACTTACTTTAACCACCTTGAGATAGTCTGCACTGACACTCTCTTGTGTGGTTTCTTGTAACTGATAAACAATCCTGTTTCCACATTTCTTAAGGTCCTTGTAGCTTCAATATAATGTAATAAATGTGTCCTTACACATAAACACGGATCAGTAGGATATGCTGAAAACTCAATTGTAAAACCTGTCACACCTGGCCTGCTCTATTTGAGCAGGTCGTAAATATAGAACATAACTCTCCAGCCACTACCATCTTGTCTAGCTGAAGCTTTTGCAAAGTCTACATTCGCTGTGCTGATACCAATGCCATGAGCATGACCACCTTCATGGTGAGTTTGGCCAAAGTCTGAGACGTGACAGGAACCCACTGACGAAGCATCTTGAGGACCACACTTACATCCCAGACAGCCATATACCTGGGTTTAGGAGGTTTGGATTTGAAATTCCTTTCATCAATCGAGCTATGAGAGGATGAGAACCAATAGGATCTTTCCCTGACCCCATCAAAAGATACAAGGAAAAAGCACTTCTAGCTGTATTAATGGCGCTATAACTGAGCCCCTCATCATAGTAGAGTGTCGACAGGAACTCTAAAACATCCACAATACCTGCAGTACTATAGTCAATATTATTTTGTACACAATATTGCTCCCATTTTTTTACATAAGTAATATACCGCTTTTGAGTACTCTTTCTCCAGGCTGTAGTGAGCATGTCCACAGATTAGCCCAGACAGTCCTCGCCCCAGGTATGGCCTTCTTAAAACCTGCAAATTAACAAGTCAATACGGTCACATAACGGATGACTTTCCCGTGTTACCGGGTGCTCCAGTAAATCCAGGAACCACCAAAGGAGGTTGGATCACTAACTGTAACATCAAAGGGAACCATGCTTGAATCGGCCAATTAGGTATTACAAGCACCCCCGAAGCGGCACCTGCTTGATTTTTTGCAGACACCGATCTATGAGGCAGAATGGTGGGAAAGTATACAAAAAACATACCACCCCAATGTAGCAAGAAAGCATCAATTGCAACTGCCCCCGGGTCTGGTTCCCATGAAACATATTTAGGCAGCTGGTGGTTAAGCCTGGATGCAAAACAAATCGATATCTGGCATTTCATATATAACTACTATATTATTGAACACCTCCTGGTTCAACATCCACTCTGTGTTGTCATGGAACTTTTGTGACCTGGCGTCTGCTACAATGTTGAATCTACCTGGTAGATAAATAGCTGAAAGCCATATATATTTATCAATACACCAGGCCCAAATTTGATTAGCCAATCTGTCACAAGATACCGACTTGATTCCACTCATGTGATTAATATATGCCACTGCCGTAGTGTGCCAATCTGAAACTGAACATGCAGGTTACCTTTGTTAGAGCAATAAGCCTTACCATAAAAAGCTCCTAAACGCTCTAAATAGTTAATTCCCCATGTCTGCAGAAGCGATGCCTCTTGCTCAGTCCATCTGCCTCCACAGCTGGAACTTGTATCCATGGCATCCCACACGAATGCACTGACATTCGTCTGCAAAATCATGGAAGGCTGCTCAAGCACTAATTTGCTCGAACTACTGGACACATGCTGAATCCACCATTGCAAATCAGCAACAGCCTCTGCTGATAACTGCATGGGTCTATTATAACGACCCAAATGTATCCTTAGTGCCTGTTCCTTTGCCCTCTGTAACTGTTGGTAGTGTAATGGCCCATATTGAACTGCCAGAAATGCTGCCACTAATTTTCCAAGCAGACTTGCCACCTGTCTAATTGACCTCAATTAGCTTGATACAGCTGTCAATTAGTCTACCCTTTTCTCCCTGGGCAGTTGCTACCATGTTAATTGAAACAATTGTGAACCCCAAATAGTCAATTATTTTAACAGGTGTTAATTTGGATTTCACTGGATTGATAATGGAGCCCAATCTTCAAAAAGTGGATTTAACAATTGCCACCGATGCTTCAGCTGTTTTCTTGGATTGCCCTGCAATCAAGATATCATCGAGATAAGCCATGAGCACATGACCCTGGCCTCTCAGCATGCCCAGTATAGGTTTTAACAAGTTTGTGAATACTCTAGGAGTTGAAGACAAACCATTAGGCAGTGCCTTGTATTGCCATAGTTGATCCATCCAGGTCAATTTCAAATATCTTCTATCCTGCAAATGAACAGACACTGAGTAATACGCATCTTTAAGATCTATAGTTGCCATATAGCATCCTCTGGAAACCAGTTGCTTGGCAGTGACAAATGTTTCCATCTTAAAATGTCTATACTGCATCCCCCATCCTTTTTTGGCCTCGGAAAAATTTTAGACACAAATTGATGGAGTTGGTGAACCGACTTCCCAATTACACCTTTATCACATAAGCTTTCAAGCTCAGCCTGAACCTCCATCTGTTCTGTTAGTGAAAACTGAAAAGTTCTCCCAGGAACATGCTGAATGGGCAAATCACAATTTGGATTGAACTCAATTCGAAACCCTTGAATAACACTCAGTATAAACAGATCTGAGGTAATTTGTTTCCATTCGTCCAGGAACAGATGTAATCTACCCCCAACTTTTAGTTGTGTCACATTGGATATGTGCACATGAGAACCAGGCCCACCTACCTCCTTGGTACCTGGTGGATCCCGTTGTCCCCGGCCCCTGGCGGGAAGTCCACGTTTGACCGTGTTCCCGCTGCAGAACGCCAACTGCGCATCTGCATTGCCGGCCAACTTGTTCCTGATCCAGACCAATCTGTCCCTCGTTTGTAGGGGTACTTTTTTTTTGGAAACTTGCCGACCGCCGGTGGCTTGATCAAGCCCACCATCTTTGCCTCGTCATCCATCTCCTTGACACACTTGGCGAGGTCCTCTCCGAAGAGTAGGTTGGCCGGCTGTATGTTGCTGGGCTGGCAGAGTGCTGCCAACTTGGGATTAATGGTGGGCCGAATGGCACTTTACTGAGACAATTTATCTCAAAATGGGCACTACAAAGCAACCCTAGTACCTCTTGCTGCGTCTGCGACAGATGCCCTCCATCCACTATTCTAGCGAACGCCGTGATTCCTGAGTCAAGGAGTTTCAGGATTCTTTGCAGCTTCATCTCCTGGGCACGCATGCCCACGCCCATCTGGCTCCATATCACCCGGTTCACTGCAGGCACCTTCAGCAACACGCAGTTCCCCGGGGTCTCCTGTTTCTTGGCGGTCTCTCCATCGTGAGCTCCTGCAGCTGATGGGAGACTAGATAATTTATCGTGGAGGCCAGCTCATCTCCCAGTGGCTCTCCAGACTCTAACGGGACAGCGAATCGTGCTGCCAGAGATGGAACCTATGACAACGGCCGTTCTTCGCTAGGGTCGAACTCACCGTCAGAGTCGGGGTCAGAACTCAGCTGACCCTCTGCACTCGCTTCTTCAATGAGGGTGCTATCAAGCAGCCCTCTACTAGGTGCTGCCGGTGCGGCATCTTCTGCAGCCTGGCGCCCACACATCTCCTCCCCCCGGAGTGTGCCTTGCTGGAGCAACCTCTGTATAAGGTGCTCCATTTGGGATAACCGTTGAAAACAGTATCCAGCCCCATAAGGGACTCCTCCCGGCCCAACTCACTTGAGTCCGAGGGCCTCGCAGACTTGTCCGTGGCCTTACGCCCGACTGGCGTTGGCTCCGTGCTTTGCAGCACCAAGTCTGCAGCCGCCTCGCTCCTGGCCGGCGACTGTGCAGGGGTACCAGGCAGCCGCTCACAGACCGCACTCCCGCGGCTCTCCATCGATTTACCTGCGGCTCGCCTCTTCCCCTTGGTCGTCTTGTCCATGGTGCTTCCTGGAACAGAAAAACCAGAGCACGGCACCACAGCAAAACGACTCCAAACTCCAGCTAAGTTTTCCCACTTACCTGGAGTTTTAAACTACTTATCGCTGGAGGAGCTCTGTCCTCCCGCTGGTCCGTGCGTCAGACGTAATGACGTGCATGCGCTCTGGCGGGACTTCTTCACGGAATCACTCACGTGACTCCAAAGTAAAATCAATTCCACATTTGTATTTGGATACTTTTAATCATGGATGTGGGAGAAAATATTTTCAGTTCACTGTTTTCCTGTTTTGTATCTTAGAAGGGCGGCATGGTGGCGTAGTGGTAGAGTTGCTGCCTTACAGCGCCAGAGACCCAGGTTCAATCCTGACCCCGGGTGCTGTCTGTACGGAGTTTCTACATTCTTCCTGTGACCAGCATGGGTTTTCTCCGAGATCTTCAGTTTCCTCCCACGCTCCAAAGACATACAGGTTTGTAGGTTAATTGGCATTGTGTAAATGTAATAATTGTCCCTAGTTTGTGTAGGGTAGTGTTAATGCGAGGGGATTGCTTGCCTGTGAGTACTCAGTGGGCTGAATCTCTAAATTAAACTAAACTAAATTAAACTAAACTAAACTAAACTAAACTAAATGGCACTGAGGAAGACCATTGGGCCCATTATTTTTAAGCCTCTTGCACTTAAATAAATGCATTTTAATCCAACCATCTTTCCTTGCTTCTGTCATGCTCCTGCCTATCCTGTCTATTAAACTTGCTGTCGTTGACTTGTGTATCGACTTCTGTATTTACTATAACCCCTATCCTTGAATCCTCGGTATCCCCGGCATCCTGACGTTCATCCATCTGCAGCTCCAGTTTCCTACTCAGTCAGTCAGGAGCTGCAGCTGAATGCACATCCCACAGATGTAGCCCTCAGAGACACTGGAGGTTTCCCTAACTCCCCACATCCTGCAGGAGGAGTGTATCAGTGCCACTAACCGCCATCCTTTCTGCACTACGACCAAGTAAGAATTGCAGACAAAGAAAGACCTTCCCTCGTCTTTTCACCTTCTGCTCTGCCTCCTTATTGATGCCTCACATGCAGCACCTCAATACACCACCTCTCAAAAATGGCCGCTCTGCTCGTGCCTGCCTTCCTTCTAAACACCACCAGAAGCTGTTACTCCTGGACAGCTGCTTTTTATATCTCCCACACTGCTCCTTCTCCTTCTCCTCCACCCAGCTGCGCACTGACTGCTGAAACTGGTATTGGCAACAATAAGTGATAAAATAAGTGGTTTTGTTTGAAGTGAAAACCCATGCACCATTTATCCCTTCCGAATGGCGATTAACACAAATAAAACATGCATTTTTAATTAGAACGAAGCATCCAAAATTCAGTCCATTTTTCTGCTGATTTTCATAAAGGATTCTTCAATTCTAAGCAGTAATGATAATTATTATTTGCACACAGAAGAAATTATTTCTTGTTCCAGGGTGAAGGGTAAATGTGGAATCAAAGTTTTAATTTTTTGTCAGCTTCGTTGGGTATCAGTGGCACCATTTTGATCCATTATTTTTGTTGAAAAAAGATGGCCAAAGTTTCTCTTCTTTTGTTAAAATGATGGCTTAGATTAGAATTACTAACACCCAGATGGCATCAGTTCATACCCTTTAAATTGCTGACGATGCTTAAATTCTATTCAAAGCAAAAAATCTAAAGATTTGCCGGTTCAACATTCACAAATTAAAAACAAATCATGTACATTTTAGAAGCAATTGGGGTGGAAGTCATGTCACAAAAATGATTCTGGATTAGCCCCCAAACCATCAAGTATTCCTTCGTCTTAACTTAAAACACTCACGAGATGGCACCTAAGCTAATTATTGTGGCTGAGTTCTTCACTGTGTTCTGACAGGCTACTGAAATGTTATGGTTTCTCAGCAATTCCTATCTCAGCAAACTTGTAAACAGGCATGTTGCTTAGCACTCAGGATATATTCCTGGGTATAGAATCAGTGATGAAAAGCATTCATTGTGCTGTTATATGCTGAGGGAGCTTCAATACTGACAGTGCTGCTGCTAGGAACCTGGCTGAAGGCTCAGCTCTCCACTCCAGCTCCCCCAGCAAAGAAACAATTAAATTCATCTCAGGACTGGTAAATTGAGGGATTTGCTTGATCCCGACTACCTAAATCTGATGTATGCCTCCTTATTTTTCTTGACTAGAGCCTCTACATTCAATTCAACGATTCATTGATACTTTATTGTCACATGTAGTTAGGTACAGTGAAATTCTTTGTTTTTGTAGACAATCCGGTAAGATCGTGCAGCAGACTTCACCTAGGCAGGACACAAAGAATCGCCACTTTTCTGGTGCCGACAACGTTTCAAAAATTCTCAGTACACCCTTATCTTCTCCCAGTGGACGTGGCCGTAGGCAGCCCACGGGGTCACTCTTCACCCTCGGCGGTCCTGAGAGTGTTTCTGCCATCTCTCGTCAATCAACATTCTCTAAACTCACCAGCCTTGCCCTTCACCCTAACAGGAACATGCTGGCCCTGTTATCTTGATATCTCACTTTTGAAAGCTTTCCATTCGTCAGCAAGCCCCTCACCTGCAAACAGATTCTCCCAATCGACCTCTGCAAGTTCCCACCTGATATCTTGCCCCAATTTAGCACCTTAACTTATGGGCCAGTCCTCTCCTTCTCCACAATCACTTTGAAGCTAATGGAATTATTGTCAGTGGTCTTCAAGAGCTCCCCCACTGACTGTTCAGTCATTTTCCCTACCTTGTCCCCTAACTGGGGATCCAGTGTTGCATTCTCTCTCTCAGGGCCCTCTATACATTGATCAAGAAAGCTTTGTTGGAAATATTTAATAAATTCCATCCCGTCCAAAGCCTTTACACTCTGGGTAACCCAGTCAACACGAGGAAAGTTGAAATCTCCTATTATTTTTACAGCTATCTGCTATCTCCTTACACATCCACTATTTTAATCCAAGTATTTGGAGGCCTACAATACAGTCCCATCAATGTAATTATCCCCTTCCTATTTCTAAGATCATTGGACGATCCCCAGAGAATAATGATCTCTGGGGATCGTAGTTCTATCGTCTCCGATCAAAGAGGCAAAACCTCCTTCCTCTCTCACAAACCCATCTCCTGCATCTCTATCAGGCTTGTAGCATCTGTACCATGGTAGACTGAGCTGCCAGTCCTGTCCACTCAGCCATGTTTCTGTTATGACTATACCATCCCAGTCCCCAAAGCCAAATCATACCTGAGAATGTCCGCCCTACCTGTCAAGCCTCGAGCATTGAAATAAACAGTTGGTCTTTCCTGTCTTCCAACACCATTGGTCATTCCTCTCTCTTTGCCATGTCCATGCCTGCCCTGTCTGCTAATTTTGCTCTCTTTGACTACAGTATTTACCCCAAATTTCTCATCTGCCTCCTCCATGCTCTCAGACCTTCCTCACCGCCACCCTTGCCAATTGTTTAATCTCACCTGAGTAGTTCTCGCAAATCTTCCTCCCAGGTTATAGCTCCCCCTCCAGTTCAGGTGCGACCAGTCCCTCTTGTACAGGTCACTGCTGTCCAGGTAGAGATCTGAATGATGCAAAAACCTGTGCCCCTACCCGCTGCACTTATCGGGCCTATCTTCCTATTCCTTCCCTCACTAGCACATGGCACCAGGAGTAAACATAATATAACTGGTAATTTATTGCACTATTGTTTATTGTATATAATTATTTTTTTGTGTTGTTGCTTTAATGTGGCTGCTTGAAACGTCACCCATTCCTTCTATCCAGCGATGCTGCCTGTCTCGCTGAGGTACTCCAGCATTTTGTGTCTATCTTCAGTGTAAATCAGCATCTGCGGTTCCATTGAACACTAAGCATTAAGTATATTGCACATCCAGAGACGTCTCTTTAATTCTGGCATAAACAACCTTTACTATGGTTTTAGAAGAAGTATCTTTGGAAAATAGGATTAAAGGAAACAGAAAACACGTCCCAACTGATTAAAAAACATTTTGTTTTTATTTTTAGTTCACTTAACCACGAAAGCCTAGTGACTGTGTGTTGATATTGGCTAGGTGTAATACAATATGCTTTCTGAGAAATTTATGGAGCTGAGACAAAAATGAATTAATTAATTACTCTCTTGACTGGCCACACCTGCTCTGACAACAAACACGTTAGTGACAGTAAAGAGCTTCTGACAGAGGTACGAGTACAAATGTTCCACTGACATGATTCTGAAAACGCAAATCATCCATAAACACAACTCACAGTTATCCCACTATCAAAAATCAAGTCACTGCTTTTGAATTTAGATATATTTTCCAGTACAGAGTGAAAAATTAATGAAATACTTGTACAGTAAGTACCTTTGGTTTTTTTCAGCACTGATTAAGATGATTTTGCCCCATCAGCCTAGTAGGTTCAATATGATCATGGCTGATCATCCAGAATCAGTACCCTGTTCCTGATTTTTCCCCATATTCCTTGATTCCATTAGCCCTAAGAGCGATATCTAACTAGAAGAAGGTTGATAGTTATGCACAATCAAATATGTTGGTCAGCCTGCTAAGACGCCTGTGCAGAATGTCAGGGGATCAACAAGAGTATAGGCCCTAACCTTGATTGTACAATATCTGGATCTTTTCCATCATAAAAGTGGTGCTTCAGACTATTTACATAATTACTGCCCTAAGCATAACCCAGCATCTGATGGCCAATGTTTCAGGCATTAATACAGCAGCAAATGCCTACCAGTACTATGTGCTGAAGTAAACGTGTAATCAGCAATGCAAGCCCAAGTGACTTCCATGCATGTTTAATCTTTGGCCTCTTGGTTGTTCAAAATAGCTTTGGTGGTGTTGTAGCTGTTCAACAGATTTATTCTTGAAGTTCCACTCCAGGAAGTGACAGCAGTCTGTGGGACATGAAGCTTCGTCTCTTATGTTTCTTGATTTTGCTATTGCCATTTCATCAATAGCTTTGATGTTGCCCATCTGTTGTCAACACAGACTTCTGTTGCTCACGGCGGAGAGTTGCCTTCCATGTCTTGATCTACCAAGGTTTTTAAAGTTGTCTTCAAAGGACATCTACAGTAACCTCAGCTAAAATCCAGCATCATTCCACTGGAGGAACACAGTACAGAGGAACCAGGACAGGCAAAACCACAAGGAAGAAATGTATTAAGGATATTACTCTAGGTATTAATACAATCAGTGACGATTGTATCTGTTATGTTTCTGGTTGAATGGATCCAACATTGCTATTTGGGGAGGTCTCTTCTATCACCTGGAAAGATGATGAGGAGGACCCAAGCATTGACTTTCTCTGCGACAGGCAGCAAGGTAATTCTCTGTCTTTACTGCAATGAATTTCCCTCCTTTTTTGAAAACAGGCATTAATACGGTGAATCTGAAATGTCATGGAATGTTCTCCTTTTCCTACAGGAGGTAACCCACATGGTCACAGGGAAAACGTGCAAACTCCACAAAGACATTACCTGAGGTCAGGATCAAACCTGAGTCTCTGGTACTGTGAGGCAGCAGCTCTACCATTTGTGCCACTGTGTGCCCCTGACAGCAAGGCAGTAAGTACTTGTTGCTACTGGTCTGTCCCTAACTGCATTGACCAGAATGAGACTCACACCAAACATCACCTTCTAATTTGTGTATCCTCTTAATGTCCTTCCTTGTCTTCCTCCTCTTTCTGATACTTTGTCCCCTACTCCACCACCTCTTGATTCCCAAATTATGTTAGAGGCTGAGCTGAAAAATAATTGCCAGTTTGCAGAGAACGCATCAGGGTGGAGCAAATGGGCTATTCATATCTGTGGCATTGTGGAAGTCCATGTAGTAGAAGTATAGTACGAGGAAGTCAACTCGATGCTCATTTAATTTCCAAGAGGCATAAAGCTCTCATTATGTTTGTTTATCTCTCTTGTGCGCATGTTTTGGATGGATGGAGAGAGAGTGGCATTGAACAGATATTCATTGTCACTAAGCAGCACCTTATGAGATCTGATGCGATGGCGGGCACATCAGATTAAGGTGTTATTGATGTTCTCTGAGTATTGAAAATTTACCATTATCTGGAAGTCGTTTATAAATTTGGTCACTTATTAAATGTATATTGAATAGGTCTGTATATTGAATGTATGTTTTGATTCCAGAACATCATTGGGATCTGATGTGCGTAAAGTTAAGGAACAAAATCAGCCACAAAATCTACAGCAAGTTATTGAGGAAGCCTTCAAATGAATTTGATACTTTTTTTTCTCCACACAGGGTGGCACAGTGGCATAGCAGTATAGATGCGACTTTACAGTACCAGAGACCCGGGTTTGATCCTGACTTCGGGTGCTGTTTGTGTGGAGTTTGCATGTTCTCCCTGTGACTACGACTTCTTCTCTGATTGCACTGGTTTCCTCCCATATTCCAAAGACGTGCAGATTTGTAGGTTAATTGGCTTCTGTAAATTGTCCCTAGTGTGTAGAATTAGTGTCTGGGTGATCGCTGGTGGGCACAGACTCAGCGGGCCAAAGCGCCTGTTTCTGTGCTGTATCTCTAAACTAAACTAAACTAAACTAACCTATAAAGCTGTGATCCATCTAATTAACATTGGTTGTCAAGGTCCTGCTTGACATCACTGACTACTTTGTGTACTTCCAGAATCATCTGTTAAGGGTGTATGGACGATTCCAATGACTTCTTTTCTGGATCTCAGGAATCAAGCCAAATATGTGCACTTGCAATTCATGCCGCAAAAGTGAAAGTAAATTGAAAGCCATTGGCGTGTATGGCTCAGTTTCTCAACCTATTAATTTCAAAATAGATCTGGACAATTGTTATCTTTAGTCATTGAAATGTATGTAGTACTTAGCCAAACTGTACAGGGCCTGTCCCACGGGCATGCGACCATGCGGCAAGCGTGACCTAACCGGAAGAGGGGGCCGCGCGGAGGTCGAGTGAGCCCTTACATTTTTTAATTGGCATTGGCAAGGGTCCCAGTGGGCATTGCAGAAATTTAACATTATTCACATTATCTCTATAACATTGGGTGAAATAACCGATGCATAAGGTATCGCCTAATCCACCACAGTCAAAGTAGATTTTATACAGACGGGTTGCCCTCAATTAGCTCAGTGAAAATATATGAGGAAAACAGAGAATGTGCTTAAACAGAATGCAATAACATTTAATGCAATTTAAACAGAATGCAATTTTAAGAAATAAATTATAATATCCTCTTTAAAAGGGGATTGATATGCTTCTTTTCTGGTTTTTAAGACACCTGAAAGAGCTATGAAGGGAATGGATTATTTTTGAAATGTTAGTCTCCATTGAAGTGTAAACAATTATGGCAACCAATTTACATATATAAGCTTCCCATGAACAATAGTAGTTGCAGCACTATTAAATTTATATTTTAATTCAGGTTGGCACATGTTGCACATAAGCTTTCTTTAAACAGTTTCTATTATCTCAAGGGTTTCTTTCTCTCTATGTTGAAGGTCAGATGAGCCTCAGTTTAATTCTCGTCCTCAAGCCAATAACTCAAATGAAGTATCACTCCCTTAGTCCTGCACTGAAACAATAACCTAGAGCTTGACTCTCTGGAGAGGGAGATGAATTTTCAATCTTGTGATGGGGGATTTATCTGTGTTACCACTGGTTTAGGCTGATGAAGCCAAGCAATTTAATATTGTAAGTTCATGCATTCATTCACTAATTTATATTCCTGTTGGCTAAAGAGCCTAAATAGATTGAGTAACATCATTGCTTAAAAGATTATTTCTGTCAGTTTAGGCAACCTGCATCAATGATACTCTCACTTTTTGGGGTCTCACTTTGGACCTAATTTCCCATGAACATTGTTACTGTGTTTTATGTTCATTCTTATCGATATCTATCTTAGTTTTATCCACGTAGTTTTCTCATTTCCCCTATTTTGTATTATTTTAAAATATGGTCGTAATTTCTCCTTGTTTGTCTCTCTGGCTATTCTTATCAGCTTTGAGCTATAATTATTCTTATTGCCAGGCATTCCTGGTTATCTGATCTTAACCTTCTTTATTTGTAAACTTGTCGCACGTATCCTGTTCTACATGTATATTCAGCAACATAATGGGGTTTCTCAAAGGAGCAGTTGACTACACTATGGCCTAATCCCTGCTTATTTTCCATCCTTTTAATATTATTTTCAGTTTAAAATAGATTAGAATTAAATCCAATTACAGGATTCGCATGAAATGCTATTTTGATGGATGCCCCAGACAGCCAACCATGTCATCTCTGAGTGCCTGCTCTACCACCCACCAAATGGAGCTCAGGGCCTGGCAGACATTGACACAGAGACAACAACCTGGCTTCTCAACACCCGGCTTGAGATCTAACTATTCCTTTGGTTTATTTAAGTTTCATTCGCAAGGAGAAGAAGAAGATTTCAAAATATACATAATTCTGTTTCTCCTTAAATACTTGACAATTCAACTAATATGTGGACTTATTCTGAAAATTAAGTCTGGCAGCTGTTATGGGAATGTGTCAGCAAAGGTAGATGGGTACGTAGAAGAACGAGTAGAGTTAAATGGATAGGCAGGGTGCCAATGAGCGACTGTTTCAGAGCCTTGTGGTAAAATGTCTTCTGTTGGTCATTTAGCTCAATGATTTCAGTGCGAGGGGAATAATATTAAAGCTTGCTCAAAATTCATAGCCATGAGATATAAATTATAAGGGAACAAGAATAATATTGCATGGGCCGGTAGGTGGCAAATGCAGTTTAGTTTAGTTTCAGTTTAGAAAAACAGTGTGGAAACAGGCCCTTCGGCCCACTAAGTCCGGCGTTCCCCATACACTATCCTGCACACTGGGGACAATTTACAATCTTTACCAAAGCCAATTATCCTACAAACCTGTGCTTCTTTGGAGTGTGGGAGGGGAAACCAGAGCAACCGGTTAAAACGCACACTGTCACGGGAAGAATGTGCAAACTCCGTATAGACAGCACCCATTGTCAGGATCGAACCCGGGTCTTTGGTGCTGCAGGGCAGCAACTCCACCGCTGCACCACTGTGCCAATGCAGAATGATCTAAATTATCTGGGAGAAGATGATTATAGCTGGAAGAATACTCCTTATGGTCACAGATGGCGTAATATTGCATTTGAAGACGCATTCACTGACCTAGGCCATGTTTGGAAGATCATTAAACTTTTGCAGCATTGCAATCATATCCTTAGAAACATAGAAACATAGAAACATAGAAAATAGGTGCAGGAGTAGGCCATTCGGCCCTTCGAGCCTGCACCGCCATTCGATATGATCATGGCTGATCATCCAACTCAGTATCCCATCCCTGCCTTCTCTCCATACCCCCTGATCCCTTTAGCCACAAGGGCCACATCTAACTCCCTCTTAAATATAGCCAATGAACTGGCCTCAACTACCTTCTGTGGCAGAGAATTCCACAGATTCACCACTCTCTGTGTAAAAAATGATTTTCTCATCTCGGTCCTAAAAGACTTCCCTCTTATCCTTAAACTGTGACCCCTAGTTCTGGACTTCCCCAACATCGGGAATAATCTTCCTGCATCTAGCCTGTTTTTTTTTTTTTAAGAATGGTAATTTTAATTTGTTTTTAAAGCTCTATGTATTATCTTTTTAATTTTTTTAAATCTTTTGTTTTTGTTTTTTTACACTGAATGGAAACCGATTGAGCAACGTTTTTTCGTTTCCTCTGTATATGCGAGTACTCAGTGAAATGATATTAAAGAAATACTGAATACTACTGATACTGTCCAACCCCTTAAGAATTTTGTAAGTTTCTATAACATCACCCCTCAATCTTCTAAATTCTAGCGTGTACAAGCCGGGTCTATCCAGTCTTTCTTCATATGAAAGTCCTGCCATCCCAGGAATCAGTCTGGTGAACCTTCTCTGTACTCCCTCTATGGCAAGAATGTCTTTCCTCAGATTAGGAGACCAAAACTGTACGCAATACTCCAGGTGTGGTCTCACCAAGACCCCGTACAACTGCAGTAGAACCTCCCTGCTCTTATACTCAAATCCTTTTGCTATGAATGCTAACATACCATTTGCTTTCTTCACTGCCTGCTGCACCTGCATGCCTACTTTCAATGATTGTGGTACCATGACACCCAGGTCTCGTTGCATCTCCCCTTTTCCTAATCGGCCACCATTCAGATAATAGTTTACTTTCCTGTTTTTGCCACCAAAGTGGATAACCTCACATTTATCCACATTATACTGCATCTGCCATGCATTTGCCCACTCACCCAACCTATCCAAGTCACCTTGCAGCCTTCTAGCATCCTCCTCACAGCTAATACTGCCCCCCAGCTTCGTGTCATCCGCAAACTTGGAGATGTTGCATTCAATTCCCTCATCCAGATCATTAATATATATTGTAAATAGCTGGGGTCCCAGCACTGAGCCTTGCGGTAGCCCACTAGTCACTGCCTGCCATTCTGAAAAGGACCCGTTTACTCCTACTCTTTGCTTCCTGTCTGCCAGCCAGTTCTCTATCCACATCAATACTGAACCCCCCAATACCATGTGCTTTAAGTTTGCATACTAATCTCTTATGTGGGACCTTGTCGAAAGCCTTCTGAAAGTCCAGATATAATACATCCACTGGTTTTCTCTTATCCACTCTACTAGTTACATCCTCGAAAAATTCTATAAGATTCGTCAGACATGATTTACCTTTCATAAATCCATGCTGACTTTGTCCAATGAATTCACCACTTTCCAAATGTGCTGCTATCCCATCTTTAATAACTGACTCCAGAATTTTCCCCACCACCGATGTTAGACTAACTGGTCTGTAATTCCCCATTTTCTCTCTCCCTCCCTTTTTAAAAAGTGGGGTTACATTAGCTACCCTCCAGTCCTCAGGAACTACTCCAGAATCTAAAGAGTTTTGAAAAATTATCACTAATGCATCCACTATTTCTGCAGCTACTTCCTTAAGTACTCTGGGATGCAACTTATCTGGCCCTGGGGATTTATCGGCCTTTAATCCATTCAATTTACCTAACACCACTTCCCGGCTAACCTGGATTTCACTCAGTTCCTCCATCTCATTTAACCCCCGGTCCCTTGCTTTTTCCGGCAGATTATTTATGTCTTCCTTAGTGAAGACAGAACCAAAGTAGTTATTCAATTGGTCTGCCATGTCCTTGTTCCCCATGATCAATTCGCCTGTTTCTGACTGCAAGGGACCTACATTTGTTTTAACTAATCTTTTCCTCTTCACATATCTATAAAAACTTTTGCAGTCAGTTTTTATGCCAGTTTTCTTTCATAATCTATTTTCCCTTTCCTAATTAAGCCTTTTTTCCTCCTTTTGTTTAGAGTACAATCCTTGCACTGACTGTGACAACTGCCTTCTCCTACTCTTTACTTAGCACATGTTTGGAGAACCTACTGGCCAGCCGTGAGCACCTGTCTACTCTTCTCCACCTTGTCTTAAGATTTTCTGTGCTGCTTTACTCTTTCCCATGTTCTCACAGCAAGCTCTGAAGACTTTAAGAGTTGCAGTAATAGCTATGGGTTACTCGCTTTAATCAGCGTGAGCTAGCAAGGACTGCTGACACTCCCTCAGAAGGTTGGCTCTTTGATGATAACCAAGGCAGCCAATAACACGGTTATTTTTTGCTTTGTCTGGAATCATGTCAATAAGGAGACAGCAAGAATTTTGTCAAAACAGACTGCGTTAACTATGTGGCAGAATTCCAGTGCAGGTTTTCCAGCACCATTTAGTTCCCTGTGTATTCTTACATTTCTGCTCCCAATTTGATCGGGTGTGAGTGGAGATCATGTACTGGTGCATCATTATCCTTGTCAGTCATGCTGACCCTCAAATCCTGATTGATATAGGATTAAAATTAAACATAATTATAATTATACAATGTCAAGAATTTTGCAGTAATGATAGACAGACAAGGCAAGTTAAAATGTAAATCCACTAAAGGCCACAGCAGTGTAATGATATTCTACAGGAAAGCAACTCCTGATAAAGTGTCCCAATAGGATAGAAAATGCTATTACTAAATGAACTATGATGTGCTTATATTCTCACTTTCACCACTCCAACATCATAAGATTAAAATATTCTATATTTTGCACAACAGTTACATTACAGTTCACTAGGTTTTACTCATAGAAATTGCATTAATAAAGTAATTGTGAGGGAATTATCTTGTGTGTGTCAGTTCAGCCAGTGAATCTGCTGGATTATATTTGTAACTGAACTGTTGCCTGATTATTGTTAATCATTGATGACAATGTCAGACATCCAATGGTAAATTTGACAAAATCATATTAATTTTGTTATCATCATGAAATGAATATGGTGGCACAGTAGTGCAACTGACAGAACTGCTGCTCACAGCATCAGAGACCTCAGGTGATGTCTTTGTGGAGTTTGCACGTTCTCGCGGTGACTGCATGGGTATCCAGGTGCCCACGTTTCCTCCCACATCCCAAACACATGTGGGTTTGTAGGTTACTTGGCCGCTGTAGGGATTGAATGAGAATATAGGATTCCATAGAACTAATGTGAATGGGCGATCGATGATCATCATGGATCTTGTAGGCTCAAGGATCTGTTTCCATGCAGTATCTCTAAAACTAAATGTTGTATTTGGTATGGTTTCAACATGTAAGTTCGCTCACAGCTACATTTTCTAGAGATTAAAATCCTTTGAACAATTGAAATGGTAAAGGCCACTTGGCATTAGGAAGAAATATTTGGGGTTGCATTTCCAAAGTTAATCCATAATTTGGCCAATGGAGTTGTTAAGATATGCAAGTATAAGATTCAGAAACACCTACTTTCTTACAACCATCAAGTTGTTGAGCTGACCTGCACAACCCTAATCCGACTTCAGCAATAGAACACCATGGAGTACCTCGCACTACCATGGACATGTTTCCTAATTGTGCTTTGTACTAATGTTTTGTTTCTGGCACAGTCTTTTTCTTTTCACTGCATTGTAGAATTTATGTGTAATTTAGGACACATTCTAAACACATTAAAAATGTGTTTCTAAATCCACATTTTACAGATCCCAAAGATGTAAATGCCTATGCTGGAAGTTTTCATGTCCAGAATGTTATATGCAGTGGAGTTCGGTAGAGCTCATTGCTAGCTAATTGCCTTGAGTTTTATGGTGTATAAAAATTAATTGGTCTTAAATGTAGACATCACATTGAGAAAAAATAAATAAATCAAGTGCTGGAGTAACTCAGGAGGTCTGTGAGCATCTCTGGAAGACATTGATAGGTGATATTTTAGGTCGGGAATCTACTTCAGACTAATTGAAGTGGGGGGGGGGGCGGAGCTGGAGCTGGTAAAGAGGTGGGGTGGGGCAAAGCCTGGCAAGTGGTAGTTGGATACAGGTGTATACAGTTGTGTGTGGGGGGGAAGGGGGGGGGTTCATTAGCTGATAGGTGCACACATGCCAGAGATGAAAACAAGTCAAAAAGCTGTGAAGCCAGAAGAAGGGCTAAAGGTGGAAGGGGTAGGGTGGGGTGTGGAGGTGAGAGGAGTGCGGGAGCGTGGGAGAAATCTGTGTGCATCTGGATGCGGCACAGGGAAGAGAAAGGGAAAAAGGAAAGTGGGGTGTGGGTTGCTAGCTAAAATTGGAGAATTCAATGTTCATACATTGGGTTGTAAGATACCCAAGAGGAATATGAGGTGCTGTTCCCCAGTTTACATTTCTGGCAATGGAGGAGGCCAAGGAGAGAAAGGTCGGTATGGGAATGGGAAGAGTAGTTCAAATAGTTAGCAACCAGGAGATCCAGCATGTCTTGGCGGACTGTCCATATGTGTTCAGTAAAACGGTCGCCAAGTCTACACTTGTAATGACGGCAAACTTCACAACTGAGAATTTTGCCGACATTGCCTAAAATTGGCCAATCAGGTATGCAAAAAAAATTGTGGAAAATATTGCCAGGTGATTGAATGGAGTGGTAACAAGGTGAACCAAGTTCTTTCATTATTTGTCAGTGTTTCCTATAATTGTAACTGTTTAATAATTGAAATATTTACAAGTGTGTATTTTGGTAAAGGTCGCAGGGTTTGAAATGCTGATTTTTGTACTATATATATATTCATCCTCTCGGGGCCCTATGTCTATTTCCTATGTAATAATTGGTAAGTTTGCAACAATATTTTTACACTTACAACATCCTGTCTGCCAACCATACTGTGAAATGTTACACACCATACACCTGATTTGTATGCCTAGCACCAAGAGAAGAAATGTTTGAAAATGTTAAATATTTCCTAATTTGGCTTCTAAATTAATGTTAATTTTATGAACTTTGTCCAATTTGATATAAACTATTATCCTTCAATTGTTTTAGTTAAAATTTGCTTAGTTACTGATATAAACAAAATTACAAACATAAATTTGCTCTATAAATTTGTTTAGTTTAGTTTAGAGATACAGCATGGAAATAGGCCCTTCGGCCCACGGAATCTACGACCCACAATCACCTGTACACATGTTCTATCTCACACACCATGGACAATTTACCAAAGCCAGTTAACCTACAAACCTACACGTCTTTAGAATGTGGGAAGAAACCGGAGCATCCGAAGAAAATCCACGTGGAAAATGTACAACTTACGTACAGACGGCACCCATAGTCACGATCGAACCTGGGTCTCTGGCGCTGTGATTCAGCAGCTCTACGGTTGCGCCACTGTGCCGCCCAAATCTCTGAAGGATTTATAGGCAATAGACAATAGGTGCACGAGTAGGCCCTTCGAGCCAGCACTGCCATTCAATGTCATCATGGCTGATCATCCCCAATCAGTACCCCGTTCCTGCCTTCTCCCCATATCCCCTGACTCCATTATTTTTAAGAGCCCTATCTAGCTCTCTCTTGAAAGCATCAAGAGAACCCGCCTCCACCGCCCTCTGAGGCAGAGAATTCCACAGACTCACCACTCTCTGTGAGAAAAAGTGTTTCCTCGTCTCCGTTCAAAATGGCTTACTCCTTATTCTTAAATTGTGGCCCCTGGTTCTGGACTCTACCAACATCGGGAACATGTTTCCTGCCTCTAGCATGTCCAAACCTTTAACAATCTTATATGTTTCAATGAGATACCCTCTCATCCTTCTAAACTCCTGAGTTTAGTAGCCCAGCTGCTCAATTATCTCAGCATATGACAATCCCGCCATCCTGGGAATTAACCTTATAAACCTACGCTGCACTCCATCAATAGCAATAATATCCTTCCTCAAATTAGGGGACCAAAACTGCACACAATACTCCAGGTGTGGTCTCACTAGGGCTCTGTACAACTGCAGATGGACCTCTTTGCTCCTATATTCGATTCCTCTTGTTATAAAGGCCAACATGCCATTCGCTTTCTTCACTGCCTGCTGTACCTGCATGCTTACTTTCATAGACTAATGTACAAGGACCCCCGGATCCTGTTGTACTTCCCCTTTTCCCAACTTGATGCCATTTAGATAGTAATCTGCCTTCCTGTTTTTGCTACCGAAGTGGATAACCTCACATTTATCCGTATTGAACTTCATCTGCCATGCATCTGCCCACTCCCCCAACATGTCCGTCACCCTGCACTCTCATGGCATCCTCCTCACAGTTCACACTGCCACCCAGCTTTGTGTCATCTGCAAATTTGCTAATGTTACTTTGAATCCCTTCATCCAAATCATTGATGTATATTGTAAATAGCTGCAGTCGCTGCACTGAGCCTTGCAGTACCCCACTAGTCACTGCCTGCCATTCTGAAAGGGACCCGTTAATCCCTACTCTTTGTTTCCTATCTGCCAACCACTTCTCTATCCATGTCAGCACTCTACCCCCAATACCATGTGCCCTAATTTTGCCCACTAATCTCCTATGTGGGACCTTATCAAATGCTTTCTGAAAGTCCAGGTACACTACATCCACTGGCTCTCCCTTGTCCATTTTCCCAGTTACATCTTCAAAAAAATCCAGAAGATTAGTCAAGCATGGGATGCAGACCATCAGGCCCTGGGGATTTATCAGCCTTCAGTCCCATCAGTCTAACCAACACCATTTCCTGCATGATGTGGATTTCCTTCAGTTCCTCCGTCACCTCAGATCCTCTGGCCACTACTATATCAGAAAGATTGTTTGTGTCCTCCTTAGTGAAGACAGACCCAAAGTACCTGTTCAACTCATCTGCCATTTCCTTGTTCCCCATAATAAATTCACCTTTTTCGGTCTTCAAGGGTCCAACTTTGGTCTTAACTAATTTTTTCCTCTTCACATACCTAAAGAAGCTTTTACTATCCTGCTTTATATTCTTGGCTAGCTTACCTTCGTAACTCATCTTTTCTCCCCGTATTGTCTTTTTGGTTATCTTCTGTTGTTCTTTAAACATTACCCAATCCTCTTGCTTCCCGCTCATCTTTGCTACGTTGTACTTCTTCGCTTTAATTTTTATACTGTCCCTGACGTCCCTTGTCAGTCATGGTCATCCCTTTCTCCCCTTGGAATCTTTCTTCCTCCTAGGAATGAACTGATCCTGCACCTTCTGTATTATTCCTAGAAACCCCTGCCATTTTTGTTCCACTGTCATCCCTGCTAGTGTATCTTTCCAGTCAACTTTGGCTAGCTCCTCCCTCATGGCCCCATAGCCCCCTTTATTCAACTGCAACACTGAGACCCCCGATCTACCCTTCTCCCTCTCCGATTGTAGATTAAACCTGACCATGTTATGGTCACTGCCTCCTAATGGCTCATTAACCTCGAGGTCCTTTATCAAATCTGGTTCATTACATAACACTAAATCCAGAATTGTCTTCTCCCTGGTAGGCTCCAATACAAGCTGTTATAAGAATCCATCACGAAGGCACTCTACAAAGTCCCTTTCTTGGGGTCCGATACCAACCTGATTTTCCCAGTCAACCTGCATGTTGAAATCTCCCATAACAACCACAGCATTGCTTTTGCTACATGCCAATTTTAACCTGATTCAACGCGCCCTATGTCCAGGCTACTGTTTGGGGGCCTGTAGATTAGTCCCATTAGGGTCTTTTTACCCTTACAATTCCTTAGTTCTATCCATACTGACTCCACATCTCCTGTTTCAATGTCACCCCTTGCAAGGGACTGAATTTCATTCCTCACCAACAGGGCAACCCCACCCCCTCTGCCCACCTGTCTGTCTTTTCGATAGGAGGTATACCCTTGAATATTCAGTTCCCAGCCCTGGCCCTCTTGAAGCCATGTCTCAGTAATTCCCACAACATCATAGTTGCAAGTTTCTAACTGAGCCTCAAGCTCGTCCACTTTATTCCTTATACTTCGGAGTGATCCTTATACTTATGGAGTGATCAGATATTTGTTCCAACAGTAGAAAGGACAAAAATTATCCATGAGCTACAGTGTCAGCTAGATTAAGTGAGTTTATTCACTGCATAATTAAGCCGTATAAAATATGGAAATCCTGGGCATCACTTTGTAATTTGTGCTTATTTTAGCTAATTTCACCAGATGGCACGAGGAATGCTCATGGCTAATTTAGTGCTAAAATAAAAATGATACTTCCAATTGTTTTTAACATCAACTTGCATTTATGCAGCACTGCAAACATAATAAAATGTCTGAGCAAACCATTCAAGAGAGTTAAGCAAGGAAATCTGATATCAAGCCACATTTGAAATATTATAATTGATGATTTAGAGCTGGGTTAAAGAGATGATATTTGAAAGGAGAAATGAGAGTTGGAGAAGCAAGTGGATTTAGAAGGTAAAATTTACAACATGGCAGTAAGAATTCTGAAGGAATATTGGAAATACATGGCTATGGTCATCACATAGTTGTAAAAAAAGTTGTAAATATGCAAGAATTCAAACATGAATATTCTAAGAAGTATTGGAAATAATTTGTGCATGCTTGTCTCATCTCTCAGTAAGAACATTTAAATATTTCTTGGAGAATATTCGCACACTATTCATCTACTTGCCTGCTTTGAAGAGTGGGTCAGGTTCTCGAAAAAGGTAATGTTACACAGGGCTTTCTCCAGGGCTTGGAATCCATCCTTTCCGTCATGGAGATGGTTGCCAAATCTATTTAAACATTTGAATCACACTGAGTAAACATGAATGATGTGGAGAAAACCTAGCCTTCTACCATGCAAAACTCAGACTGCTCCTTTGCAAGCTTAGTTTGCTGTCAGGCAAGCTCAGAAAGATACCATCCTAAATCTCAATACATGAGTTCAAAATGCAATTGTGTATGGCATGGCACTAAAATAATCTGTCCTCCAATGGATGCTGTCAGTGGTAGGCATAATGCTACAGATTATTAATCTACTCTCTCCGAGGACAACATTTGAGAAATCCTCACTACCCTTCTATGGTTTTCCTTGTTTTTGTTAGCTTAGTTTAGAGATACAGCACAGCAACAGGCCCTTCGGCCCACTGAGTCCACACCAACCAGCGATCCCCGCATACTGACACTATCCTACACACAGTAGAGACAATATATAATGTTCCCAAGGCAAATAACCAGCAAACCTGTACGTTTTTGGAGTGCGGAAGGAAACAGGACTAGTTGGCCTAGTTGGCCTTGCATTGACTAGTTGGGTAATCTTGGTTTGCAGAATTTGAAGTTATTCTTCAAGACCATCTGCAGTTTACTTCAATGAAAGCTCAATTACAGCATTCTCTGTGAAATTCAATTATTGGCAT
>CM075977.1:130058112-130154590 GCA_038087875.1 Malacoraja senta
TCAGTACCCCGTTCCTGCCTTCTCCCCATATCCCTTGACTGTGCTATCTTCAAGAGCCCTATCTAGCTCTCTCTTGAAAGTTTCCAGAGAACCGGCCTCCACCGCCCTCTGAGGCAGAGAATTCCACAGACTCACAACTCTCTGTGTGAAAAAGTATTTCCTCATCTCCGTTCTAAATGGCTAAACCCTTATTCTTAAACTGTGGCCCCTGGTTCTGGACTCCCCCAACATCGGGAACATGTTTCCTGCCTCTATAATAATCTTATATGTTTCAATAAGATCCCCTCTTATCCTAAATTCCAGAGTATACAAGCCCAGCCGCTCCATTCTCTCAGCATATGACAGTCCCACCATCCCGGGAATTAACCTTGTGAACCTACGCTGCATTCCCTCAATGGCACGAATGTCCTTCCTCAAATTTGGAGACCAAAACTGCACACAATACTCCAGGTGTGGTCTCACTAGGGCCCTGTACAACTGCAGAAGGACCTATTTGCTCCTATACTCAACTCCTCTTGTTATGAAGGCCAACATGCCATTCGCTCTCTTCACTGCCTGCTGTACCTGCATGCTTACTTTCATTGACTGATGAACAAGGACCCCCAGATCCCAGTGTACTTCCCCTTTTCCCAACTTGACACCATTTAGATAATAATATTCCTTCCTGTTTTTGTTACCAAAGTGGATAACCTCACATTTATCCACATTAAACTGCTTCTGCCATGCACCTGCCTACTCACCCAACCTGTCCAAGTCACCCTGCATTCTCATAGCATCCTCCTCACAGTTTACACTGCCTCCCAGCTTTGTGTCATCTGCAAATTTGCTAATGTTACTTGTAATCCCTTCATCTAAATCATTAATATATATTGAAGTATATTGTAGCATGACCAGCATCTGCAGTTCCTTGTTTCTATATTATTGCCACAAGTTGCCTGTGCTGTGCAATTGCATGGAAAGCACCTGCTCTCTTCCCTATACAGGAGAGGTGTGCCTCTTGCTGCAGATCTACTCATGGGCATTGTTGGCAAACTCAGCGCCAACTTTTCACCAAAGCATTTAAAGAACGATTTCTACAGATGAAAGTTATAACTGGCATTTACATCTTTTGTCCATTCAGGTTCAGCAAGGTATTTGCTTAATATAATTCACCTGCAGGTGATCATATAATTGTATTACTGTAATCATGCTGAATGTGCATTATTAGATGTTGTAATGTAGATTGCTTTATGATTTATTTATGGTGTGCAATAATATTTTTTACCCACTCTTTGCTGTGAGTGTAATATGTGGAAATCACGCTGCACAATAATTTGGCATCTGTGGTTACGAAGAAAGAGTTGCTATGGTCACATACAATGCTCACTGTTGCTGAAAGAAAGCAAGCTTACGGTGATTTGATTTTCTTATCTTTAGTTGAAGAGCCCATGGGAAAATAGTTCTGGTTCAGTTATTATATCATGTAATTGCAATACATTCCAAGATTCAGGTAATCAAAATTAAAACCTGCCATCCACAAGGTTAAATTATTCCATATATCTAATTCACATCTCTTCATCTGACATGAATCGTGAAAATTTGATTTTTGATTACACTGTAGCGGGTGGCATCTCCCAGTTTCTACCCCCCTCAATGGATCAATGAGGGCACCAGGATTCCTCAGTTGAGAGGGAAATATAGATCAGCAATTGATTGAATGGCAGAGTGGACTTGATGGGCCGAATATCCTAATTCTGCTCCTTTAACTTGTGAGCATGAAGATATGATCCCGTACCACTTGCACAATGTTGCAGTGTAGAATGTTAGACAATGCAATAAGAAGAGAGTGTGCATATTTTCATGCTTCCCCTGCTTCCCTGGCCCCCAGATGCTATTTACTACAACCAGTATGCCTAGCATGATCCATTACACCCTTTTGAGGTATTTTACAGCAGGACATTATTTTTATGTTATCTTGCATTGGGTGGCGCCGCGATGGCAGCCTCGCCAACAGTTTGTCTGTCCTTTCGTCTTTTTCTTGTTATTTTTAGTGTGCTTTAAAAGTTTGTGTTAATGTTCTTTGGTTTCTTTTAAGTAGGGGGTGGGGGAAACTTTTTTCAATCTCTTACCTAGCCGGAGATGCGTTTGTTTTCCGGGTTGTATCTCCGTTCGCTCTGCGGCCTAACATTGTGGAGCTGGAGGCCTTGCTCGGGACTGACTTTGAGGCCCACCGCTGGGTGTGGACTTACCATCGGAGCCGATTCCTTGCTTGGGATCGACGCTCCAACCACGACCCGCGGACTTTAACATCAAGGAGCTCGCTCGCAGTCTCGGGTAGAGACCGTGTTGGGTGCTCCAAAGTCGCAGAAGGTTTCGACCAGCCCCGACCCGGGGTCCGATCGCCCGGCGCGGGGAGCTGACATCACCCTGATGCCGGAGCTTGATTACCCCGACGTGGAGGGCCTGCCGCCGGCTACGGGAGTCAAGATCATCCCGTCAACGAAAGGCTCGAGGCCCCCGACCGCAGGAGACCCATGAAGGGTTGAACTTTTATTTGCCTTCCATTACAGTGAGGAATGTGGAGGGGTCACTGTGGTGGGTGTTTATGGTAAAATGAATTTTGTGTGTTCTGTGGTTTTTATTAGTATGACTGTATGGCAAATCAAATTCCTCGTATGTTGCAAAACATACTTGGCTAATAAAGTATGATTATGATTATGGTTATGATCCAGGCTCAGTAGACTTTTGTCTGTAAACTTTCTAATCGAGGTTCGGTTGTATGGCAATACTGTACTGTACGTAAGAAAATGAATTTCACTGTGTTAGTACTTCGCACATGTGGCAAGAAAATCACCATTGAACCATTATTTTACCTTCTCAACTCCTGGCTTGGTTACAATCACAGGCAGTGCTCAATGATGATCTATTGCTGACTCCAGTCAAGAATTACACATCCTGCGAAAGTCACCAGATGATTAGGCCACAAAGCAGCTACTGTCCAATAAGGAGCATGTTGCATTCAGAAATAATATTGAGCTGAGTGTCAAAATGATCGGTTAATTTTCTCCTGCTGCAGTTTTCCAGGAATATCTCTGTATTCCAGGCATGACTATGATTCCAGATTTCTTGTTATGTGCTGCATAATTTTCTGCACAACACACGAACAGTGAGAAAGTGGAGTAAGAGGAACATTGCATTAACTGCAATCTGCATTTGAGTTGTCTTGTATCTTGTGCAGATACACAGTGAGAACAATATGGGAGTAGCTGTTGGGATGACCTAAATTGACCACTTTGGCCCTAAATGCACCTGTTTTCTCACCATTATAGTGGTCAGAAGTTTATTGAATAAAATCAGTACTTGCTTAAATTACTCCAGCTGGGTGCTCACTCTTTCTATATCATGTGTCCGATCATATTCCCAATGTGAATGCCCCAGACTATCTTGTATCTATTCTATTCCCATAGCTCCATTTAAAGCAATATTTTAAATTAACTTTTCTACTTTCTTAATAAACTTACCTTTATCTCAAGGTGTATCCATTTTCCTCAAGCTGATTTTTTTAACTCTTGGAACATATGGGATCACAGTGAATCTTTGAGGTTGAAATGGGGAAGCTAAATTATTAAAAGAAAAAGATGAACAAGACGGAGTCACTGGCAAGACCATTACCAATCTGCAACAGACCTTAAGAACAGGTGATGGGCCGCCTTCTTGAACTAAGGTATGGTTTATATACAGTAATGAGGTGGTTAGGGTTTCCAGTGGTTCGACCCAGGAATGATAAACAAGGATGATATGGTGATTCCACTTTCCAAGTCGATGCTTTTGCAAACAAGAACATAGCCTTCACAATGACTGATGGGAGATAGGACCAAATTGATTTCATTTTATGTATTTTCACCGCATGCCATCTTTCCTGAACCATGCCATGATTTTCAGTGTTCAGTGGTACTTTATTGTAGCATGTACAGTGAAATTCCTTTTTTGCATACATTTCAATAAAAAACTTACTATACATTTCCCTCATGGACTCCATATTCAGTCATTACCACCAGTTCCAGCCTGACGCCAACAATCAACACATCTTCTCCTTGCAGCATCTCCTTTCAGCATCCCAATTCCTTTTTGACACCCTGATGGATCCACAGAACCCCACACGTCTCTTCAGCTTTCCTATACGTGATACCGAGCCAGTGCATGGGACAGAGGTGAAGTGCTTGCACTTTTGAGTTAAGCTCTCCTGTCTAGGTGAAACAAGGTACGTGTACTTCTTTCAATGTAGTCAGTTGCATTAGCTGCTTACATCAGGGAGAATTAACACAGATTAGCTGACTGCTTTGTTGAGCATTGCCATTCAGTGCACATAGAAACATAGAAAATAGGTGCAGGATGAGGCCATTCGGCCCTTCGAGCCAGCACCGCAATTCATTGTGATCATGGCTGATCGTCCCCTATCAATAACCCGTGCCTGCCTTCTCCCCATATCCCTTGACTCCACTAGCACCTAGAGGTCTATCTAACTCTCTCTTAAATCCATCCAGTGATTTGGCCTCCACTGCCCTCTGTGGCAGGGAATTCCACAAATTCACAACTCTCTGGGTGAAAAAGTTTGTTCTCACCTCAGTCTTAAATGACCGCCCCTTTATTCTAAGACTGTGGCCCCTGGTTCTGGACTCGCCCAACATTGGGAACATCTTTCCTGCATCTAGCTTGTCCAGTCCTTTTATAATTTTATATGTTTCTATAAGATCCCCCCTCATCCTTCTAAACTCCAGTGAATACAAGCCTAGTCATTTCAATCTTTCCTCATATGACAGTCCCGCCTTCCCAGGGATCAATCTCGTGAACCTATGCTGCACTGCCTCAATCACAAGGATGTCCTTCCTCAAATTAGGAGACCAAAACTGTACACAATACTCCAGATGTGGTCTCACCAGAGCCCTATACAACTGCAGAAGAACCTCTTTACCCCTATACTGAAATCCTTTTGTTATGAAGGCCAACATTCCATTAGCTTTCTTCACTGCCTGCTGTACCTGCATGCCAACTTTCAGTGACCGGTGTACAAGGACACCCAGGTCTCGCTGTACCTCCCCCTTACTTAACCTAACCCCATTGAGAAAATAATCTGCCCCCTTGTTTTTGCCGTCAAAGTGGATAACCTCACATTTATCTATATTATACTGCATCTGCCACGCATCTGCCCACTCACTCAACCTGTCCAGGTCACCCTGCAACCTCCTAACATCCTCTTCACAGTTCACACTGCCACCCAGCTTTGTGTCATCCGCAAACTTGCTAGTGTTGCTCCTAATTCCCTCTTCCAAATCATTAATATATATGGTAAACAGTTGCGGCCCCAACACCGAGCCTTGCGGCACTCCACTCGCCACTGCCTGCCATTCTGAAAAGGACCCGTTCACTCCTACTCTTTGCTTTCGGTCTGCCAACCAATTTTCTATCCATGTCAACACCCTATCCCCAATACCATGTGGTCTAATTTTAGTCACCAGTCTCCCGTGCGGGACCTTATCAAAGGCTTTCTGAAAGTCTAGATGCACTACATCCACTGGCACCCCTTCATCCATTTTACTTGTCACATCCTGAAAAAATTCCAGAAGATTAGTCAAGCATGATTTCCCTTTCATAAATCCATGTTGACTTGGACTAATCCTTTTACTGCTATTTAAATCCCCCATTATTACCTCTTCAATAATTGACTCCAGCATCTTTCCCACCACCGAAGTCAGGCTAACTGATCTGTAATTCCCCGTTTTCTCTCTCGCTCCTTTCTTGAAAAGTGGGATAACATTAGCTATCCTCCAATCCACAGGAACTGATCCTGAATCTATTGAACATTGGAAAATGATCACCAATGCATCCACTATTTCTAGAGCCACCTCCCTGAGGACCCTGGGATGCAGACCATCAGGCCCAGGGGATTTATAATCCTTCAGTCCCATTACCCTACCCAATACTATTTATCGCCTAATGAAAATTTATTTCAGTTCCTCTACCCCCTTAGATCCTCTGTCCTCCAGTACATCTGGGAGATTGTTTGTGTCTTCCTTAGTGAAGATAGATCCGAAGTACCTATTCAACTCTTCTGCCATTTCCTTGTTGCCCATAATAATTTGACCCATGTCTGCCTTCAAGGGACCCACATTTGACTTTGCTACTCATTTTCCCTTAACATAAATAAAGAAGCTTTTACTGCCCTTCTTTATATTCCTGGCCAGCTTCCCCTCGTACTTCATCTTTTCAGCCCGTATTGCCCGTTTTGTTTCCTTCTGTTGTCCTATGAATGTTTCCCAATCCTCTGGCTTCCGGCTACTCTTTGCTGTGTTATACATCTTTTCTTTTAGTTTTATTCTATCCCTAACTTCTCTTGTAAGCCACGGTTGCCTCCTACTCCCCTTAGAATCTTTCTTCCTTTTTGGAATGAAATGATCCTGCATCTCCCGGATTATGCCCAGAAATTCCAGCCATTGCTGTTCCACCGTCATTCCTGCTAGGATCCCTTTCCAGTCTACTTTGCCCAGCTCCCCTCTCATGCCTTAATAGTCCCCTTTGTTCAACTGCATCACTGCCAATTCCGATTTAACGTTCTCCTTCTCAAATTGCAGATTAAAACGAATCATATTATGATCACTACCTTTACTCCTTTACCTCGAGTTCTCTTATCATATCTGGTTCATTGGACAACACTAAATCCAGAATTGTCTTTTCTCTGGTCGGCTCCATTACAAGCTGCTCTAAGAATCCATCTCGGAGGCACTCTACAAACTCTCTTTCTTGGGGTCCTGAACCAACCTGATTTTCCCAGTCTACCTGCATATTGAAATCCCCCATCACCACAGTAGCATTACCTTTGTTACATGCCAGTTTTAACTCCTGCTGCAACTTACACCCTACATCCGGGCTACTCTTTGGGGGTCTGTAGATAACACTAATTAGTGTATTCTTGCCTTTATAATTCCTCAACTCAATCCACAGTGACTCTACCTCGTCAGTCCCTATGTCTTCCCTCACAAGGGACTGAATTCCATCCCTCACCAGTAGAGGTACCCTCCCTTATCTGCCCACCTGCCTGTCCTTTCTATAGGATGTATAACTAATGCCTAATCTTGAGTTTCTTTTCACTTGTCACTTTAATTGTATATTATAATCCTGCACCGGCCATTCTGCTTTTAAGTTTCTATAGTGTTCCAATAATGTTTGATGTAAGCTTGAGGAAGAGCTAGTGAACATGCTACAATGCTTGGAAATCAAATTTGATTCCATAATTTTGGATAATGATTCAGGCTACAGAACTGTGTCTCAGACATGGTGGTGAGCAACACAGGGGGCCCCACAGGGGACGGTCCTCTCTCCCTTCCTGTTTTCCATCTACACCTCGAACTTCAGATATAACACAGTCTCCTGCCACCTGCAGAAGTTTTCAGATAACTCCACAATTGTGGGCTGCATCGGTGAGGGGAGGGAAGCTGAATACAGAGGTGTAGCTAATGACTTTGTTGAGTGGTGTGGGCTGAATCACCTGCAGCTCAACACTGACAAGACTAAGGAGTTGGTGGTGGACTTTAGGAGGCGAGGAAGACTCTATCCCCTGTCTCCATCAATGGTGTGGATGTGCAGTTTACCAGGGAGTACAGCAGTTTACCAGGGAGTTTCAGCAACAGACTGGACCCTCCAAGATGCAGGATGGAACACCACAGGAGATCCTTCTTTTCTGTGGATATATCAACCTTTACAACTCCTACCCCTTCTGTCATGGGGTAGACTGAGACTGAGACTGACTACCCTCCCCCTCCCACCCCCCCTCCCACCCCTGCCTCCCAAGTCTTTGCAAATTCCCCAGGCCTTTCCACTCGTCACTTTAATTTCATGTTTCATGTATTCCGTGTTTTTATGACTGTTGGCAGATCAATTTCCCTCCTGGGATAAATAAAGTTCTATCGTATAGTATCGTATTCTGAAGTACAGGTCCCCCACTGATTTTCTGGCAACTGGTAGTTTGGCATCTCCTTTAATCTGGACAAAATCACAAAAATGCACTTGAAATCCACCCCTAAAAGTCCCCCCGAAAATGTGGCATCTAGGCTGGGCGAGACAGCCGATCTCCATCTCATCGGGTGTTCCGTGGCTGATCGGCGGATCGAATCTGCCTGCTGCTGCCGAGCCTGTGGAACTCCAGCCCAGCAGGAGCCGGCAAACTTCCCAAAGTCAACTTCCGAAGTCGACTTTGTGACAACTCCTTATTAACTCGCATGATCATCTCTTTTCTCCTGTCTTTTGCCCTATTCCTATCACTGGTGAAAGTTATCACAGAGCTTCCATGAGCTCTTTTTTTTCTCTCGCTCCCATTTGCTGCCTTTTGTTCATCTCTAATATTTTCCAATTTTGATGTAATGTTATTGATGCAAAAAAAAAGAACATTAATTCTCTCTTCTGGATACTGTCAGGCCTGCTGGATACTTCCAGCATGTTCTGTGTGTTTTTCTAAACTTTTTGACCACCAGTGCTGTCTAGGCCTCAGGTAGCAGTCTCAGACCTGCCCCAAGGTCACTCTGATGACCTTTGTATAGCAATGTTACAAAATTTTGAGATTTTAAAAATCAAGTCTGCAATTTATCCCATCAGATAAAGCATAAAAATAAGTTTAATTTGACACCTAATTCACTTTCATATCTTCAGTATTAAAAAAGTTATGGCCATTTTCATACTCGGAAATTAGCATCTTGTTCCCTATTGCTTTTCCATTGACTTAACACAAAAGCTGTGATCGAGGACAGTCAAAAGCCTACAACTTTCTTAAAAATTAAGAGAACTGAAAGAAATTTTCAGTTATTATAGATTGAAGTATTCTGAAACAAATATGAAACAATCGTACTTGGATGACCTGAAATTAAAGCATATAATTAGTTAGTTACCCAATTGTAGCTAATTACAAAATTCAATTACTAGATCTAAACATCTATCCATTTCTTAAGAAAAGATTAACATTTTTAAATAGCCTAAGTGTCCAAATAACATTTACACAAGAATTCACAATATAACGATTTTTAAATCTCATTGTCATGAATTTATAGGCCAAATGGAAGGAATTTAGTGCTTAATTCCCGTAAATTAATGGCCATTTAAATCATCTTGCGAGTGGGTTTTTGTGGAACGCGATCGATTGTAACGTTGCGGTTGCGGTGAATTTAAACTCCATATCGGCAGGAAAAACACTGCCGGTTCGTATGGGTCCTAAGTCACCTTTTCGCAACGTAAAATTTGGATTAAAGGCATCCTAAGAAGCACGTTTATATGTAAAATAAACGGCTTTCATTTACCTGTCCCGTGCATGAAATCCGTCCCCGTTGTCGGCGTTCATGGCAATAGAAGCTGATTTATATTTTACTCCAGCGCTGAAATGGTCCAGCAATTAAAAATAAATATTTCACAGAACGGCCGTCGGAACAATTCTTCAGCAAAAGCTGGAGCCCGAGAATATATATCGAGGACAGGTAGGAGAAAAACTGCATTTTAACCCCCACCCCCCTCAAAGGCGCCAAAGTTGCGCACACAGCCAGTGACAGAACTGCAGCGCCGCTGAAGGTAAGTTATGTAACATACCTACTTTGTACAAGCTTGGGTTGTCAAATGTCTTTCACTGTTACCAAAGGACGTTAATGGCCTGATACATTTTAAAAAGCTTGAAATATTTTTAAGTCATTTAAAATGTCAGAGATGTCAAATGCACATTTACCTGGTAAAAAAAGAGCCAATAATTAGTATTAATCAACATAAAATTAAAATAGGCAGCTTAACCACTCACCTCTCCATGAAGGTTGGCACTTCAATCAAAGGATTAGGGCTCAATTAGGTAAACCAGCTATGGCAGTGTAAAGCTTAAGGATAATTCATGAAGTTTATCTGGCCTCTCAGTTCTGGATTATCCAGTAACAACCTCACCCCCCCCCCTCTCTAACACCCCCTCACCCCCATGAACTTTGTCATGTCTAGGGAGCAAGAGGTCAGGCATTGTGGTATCAGATTTTCAAATAATTTCATACTTCAGTGGTACAGTGCACTGGTCCAGACAATCAGCAAAATTGATGCACATCTAACATTAAGAAGGTAGACAAAAATGATGGAGAAACTCAGCGGGTGACGAGTTCTGTACACTGGCTGCTGCAGCTGATCAGTAGTACCTTTTGTCACTGTGACAGATGACTGTGCATTCAAATGCCACTTAGTGACAATGCTGCAATCTAAACAAATACTTAGTACTATTCTGATGGAGAGCTACCTTGTCTGCCATTTAGTTGCAACAATGGGTCAGATTCTGGCAATTCAAAAAATTGCGGATTAATATTTTGCTATCCTCCAGCATCTGCTGGAAATCTGAAATTAAAGGGAATACTGGAAGCATCCAGCAAGCAGAGAGCAGCTGCCGAGAGAGAAAATCTGTTAAAGAAGGAACTGCAGATGCTGGAAAATCTGGAGAAACTCAGCGGGTGCAGCAGCATCTATGGAGCGAAGGAAATAGGCAATGTTTCGGGCCGAAACCCAGAAGGTTTCGGCCCGAAACGTTGCCTATTTCCTTCGCTCCATAGATGCTGCTGCACCCGCTGAGTTTCTCCAGCATTTTTGTGTAGCTTCGAGAGAGAAAATCTGTTGGGTTCCAGAAGGATGACATTAAAACCAGGCCACTTCTGACACAAAAGTATCTGACATTTTTGAATTCCAGCCTTGAGACCTGAAAGCTTCAATTCCGGAGAAGATGAGATGCTACTCCTTGAACATGGGAGTTTAGTTTAGTTTAGTTTAGAGATCCAGCGCGGAAACAGGCCCATTCGGACCACCGAGTCTGCACCAACCCCTGCGCATTAACACTCTCCGACACACAGTAGGGACAATTTACACATACACCAAACCAATTAACCTACATACCTGTACGTCTTTGGAGTGTGGGAATAAAATCCACGCGGAACATACAAACTCTGTACAGACAGCACCCGTAGTCGGGATCGAATCTGGATCTCCGTTGCTGCAAGCGCTCCAAGGCAGCAACTCTATCGCTGCGCCACCGTGCCACCCGTAAACTTCTCTTATTCCTCCTGGATTAGCATAAGCCAGAGAGAACAGAGGGAAAGAGATAGTGAATTACAGTGACAGATGACTGAAAACAGGACCATCCTCCAATATTTTCCTGGCCGGTCGCTTATTCTGCATTCTCTACTCCTGAGCTCAACTAAAACTGCGCCAACATTCAAGGGAAATTTCTAATAATACCGATGAACAAGCTATAATAAGAAAAATAAAAACTATTGTTCAAAGTTACAGGTACAATAAAGGCTTAACTCCAACATAAATGTTGTGATGAATTGTCACTTAACTGATCAACCTAGATTACTTTTCTTAAAAAAAGATTAGAAACCCCTTAACTTTGATGAGATGTCTTGGATGTTTCAGCAGTGTGGGTAGAAATCTTCTGCTGCTCATTTATGACCTTATGAAAAGCTCCAGCCTGGTGACTTCTGAAAGCTCAAGCCTATTAGCAATGCATTTATGGTGATGCTCTGAGTGTGTGAGGAGAATTAGAATCGCCTGGTAACACAAAAACTACAATGGGTTAGAATAACACTTATTAATAATTCAACAAACAAATTCCAAACTGACAGTGTGATGGGCAGCATTTTCCTAGATATGTCAAGTCTTGAGACATAACTCTGACAATTGCCTGCTAGTTTATATCAATGGTGACAAAATGCAGCATTTATTTCACACTGTATCTTAAAATGCTCTACAATTAACTTCTGTCAGAGACTGCCCTGAAAGCCTGTCATATATTAAAGAACCTGGCATATGTCTAGTAAAATCAGGAGAAGGCAGTAGAGAAAGAAACCATGCAAACACTCAATTTGAAGTATGGTATAATTGAGTTACATGCATCAGAATTGTTTCACATTAAATGTGTACAGGATTGATTTTATTACTACTGCTCAGAATAGTTAAGTTTTGGGTTTTATGAATAATATTTCCCCATGTGCATTGCTCCAGCAATTCACTGTGGTAATTCCTTTGAAACCATGAGGAATTATAACAAATTATGATTGATAGCAATGCACATGTATAAATATTATTCGCAACACTTGAAACTTAACTTGAAAGCAGTCCGTCCTTTTGTTATTTTTATTTTTAGTCCTGTTAAAAACATAATGTTTGTTGGAGGTCTTCTTTTATGTGGTGGGGGGAGGGGAAGGGGGGAACTATATTTCGTAGTCCCTACCTGGTCGGAGAGGCGGCTTCCCTCCGAGCTGCCTCTTCGCTCCTTCCTCGCAGCCTCTACCATCGGACTGGAGCAGCGATTCCTGTTGGGACCAGCCGGAACCCCAGCTTCCTCGGCGGCACAGCGCTGGGACACCATCACGGAGCGGGCGATGCCTTACTGGGTCGCTGTGCGGTAAGCTCTGGAGTGCTGTGACCGCCGACTCCAATATCGAGGAGCTGTGGCTGCGGGCGTCCAGCCGCGGGTGGGCGGCGCTGGATTTAAAACACCAGCAGAGCCTGGGATCTGAGATTGCCAGAGTCGGAGCTCCAACCAGCGCGGCCTGAGGACTTCGGGTGCTGCGGTCTCCGGGGAGGAAGCGGCCGCTCCAGACATTTCCAAGCCGCTGAGGAGTGTTCACCCGACGCCGGAGTTCCATCTTCCCGGCAAGAGGGCCTGAAAACATCGGACTGGCTGAGGAGACCACAAATAGGCCCCGACCTCGGGTGGTCACAGAGGAAGAGGACTGAACCTTCTGGTGCCTTTCCCCACAGTGGACATTTTTGATTCTGTTGTGGGGGGACTTTCATGTTGAATTCTATAATGTGTTGTGTCATTTTTCTATGGATGTACGGAAACTTAATTATTTCTTCTATGTAAAGCACTTTGGTTTCAACACGAGTTGATTTAAACGTGCTATATAAATAAAATTTACTTACTTACTTACTATGTGAACAGTAACAATAAAATCTGTCCTGTACACATTTATTGTGAAGCATTCTTTTTTATTTTGAAGCATTCTATTATTTTGTTCTGTTGATTATTTGAAAGGATTTAATATGGTTATTAAAGTTTCAAGTATTTACATTCCTGTTGCTTTTGGGGCATTAGGTTGGACGGTTGAGAGTCTGAGGAAGCTGAACTGATACCAACACTGATTTCTCTCTGAATCTTCACCTTGAGCTCAAAAAGGTTTATTTTAACCTTTTCAGATGCATGCATCACCCAGATATTTTAAATGTATAATGGATGAACCCAAATCTAATATATTCATCGCTATTGAGAAATGATGGGGATATTTGGGGCGAGAAATTAACGCTTGTGGTGTTCATAAGTTCTCAAGTTCATATGTGATCGGAGCAGAATTAGGCCATTCAGCCCATCAATGCTTTTCCACCATTCAATCATGGCTAATCTATCTTTCCCTTTTAACCTCATTCTCCTGCCTTCTTCCCATAACCCCTGACACCCTTGACATTTGAAATAAAAGCAAAGAATGGTAGAAATAGTCAGCAGATTAGTTAACATCCGCAGTGACAGAAGCAGTGTTGATGTTCCAGGTGAATGATTCTTCATTGGACACTTGGAATGTGTGCTAAAATGGTCGCGTATTGGAACCTGGATCAGTCTTGTACAGGCAAATGTGCTGCATTTTTAAAACTGTGCTCAATGTTCAATATGTTGCCCATAGTAACAAGAACCCTAAGCTTCCTATACAATTAAGTACAGAAATAATGTATTATTTCATAAGAATTGAATATTATAGCACGACGATTATGAATGATGGGGCTTCTTAAATTGTAATCTCTCAACAGTCATCAGTGTTAGGGACTTCACAATGCAGGGGCAGCTCAGGGTAGCTTTCCTTACGTTTTGTGGATGGAAGATAGGAACCTGTGGAAGCCAATGAGGGAAATTGTATTAAAGGTGGGAACCCAGGTTGTTTAATGCAGTCACACATTGCATATCCACATCACAAAAAAAAAGGCTTACCAGCGGCACGTAAAGTAGGAATGGGGCCGTTTAGCAATGCAGGAGCAGCCTTACACTCTCCTTTATTGATTAGCAATCTCTTATTTACACATTCCAGGCTCTCACTGTTTTTTACAGACTTGAATGCCCTACAGCATTAAAGCAGAGAATTAAATATGCATTACATATTGACCACAAGCAAGTGGCTCCCAGGCAGACAATACTATTGACTAATCTTGATATTAATTATCAAAGTACTTTATACAAGTAAGGAGGTGCTGTTGGCATTGAGCATTAGTTACAGATCATGTTTTACCTCATAGATCATTGAAACATTGTGTACATGATAGAGCTTATCATATATCTATAACTTATAAGGGAAGGGTGCATTGATATACAGGGAATGGAAGGGTATGGATCATGCATACTCAGATGAGATTAGTTTAGTTGGCATCATATTCAGTAGATATTGTGGGCCAAAGGGCCTGTTCCTGTGCTGTACTGTTGAATGTTCTATGAAATGCATCGGGGATCTGTGGTTTATTAAGCCCGTCACAGACCAATGTTGTTTGCCCTCATGGAAGTTACAGATGAAGTATGCTGAGGACTGTTAATTCCGATTCCATCGCTTTTAACAATGTATTTTACCCAAACATCATCAAAGGGAAGGCTTAATAATCCATAACCCAGCTTGAGAACACTCAATGAATCCTCAGTAACGATCCACTTCACATAGTATAGTCCCTGGGATAGCACAAGTGTAGGTAAAGGTACAACAAGACATAAGGTTGAAATATTAGAATGAAAATTAAATGATGTGTTTAACACTTCATTTTAATGTCCAAATTAAGGGATTGGACAGGCTAGATGCAGGAAAAATGTTCCCGATGCTGGGGAAGTCCACAACCAGGTGTCACAGCTTAAAAATAAGGGGTAGGCCATTTAAGACTGAGATGAGGAAAAACTTTTTCACCCAGAGAGTTGTGAATCTGTAGAATTCTCTGCCACAGAAGGCAGTGGAGGCCAATTCACTGGATGTTTTGAAGAGAGGGTTAGATTTAGCTCTTGGGGCTAAAGGGATCAAGGTATAAGGGGAGAAAGCAGGAACGGGGTATTGATTTTAGATGATCAACCATGATCATATTGAATGGCAGTGCTGGCTCAAAGGGCCGAATGGCCTACTCCTGCACCTATTTTCTATGTTTCTATGTTTCTAAAATGTGATGGAGCCTGAATGTCCCAAAGTTATCTATATATTTGCAGACAACACCATTGTGATTAACCGACTCACAGATGGTATTGTGTCAGAATACAGGAGACAGAACGGTGGCGCAGCAGTAGAGTTGTGCCTTACAATGCTTGCAGCGCCAGAGACTTGGGTTTGATCCCAATGGGTGCTGTCTGTATGGGCTTTGTACGTTCTCCCCGTGACCAGCGTGGGTTTTCTCCAAGATCTTCGGTTTCCTCCTGCACTCCAAAGACATACAGGTATGTCGGTTAATTGGCTTGGTAAATGTAAAAATTGTCGCAGTGTGTGTAAGATAGTTTCAATAATAGTGTTAATATGTGGGGATCGCTGGTCGGCGTGGACCCGGTGGGCCGAAGGGCATGTTTCTGCACTGTATATCTCTAAACTAAACTAAACCTTGTTGAGTAGTACTGCAACAACAACCTCTCACTTGACTTCAACAAAACCAAGCCTTGCTTGTCACACACTTGTATTGACACAGTGAGATAAATAATGAATGAACATGCACACCTTTCCTTATAACACACAGTTGAGCCCTGGCAACTTCCTCAAACAATTTTTGTGCACTCTTTCTAGCTTAATGGTATCTTTCCTGAAGCAGGGTCACCAAACTGAATATAATGCACCAAGTGTGGCCTCACCAATAGCTTGTACACAACTGTACACAACGCTTCAACTTCTATACTCAATAGGTACACAAAAATGCTGGAGAAACTCAGCGGGTGCAGCAGCATCTATGGAGCGAAGGAAATAGGTAACGTTTCGGGCCGAAACCCTTCTTCAGACTGATAGGGGGTGGGGAGAAGAAAGGAAAAAAGGAAAAGGAGGAGGAGGAGCCCGAGGGCTGGGGGAGGGGAGGAGACAACCAGATGGCTGATGAAGGGGAGGGGACAGCCAGGGCTAGCAGAATTGGGAGAATTCAACGTTCAGGCCACGAGGATGTAGACTGCCCAAGCGGAATATGAGGTGCATTTCCTCCAATTTACGGTGTTGCTCGCTGTGGCCATGGAGGAGACCCAGGACAGAGAGGTCAGATACGGAATGGGAGGGGGAGTTGAAGTGCTGAGCCACCGGGAGTTCAGGTTGGTTATTGCGGACCGACCGCAATAACCAACCTGAACTCCCGGTGGCTCAGCACTTCAACTCCCCCTCCCATTCCGTATCTGACCTCTCTGTCCTGGGTCTCCTCCATGGCCACAGCGAGCAACACCGTAAATTGGAGGAAATGCACCTCATATTCCGCTTGGGCAGTCTACATCCTCGTGGCCTGAACGTTGAATTCTCCCAATTCTGCTAGCCCTGGCTGTCCCCTCCCCTTCATCAGCCATCTGGTTGTCTCCTCCCCTCCCCCAGCCCTCGGGCTCCTCCTCCTCCTTTTCCTTTTTTCCTTTCTTCTCCCCACCCCCTATCAGTCTGAAGAAGGGTTTCGGCCCAAAACGTTACCTATTTCCTTCGCTCCATAGATGCTGCTGCACCCACTGAGTTTCTCCAGCATTTTTGTGTACCTTCGATTTTCCAGCATCTGCAGTTCCTTCTTTAACACTTCTATACTCAATACCCTTATTGATGAAAGCCAGCTTTCCAAAAGCCTTCTTCACCAGCCTGCGTACATTTGAGGCCACTTTCAGGGCCACCTAGATCTCTCTCTTCTAAAACACTCCCTAATAGCCCTGTCCCACGGTACGAGTTCATTCCAAGAGCTCTCCCGAGTTTAAAAAAAATCAAACTCATGGTAAGCACGGAGAATGAACGTAGCGGGTACGTCGGAGCTCGGGGATGTCTCTTCGCGGCTCGTAACGCTAACGGCAGGTACTCGGGAAGTCTCGCAAACGGCAGGTATGCACGGGAAGACTCGTGAAGATTTTTCAACATCTTGAAAAATGTCCACGAGAACCCCGAGTACCGACGAGTGGCCATTACCGTAAATCGGTAGAGCTCTTGGAATGAACTCGTACTGTGGGAAAGGGCTTTAAGGCTTACCATTGACTGTGAAAGCTGTCGTTTGACTACCTGGACTAGTAGCTAGTCCACTTACAATACATCTTCCCTTTATTATTTGCTGTTGGTCTGCAATAAAGAACATGCCATGTTTTGTAGCTCCTACTGATAGCAGAGGTGAGTATCTATTGTACCTAGCAGTTTGGATCATAAACCAATTCTAAACACACTGCAGTTGACAATAAATGATGTATCAGCTCTTGAAAAATATGTCACTTTGAAAAGCTCTTTGAAGTATCTGCTGAGAATTTCTAATCAATTCCAGTCACCATGGGACATTGGAACTCTACAGCTGTGCATGAAAAAACTCAGCCATCAAAGTTTTCTGGGGTATGCATTGTTAAAAAGAGCTGAAGAACACAAAAACAATAGGAGTAGGAGTAGGTCCTCAATGAGTAGGGTCTCTGACACCTGTCCTACTATTCACCATGCGTCAACTACAAGAAAAATGTCATGAACAACTTCAACCTTTGCACATGGCATTCATCAATCTCACTAAGGCCTTCAACTCGGTATCAAGGGAACTCTTATGGGACGTCCTATCCACCTATTGATGTCCTGAAAAATACATTAGAATCCTGAGACTCCTCCACGATGACATGCTTGCCACAGTCATGGCCAGCAACAGCAACCGTGAGACATTTCAAGTCAGATCAGGAGTGAAACAGGGATGCTTGTTTGCCCCAACACTGTTCACCATCTTCATTGTGACAACCATCCATTATCATCCAGGACGACCTACCTCCAGGAATCAAAATCGTCTACTGAACAGATGGCAGACTTTTCAATCTTGTCTGTCTCAAGTCCAAAACTAAGACATCTATGAGCTCCCTCAGCGAGTTCCAATACGCAGATGACAACTGTGTTGCAGCTCTCTCAGAAAACAACTGCAACAGATCCTGACTGCCTTCAACAGTGCATACACAAAACGTGGACTTACTATCAACTCCAAGAAGACTCAGGTTATCTACCAATCGTCACCAACTGAGACAAATCGGAAAGAACCATCAATTCAACTTGGTGAAACAACCCTGGAAAATGTGGATCACTTTCCGTACCTTGGAAGTCACCTCTCCTCCAATGTCAACCTTGATGACGAGATCCAACATTGTCTTGTGTGCTGAAACAGCTTTGAACGAGAGTCTTTCAAAATCGTGACATCTGAACAGGCACCAAAATGTTAGTGTACAAGGCAGTGGTGATTCCAATGCTCCTGTATGCATCAGAAACCTGGACAACATACCGACGACATCTGAAAACACTTGAAAAGTTCCATCAACGATGTCTTCGAAGCAGCTTAAATATCAGCTGGGAATATAGAAGAACCAACGTCAGCATGCTGAATGAAGCAAAAATATCTAGCATCAAAGCCTTCATCATCAAGAACCAACTAAGATGGGTCGATCATGTTGTTCGAATGGATGACGAGCATCTACCAAAGCAAACCTTCTACTCCCAGCTTTAAGAAGGCAAACGTAAAAGAGGCAGACAAAAGAAGAGAATCAAAGATGCCTTCATGAAGAAATGTGAAATCGACATCGACAATTGGGAAACCAATGCCTAGTACAGGAAACTCTGGCGAACCATCATCCAAGAAGGAACAGCGACCTTCAAAGCCAAGAGATGCGCAGAATCAGAAGAAAAGAGAAGAAAACGGAAAGAGAGGCAGCAACAACCAAAGCCCGATCTGCCATCTGGAATTACCTGTCCTGAATGCTGAAGAACTTTCAACACCAGGATTGGACTCATAAGCTACCTGAGAATCCATAAAAACAACAGAACGTAGACCATCATCCTCGACCTCGAAGGATAGCCACAACGACTATTCAACATGGTCTCTGCTGCCCTCAACCCCTCTTCTATGCCAGCTATTTTGAAGCTATGTCCCTTTGTTCATGACTCTATCAGCAGTGAAAACATCAACCCTGTCAAGCCCCTTTAGGATCTCTGTGTTTGAATAGGGTCATAAGTTCTTTGAGCAGAATTAGGCCATTCGGCCCATCATGTGGGTGGGCGGCGCGACTCACGTCGCAGCGGCCTCTGCAGTCCGTCTGTCTTTAAAAAAAATTTTTTTGTCTCGTTTGAGTGTAGTTATAGTGTTTTTTTTAAACTGGGTATGTGTGTGGGGGGCGGGGGTGGGGCAACTTTTTAAATCTTTTCCCTGTACGGAGGACCCGACCTTTCTCTGTCGGGTCTCCGTTGTCATTGGGGCCTAGCACCGTGGAGAGGCCTCCAACCGGAACGACCTGGGGCTCCAGTCGGAGAGCTGGCGGACTTACTCACCATCGTGGAGCTGGCTGAGTTCGGAGCATGGAGAGCTGCGGTGACGCGCGGCTGCGACCCGACCCCGGAGATTCGGAGGCTCCAGCCACAGGTCTGGTGGACGGAGACATCGGGAGCTCGCGGGTCCCTGGTGGGAGACCGCTTTTCGGGGCTTCCGCAACGGCAACTTCTCCCGCCCGAGTTGCGGGGTTGAAGATGACCTGGAGCTGGGTCTAACATCGCCCGGCGCGGCTTTAATGGCCGCGGGACTTATTTTCCTTCGCCCGCCGGGGGCTCTGACTCTGACATCGGGAGGAGAATGGGGAGTGCAGGGGAGAGATAAGACTTTGCCTTCCATCACAGCGAGGAGGAGATTCGATGTGATGGATGTTTGTGTAAATTGTGTTGTGTCTTGGTTCTTTTTACTTGTTTGTATGACTGCAGAAACCAAATTTCGTTTGAACTTCATTTGAGGTTCAAATGACAATAAATGGTATTGTATTGTATTGTATTGTAAGTCTAATCTGCCATTCAATCAAGGCTGATCTATTGGTCGCTTGTCATTCTAACAAACTTCATGATAAAGACCCAAACTGTCCAGTCTCTCTGGATAGAACGATCCTTACATCCCAGGAACTAGCATGGTGAATCACCTTTGGACCGTCTGCATGGTACTATATCTATTTTTGGTTAAGTGGAACTGTTCTCCAGGTATGCATCTGTAACAAAGCCTCATTACTAATGATGCCAGCATTATGGGGAAGGATGGCTTTGCTAGAAAACAGCTCTTACAGGAATTTTCTACAATGTGAAGCCACGTCATCTGTGCATGCATCAAAAACGTGAGTTGAATAAAATGTTGTATTTGTTTATTTACTTTTTCTCATGTAAATTTTGTCAGAGCAAGTTTTATTTCGTATTTCAATTTTTTGGGTTGTGATTCTTTAAGGATGAATTTAGGTAGTCCAATCTGCTGTTAAGTGGGGGGTTACCAGCATTCTTAAAATGTAATGCCTTTCGCAATAAAGGCCAAAATGTTGTTTGGCTTTTTTACTAATATTTGGACCTGCCTGATGACTTTTTTTGATTTATGCATGAGAACACCTCAATTCCTCTGAATTTGAGAGACTCCTTTGCAATTCTATTTTGCACCTTTCACCTATTTACGTAATATTGGCAAACATGGAAATTCTTCCACCAGGCCATCAAAGTAAATAGTAAATATCCACAGGCGATGGAACGTGAGAGAAAAATTACAGGCAGCAGCATTCTGTATGACAGAGAGAAATGTTGATCACAGGAGAATTAAACACACCAGGGTATTGAGCCACGGGCACAGAAACCTCGAGTGTAGCAGCATCTCTATTTATATGAGAAACAAGAAACAGTAGCCGCTCAAGCACGGGTAAGGTATACAGGCAGGCTGGGTGTGCAAGGATGAGCATATGAATTCTTTAAGGATGGGAATGTTCTTTGAGACGCAAGAAATTGCAGCTGATGGAAATTAGACATAGTACTGCAAGACATCAGTGGGTCAGACAGCCTCTGAGAAGGGAAATGGACAGACAACATCTCAGGTTGAGACCCTTTTTCAGAATGTTCATACCGGTTTGCAATGTTGTTGATGTAGTGGATTACAATGAAAATGTGCACGCGCTGAATACTATATCAGAGAGTGTAAGAAGTCTGTTGGCTACAGAGTTACATTCTGAAACTTAGTTGATTACTCCACAGGAAGCTAAAGGTATTTCCTGCATAGAAGGAATGCAGACAGTGGAGGAGTATTGATGTCCACAGCTGTTCAAAATAGCAGGGGATTAGAAGTGAAATAAAAGAACAAGAGAAATATGATAGCATTGGAACATTTATTCACCTAGAGTTATAGATTCATACAGTCATAAAGTATGGAAAGAGACCCTTCTGGAAATTATAGGCCAGTTCAATGGTTGGTAAGATTTTAGAGTGTGTTATTAAGGAATAGGTTTCAGAGTACTTGGAAGCTCATGATAAAATAGGCCAAAATCAGCAGAGTTTTGTTAATGGGAGATCTTGCCTGACAAATCTGTTGGCATTCTTTGAGGAAGTAACAAGCGGGATAGATAAAAGAGACTCAGTGGATGCAATTTACTTGGATTTTCATAAAACCTTTGATAAGGTCTTTGATAAGGTGCCACATGGAGGCTGCTAAACGAGATGGGAGACCATGGTATCAGAGGCAAGGTACTAACATGGATAGAAGATTGGCTGACTGACAGAAGACAAAGAGTGGGAATGAAAGAGGCTTTTTCTGGTTGACTGCTGGTGACTGTTGATGTTCTGCAGGAATCGGTGCATGGTATTGGGTCTGTTACTTTTCACATTTTATGTTATTGATCTGGATGATGGAATTCAAGATTCAAGATTCAAGAGATTCAAGAGAGTTTATTGTCATGTGTCCCTGATAGGACAATGAAATTCTTGCTTTGCTTCAGCACAACAGAACATAGTAGGCATTGACTACAGAACAGATCAGTGTGTCTATATACCATTGTATAAATATATACACACATGAATAAATAAACTGATAAAGTGCAAATAACAGGTAATGGGTTATTAATGTTCAGAGATTTGTCCGAGCCAGGTTTAATAGCCTGATGGCTGTGGGGAAGTAGCTATTCCTGAACCTGGTCGTTGCAGTCTTCAGGCTCCTGTACCTTCTACCTGAAGGTAGTGGGGTGATGAGTGTGTGGCCAGGATGATGTGGGTCTTTAATGATGCTGCCAGCCTTTTTGAGGCAGCGACTGCGGTAGATCCCCTCGATGGAAGGGAGGTCAGAGCCGATGATGGACTGGGCAGTGTTTACTACTTTTTGTAGTCTTTTCCTCTCCAGGGCGCTCAAGTTCCCGAACCAAGCCACGATGCAAAAGTCAGCATGCTCTCTACTGTGCACCTGTAGAAGTTAGAGAGAGTCCTCCTTGACAGACCGATTCTCCGTAATCTTCTCAGGAAGTAGAGGCGCTGATGTGCTTTCTTAATAATAGCATCAGTGTTCTCGGACCAGGAAAGATCTTCAGAGATGTGCACGCCCAAGAATTTGAAGCTCTTGACCCTTTCAACCATCGACCCATTGATATAAACGGGACTGTGGGTCCCCATCCTACTCCTTCCAAAGTCCACAATCAGTTCCTTAGTTTTGCTGGTGTTGAGGGCAAGGTTATTGTGCTGGCACCATATGGACCGTCGCTCGATCTCTCTTCTATACTCTGAGTCATCCCCATCAGTGATACGTCCCACAACAGTGGTGTCGTCAGCGAACTTGATGATGGAGTTCGCACTATGACCGGCTACGCAGTCATGAGTATAGAGTGAGTACAGCAGAGGGCTGAGCACGCAGCATTGAGGTGCTCCCGTGCTGATTGTTATCGAGGCTGACACATTTCCACCAATACGAACAGACTGTGGTCTGTGAATGAGGAAGTCGAGGATCAAATTGCAGAGGGATGCGCAGAGACCCAGTTCTGCGAGTTTGGTAACCAGGAGGGGATGATTGTGTTAAATGCCGAGCTGTAATCAATGAATAACAGCCTGACATTTGAGTTTTTGTTGTCCAAGTGGTCCAGAGCGGAATGGAGGGCCAGCAAGATCGTATTCACCGTTGATCAGTTGTGGCGGTAAGCGAACTGCAGTGGGTCCAGGTTTTTGTCGAGGTAGGAATTGATTTGCTCCATGATCAACCTCTCAAAGCACTTCATCACCACAGGCGTTAGTGCCACTGGTCGATAGTCATTGAAGCACGTCACCTTACTCTTCTTGGGCACTGGTATAATTGATGCCCTTTTAAAGCAGGTGGGGACCTCAGAAGTGAGAGGTTGAAAATGTCCGTAAAAACTCCAGCCAGTTGGTCCGCACAGGTTTTTAGAACACGACTGGGTATACCATCAGGTCCAGGCGCCTTTCGAGGGTTCACCGCTCTGAAGGATTTCCTGACACCGGCCTCTGTGACTGAGACTGAAATACCATCACAGCCAATAGGGGCTCGGGAAGGCACATCAGTATTCTCCCTATCAAAGCATGCGTAAGGCGCATTGAGCTCGTCAGGGAGTGATGTTTCGCTGACATTCGAGCTGCCTCCTGGTTTCGCCTTGTAGGAGGTGATTGCATTCAAGCCCCGCCACAGCTGCCGAACATCTGTCTCATCCTCCAGTTTGGAGCAGGTCCCTTTTGGCCTTTTTGATGGCCTTACCAAGGTCGTATCTGGACTTCTTGTAGGCCACTGTATCATCAGACGTGATGATGGTTTTGTGGCCAGGTTTTCAGATGATATTGACACATAGTATGTAGTACATCAGAAACATTGACACATGACTTGAGAATTAAGGGACAGAAGTTTAGGGGGAACATTAGGGGGAACTTCTTTACTCAGAGAGTGGTAGCTGTGTGGAATGAGCTTCCAGTCGAAGTGGTGGAGGCAGGTTCGATGTTATCCTTTAAAAATAGATTGGATGGGTATATGGACGGGAAAGGAATGGAGGGTTATGGTCTGAGTGCAGGTAGATGGGACTAGGGGGAAGTATTTATTTTTAATTTTTTTTAAAATTAAAAAAAATGTTCGGCACGGACTTGAAGGGCCGAGATGGCCTGTTTCCATGCTGTTATGGTTATATGGTTATATATATATATAGTACTGACTGTTGATCCAAACCCAGACGACTAACTAGAGCAATACCACAAATTTAATATCTGTATGGAAGTGAATTATTTCAATTGGAATAAACAAAGAGGAAGATTCAGATGGAGTTAGACTTCTGTAACATTTATCCTACCAATAAAAATAATGGATAAGAGTACAATGGATGAGTGGGCCACATAAAGGAATGTTAATACAAGAACATGTTGCTTTATTTGGGTTGAGATACTCATAACAGGATAGGCCATTTAGGACTGAGATGAGGGAAAAAAGTTTTCACTCAGTGTTGTGAATCTGTGGAATTCTCTGCCACAGAAGGCAGTGGAGGTCAATCCACTTGATGTTTTCAATAGAGAGTTAGATATAGCTCTTAGGACTAAAGGAATCAAGGGATATGGGGAGAAAGCAAGAATGAGGTACTGATTTTAGATGATCAGTCATGATCATATTGAATGGTGGAGCTGGCTCGAAGGGCTAGTTGGCCTACTCTTGCACCTATTTTCTATGTTTCTATGTTTCTAAAATGTGATGGAGCCTGAATGTCCCAAAGTTATGCAGCCCGGAGAATAGACGCATCCCGACCACATCCCGACCAGGAAGTGACTGGGAAACGGTTTCCCCCTTCCCCCCCCCCTCCCACACACATAAAAAAGACTAAACGTCCTCCAGGAACATACTTTTAAACAGACTAAAAATAACAAAAAGGGTGAAAGGATGAACAGACTGCTGGCGAGGCTGCCGCGCGCGGCGCCACCCGATGACGTAAACTGTGAAAGCTGTGCTTTGACTACCTGGACTAGTACCTGCTAAGCAAACAATGCAGGGTTGATATAATGATGCCAGCTATGAGATATTAACACCACATTGAACCAGCCAGCCAGTCTACAGTGTGGTTCAACATGAATGGATGTAGAAATGAATTCATTCATGAGGGTCCAAGAAATCAGGTAGCTGCCTGCATTGCAATTATTATGTTTTTAAGAATTTTATAAGAATATGGATAGCACTGTCAGGGACAGACATTTATCGCCCATCCCTAACTGCCCTTGAAAGTGGCAGTGAGTCAAGCATCTTCTTAAACTGCTGCAGTACTTTTGGAGAAAGTCACTCTCTGGTCTAATGGTTTGTGTACCTCCCAGTTCTTGCACTTGACTTTAGCGACATATTAATTTGTATTCTTGGATCTTTGTAAGCATTCAAAGATGCATGTAGGAAGAGAGAAATGTTAATGGATTGTGATTTGAAAAATCCATGAGCGAGACACAGTAATTGTTTATTCAAATATTTTCCTACTTGCATCCCGTTTTAATCAAAACTTTCAGCACAGAACAGAAATAAATATTCTAATCCATGCTATCAAATCCCATGGAGGCTATTTCAATATATATTCAGCTGTCTTTTTATTCTTTTAAATTAAAAAATGTTCACAAAATATGTTTCAAGAATGAAATGAAATATGTTCAGCTTATTATCTTTGATTAGCAAGGATTTATTTTGATAACTTTCTTCAAAGCTTACACAAATCCCTTTACGTATATTAGGTTGCACTGTTTATGACAAGTAAAATTTGAGACTGCAGCATTTTATATGAAGCAGTTCAAAATTATATTATTCATGCTAAATATGAAGAATAGTGGTTTGCTAATGGGAGATATACAAATTTTAAGCAATAACGTATTCTGACTTTTTTTGACAACTAAAGGGCTGAATATGCTAAAAGGAAATTAGAAAACGATTTTTTCTCCCATTGATTAACTGTTATTCAAACTAGGTGAATACTTTAAAATTGTGTGTTTCATTTTTGAAAATGGAGGAAAGATTATTCATGTTTGTGTAAAAAGGACAGTCATAAGGTCATAAGGAATAGGAGTAGAATTAGGCCATTCGGCCCATCGTCTATGCCATTCAATCCTGGCTGATCTATCTATACCTCCTATTATCTAAATGGCAGACTATTATCTAAATGGTGGCCGATTAGGAAATGGGGAGATGCAGCGAGACCTGGGTGTCATGGTACACCAGTCATTGAAAGTAGGCATGCAGGTGCAGCAGGCAGTGAAGAAAGCGAATGGTATGTTGGCCTTCATAGCAAGAGGATTTGAGTATAGGAGCAGGGAGGTTCTACTGCAGTTGTACAGGGTCTTGGTGAGACCACACCTGGAGTATTGCGTACAGTTTTGGTCTCCAAATCTGAGGAAGGACATTATAGCCATAGAGGGAGTGCAGAGAAGGTTCACCAGACTGATTCCTGGGATGTCAGGACTTGCATATGAAGAAAGACTGGATAGACTTGGCTTATACTCGCTAGAATTTAGGAGATTGAGAGGGGATCTTATAGAAACGTACAAAATTCTTATGGGGTTGGACAGGCTAGATGCAGGAAGATTGTTCCCGATGTTGGGGAAGTCCAGGACAAGGGGTCACAGCTTAAGGATAAGGGGGAAATCCTTCAAGACCGAGATGAGGAAAAACTTTTTCACACAGAGAGTGGTGAATCTCTGGAACTCTCTGCCACAGAGGGTAGTTGAGGCCAGTTCATTGGCTATATTTAAGAGGGAATTAGATGTGGCCCTTGTGGCTAAAGGGATCAGGGGGTATGGAGAGAAGGCAGGTACGGGATACTGACTTGGATGATCAGCCATGATCGTATTGAATGGCGGTGCAGGCTCGAAGGGCCGAATGGCCTACTCCTGCACCTATTTTCTATGTATCTATGTATCTATGTAACCCTAATCTCCTGTCTTCTCCCCAAAGAATTCCACAGATTCACCACCCTCTGACTAAATAAATTTCTACTCATCTCCTTTCGAAAAGAACGTCCTTTAATTCTAAGGCTGTGACCTCTAGTCCTAGACTCTCCCACTAGTGGAAACATCCTCTCCACATCCACTCTATCCAAGCCTTTCACTATTCTATATGTTTCAATGAGGTCCTTCCTCATTCTTCTAAACTCCAGCGAGTACAGGCCCAATGCCGACAAATGTTCATCATAGGTTAACCTACTCATTCCTGGGATCATTCTTGTAAAACGCCTCTGGACCCTCTCCAGAGCCAGCACATCCTTCTTCAGATATGGTGCCCAAAATTGCCTACAATATTCCAAATGTGGCCTTACCAGCGCCTTATAGAGCCTCAACATTACATCCCTGTTTTTGTATACAAGCCCTCTTGAAATAAATGCTATTTACTACCGATTCGACTTGCAGATTAACTTTTTGGGAATCCTGCACCAGCACTCCCAAGTTTCTTTGCGCCTCCGATTTCTGGATTCTCACCCCATTTTGAAAATAGTCTACGCCTTTATTCCTACTTCCAAAATGCATGACTCCACACTATATACACTATATTCCATCTGTTACTTCTCTGCCCACTCTCCCAACCCGTCTGTCCTTCTACAGAGTCCCTGACTTACACTAACTTTTGGGGAAATCATGGCAAAGTTTGGTAAGTTTGTAACATCGAACAAACATTCATTATCACAGACAATGGAATATGTCAATGATACTATTAGTAGTAACCAAAAATGGAAAAGAAACCAACATCAGATATCAGGAGACACAAGAGACTGTAGATGCTGGAATCTTGAGCCAAGCACAAAGTACTGGAGGAACTCAACTGGTCAGGCAGCATTGGAGGAGAGAGTCGTAAACCAATGTTTCAGATTGGGATCCTTTTTCAGACTTCCAATTCTACATCAGACATCAGGGATGATTTTTTAAAATATCAGCAGGTACAGACTGCTGGAAGACCTTACGATAAATAATAATTTTCCAATGTATGTAAAAATAGTTAACACCAAAATTCAAACCCATTATTTACTCTATCCAATATCCACTTGCCTTTGGACTTCCAGAGATAAATTGGCATGCTCCCATTCATCGATTGGTAATTAGATCGGTAAATCCGAATTCCACCTCTGTGGTTTATCTTAATCTTCAGCTCCTTTGGAAGTCAATGAATTCTCTTTGATTGCACAGTTCACAAGTCACTTTCAGGCCTTTAATCTCAGGCTGGACATGCTCCTGTTTCAGAAATTGTCTTAGACAATTGTCAGATGCTCTGTGAATTGCTAATGGACACAGCATGTTATAATTACTGAAAAATCTCACACGATGTATGCAAATTCCACTGCAAGTATTGATTTTAAAGCACCTCACCATCATAAATTAAATTAGCCATCCATATCTCTATGTAGGAAAATATATTTCTGTTTACGAATACATTTTCAATGCTGGGAATTTCTGTGAGGTCAGCTAATTACATTGTTTATGCATTCATCAATTGGTCATTAAAATGATGGATTTACTAGAAGTGATCAGAAAACTTACAAAAGGACAAAATGTGAAATTCCATGGAGCTTCCATCTTCTTCTTCTTCTGAGGCCCCCTTCGGTCGGGGCTGGCCATGGGTGTCTCCAGGGTGCTATTCCCTATATGGAGGGTGCCTGTGCGTGACTTTGTTTAACGTGGGGAGAATGGTGCACAGACAGCCACCCCACGGTCCTTAACAGATCTGGGTCAGGAATCAGTGGCATGGAGTCCAAGATGACCGGAGACCCCTTTCTGCCGCAGCCTTCATCCACCTTCCCAGCCGTTGTGACGCTCCACTAAGGTCTGCCATCATCCTCCGCCTGTTCCACCATTGAGGTCTTGGTTGGATTTCTCTTTGTTGGAGACCTCCCCCTCGACCTTACCGTCATGGGTGGCCCTACCAGGAGCATAGCTCTAGGCAGCATCGCTCTCAGGATCTCAGGTCCACACAAGCTTCTCCACCACGACAAGATGACAAGAAGCTTCCATGACTTCAACAAACCAAGGTGAGTGATACCAATAGATCGAAACACAAACAAGCTATGTAGGATCTGAATTGCCCAAAGCACGGATTGCCATGTACCCATTTGTGAATATATTAATTTTCTGAAGCTACTTATTAGCAGCACAATTATGTTGCAATGCTAATTTTGGAAGTGAAGTTCACCAATGTCATCCTGGTATTAACCTACTGAGTGCAATTATTTATTTAAGTTATTATTTGTTTCAATGTGGGTGGCACTGTGGCGCAACAGTAGAGTTACTGCCTTACAGCGCCAGAGACACAGGTTCAATCCCGACTGCGGGTGTTATCTGACAGTTTGTAAGTTCTCCCTGGGACTGTGTGGGTTTTCTCTGGGTCTTCCAGCTTCCTCCCACACTCCAAAGTGACAGATTTGTAGGTTAATTGGCTTTGGTAAAAAAAAGAACATTTTCTCTAGTGTGCAGGAAAGTGGAAGTGTATGGAGTGATTGATGGTTGGCACAGACTTGGTGGGCCAAAGGGGCTGTTTCCACACTGTATTTCTAAACTAAAGTCTAAAGACTGGCAAAGTTTAGGTATGTTACAAAACTTACCTTCAGTCGCGCTGTAATTCTGCCACTGGCCGTGTGCGCGATTTTGGCGCCTTTAAGGGGGGGGCGGGGTTAAAACGCGGTTTCTCCTTCCTTGTCCTGGAAATATTTTGTTGGAGTACAAAACTTCGATGACAAAATCGTTCCTACCGGCGTATTGTGAATTTTTTTTAATTATTAAATCGTCAATGTCAGCGCTACAGTCATTTTAAAAGCAGCTCCTGAAGCGTCAACGCCAATAACGGGGACGGATTTCACACAATGGACAGGTAAACGAAAGTGCTTTCTTTAAATGTATAAAAGTGCTTCTTAAGAAGCCTTTAATTCACATTTTGTCATGCGACACGGTGATTTTATTCCCCGAATTAACGGCAGTATTTTTCATGCCAATACGGGGTTAAATTCACCGCAAATGAACGTTCCAAAAGATCGCGTTCCAGAAATTCTCACTCGCAAGATGAATTAAATCCCCATTAATTTACAGGTATTAAACATTCAATTCCTTCCATTTGGCCTGTAAATTCATGAAAATTAGATTTAAAAATTATGTTATATTGTGAATTATTGTGTGAATGTTATTTGGACACTTAGGCTATTTAAAAATGTTAATCTATTCTTAAGAAATTGATAGATGTTTAGATCTAGTAATTGAATTTTGTAATTAGCTACAATTAGGTAACTAACTAATTATATGCTTTACTTTCATGTCTTCGAAGTAAGATTGTTTCATATTTGTTTCAGAATGCTTCAATCTATAATACCTGAAAATTTCTTTCAGTTACCATAATTTTTAAGAAAGTTATGGGCTTTTAACTGTCCTCGATCACAGCTTTTGTGTTAAGTCAATGGAAAAGCAATAGGGAACTAGATGCTAATTTCTGAGTATGATAATGGCCATAACTTTTTTAATACTGAAGATATGAAAGTGAATTAAGTGTCAAATTAAACTTCTTTTTATGCTTTATCTGATGGGATAAATTGCAGACTTTATTTTTTAAATCTCAAAATTTTGTAACATTGCTACAAAGTTGCCTTCTCTTTCCTTTATTGCTTGTGTACATTTAAACATGGATTTACCAAATATAGTATTACAGAAGTTGAACTTAGGACATTCCACACCTTATAGAAATGATATAAAAGAACAATAATGTGAATACAATAATAATTTGAGTATGCTTTTCCTTTAATAAGTCCTGATTCATTTCTGGGTGGCAGTCATGTGGGCAAATGTTGAAATGGGTAGAAAACAATCCTGACCATGTCAATACAAACTCCGTACAGACAGCACCCAATCAGGATCGAACCTGGGTCTCTGGCGATGTAAGGCAGTAACTCTACTGCTGCGCCACCGTGGGTGGCACCACTTATTAATATTCACTCTTCTCAATGCTTCTCAATATTCACTCTTTGTATTCCAATTAATTTTTCCTTATCAATGCTGATTTATAAAATTTCACCAATCCTGAGGTTTACTAATATTTTGGCAATATTCTTAGCATTTTCCTTTGATGGTTGCTGCACCTTTCTGCGTTTTTATTCACGTTTAACTGTTAGCCATTGCTTGTTAATCATTATACCTTTTAGATGAAGTTTCCCAATCTACTGTTGCCTTATCATTCATCGTGCATTTGTAATTTGTATAATTTGGGATATGGATCCCAGTTTCAGATTCAACTGAATCACTTTCAACATTTAGATATTGAATGTTACCATATTATTCTCATAATTCTGAAATTCTCTTCAGCTTCTAGTTCATCATTCTTGTAAGCAAATAATGCCTCAAAACCAAACTTATTGTTATGAAAGCCACCTCTTATACTCCCTATGAATCCATTCTCCACACTTTTACTGATAATTTAAGGTAGACAAAAATGCTGGAGAAACTCAGCGGGTGAGGCAGCATCTAAGGAGCGAAGGAATAGGTGACGTTTTGGGTCGAGATCCTAATTCAGACTGATGTGGGGGTGGGGGGGGGGAGGGAGGGAAAAAGAAAGGAAGAGGCGGAGACAGTAGGCTGTGGGAGAGCTCGGAAGGGGAGGGGAGAAAGCAAGGACTACCTGAAATTGGAGAAGTCAATGTTGATACTGCTGGGGTGTAAATTATCCAAGCGAAATATGAGGTGCTGCTCCTCCAATTTGCGGTGGGACTCACTCTGACCATGGAGGAGGCCCAGGACAGAAAGGTTGGATTCAGAATGGGAGGGGGAGTTGAAGTGCTGAGCCACCGGGAGATCAGGTTGCTTATTGCGAACTGAGCAGAGGTGTTGGGCGAAGCGATCGCCAAGCCTGTGCTTGGTCGCACCAATGTAGAGCAGTTGACACCTGGAACAGCGGATGTAATAGATGAGGTTGGAGGAGATGCAGGTGAACCTCTGCCTCACCTGGAAAGACTAATTGGGTCCTTGGATGGAGTCGAGGGTGGAGGTAAAGTGACAAGTGTAGCTTTCCTGCGGTTTCAAGGGAAGGTACCAGGGGAGAGGGGGTGGTTTGGGTGGGAAGGGACAAAATGACCAGGGAATTACGGAGGGAATGGTCTCTGCGGAAAGCCGAAAGGGGAGGAGATGGGAAGATGTGGCCAGTGGTGGGATCCCGTTGGAGGTGTTGAAATTGTCGGAGGATTATATGTTGTATGCGACGTCTGGTAGGGTGGAAGGAGAGGAGAAGGGGGACTCTGTCCTTGTTACAAGTGGGGGGATGGGGAGTGAAAGCGAAGCTACAGGATATAGAGGAGATCCTAGTGAGAGCCTCATCTATAGTCGAAGAGGGGAACCCCCGTTCCCTAAAGAATGAGGACATCTCCGAAGTCCTGGTTTGAAACTCCTCATCCTGGGTGCAGATGTGGTGTAGACGGAGGAATTGGTAGGGGTTAGAGTCCTTACAGGAAGCAGGGTGGGAAGAAGTGTAGTCCAGATAGCCATGGGAGTCAGTGGGTTTGTAATTGATGTTGGTCAGTACTCTGTTACCTGCGATGGAGATGGTGAGGTCCAGAAATGGTAGGGAGATGTCAGAAATGGTCCAGGTGAATTTGAGTGCTGTCATTCAGAAAACCATAACTTTATTTCCACTCAATTTTTTCTGTTCGTTAACTGGGTCCTAAATCATATTACCCCACAATCGTTAATCTTGTTTAACAACTTATTTTAAGGCACTTTTCTAAATGCGTTGTAAAAAGAAGTCAAATAAATGGGGGGAATTTTATCATTTGTACTCAACTCCACATATTTGGTTCCATTGCCTTCAATGAAATCAAATGCTCGGGAGGTGAATGCAACCGACAATCAATAACCTGTGAGTGATCACATCCTCCAGTTATGATCTGACTTAACTTTAGGAAAACAAATAAGCTCTTAACAAGGTTAATGCAATAAATCTATGGGGGGAGGGGTTGAGTGAGGTTTTAAACTCTCTGTAGATGAGGAAAATCAAATTGGCAAAACTAAGTGGAGGTCAAGACATTAGGTTTGAGAGTGTTGTGGAGCTGTTGAAAACTAGTCTCAAACGTAACTGTAAACAGAAACAGTTCAGGAAGTCAGGCAACAACAGATAGACACAAAGCGCTGGAGTATCTCAATGGGTCAAACAGCATCTCTGGAGAATATAGATGGGTGACGTTTCTCTTCGGCACCTTTCTTCAGACTTCAGACAGGCAGCATCTATGTTTAGAGAAACAAAGTTAATGTTCAGCACAAAGGTAAAAGTTTTGGCACGTAAACTCACAGAATAGCATTTAATCAAAGGTATGGTGTGTTTGACAGATCCATTTCTTTGTTTATTCATTTTTGGAATCTGGGAAATGCTGCGCGGATATCATTTATAGCCCACCCCTTTGCCTTTGAGGAACTAGTGGTGATCAAGTACCTTGATCAGCTGCAATCCTTCTGGTGAATGTGTCCCCACAATAGTGTTGGGTGGGAGATTCCAGGATTTAGATCCAGTAATGATGAGGGACGAGCAATATATATCCAAGTTAATGGTAGGGATGAATATTCTGCAGCGTGACTTTAGAGAGCTCAGAAAAATGCTGAAAAGCAGGACCTCCAGGGTTGTTATCTCCGGTTTGCTTCCAGTTCCTCGTGCTGGCGAGAGCAGGAACAGGGAGATACGGGACCTGAATGTGTGGCTGAGGAACTGGTGCAGTGGGCAGGGATTTAGATTCTTAGATCACTGGGATCTGTTTTGGAGTAAGGGGGAACTGTACAAAAGGGACGGATTGCATCTTAACAGGTGGGGGACCAGCATTCTGGCAGGCAGGTTTGCCACTGCTACGCGGGTGGTTTTAAACTGAGTAAGGGGGGTGTGGTGTCAAATGGGATAGTCGAGGATGGAGTTAAAGGGAAAGAGAGTAAAGGGATAGGTAATGACCCCAGAATTAACAGGAAAGGAAACTCACAAAGGGATAGGAGAGTATGGCCAAGTGTAATAGGGATCGATGTGAAAGGTGAGATGCGTAAGGAATTAAAAGTATTGTATATGAATGCGCGAAGTATAAGAAGTAACGTAGATGGGCTTGAGGCTCAGTTAGAGGTTGGTAGATATGACATTGTGGGGATTACTGAGACGAGGCTGCAGGAGGATCGGGCCTGGGAACTTAATATTCAGGGTTATACATCCTTTAGAAAGGACAGGCATGTGGGCAGAGGAGGGGGGGGGGGGGTAGCTCTGCTGGTGAGGGATGGAATTCAGTCCCTTGCGAGGGAAGACATAGGGACTGACGAGGTAGAGTCACTGTGGATTGAGTTGAGGAATTGTCAAGGCAAGAAGACACTAATTGGTGTTATTTACAGACCCCAAATAGTAGCCTGGATGTAGGGTGTAAGTTGCAGCTGGAGTTAAAACTGGTATGTAACAAAGGTAATGCCACTGTGGTGATGGGGATTTCAATATGCAGGTAGACTGGGAAAATCAGGTTGGTTCAGGACCCCAAGAAAGAGAGTTTGTAGAGTGCCTCCGAGATGGATTCTTAGAGCAGCTTGTAATGGAGCCGACCAGAGAAAAGGCAATTCTGGATTTAGTGTTGTCCAATGAACCAGATATGATAAGAGAACTCGAGGTAAAGGAACCACGAGGTAGTGATCATAATATGATTAGTTTTAATCTGCAATTTGAGAAGGAGAACGTTAAATCGGAAGTGTCAGTGATGCAGTTGAACAAAGGGGACTATGAAGGTATGAGAGGGGAGCTGGCCAAAGTAGACTGGAAAGGGATCCTAGCAGGAATGACGGTGGAACAGCAATGGCAGGAATTTCTGGGCATAATCCGGGAGATGCAGGATCATTTCATTCCAAAAAGGAATAAAGATTCTAAGGGGAGTAGGAGGCAACCGTGGCTGACAAGAGAAGTTAGGGATAGAATAAAACTAAAAGAAAAGATGTATAACACAGCAAAGAGTAGCCGGAAGCCAGAGGATTGGGAAACTTTCATAGGACAACAGAAGGAAACAAAACGGGCAATACGGGCTGAAAAGATGAAGTACGAGGGGAAGGTGGCCAGGAATATAAAGAAGGACAGTAAAAGCTTCTTTAGATATGTTAAGGGAAAAAGTCAAATGTGGGTCCCTTGAAGGCAGACACGGGTGAAATTATTATGGGCAACAAGGAAATGGCAGAAGAGTTGAATAGGTACTTCGGATCTGTCTTCACTAAGGAAGACACAAACAATCTCCCAGATGTACTGGAGGACAGAGGAGTTAAGGGGGTAGAGGAACTGAAAGAAATATTCATTAGGCGAGAAATAGTATTGGGTAGGTTATTGGGACTGAAGGATAATAAATCCCCTGGGCCTGATGGTCTGCGTCCCAGGGTCCTCAGGGAGGTGCCTCTAGATATAGCTGGACGCATTGGTGATCATTTTCCAATGTTCAATAGATTCAGGATCAGTTCCTGTGGATTGGATGATAGCTAATGTTATCCCACTTTTCAAGAAAGGAGCGAGAGAGAAAATGGGGAATTACAGACCAGTTAGCCTGACCGGTGGTAGGAAAGATGCTGGAGTCAGTTATTAAAGAGGTAATAATGGGGCATTTGGAATTTTTTGAGGATGTGACAAGTAAAATGGATGAAGGGGTGCCAGTGGATGTAGTGTATCTAGACTTTCAGAAAGCCTTTGATAAGGTCCCGCACGGGAGACTGGTGACTACATTTAGAGCACATGGTATTGGGGGTAGGGTGCTGACATGGATAGAAAATTGGTTGGCAGACCGGAAGCAAAGAGTAGGAGTGAACGGGTCCTTTTCAGAATGGCAGGCAGTGGCGAGTGGAGTGCCGCAAGGCTCGGTGTTGGGGCCGCAACTGTTTACCATATATATTAATGATTTGGAAGAGGGAATTAGGAGCAACACTAGCAAGTTTGCAGATGACACAAAGCTGGGTGGCAGTGTGAACTGTGAAGAGGATGTTAGGAGTTTGCAGGGTGACCTGGACAGGTTGAGTGAGTGGGCAGATGCGTGGCAGATGCAGTATAATATAGATAAATGTGAGGTTATCCACTTTGGCGGCAAAAACAAGGGGGCAGATTATTATCTGAATGGGGTTAGGTTAGGTAAGGGGGAGGTGCAGCGAGACCTGGGTGTCCTTGTACACCGGTCACTGAAAGTTGGCTTACAGGTACAGCAGTCAGTGAAGAAAGCTAATGGAATGTTGGCCTTCATAACAAGAGGATTTCAGTATAGGAGTAAAGAGGTTCTTCTGCATTTGTATAGGGCTCTGGTGAGACCACATCTGGAGTATTGTGTACAGTTTTGGTCTCCTAATTTGAGGAAGGACATCCTTGTGATTGAGGCAGTGCAGCGTAGGTTCACGAGATTGATCCCTGGGATGGCGGGACTGTCATATGAGGAAAGATTGAAAAGACTAGGCTTGTATTCACTGGAGTTTAGAAGGATGAGGGGGGATCTTATAGAAACATATAAAATTATAAAAGGACTGGACAAGCTAGATGCTGGAAAAATGTTCCCAATGTTGGGTGAGTCCAGAACCAGGGGCCACAGTCTTAGAATATAGGGGAGGTCATTTAAGACTGAGGTGAGAAAAAACTTTTTCACCCAGAGAGTTGTGAATTTATGGAATTCCCTGCCACAGAGGGCAGTGGAGGCCAAATCACTAGTGGAGTCAGGGGATATGGGGAGAAGGCAGGCACGGGTTATTGATTGGGGACGATCAGCCATGATCACAATGAATGGCGGTGCTGGCTCGAAGGGCCGAATGGCCTTTCTCCTGCACCTATTTTCTATGTTTCTATGTTTCTATGTTAAGATAGTGTATGACTTTGAGAGGATCCCACGGGGGGAGGGGGGGGGATGCCTTTACGCTGCTGCCCTAATCCATCTTTGTATGAGATGTAATGGGTTCGGAAGGTGATGTCAGAATGGCCTGTGGGAGGAACTACAGTGCATTTTGTAGATGATACACTGTGCATTGCAGCGGGATGGGATTGGAGAGTATTCAGTCACATTCCTCACGTGGACTTTATGTATGGTGGAAAAGCTTTGGATATCATGATGAGGCAGCTTCCATCATTTGTTGATAATTGGGGAAGATTGGTTGCACAGTGATTCGCTTTTTGTGAACAGGACTAACCTGGGGAATGTTTCACAGCAATTATTGTAGCTGTATTACAATAGCTTGGCTTGACATTCAGCTATTTATAGAGTGGAGGTATTTGGTACAGCAGCTGGAATGCTGTCTGATCCCAGGGCTATTGGAGGCCTATAAATAGAAGGATACAGTTCATAAAGGAAATGTTGCTGAGCTAGCCATATGCCATGCTGAAGGCAGTTAGACACACTTCCTTTATAGCACTTCGTTCTGTCTTCAGTATAAAGCAGCATCTGCAGTTCCTTTCTATACACCTCCTTTATCTTTATTTGTGCTGTTAATTACATCTATCTTTATTGAAGCATTAATATTTGATACCTTTAATTTTAATTTTTACAAATTTTATTACTATTATCTTTGTGCCATCATTGTAACTGGACTACAATAGCATTTGTCTGGGAAAATTAGGTTGTGAGGTGCCATTATATCAGAGCTACGGAGCCATTTTGCTTCAAGGTCCCCGATGAAATCACTGGCCTACATTTTGATAATATGTGCTACTCAGCCAATTGCAAAGGACAGCAGTGCATGACCAATACTTGCTGGCCAAAAATGCGTCAATTTGTAACATCAATTCTTGGAAAAACTTGATTTGACATCAATCCTACAAAATTGGCCTATTAGAATACACTAAACATTATAATATGTTCATCAAAAGGGCCTGTCCCACTTACGCAATTTTTTCGGCGACTGCCGGCACCCGACATAGTCGCAGCAGGTCGCCAAAAATGTTCAACATGTTGAAAATCCAGCGGCAACCAGAAAAAGGTACGACTCTTTGGGCGACTACTCACGACCATACAGACTATTTTACCGACCACTCACGACCATACAGACCAAAAGAGTCGTACCTTTTTCTGGTCGCCGCTGGATTTTCAACATATTGAACATTTTCGGCGGCCTGCTGCGACTATGACGGTTGCCGGCAGTCGCCGAAAAAATCGCGTAAGTGGGATAGGCCCTATAGGAACCCAACTGCTTAGCACCAGGGCATGTGCCCAACTCCCAGTCTCAGCAACACTGATTGTTCTGTGGCCACTAATCACCACCTAATGAGATCCTCAATGATCCTGAATACTTAAGCAATTGCTATACCCTCACTGTTTTCTTGATTCAAACCAACTAATTTACCGCAGCTCCAGGTATTCTCTTCACCTGTACAGTGGGTCAGTAGAAGACTGTGAATTGTTTGAAGACTTTAAAACAGAAATATATTATCTTTGCACATCCACTCCTTTTTTGATAGTACTATAATAATTAATTTAAATCAATAACATTGTTGTTATTTTCTACCTGTCAACGTGTTTCGCCAGTAGTCAGAACAGAGTCATAGTCATGGAGAGATACAGCACAGGAACATGCTGGAACAACCCATTTCAGAATCCAGTTCCTGAATGATTTCAAACTTTTCATCTGTATTTATTTTGGTTGGCTCAATGTCACCTACCATAACAAGCACATGCCACCAGCAGCGGGATGCCCTCATTTACAGTATAGGTCTCTGAATACTCTACTGGTATGCGGCTTGATTGTATTCATGTATAATAAAAAAAGCTTTTCACTGTATCTCGGTACATGTGACAATAATAAACAGCACCAATAAATGTAAGTCAACTCTTTAAAGAAGCTCAAACCATTTCTGGTTGTAATTATGTAAAGGAGCTTTTCCCGATCACACTCTGTAATTGACAGTCTTCAATTACAGAATTCACAGTCTGAAGAAGGTCTTGGCCCGAAACTTCACCCATTCCTTCTCTCCAGAGATGCTGCCTGTCCCGCTGAGTTACTCTAGCATTTTGTGTCTATCTTCGATTTAACCCAGCATCTGCAGTTCTTTCCTACACACTCTATAATTATCTTTTTGCTTCTTGGTAGTAATTAATGAGAACAGAAAAAAATGGGATAGATTTTCAGTGGGGCAATGGGGACAGATATAACATGCTGTAATGTACAATTTCAATCTTAACATATGAATCAACTAAGAGGGCAGCACATATACTATGACCAACATGCAAGCATTTAGTGGCTCAAAAAAATTGGTTGGCCTTTCATATTTTTCACAATATCTACTAATTCTACTAAATTCTGTCCTAAATGGTGCTTCTTACCAATCCATAAATTAATACTCATTCGGATTGGAAGGCTATGGTATGGGAGCTGGGCACTAATGCTTTATAATAGGTTTAATTGCCAGTAGAGTGACTCAACTTCTTTTAAAATAATGCATAAACATTTTAGTTTTATGCATTCAAATTTGTAGTGTTGTTGTGGGTGATTCTTCAGTAAGTGTCAAATTTGAAGTTTCTGGAAACCCGATTATAAAACTTAAATTTTTGCAACTATGAATGTTGTGTCACATAGATGAACATCTCTACAATGGGAAAATATGTTTGGCGCAATCTTTTAGAAAATTTACTTTATTTTTTCCTCTTCTTTTTCCAGGTTGCATTCAGTCATATCCAAAGCATTTTTATGATGAACAACACTAAAATATAACTGATTAAGAATATAAAATCAAATTTTTGTCGCAGTCAAATTATAATCTTCCTCAAATAAACCACCAAAAAAATACTTTTTCAGTCGAACGCACTGACCCTAACCCTAGCCCTAGCCCTAGTCCTAGCCCTAGCCCTAGTCCTAACCCTAGCCCTAACCCTAGCCCTAACCATAACCCTTGCCCTAACCCTGGCCCTAACCCTAACCCTAACCCTATCAAGAATTGAGGAATATTTTTAAGGGTGATAAATATTTTAATTATTAATACCTACCATTAAAAAGTATTTTCATTTCAGATAGATCCCCCATTAAATAAATATGGCTACTTGAAATTTCACAAGAAACCATCGGGATATGCAGTTTCCGGGGGGTGGGGGGCATCGAACATCGGGAAAAGAATGAAAAAATAACACTTTATTCATTTAGGGTTTAATCTTTATTGATGAGTATTATGTTTATTAACAATATAGAAAAAGAAGAAATGGGATAGAATTATGGATTTTCCTTATATACAGCATCAAAGTAGCGGGACACCAAAGTAGACAGTTACTGAAGAATCACCCTTGTACAAACGTTCCTTCCGCACCATGGCCTGATTAAGAATATGGAGGTGGCATCCAACGAGGAAACAAGGAAGGATGGTTTGAAGTGCATGTTGGGAACACAGCAACTGAGAATGGAACCTGTAATCACAACACGTGAATCAATTACTTTTGCCTTCTGTTAGAAATTCTCATATCAGGGAAACTTATTGGGAGAAAGATGAAACGCAATGTCTTTGGATCAACAAATGCCTTGAAAGCTTTCTATTTGATAGTTCATCAAACCTTTCCAACTGACAGTTCATCTCTGCGGTTAGACTGCTGCAAACGATCATCATTGTTATCAAGTGCTTTTCATTTTTTAGCAGATCAAGTGAAACTGCACTCAGTGGCGAGAGAAAATGATTCAGCACATTGGATTAATTTGATACAACATAAGCATTTTCACAATGTGCTCTGTTTTCAAATCAAATTTGTTTTGATGCATTAGCTCAGAAGGACTGAGCCTTTTAGTAGAATAGGATCTATCTGAGGGTAAGATGCAGTTAAGTGCTTTGACAATCACTGGGATTTATAGATGAGCAAGGGGAGGGGTGTTTTGTCGAGGTTACCTAAAGTTGGAGGATTCAATGTTCATACCGTTAGGTTGTGAGCCACCCAAGCTGGATATGTTGTTATTTCTCTGGTTTGCATGTGGGCTCACTCTGGCAATGGAGGAGACCCAGGACAGAAAGGTCAGTATCGAGAGCAGGAGAGCAGCAGGAATCTAGAATAGGGGAGTTAAAATGGTTAAAGACTGGGAGTTCCTGCAGACCATAGCAGGCCAAGTGCAAGTGTTCAGTGAACATTGACTGTGTAAAGTTTGGGTGCAGGCAGTTTTAGGTTTGCAGTTTAGTTTATTCAGTTTCAGTTTAGTTTATTGTCACGTGTACCGTGGTACAGTGAAAAGCTTTTGTTGCATGCTAACCAGCCGGTGGAAAGACAATACATGATTACAAAGACAATACATGATTACAATTGAGCCATCTGCAAATAACTTTTAGTGCAAGGTACAGCCAATAAAGTCTGATCAAAGATAGTCCAAGGGTCACCGATGAGGTAGATGGTAGTTCAGAACTGCTTCCTGGTTGCGGTAAGATGGTTCAGTTGCCTGATAACAGCTGAGACAAAACTGTTGCTTAATCTGGAGGTGTGTGTTTTCACACTTCTATACCTTTTGCCCAATGGGAGAGGGGAGAAGAGGGAGTGGCCAGAGTGCGACTCATCCTTGATTATGCAGTTGGCCTTGCTGAGGCAGCGTGAGGTATAAATGGAGTCAATAGGAAGGTTGGTTTGTGTGATGGTCTGGGCTGCATCCACAATTCGCTGCAATTTCTTGCGGTCTTGGATGGAGCAGTTCCCAAACCAAGCTGTGATGCATCCCGATAAAATGCTTTTTACGGCGCAACTGTAGAAGTTGGTGAGGGTTATTGGAGACATTCTTAAGCCTTCTTAGGAAGTAGAGGCGTCGGTGTACTCTTTTGGTCGTTGCTTCAATATGGGGTGGTCTAGGACAAGTCGTTGGTGATATTTACTCCTAGGAATTTGAAGTTTTCAACCATCTCCACCATTAATACAAACCGGGCTATGTGTACTGCTGGCCTTTCTGAAGTCGATCACTATCTCCTTTGTCTTGCTGACATTGATAGAAAGGTTGTTGTCTCAACATCAGGACATGAGATTCTCAATCTCCTTCCTGTACTCCGAGGTCTAACAAGAACAAAACTGTTAAATCTCCTCAAGATAATTCTACTTTGAAGAAGTTCATCTCTCTTCGACGGGAGTTCTGTGAGACCCTCTCCCACTGCCCCCCCTCTGTGATTCCCTGGTGCTCTCCTGTGCTTCAACCATGTTCAGACCCAGGCTCAACAAACTGCCAATCGAACCCCCCCTCCCATGTATCCACCTATTACATGCCAGGCTTTCTCACGCCACCACCACTTTTCCAGCTTTCTTCCCCCTTCTGCAATCATTTCGAAGAAGGGTCCCGACATGAAACATCACCTGCCCATTCCTTCCACAGATGCTGCAGATACATCGTGTCCGGCAGCAATTAGCGTTTTACCTAATAGATAAAAGACACAATTAGACACAAGGAACTGCTGATGCTGGGGTAACTCAGCGGATCAGGTGGCATTTCTGGAGAACATGGACAGGTGGCGTTTTGGGTCGGGCCCCTTTGTCAGACTGATTGTGGGGGAGGAAGTGGGAAGCATGGGGGCAAGTGATGGGTGGATCAAGGCAGGAGTTTAATGAAATGGTTTTCTGAGTGTATGCTTGGTCTCAGTGATGTACAGGAGGCTACATTGGGAACTGAATGCAGTAGATGATGGTGGAGGAGGTGCATGTGAACTCTGTCTCACCTGGAAGGACTGCTGGGGTCCCCTGGATGGAAGTGTGGAGGGGGTATAGGGATAGGTGTTGCATCTCCTGCAGTTGCAGTGGAAAGAGATGAGTGAAGCAAGGAGTTGCGGAGTGAGCGGTCTGGAAACAGGTTCCTCATAGCATCCACTCAACTTCCTCATTGGCAGACCTCAATAGGTATGGAATGGCAACAACACCTCCTTCTTGCGGACCATCAGACAGGGGCACCTCGAATCTGCATGCCCAGTCACCTGGTCTCCCCACTCAATACCCATGACTGTAGCCAGACACAGCTCCAATGCCAGCTTTAAATTTACCAACAATGGTACCATTTAAGTGTGTTTAGTTTAGTGTGTCAGCTAGGAAACAGGCTCTTTGGCCCACCGTATCCACGCCGACCAGCATCCCCATACACTAACACTAGCCTACACACACTAGGGATAATTCACAATTTTACCAAGCAATTAGCCTACAAACCTGTATGTCTTCGGAGTGTGGGAGGAACCAATTGTTATGGGTAATAATGAGTCTGAAGGTCCAAGGGACCATGCATTATATTCATTGGAGGGCTGTCAGTGGAAAGTCAAGAGCTTCAAGTTCAAGCCTGTACACATCTCTGATGAATAGTCCTGTGCCCAGTACATGGATGCAATCACAAAGAAAGCTTCTCCATGCCTTTATTCCTCAGAGGTTTGAGGAGGGTCAGTATGTCACTGTATACTCTACTATAAAACTCGGGATCAATTGTAGAAGGTGGAAGCCAGCAAAGTGAAGATGTTGAATTATTCAGTTTAATATTGGATCATGGAACAACAAGTACTCAAATATAAATTGCGGTACAAAATATGAAATTACTTCTCTCAGAGAAACAAATCGAGAACATATTGTTAGCTATGTTTAGTTGAAAGATGACCTTGTTCATAGGCCTTGTTCTGAATGAGACTTTAACAAGGTAGGGTACAGACATCAAGAGTTTCCTTCATGTGATTTCATGGAAAAGACGCAAGTCCCAATAGTCCTGCATTAGCTACATGATACAACATCTAAATAGTTAATGTAGCCCTATGGAATATTTTGCAGTGGCACAAACAAAACGGACCATAGAGGAACTGAAGTGGGCAAAAGGCAGAATGTCAAATTCCTTTTCAGAACTTTGCTAAGACCAATAATAAAATAGATATGGTTTTTAGGCAGAAAAGAATGAAGAGAAAACATTTTACCAGATTATTTTATTTGTATTATAAAAGGTTTTGGGGCTTCCTGGCATTACCTAAACATACGGAACAAATTCACCATATAGGCACCTCCTTCCCCTCTACACCAACACCTCTGCCCTCAACAGAAATGGACTGGGACATTTTACACTGCCACTTATGCATGGCCATTGGTATATGTATAGTCATTGGCTGAAGATAGACACAAAATGCTGGAGTAACTCAGCGGGGCAGGCAGCATCTCTGGAGAGAAGGAATGGCTGTCATTGGCAATCTCATTGGGGAAAAGGGGAAGAAAACTGGGATCAAACTTCAAGGCTTTTGTGAGTCTTATATCTTCTGTGAAGAAGAAACTGTTAATATTTGAAGTCCAAGATAATTCATCACAAGTGGGAAAGTTAAAGATGGAAAGATTTGTTAATATTGCAAAAGCTCAATGTTGACCTAATCTATTTGGAATATCAATTATTTTAACCTTGTAAGTTGTATTTCTAGTATGAACTCATTTTTCTGTCACCTGGTATATCAGATTTGATTTTTTTGTCCTCCAACGTATATCTTCCACAGACACACTTTTCATTATCGATTAACTTTCTCACTTTCTCTCAGCCAGCAGAAAGCCTCATCTATTGTATTTTCAGCATTTCCTGGTCCCCATCCCATCACTGATCTTTCCCTTTGTTCTCTCCTCCATCTCCTTTCTCTGCAATTTATTTTATTTTTAAATCTTTAGCTTTTCCTACTTATGAGAACCGGTCAGAACCTGAGGTGTTAATTCCACCCTATTTCTCCCTCCATAGATGCAGACTGCCCTGCCCAGTCTATCCAACATTTTTTTTAACATTCTTCGATTCCAACATCAACAGTTTTTCACTTTTGGGTGAACCTCCTCTCTTTCTCATGATTGTAGGTGGGATTGTAAAGTCAAATGCAGACTTATAGGTTAACAAAGCAGATGGATATCTTCTGTTATAAATGCAGTGCAAAATATCTATGAGTAGCGAAAGTCATGGTCAATTGTGGCCTGACACTTGGTTATCCTTCTGAAAGACAGTTTGCAGTGATGACCAAAGGACAGTTGCAAAAAGTAGACCTTCCCATAGAACCACGTGGAACCATTGGAATTACAGAAGCCATCAAAAAATAGGCTTCTATGTATTTCTGGCTTACTCTTTTAATGGCTTGTCGACACAGACTTGTAACAAAGGTGCTGTTTGTTGTCATCTTGGCATGCCAATCTCCACTTTTCACGAAGGCTGCTGATTTCCAAGCATCTGAATCTTTGTTCTTTCATCTATGCTTTCTCTTTTGCAACACATTTGTGTAGTTGTCACCATCTGTTTTAATTTGACTTACATTGCAGCCTTTCCTTCTTTCTTGTGTATTAATCACAAATCAGTCTGATTAGGCAAGGAGTTGTGATAATATACAAATTTATTTGAGGAGAAAGCTGAACCCAATTTGATATGCATTGTCTTGCATTTAGCGAAGTTTAAGGGCCTGTCCCACTGCGGCGACCTAATTTGCGAGTGTAGAAGAGTTAGCCCTCAAATCATACTCGCAGCATGGTCAACACAAGGTCCTAGGAGGTCTTTATAACTCTCCTTCATGCTCAAGAGTAGTCCCCACGTACTCGAGGCCTCAGATAGGTCGCAGCGTTTTTTCAGCAAGCTGAAAAATACCCGCGAGTAAAAAAAGGTCGCCATGGAAAAAAATCAATATTTTTTTATTCGTAGGTTTAGTCGAGGTAGGTCGTAGTAGGTCGTAATGCTATCGTAGGAAATCAAAGGCAATCGAAGATAATCAAAGGTAGTCGAAGGTAAAGCTAGTTGAGAAAATAAAGGTAAGTAAACGACCGGTAATGTTAAATGCCCGCGAAGCTTTATTGAAAGTTGTCCGGCTTCTTAAAAGTGTCTCCACTCCTTCTCCCCCCCTTCTCCCCTCCTTCTCTCCCCTTCTCTCCCCCTCTCTCCCGTTCTCTCCCCCTCTATCCCCTTCTCCCCCCCCCCCAAGGTTTCCATGAGTCACGAGAGGTTTTGGTCACTCGCCTTGAAACCCTCGACCGAAGCGTGAGCTGCATCTACCGACCAAAGATCCTATAGGATCTTTGCTACCGACCGCACACACACACACACAAACACATCGCGAAGGTGGGGGCCAGGGACAGCGGAGGCGCGTTGTCTGCGAGATGAAGAGGAAGGTAAACGGCTGCCACAGAGCAGGGTAAGTCCTTTAGAGAGCGCGGGAGGGGGGAGAGAAGGAGAGAGAAGGGGAAGAGAAGGGGAGAGAGAAGGGGGTAGTAGGGGGGAGAAGTGGGGAGAGAAGGAGTGGAGACAGTTTTAAGAAGTTTAATAAAGTTAGCGGGCATTTTACCTTCTGGTGAGACTTTCTTCGTCGTGAAACTCCAATGAGCCAATCAAAGTGGCCGGTCAGCGAAGGAGATTGCCTTTGACTGCCTGTAAGTAAATCGCAACCCCACTCTACTGGCTTTGACCAAACGGCAACCTATTTTTAGTCGAGGCCGGTTTTGATTTTGATGAAACAATCAAAGGAACAGAAAAAGCCTCGACCACGCGGAAACCACTTTCGACCATTAGGGAGAGTGACCAAAACCTCCAGGAACCTCATGGAACCTTGGGTTGGGCGCAAGGTCACCAGAGGTTTCCGTTCAGGTTTCCTAAGTGGTACAGGGGCATTACCGTAACTGTGCCAGCCATCTTTTACCTTTCTGTTCATCGCGGGTGTGAATTTCAAACAGTGCTCCCCCGCTTTTTCTCTCTCTCTCTGTGTGTGTGTGTGTGTGTGTGTGTGTGTGTGTGTGTGTGTGTGTGTGTGTGTGTGTGTGTGTGTGTGTGTGTGTGTGTGTGTGTGTGGTGCGCGCGTGTGCGTGCGTGCGTGCGCGTGTGCGTGTGTGTGTGTAGATTGTCGATGTGGCTCGCGGTTTCATCGCTGACGGTCGATCCAGCTCGAGGTTTTTCTGGCGAGTGCCCTCGAGCTTGAAGGTCGAACACAGTCGCTGAAAAGTCACATTAGTGGGACAGGCCCTTTACATTTTAAAGGTTATTAAGACAATGCATAGTAAATTATAATAGATAACAAAAAAATCACTCAAACATTTTGAAGACTGCTTCAATTATATAACAAAACCTATATTTTAAGTTTACATTTTTAAAAGACAGTGCAAGATTTAAGCAACTCTGGGGCGGATGGTGGTGCAGCGGTACAGTTGCTGCCTTACAGTGCTAAACACCTGGGTTTGATGCAGACTACAGGTGCTAATTCTATGGAGTTTGTATGTTCTCCCCTTGACCTCGTGGTTTTCCCCAGGTGCTCCGGTTTCCACCTACACTCCCAGGACGTACACATTTGTAGGTTCATTGGCTTTGGTAAAGATTGTAAAGTGTCCCTAGTGTGTAGGATAGTGCTAGTGTGCGGGGTGATTGCTGATCGGCGTGGACTCGGTGGGCCGAAGGGCCTGTTTCCGCTTTGTATCTCCAAACTAAACTAAACTTTACAAATGATCAACTTTACAAAGGGAATTAATAAACTTTTTAGCAGATATTGATTGTATTATTTGCTTCACTAAATGTACAAGAATTTAAAAAAATCAGAAAATTAGATTTGATCATTCAAATGAATCACAATAAAATGGCAACCATAGACAAAACATAAAAGTTACTGGATCTGTTCATTAAACTGCATTGGTAGAAAATAAATGGATTGGAATCCTCAAGAGAAAAGATAAGGAATCCACTAGCTCTTACAGCAATAAAATATATTTGATTTGTGAATTCCATTAATGTATGCAAATCATATTGGTCATGACTCATTTCACTTTGAAATAACAGACAGCAGTTGATATATTGACCAACAATGTGAGAAACAGTTCATTTAGGAAACATTTCGGACCTGAAGCTATTGTATAAGGAAGTAAAACGCAAAGTCCAAAAGTTAATTATCTGTGGTTTGGTTTAAAAAATTAAAGCCTGCTTATCCACCACGTTCTTATTAGAGAGAGGGATGGAGGCTGAGACTATATTCATTACAAGGCAATCAATAGCTGGCAAACTTCTTAACACAAATTGAGCCCACGAGCATCTGTGCTATTGCATATACATTGTCTGTAAGATGTTTTTAGTCCCCTGCCAAATACTAGCAGCAGTGACTGGAAGTATTCTTGTATATATTATTCACTGCCAGAAACTTAGCCAGCTTCTTTATGTAAAGTAATGGTAGGCAAAAGAATAGCAAGAGAAAATTTATGGAATAAGTCGTTAGTCTCTAGGAGGTTTAAAGATGCCATTGAGCTGGAAAGAGTACAGGAAGGATTTACGAGAATGTTGCCAGGACTCGAGGGCCTGAGCTGTAGCGAATGGTTGGGCAGGTTAGGACTGTATTTCTTGGAGCGCAGGAAGCTAAGGGTAAACAGAAACATAGAAAATAGGTGCAGGAGTAGGCCATTCGGCCCTTCGAGCCAGCACCACCATTCAATATGATCATGGCTAATCATTCAAAATCAGTACCCCATTCCTGCTTTCTCCCATATCCCTTGATTCCTAGCCCTAAGAGCTATTGTATATCTAAAGGCTCTGTCTTACCTGTTTGCGGTCATCGGCGGTGAAGCGCGGCGTCGCCGGTAGTGAGGACCGCGCGGCAACGGCGAGAGCATCGAGCCTATCCACCGGAGCGCCGCACGGATGCTGCGCGGGGGCCGAGTTAATTCAAACACGGCGGGTCCCACGTGCTTGCGGTAAGTAAAAAAAGGGCGGGCCGACTGCAATGACGTCGGCCCGCCGCACGTGACTCACCAGCGGCAGCTGTGGCGGCGGCCATCCTGATCGCGGCGCTGTAGCGGTGGCTGTGCCTGCGGCCGTGCAGCACACGTGCGTCACTGGCGGCGGCACGTGCCTCACTGGCGGAGGCTGTGGCAGTGGAGGTTTGATGCACGGCGCTCGAGCCACACTGGCGGCGGCCCGTGCGAGCGGCCGTGCCGCACTTGTGCATCACTGGTGGAGGTTGTGCGGTGAGTATTTTGTTTTCGACATTGTCGATTTTATTTTAGCACCGCGCGTTGTTGGGAACACCGCCGCACGGCCCGGGAATTGTACGTTCTCACGAGTGTGCGGTCTATGGCGGCAGATTCTTCCCGTTTCGCCGCCAATGACCGCAGACTCGTGAGACGGGCCTTTTACTCTTTCTCGAATACAAAGTAACCTTATAGAGGTGTATAAAATGATGATGGGAATACATAGGGCGAAAGTACAGTTGTTTTTCCAGAGTAGGGGAATCAAGAGCTAGAGGGCATCGGTTTAAGGGTGAGAGGGAAAGATGTAGAACATAGAACAGCATAGAAACGGACTCTTTGGTCCACAATGTTTGTGCAGAACATGATGCTAAGTTAAACTGATGTCATCTGACTGAACATGATCCATTTTTCTCTATCGCCTGCATTTCAATGTGCCTATCCAAAAGCCTCTTAAACACCACGACTGTATTTGCCTCCACTACCACCCCTGGCAATACATTCCAGGCCCCACTACTCTCTGTGTCAAAAAACCTCTCCCTCATATCTCCTCTAAATAGGGACGCAGGTGGCAACTTTTCACACTAAGGATGGTGGGTATATGGAACAAACTGCGAGAGGAAGTAGCTGAGGTATGTACAATTACCACATTTAAAAGCCATTTGGACAGATACATGGACTGGAAGGATTTAAGGGATACTAGACTAAGTGGGACCCTTTGGGTCCCTGCCAAATGGGAGGCCTGGTCCCCCAACGCAACCCGTTCCCCAACACAATATTCCACCACTCACTCATTCCCCCAACGCAACCCGTTCCCCCAACCCAATATTCCACTACTCACCCATAGCCCCCAACTGCGCAGGCGCAGCTCATTTCCTCTCATCCCCAAACACTCCCTCCCCATCCTCTTCATCCTCCCTCTTCTTTCCCCTCTCCACTTCCCCTCCCCATCCCTCCCTCACTTCCCTCACTCTCCTTTCTCCTACCCACAGTCCCTCCCTCCTCTCCCCTCCCTACTCCCTCCCATCCTTCTATCCCCCACCACCACCACTCCTCACCCCATATCCCCCCACTACCCCTCCTGACCTCCCCCACTGCCCTCCTCACCTGCCTACCTCCCCCACTCTCCCTCCTCACTTCCCCCACTTTCCCCCTTCTCCCTCCCTACCACCCCCTCTCCCTCATCCCCCCACTCTCCATCCTCACCTGCTGAGGTATTCCCCACTCCCTACCTCCCCCACTCCCTCTCCTCTCCATCTATTCACCCTCCTCCCCACTCTCCCTCCTCACGTCCCCCACTATCCCCTAACTTCCTCCCTACCCCCTCGCCTCCCTCAATCCACCAACACTCCCTCCTCACTTCCCCAGGATCTCAAGGTTGCAACCTTTGGCCTCAGAGCCAGCCTCAGCACCCAGGCCCCGGGTCGTCAGCACCCAGGCCCAGGATTGTCGGCGCCCGCAGATGCAGCCCCACTCGATCTCCACCCGGCAGAAAGTTTGTGATGCACACTCTGCTCACTCCACTCCTTCAGCTTTATTCTCCTCGTCAGATGAGGCCGGTGAATGACAGCGGACGCGGCCAATCAGTGCGGCGATGGTGCAGGATGGGGCGTCGCCATCCCGGCCGTGGCAGCGACTGACAGGGGAGGAGACCAATCTACATGGCAGTGACTGACAGGAGAGGAGTCAATCTGTGCATGCGTGACTTTTAAGATTTTTAAACCTTAATAACTTTTAAAATATACCATTGATTGTCTACTTCGTCTTCTTCTTGCGAATGAAACATAAACCAAAGGAATAGTTAGATCTCAAGCCGGGTGTTGAGCAGCCATCGATTGTAACAAAACTTGTTGGACTTGCAGCACAGGAGAATGGTGAGTAAGGTGGCAAAAATTCGTAGCGCTATCGTGTACCGTTTCTGCACAGAGGAAAACCATGCAAACCAGAAGATAACAAGATCAGAGTTTTAGTTATATACTAGACTAAGTGGGACCCGTTGCGTACCACTTCAAGCAGGGTGTAAGGCCACCAAATTCAAGTGCAGTTTCATACCACTTCAAGCAGGTTGCAAGGCCACCAAATTCAAGTGCAGTTTCATACCATTTCAAGCAGGCGCAAGGCCACCAAATTCAAATGCAGTTTCATACCATTTCATGCAGGGTGCAGGGGTACCAAATTCAAATGCAGTTTCATACCATTTCATGCAGAGTGCAAGGGCGCCACATTCAAATGCAGTTTCATACCATTTCAAACAGGGTGAAAGCACTATAAAACCACACAAAACACCACATAAACACCACACTCACATTTCAGTAGACATTCAGTGTGTTCAGTTGATTCACAGCTCAGACAGAGTTGTGACCTCTCCCTCCCCATCTTGCAGTGTCTTAGCCACACCCACACTTCCGGGTTTATAATCCCTCCACCCTCCCACCAGAAGGGGCATGGCCTTCATGGCGTGATTGACAGGAGAGAGATCTCAAAAAATTTTAAACACTAAAAACACTTTTATTTTTCATTGATGGGAAGAATCCTCTGCACCTGATGAACGGAGGGGACTGAGTAAGATGGACAAAAATCACAGCCGTAAGTGGTAGCGTTTTATCTAAAATCAATATACAGTGCAAACAGGAAGTTGTCAAGTTTAGACTTTTTAATCATGCTTTATTTCGAATCAACCACCACCAACAACCATTTGCTGTGCTTTATTTCGAACCAACCACCACCAACAGACATTTGCTGTGCTTCACTTCGAACCAACCACCACATTTTCATTTTCCAACCACATTAAGGGCACTGAAGGTCAGTAAAACCACACTCACAGTTTAGTAGACATGTATTCAGTGTTATTCACAGCTCAGACTGAGAGACGTGACCCTCTCGCTTCCCCCATCTTGCAGACACTGACTGAGGCACTCAACACTTCCGGGTTTTATAATCCCCCCGGAAGGGGCGTGGCCTTCAGGAGAGAGAATCTCACAGTTTTTTAAACACTAATAACTCTTTTATTTTTAATCGATGGAAAAATCCTCTTGTCTTGCACAGCGGAGGGGGACTGAGTAATATGGCCAAACTCACAGCCGTAAGTGGCAGCGTTTTTCTAAAATCAATATACAGAACAACAGAAAGTGGTCAAGATCAGACTTTTCAGACTTTTAGTAATATAGATATTGGAATATATTGGAATATTCTCCTCGCTGTGGGCCGCATCCTCCGGCGGTTGCGGCTGCGGCTGTGGCCACGCAACTCCAGGCAATGCTGGACGATGCGGGCTCCGCCGGTGATAGACAGCGGACATGACCAATCAGTGCGGCGATGGTGCATGAAGGAATGTTGCTATCCTGACCATGGCTATGACTGACATGAGAGGACCAATCTGTGTGGCAGTGACTGACAGGAGAGGGAGACCAATCTGCGCATGCGCAGTTTTAAAGATTATTAAACCTTAATAACTTTAAAAATATACCATAGATTGGAACAAAACTTGCAGCACAAGAGAATGTTGAGTAAGCTGGCAAAAAATCATAGCGCTATCATGTACCATTTTTTGCGCAAATAGAAAAACCCACTGACTGAAATTTGTGCCTTCCACCACAGCGATGAATGCTGTGGTGTATGTTTTTGTGTTACGTTTTTATTGTGTATTGTGTGTTCTTTTTTATTTTACCGCTGCTGGCAAGTTCATTTCACTGCACTTCATTGTGTATGTGACGAATAAATCTGACTATTGACTATTGACTAACTAGAAGATAACAAGATCAGAGTTTTAGTTATATATACTAGACCAAGTGGGACCCATATAAAGATAGATAGATGGGCCAATTTCAGGAAAATGGGACCAGCTTAGATAGGGCATCTTGGTCAGCATGAGCAAATTAGGCCGAAAGGTCTGTTTCCGTGCTGTACGATTCTATGACTATGTTTTGTATGCTTCTTGTGGGTGATCTTAATACGTGTTTTGAAGTTGTAATGCAAATGTGAAAAAAAACAGTAATGCTAAAGACATAACTGTTAACAATCATTTTGCTGTTGATGTCTGCATCTTTGAAAATAGTAGAGGTGGTGGTGGTCAATTCACAGATAAATGTGAGTTGAGAAAAAATTGTATAGCATGTTGTTAATATATTTTGGATATTACTTTTCAATAAAAACATACCATCAAAAGAGATTAATTGGTCAATTTTAGTTTAGAAATATAGAGCGGGAACAGACCCTTCGGCCCACCGAGTCATAACTGACCAGCGAGTCCCACACATTAATACTATCCCACACACGCTAACGACAATTTACATTTATACTAAGCCAATTAACCTACAAACCCTGCATGCCTTTGGAGGTATGTCTCTTGTTTGCTGTTTATACAAATAAATGTTGCTACAATTTTCCGGTAACAACGAGTGACTATGTTTCAAAGGTAATTCAGTGCAGAGGCAGCTAAACTAGCAATGAAGAGGTTGGATCTAAGTCACTCAAGAAGTAATTGTGACTAAGTGTGGCATCAAACTTATTTGTCATTGGGAAGAAGCATTGTTAGAAGAGACTATGGAAATACTGATTGGCCATTTTCCAAGACAGAAAATACAGAATACAGCTTTTACCAAGATGTTTTGTTGAGATGATGCAGCAAGTTGCCAATCAGTGGAGCTTTTTCTGCAACTGTGAGTGGCTGATGATTGACAGATTGATTAAAATCCTAGGAGCTTCTCAAAGTACAGGAACAGGAGTCAATCTTTCAGCCCCTCAACCCTGTTCCATTAATCATTTAGATCATGGTTGATCTCTCGGTCAACAATGTACCAAATTTTGATCTATTGTTCTCCATATCCTTAATTAACAAAATAGATATTGGTCTTCTTTGTGACATATCTATTTGGCCAGGCTGCAGCATATTTTTGAGGAGAGCATTCCTGATTTCCATTACTTCAATTTCCATTGAAGAACTGCTTTCACGCTTCCCTGTCGAATGATGGATTTCCAATCTTATTCCTCCTTGTTTTGTGGAAATTATAGTGGAAATTGTAGTGCAATTTTTGCACAGTTGAATGCAGGGAATGATTGTAGTGTGGTGGGTAAATGAGAAAGATTTTTTGCTTGGATAGAAACTAGTACTAATCTCCTTGGTTTGTTGAGATGTAACATGATGGAGTGGTCAACATTGCTCCCAGGATGAAATTTAAAGCACATTAACAAGACTAGAAATCCCTGTATTGCAAGTTTTATTGTGGTCATTTGAGTTTTCTGGACAACAGAAAACCAACTCAATTAAGATACGGAAAAACAGATTGATGGAAATATTTCTCCAATATTAATTAATTCCCTATATAGGTACCCGTGGAATCAGAGTCCCCTGGGATCAAAAATTATTTCTGTCTGATGGTAGGACTCAAACCTTGCAACCTGCACAGGAGAACTTCTGAGCAAATGGGAGATAAACTCATCGTCCAGGCCAATTACAGGATGGGCTGAAAGGCACACACTGTTGAGTGGAGAGCTTTACTGTAGACTAGACCAAGGGGGGACCACTAGATATTATAATAATATCTTGATATTATATTAATATTATTCATTGACTCCTTTTACCCCTTCCCTGCCATATCTCGAGGGGCAGAGAAAGGGAGAGATTGAGAGGGGGGGGAGGTAGAGGGGGGAGAGAGGTGGAGGAGAGAGAGGGTGGAGAGAGGAAGAGTGAGAGGGGGAAGGGAGGAGGGGGAGGGGAGGGGAGGGGTGAGAGGGGGGGAGGGGGAGAGGTGAGGGGGAGAGGTGGGGAGGAAGGAAGGTTGAGGGGAGAGGGGGGGGGAAGGTGGGAGGGGATGAGTTGGGGTGGGGAGGGAAGGGGGAGGAGGGGGGGAGTGGGGGTGGAGGGGAGAGGGGGAGGGGGAGGGGATGGGGGAGGGGGTGGAGGGGAAGGGAGGGCAGGAGGGGGAGGGGGTGGAGATGGTGAGGGGGTGGAGGGGACGTGAGGAGGGGTGGAGGGGAGGGGGAGGGGGTTTAGGGGAGGGAGGGTGGGGGAGGGGTGATGAGGGGGAGAGAGAGGAGGGAGAGAGAGAGAGGAGGGGGAGAGAGAGAGAGGAGGGGGGGAGAGAGAGAGAGGGGGAGAGAGAGGATGGGGGGAGAGAGAAAGAGGAGGGGGGGAGAGAGAGAGGAGGGTGGGAGGGAGAGAGGAGGGGGGAGAGCAAGAGAGAGGAGGGGAGAGAGAGAGGAGGAGATGGAGAGGAGGTCGTCCCATGTGACGGCCGCCATGGCCACATTTCCAACGCTCTTCCCCGCGCCCGCGCTGTGATAACGACCGCCGCCGCTATGTTGTGGAACTTCAAGGAGCCCAGCGGAGCGCGCAGCACAACCTGACCACGTGTTCAGCGGCTTTAATCCAGAGCCCTGCGGGGTGGGGAGGGCAGCAGGGCCATGTAACTCACAGCTCGTGGAAAACAGTGGCCAGCAGGCTGCACGTTGAAAACTCTGCACAGCTGGCCGCGAGGAGCAGAGCCATTGTGACGTCATCAGCTCGCTTCAGCTCGTTAGATTTTTTAAAAGATCTCAGATTGGTGAAGAATTTGAAGATATAACTCGGGAAATAATAAATCAAATTTTCAGATGAGGTGATTTTCGACATCATGAAGTAACTCTCTACCGGAATATGTAAAAATTCACCGTTACCACATCTGGTTTTCGAGGAGATGTGAATCACACACAAGCAAATAATTAAATAAGTAAATATCCAAGATCAGAGTTTTATAAGTATACTAGACCAAGTGCAGACCCGTTGGGTCTGGACACCGAACGTGCGTTTGCGGGTGGGGGGGGGGGGGTGCTGTGGCGTCACAGTAACCACCCCCTTTGCTCAAAAGCACGGTTGCGGGGTGGGAATCTGGCACCCACGAACACACACACTCATAACAACCCTTGATATTATCTTAATTTTTTAATTTGATTCTTTTATCCCATCTCCACCCTATCCACTGACGAATAGCCCTCACCTCTCAGGTGCATCTGGAGGGGGGGGGCAGAGAGTGAAAATTTAATGTTAGAATTAAAAAAATTTGAAGAGGGGGAGGAGGAGGGTGGAGAGGAAGGGGGGAGAGGAAGGGGGGAGAGGAAGGGGGAGAGAGGAAGGGGTGCGAGGAAGGGGTGCGAGGAAGGGGTGCGAGGAAGGGGTGCGAGGAAGGGGGATAGAGAGGAGGGTGTGGAGAGAGTAAGGAGAGGATGTTGGAGATAGGTGAAGGGGGGTGTTTTGAGCTGGTGTTCATGAGTTAAGCTGCGGGCTGTGAAGAGAGAAGGGCAGAGAGAGAGAGAGAGGGGAGAGACAGAGAGACTGGTACACCCAAAAAAGGTGGTGAAATTCAGCGGGTGCAGCAGCATCTATGGAGCGAAGGAAATAGGCAATGTTTGTGGCCGAAACCCATCTTCAGACGTGTTTTGTTATGAAACATTGCCTATTTCCTTTGATCCAAAGATACTGCTGCATCCGCTGAGTTTATACTTCATTTTTTTGTTTACCTGGCTGCGGCTGCGGCATCACACTCACACTAACCACCCCCCAAACACACAGGCGGGGGGAGTGGGGGAGAGGGAGACGGGGTTGGGGAGAGGAGGGGAGGGGGAGAGAAGGAGACGGGGTGGGGAGAGAAGAGGGGAGGGAGGGGAGGGAAGAGGGGGACGGAGGGGAGAGGGGGAGGAGGAAAGGGGAGAGATTGGGGAGGGAGAGGAGATCAGGGTGGGTGAGAGGGAGGGTGAGGAGAGTTTGGAGTGGGAGGAGAGCGGGGAGGGCAGGAAGGGGGGAGAGGGGGGGGTGGGGATGAGGGGAAGGGGAGAGGAGTAGGGGGAAGAGAGGGAGAGAGGGAGGGTGGAGGGAGAGAGGTGGGGAGGGAGAGGGGAAGAGTGGGGAGTGCAGACCAAGTGCAGACCCGTTGGGTCTGGACACCGAACGTGTGTTTGGGGCGGGGGGCTGTGACGTCACACTAACCACCCGTTGGGTCTGTACCTCCAAAGCAGGGTTGCGGGGTGTGAATCTGGCACCCACAAACACACACACTCATCACACCCCTTGATATTATATTAATATTTTAAAGACAGAGAGACTGTTGGCGGGCTGTTTTCCCAACGCGCGTTTGCGGGAGGGGGGGTGGGCTGCGGCATCACACTCACACTAACCACCCCCCAAACTCACACTAACCACCCCCAAACACACTCGGGGGGATGGGGGGGAAGGAAGACGGGGTGGGGAGAGAAGAGGGGAGAGGGAGATGGGGTGGGGAGAGAAGAGGAGAGGGAGAGGGAGGAGGGAGAGGGAGGGTGGAGAGGAAGGGGGAGAGAGGAGAGGGGTGGAGAGAGGAAAGAGAGGATGGGGGAGAGAGGTGAAGGGGGGGGGTTGGAGCGGTCGTGCATGAGTCGAGTCGCGGGCTGTGAGGGAGAGAAGGGAGAGAGAGGAGAGAGTGAAAGGAGAGAGAGAAGTGGGAGAGAGAGAAGGGAGAGAGAGAGAGAGAGAGAGAAGGGAGGGAGAATGGAGAGAGAGATAAGGGAGAGAGAGAAGGGAGAGAGAGAGAAGGGAGAGAGAGAAAGGTGAGGGAGAGAATGGGGAGAGAGAATGGGGAGAGAGAGAGAGAGAGACCAAGTGCAGACCCGTTGGGTCTGGACACCGAACGTGCGTTTGGGGCGGGGGGCTGTGACGTCACACTAACCACCCGTTGGGTCTGTACCTCCAAAGCAGGGTTGCGGGGTGTGAATCTGGCACCCACAAACACACACACTCATCACACCCCTTGATATTATATTAATATTTTAATTTTCTTCTTTTATTCCATCTCCACCCTATCCACTGACGAATAGCCCTCACCTCTCAGGTACGTCTCGAGGGGGGGGGGGGGTGGTGCAGAGAGAGAAAATTTAATGTTAGAAAAAAAAATTGTGAGGTGGGGGAGGAGGAGGGTTGAGAGGAAGGGGGGTGAGGAAGGTGGGGAGAGAGGAGCGTGAGAGAGGAGAGGGGTGGAGAGAGGAAGAACAGGATGGGGAGAGAGGTGAAGGGGGTGGGTTGGAGCAGGCGTGCATGAGTTGAGTCGCGGGCTGTGAAGAGAGAAGGGCAGAGAGAGAGAGAGAGGGGAGAGACAGATAGACTGGTACACACAATAAAACTCGAGAAACACTGCGGGTGCAGCAGCATCTATGGAGTGAAGGAAATAGGCAATGCTTTTGGCGGAAACCCATCCTCAGACGGGTTTTCACGAAACGTTGTCTATTTCTTTTGATACATAGATGCTGCTGCACCCGCTGAGGTTATGAAGCATTTTTTTGTGTACCTTTGATTTTCAAGCATCTGCAGTTCTGTCTTAAAGACAGAGAGACTGTTGGCGGGCTGTTTTCCCAACGCGCGTTTGCGGGAGGGGGGGGGGGGGCTGCGGCATCACACTCACACTAACCACCCCCCAAACACAGGCGGGGGGAGGGGTGGAGAGGAAGACGGGATGGGGAGAGAAGAGGGCAGAGGGAGACGGGGTGGGGAGAGAAGAGGAGAGGGGGAGGGAGGGGAGAGGGGGAGGAGGAAAGGGGAGAAATTGGTGAGGGAGAAGAGAGCAGGGTGGGGGAGAGGGAGGGGGAGGAGAGTGGTAGGAGAGCGGGGAGGGCAGGAAGGGGGGAGAGGGGGGGAGGGGATGTTAGAGGTGGAGAGAGGGGATGTGGGGAAGGGGAGATGAGTAGGGGGAAGAGAGGGAGAGAAGGAGGGGGAGGGATAGAGGTGGGGGAGGGAGAGTGGAAGAGTGGGGAGTGAGAGAGAAGGGAGGGGGTGAGGGGTGGGGGAGGGGGTTGTGGAGGGAGATGGGGATGGGTTTGGGAGTTAAGTGGAAGAATGGGGAGGGAGATGGAGAGGTGTAGGGGGAGTGGTGGAAGTGGGAGAGAGGGAGGGGGAGAGGTGTAGGGGGAGTGGTTGAAGAGGGATAGCGGGGTAGGGGGAAGGGGACGGGGTGAGAGAGGGAAGGGGGATGTGGGAGAGAGTAATGGGGGTGGGAGGAGGAGGGGGGGTGAGAGGGAGAGGGGTGAGGAGAAGGGGATGGAGAGGGGGAGGAGAGAGGGGTGGGTAAGGCGAGGAGAAGGGTAGAGAGGTGTGGGGGAGGGTGGAGGGTGGCGACGGGGTTGGGAGAGAAGAGGGGGGGAGGGGGAGAGGGAGACGGGGTGGGGAGAGAAGAGGGGAGGGAGGGGAGGGAGGAGAGAGGGGGAGGAGGAAAGGGGAGAGATTGGTGAGGGAGAAGAGAGCAGGGTGGGGGAGAGGGACGGGGAGGAGAGTGGGGAGTGGGAGGAGAGCGGGGAAGGCAGGAAGGGGGAGGGGGGGAGGGGATGTTAGAGGTGGAGAGAGGGGATGAGGGGAAGGGGAGAGGAGTAGGGGGAAGAGAGGGAGGGGGGAGGGATAGAGGTGGGGGAGGGAGAGGGGAAGAGTGAGTGACGGGCAGAGGGGTAGCGGGGAGTGGTGCAAGAGAGAGGGGAAGGGGGTGGGGGGGAGATGGGGGTGAAGAGGGTGGTGGAGGGGGAAGAGAGGGTGTGGGAGGGGAGGGAGGGGGAGAGGAGAGAGGGGGGAGAGTGGGGAGGGAGAGTTGAAGTAGGAGGGGTAGGGACAGTCCATCTGTTACCCATTCCCTATCACCCCCAATCCTCTTTCTCTATTGCCACACACGTGACACAGGCTGCGGGGGTGGGGGGAGGGGCTTGGGCTGGGGCTGCTGCCAAGGCATATGTAAACGGATTCATTTCGATTTGTCACACGTGTCGTAGGGCGTCGCCGCATGTGTGGGGGTGATAGGGAATGGGGACATTTCAAAATGTTAAACAAACAGCTCTCAGCAATAGAATGTAAATGAAGGTTCCGTTTTGTGATGTCACAATGCCCAATGCTGCGGGGGTTGGGGGGGAGGGGCCGGGGCTTGGGTCGCTGCAAAGGCATATGTAAATGGATCCATTCCGATTGGACATCTGTGACCATTGTGCATTGTGACATCACACAACGGAATCTTTACTAACATTCTACGCCTGAGCTGTTTTTTTAAACATTTTGAAATGTTTGGTTTTGGGGGGGGAGAGGTATTTTATTTTAAAAAGCGTACGTAAACACGAAAAAATTTAATCAGGATCGTCTATTCATAAAGATAAACGTAACCTCTTTAGAAACGGTAAAAAATATCGGCGTTTCCGCGCGCCGCCCGGGCGCGGGGCGGTATCAAAGGCGGGAAAGTCAAGCAGAACGTTGGACGTACAGACGTACAGCCGTACAGACGGACGACAGCCAGAGAGTTTTATATAATAATAGATAGAAGATAGATAGATGACTGTTCTTTTGATTCAAACTCCATCTCCTCTTTGTAAACTGACATGTAAATATCCACTCCTGTTTCTTTTTAACCACTTTTATAAACAACATACTGAGGTCTCCCTTTTATACGAATAGAATGTAAGCTTATTTTTCCAAACTTCCCTCACTGTTTATCCTTTTTAGTCCAAGTGAATCTGTGCCGCCCTACTCTAAAGCCGATAAACCTTCCCAGAGATACTATAAAACTTTCCTGAGGTACTATCAACCTTTCCGGAGAAACTAGAAACATTTCCAGAGATTAGTTAGTTTAGTTTATTGTTACATGTACTGAGGTACAGTGAAAAACTTTTGTTGTGGGCTAACCAGTCAGTGGAAAGGACAATATATGATTACAATCGAGCCACTTACAGTGTACAGATAAAGCCAGTGAAGTCCGATCAAAGATAATCCAAGAGTCTCTGATGAAGTAAATAGTAGTTCAGGACTGTTCTCTAGTTGTGGTAGGATGGTTGGCTGAGGTGATATCAATCTTTCCTGAGGTACAATGCCCAGAAATAAGCTCAAATTTCTTAACTGGAATTCACCAAAGCTTGATTTGTCTAACATATATTACCCTTTTATATTGAAGATTTCTGCTGATAAAATGTACCATTTCGGTTTAAATCAATTTAAATGACCTATGAACCTATTCACTGGCTTTTAGTTTGTATGTGTGACCTGACTACCTGCTTCAGCGACTGACATATGTTACATCATGTCTTCTACAAGAGAGAGCTGTCAGTGAAAGCCTTGGAATGTGGCCTGGTGCTGTGCTGGCCTTGGCTGAAAAGTCTGAGGAAGGTGCGACTAGTGGTAGTGAGGCCTGAACTGGCTTTATATGTGAGTGTCTGTCATACGAGTGCTAAGTGCCAGCCAGGATTGATGGAGCATGTTGATAGTTAAATGATGAGAACATGCAATATGGAGAAAGGTGCCAGGCTGGTGATCCAAATGCTGGGGAGAAGACTTGTCAATATATACACACAAAGATTGACCATGCATGTGAAATCATTACCAATTTTTGTCTCAGTATCTTCATCTGTGAAATTTGTAACTGGCAATGTTCTCATTTGCTGAAAGACTTGCCTGGATTATTCTATAGCCTATCTTTGGAAGAGAACCATGTGTATTTCCTCCACCTTGTCAGCGAAGACCTCCAGAGGCCTGACTGAAAATCAGGCACCGTTGTCCCAACAATCTTGCCAAATTCATGGAATGACTTCAACTAGCAGTTACAGCTTAAAAGCATTTCCCAGTTTAAGAGATGTAGGCATGGGTCCAATTAAGTTATCTGTGCAGTGCAACAAGTTGTCCTAATATGCTATTTAGCAACATGAAAATATGAAAACAGAAAAAATATCCTAAAGCTATCCTATTATTATTTCCCAAAGCTCTGCTCATTCCTTTCCATTGATCCATCCACCTTCTGGCAGATCCCTTTGGTTAAAACCCATCAATGATTCCACAATTCACTAAATGTCCCCATAAATTGACAAATTCAGATGGACATGCAACTGCATTTAAAATATCCATATAATGTATATGTTACTTCTTGTTTGTGCAATGCCAATGAAGGTGCAATGAGATAACTCTATACATTTCTCTATACATGAGTTATCATGTAGTTATCAATGAGATAACTCTATACATTTCTTCTTTATCGATTCAGAACTAATCTCCTTGCAGAGAATGGTCAATAAAGGGTCCCCTTTGCATCTACTGGTTTGTCTCATATGAATTTGGGCTAGAGGTGTCTGCAAAGTATCCAATTCCTATCATATAAATGCATGAAGGAATGGGTGCAATTGGGTTTGAAATATGTAACTCTGTTTCTTGGATAGAAGCTTGAATTGAATTATTATGGGCCTGTCCCACAGGCGATTTTTCAGGCGACTGCCGGTGATTGTCAAGTCATAGCAGGTCGCTGAAAAACCGGCGACTGGAACGGCGAATGTCAGAGTGGAACACATACACACATCGCTTCTTTCACCAGCCAGTTATGCAGGTGGGGGACAGGGCAAGCGGCGGGAGCACTGTCTGAGTGAAATTCACATGGGAGCCAATGTGATACAGACACACACCACGATGAACAGGAAGGTTGGCGCTGTAATTAAGACGGTGAAGGTACGGTGTACGGGAAGGGTTACTTAAGTCCTTTAAAAGAGGGGGGAGAAGGGGTGATAAGGGGGGAGAAGGGGGGAGACGGGGTGGGGAGTAGGAGTGGAGACAACTTTTAAGAAGCCAGAGATAGGCTCGGCAGACATTAACATTACCGGTCGGTTATCCTTGGTTCTGAAACCTACTGTTTATGTTTTTTTCCCCCAATGAGCCAATGAAATTCACCGGTCAGCACCTGCCACAACCTACGACAACCTATGACAACCTACGACCACATGGCAACCCACTACCACTGCACCTGCCTATGTTGAAAAATTAGTGACGACCAGAATGAATCCGCGACTAGTTACGAGAATGCGGGAACTACTCACCACCATGCAGGCGACACCCCGGCAACCTCCAGCGAACATGTGGCAACCTTGTGGCGACCTCATAGTCTCCTGCAGTCGCCTAAAAAGTCACGTAAGTGGGACAGGCCCATTACAGTACTAATTTCCGCCGAAGATAATTGCTACAATCTTCCATATTGAGCAATATGAGGTCATATTAGAATAGATCGTAAATGGAGTTGATTGTTCCAAAGTTAAAGAAGGGATGTGAAATATACTGGTAAAATCAACTGGATTACAGAATATCTCTGTGAGGGGTGGAAGATTTCTAAGTGAAGTGGAATCAATCATAATAATATGATGAAGTGTTGATGGGAAGGCCTTTTAGGCTGAAAAAACTAACGGTTTCATGGTGATGAAGAGTGCTAATTGTGCTGCAAAGGGCATGCTCAACATTTCAAAGAAGGTAAGAGAAAACATTCATAAACATTCAAGATATGAAACAAAAATGGAAAATGTAAGAAATGCACAAGAGATTAGCCAGGTGCAGAGATAAAAATAATCATTATGACTTTGAGTATAATGAGAAATAACTGAAGGCTAGAAAGATTGCCCAGGTTCTTTGGGTTAAAAAGCTAATAGCATGCTTTGAATGGGGATGAGTGAAAACATATCTGTCACCAGCAAACTGCTGTCTTGGCGGTGAGCAGTTGTTTTATTCTATTTGTGTACTGCATTTGTTCATGACACAATGCACTTGAGTGAATTCGTTATTTAGTTCAATCTGCTGATTTGTCTTCAACTATTATGTACAGATAAGTTAACAATCATTTGATTTTTATGAACAAGAAGATAAATTAGTGTTGCTACCACACACAAAGACTCAATTGTAATGTTGCACAATGATATTGCCCATTTTTACTTGACAATGTGCCTTGCAATTTGTGCAATTTGTGTCTGATGCATGAGAAAATGAATACTTAATGCAATATCACATATTTATGTTAACAATTGAATTCAAAACCTTGTCCTACAAATGGGACTTAGTTTTGAAACAAATTCAACTGGAAAATAAATCAGGGTTTACTCTTCATTTTTGCATATCTAGATTTGTTGGTATTTTTATGGCAGTTTACTTCCTAATGGTTTGTGCAAGTTGTTACGTTATCATGATTTCATGTTGCCAATTACAACCAGCTTTCTATGGTTCAAAATTGTGCAGGATTCAGAGAACTAAAAGGCAGTGTTAGAATAGGCATTCAAATCTTTTAGGAAAAACCCCAAAGACTGAGAATTTATTGGAGATCCTGAAGAAGTCATAATTTGGGCATTTCACGTGATGTCCACATTTCAATAATGTATAGATGAAAAAAACCTGATGGCTGCTTCTAGCACTGGTGGAAGTTATTGCAAACAGGTACAATTAATGCCTGGTATTACTTAGGTGACAGTGATGAAAGGTGTGAATTTTGAATATAGCTATTTATTTGATATCCACCATTACGCCTGCTAGAAAACTCCAGAAAGAAATGTAATTGGCAAAGCCTCATAGTTTTTCCGGGTTTTTTTTGCTCCCTTTTGGCTGTAAACTGACTGATGATATATAGAAATCCGTTGAAGATTAGACCACTCCCCAGCCCGCCCCATCCCCAATCCATGAGACAAGAAAAAATGTTTAATTCCTTTATTTTGACTGCTATTCTTTTAAAATAACAGTTTTTAAAGAAGACTGTTATTCATCTATAGTAGAGTTGGCATTTTTGGAAACTGGTCATGGGAGTAATTATGATTGAATTGAACCCATTCTGAAGAAGGGTCTCGACCCAAAATATCACCTATTCATTACCTCCACAAATGTTGTCTGACCCGCTGAATTCCTCCGGCAGTTTGTGTTTAACTATGTTGTAAAAACGTAGGTAAAACTGTTGGAGAACTTCTTTTGACATCTCTCAGCAGTGTTTCACATCCTGGGTCCAACCTGTCCTATCAAATGCTGAGTTTCCCAAGCTGTAAATTCGCATCCAATGTTAGATTTAAATAATTAAACAAAAACATCATTGCCATGTTTTAATTGTTCCCCTTTTCTCTAAAGTGAGCTCCTCAAACACAACAAAATTCATTGTGGTTGAAACAAAAGTAAAGGATTTCTAATAAATTCGAGGAATATTTTATTTGCTAATTTATTTGCCACCTCATGAATGTAAATTACTCCTGCTGGTGAGCTGGTTGTATCACTCTTGATGGGGAAGAGAAATTTAAAGCCCTCACAGCCTGTTAGATAGGATCAAAGAGCTAATTTCAATTTGGCCTGAGGCTACTGTTTATCACATTCTGTTAACAATTGATTTTAGATTAGTTTTTGAAAACGTCAGTTTATTATTAGAGACATTTAAGAAATATGAATTTAGGAGATGGAGAACAAATGGGATTAAAGGACTTCAGAGTGCCCTTCTGTTCACTTTTAAATCAATGATTTGAAGATTTGAAATGTTTTCTCAAAATCTACACGGCGGCAGTGGTAGAGTTGCTACCTCACAGCACCAGAGACCCGGGTTAGATCCTGACCACGGGTGCTGTCTGTACGGAGTTTTACGTTCTCCCCGTGACCTGCTTGGGTTTCCTCCGGGTGCTCCGGTTTCTTCCCCAAATCCAAAGACATACAGGTTTGTAGTTTAATTGGCTTCGCTGTTTGTAAATTGTCCTTAGTGTGTATAGGATAGTGTTAGTTTGCAGGGATTGCTGGTCAGCGCGGACTCAGTGGGCCGAAGGACCTGTTTCCGCGCTGTATCTTTAAACAAAACTAAAAATCTGCAGATGGTCAAAAAAAAAAGGCAATGTTAATTCTTTGGAAAATAAAAGGAAATGACAGAAGTGATCTTGATTAGATTGGAAGAAGGAGAAGAATTAGTGTAGGAATACTCTGAATGGAAATAACTTGATTCTTCCAAAGTGCAGAGTGATTTAGGAATTCACAGAGCATTGCAGGATGTCAAAGTGGAAAAAACAAGTTAATGGAATTTAGTTTTATTTATCACAAAAGGCACGGAAAATAAAAGCCAAGAAAAATATTAAATTATGGAAATGTGAAACATCAACAAACCTGATATGATCTCAGGTACAGTACATCAGGCAGTATCAGACATCTCCTTCAGGATTTTGATTCAAAATGAGTACTGCACCAAATATGCTCCAGATCTTTATGTTTTTCATTGTGTTTTGAAATACCAAATTTGTTGCATGGAATGGAAAAACACAAATAGAGCAAAAGGCAGAAAAATTTGGAGCACATTTAGTTGTTATGGGATAATGTGATAAAAGTGCATACCATCATTAAAAGATGGGACAAAGTTGATAGAAGCTGTGTTTTCTTTGCACTGTGGGTTTCAAGTAAGAGGCCATACAAGTAAGATTAAATGTAATAAATCTAGAACAGAGAGCAAAAATAAATTACAAGCTCATTCAGAACTGAGAGGAAAAACATCGGGTAGATGCACAAAGTCTCTTGCGCAGAGTAGATGAATCGAGGACCAGAGGTTATAGGTTTAAGGTGAAGGGAAAAAGATTTAATAGGAATCTGTGGGGTAACTTTTTCACTCGAAAAGTGGTGGGTATATGGAACAAGTTGCGAGAGGAGGTAGTTGAGGCTGGGACTATTCCAATGTTTAAGAAGCAATTAGACAGGTACAGGGATAGGACAGGTTTGGAGGGATATGGACCAAGTGCAGGCTGGTGGGACTAGTGTAGCTTGGACATGTTGGCCGGTGTGGGCAAGTTGGGCTGAAGTGCCTGTTTCCACGCTGTATCACTCTATGATTATGACTATGAACTCTAAAACAGTGGAATTAATTTCTAAAGTTATGGTTAAAGTGGGAACTATGTCAAAATTTAGCATTACTTTGAGTAGGATGGATAAGTTGAAATGGTTCTGTTTGTTCACCTGCAGGAAAATCATAAGTGTTTCAGCCAAAATTACTTTTATCTTTGTAACTTCAGTATGTAGACAAATTATCTTGAATCTTTGGGAGGAATTCAGCTAAATACTGATACATTGTCAGAAACACATGACAATAAAATGTATGGGTCTGTATGGTCTAATACTGGCTACACACAGTTTTGGTTTACTGCAGCTCTTTTCACTCACAGATGGAAAGAGGCCATTATGCAAATAAACACGAGATGAATTCCCATGAATCCACTAATGATTCACATTAAGAAATATTGGAAGAATCCACATGTTCTTGCAAATCATTTGAGATATTCTTAATCATCAGTGTTCTTAAATAGAGCTATATAGCATAGAAACAGGCCCTACATAGCTCAATATGTCCATGCCGATTAAGTTGTTTAACCCACATAGTCCTACTTGCCTATGCCTGGTCCATATCCCTCCAAAGCTTTCCTATCCATGTATTTTTCCAAGGGTCTTTTAAATGTTATAATTGTACACGCCTCTACAACTTCCTTTGACTGCTCATTCCATATACACACACCATCCTCTGTGACAAAATTGCCCCTCAGGTCACTTTCAAAATCTTTCCCCTCTCACCTTAAACCTATTCCTTTCTAGTTTTGGGTTCCCTGCCATGGGGAATATTATGGCTATTCACCTTATCTACATTCCTCATGATTTGAAGTACCTCTATATACCTCTAAAAGGTCACTCTCAGTCTCCTATAGTCCAGGCAAAAAAAAGCCTATCTAGCTTTGCTTTATAGCTCAAACCTTCTGAACCCAATAGGGAGACCAGATTTGTACACAGTACTCAAATACGACATAATCAACATCTTGTCCCGCTGTAACATAACATCCCAACTCCTCTCTGTTCAGTCTGAGGAAGGGTCTCGACCTGAAACATCACCCATTTCTTCTCTCCATAGATGCTGCCTCACCTGCTGAGCTACTCCAGCATTTTGTGTCTACCTTCGATTTTACCAGCATCTGCAGTTCTTTCTTACACATCCCAACTCCTGCATTCAGTACACTCATTGATGAAGGCAAGCATGCCATATTCCTTCTTCACCTTCTGTCCACCTGTGTCATATCTTCATGGAACTATGTACCTGCACCTCTGGGTCTCTCTGTTCTACAATATTCCCCGCAGCTAAACCAATATCTGTGTGAGTCCTGACCTGGCTCATACCACCAAAATGCAACACGTTGCATTTATCCGAATTAAACTCCATTTGCGATTCCTCAGCTGATTGACTCTGTTGTTCAAGATCCTATTGTAATCTTAGGTAACCTTCTATACTGTCCACTGTACCACCCATTTTAGTGTCATCAGTAAACAAAGAAGCCATGCCACTTATATTCACATCCTAATCATTAATATAAACAATGAACAACAATGGATCCTGCACCGAACCCTGTGGTACACCATTTGTTACAGGCCTCCAGTCTGTCTACCATACCCTCTGTCTCCTGCCTTCAAGCCAATTCCTGGACCCCTCATGACCTAACAGTCCAACCCATCTAACCACGAGGTACCTTATTAAAGGTATTGCTGAAGTCTATGTGGACAAAATGTCTATCACATTACCCTCATCTATCTTCTTGATCAACTCTTCAAAATACTCAATCAAATTGGCGAGACACAAATTCTCATGCACAAAGCCATGCTGACTATCCAAAATCAGTCCTTGCATGTCCAAATCCATATAGATCCTATCTCTCAGAATCCCTTCCAATACAAATGTAAGGTTCACTAGTCTATAGTTCCCAGGCTCTTTCTTGCTGACTTTCATAAATGAAGGTACAACATTAGAAACATAGAAACATAGAAAATAGGTGCAGGAGTAGGCAGGTGTAAAATTTGTGCAGGAGTAGAGCAGGAGTAGAATCTGTGGAATTGTGAATTCCACAGATTCACAACCAACTGGGTGAAAAGCACAGATTCACAACTCACTGTGTGAAGTTAGCCACACCCTCCAGTCTATGGCACCTCACATATGGCAATCAATGATACAAACATCTCTGCCAGTAGTCCTGCAATCTGTTCCTTAACTTCCAACAATGTACTCAAATACATTTGATCGGGTCCTGGGAATTTATCTACCTTAATGCATATTAAAACTTTCAGCACCTCCTCTTCTGTAATGTGGAGTCTCTTTAAGACATCACTGTTACCTTCCTGAGTAGCCTGGAAACCATGTAGTTCCCTACAGTAAATACAGATGAGAAATATTAATATAACACCTCACCTTATGCATCATGCAACTTTAGTTTTCATGTAAGTATAGTTACTAGATGATAATTACAATAAACAATTAATTTCTGTTATTAAACTGAGGTTGCTTTTTTGCACAAACCTTTGTATAACAATTAGTTTATACAAATCCAAATGACAGGATATTTACTAAAAATAGATAAATACATTGGATGGATTATATAGAAACATAGAAACATAGAAAATAGGTGCAGGAATAGTCCATTCGGCCATTCGAGCCAGCACCGCCATTCAATATGATCATGGCTGATCATCCAAAATCAGTATCCAGTTCTGACTTTTCCTCCATATCCCCTGATTCCCTTAGCCCTAAAAGCTAAATCTAACTCTCTCTGGAAAACTCTCTCTTGAAATCATCCAGTGAATTGGCCTCCATTGTCTTCTGTGGCAGCAAATTCCAAAGATTTACAACTCTCTGGGTGAAAATGTTTTTTTGAGTTTAATGTGGTATAATGTTATAATGTAGAGAAGGCATCAGAGATTGTTGAATCAACCATTGTATTAACTTATTTAATCTTACAACTCAAGTAGATTCAAGATTCAAGATTCAAGAGAGTTTATCGTCATGTGTCCCAGATAGGACAATGAAATTCTTGCTTTGCTTCAGCACAACAGAATATAGAAGGCATGAATACAGAGCAGATCCATGTGCCCATATACCATTGTATAAATATATACACACATGATTAAATAAAACAGATAAAGTGCAAATAAACAGATAATGGGCTATTAATGTTCAGAGTTTTGTTTGAGTTGAGTTCAATAGCCTGTTGGCTGTGGGGAAGAAGCTGTTTCTGAACCTGGACGTTACAGTCTTCAGGCTCTTGTACCTTCTACCTGAAGGTAGTGGGGAGATGAGTGTGTGGCCAGGATGGTGTGGGTCCTTGATGATGCTGCCAGCCTTTTTGAGGCAGCGACTGCAATAGATCCCCTCGATGGCAGGGAGGTCAGAGCCGATGATGGACTGGGCAGTGTTTACTACTTTTTGTAGTCTTTTCTGGTTGACTATCACCTTATCTGTTGATATTTATTAAATTCTTGGCTCAGACGTGGGTGTAACTGAAAGTAATTTAATCCCTGACAATGATAAAAATCAAACTGTTGGAGTAACTCAGTGGGTCAGTCGGGATCTGTGGAGGGAATGGATAGGTGAGATTTTGAATCAGGACCCTCCTTCAAACTGAACCCGCTGAGTTACTCCAGGACTTTTGGCCAAGATTCCAGCAAATGGAATGCCTTGAGTCTCCTGACAACCGGTAGGATTGGTGAAGACATTTGCCCTATATTACTAGATGACCTGTTAAGATAGTGTATGTTTTGGAACTTATTTCCAGTTATAAAAAGACGTTTGTTGTTATGAATAGTTTCATTCAACTACAAATCAGATTGTGATAGCTGTCTTTCTGTCTTTAACATTCCCTACAGAAAAGCTGATATGTCTAGAAGAGCCGCAACGTTTTTTCTTCAATTCTCTTAACTGTGTTCAATTATATGCCACACTCATCCATAACAGACCTTGAATATGTCTGTATGCTTATTTCTCTTTTGATGAATACAGAAAGATTTAGACATTTAACTCAGATGACTGAAAATATTCCCTTATGGATGTTTTCATAGATGCTTCAGTACAACAACCCTCTTATATCTTCGTCAATATGAAATTGCAATAGTAAGTGAGGAATTGTACCCATACAAGGAGAATATATAGGTCTGGTGTACTTACCATTTCATCCATCCTGGACAACGTGAAGGTGAGTAATGATTCCAGTCATATTTCAGTATTTGCCTCCGATTAGATCATAATATTATTGGTCTTTAATTGGTTATGTGATGGGTGAAAATGATCATTATTAAAACCACATAGTTGCTCTGGGTTGCAGTTCAAAGTGTTCCTGAGCCATCATCTTGCCCCTACCTCTGCTTCTGAGAATCAAATGGTCTTAGCCACAATCTTACAGTCTGAAGAAGGGTCCAGACCTGAAACGTCACCTATCCTTTTGCTCCAGAGATACTGCCTGACCTGCTGAATTACATCAGCACTTTGTGTCTATCTCACCTCTGTTCTGCCACACGCACAGTGCCCTGTTTTCCATTTCTATGTTTCTGCATGACTCGATATGACCACCTGAGTTACAGCACTTCCTGGATTTCTTTTCCAGTACAAAACTACATCAGTGAAGTGGGCCATCTTGAAATGCTAACCTATTTTACTCAAGCTGTTACTGTAAAACACATCCACACAAAGCTCATGCCATAATCAATTCCATGATTAAAGAATTTCAGATGCTGACAATGGCAATTTACATTGACAAGAGTTGTCAATATTTGAAATCCAATACTTTACAAAATGATAAAAATAATTAACTGTTTATTTCAGCCCTGTTAGCAATTTAAATCAAGAGTAGATCAAAGCTAATGAAAAAGCATTCACTACATTTGGCAATCATGGGATACAACCTTGATGTGACATTACTTTTTTCTTCTTATAAGCTACTTAGAAATCATCTGCTTCCCTTTTATGGGAAGCTTTCAAAGCATTTGTTAGAGGGTGTCTTATTTCATTTCAAGCTTCTCAAAACAAGAAGAATCGTGCTAAACAACATGAACTAGAAAGAGAGATAAGCCAGTTAGATTCAGAAAATGTGATTGCTCCTTTTATGATAAAACATAACAAAATTGCCGCTCTCAAATATAGGTTAAATCATATACTCTCAGCTCAAATTTTAAGGCTATTCCAGCATACTAAACAAATACACTTTGAATTTGGTGATAGACCACTGAAATTGTTAGCACGTCAACTCCATAAATTACAGGACGAATGAATAATCTATAAAATCAGATCAGATAAGGGAGATTTGCTCACACTACCTAAGGACATTAATGATAGATTCCTGCAATATTACCAGACACTATACTCAGCAAAAACAACACACAGCTCAGTGAACATGCAACATTTTTTGCAGAAATGCAACCTTTCAGGTTTAAATGAGAAAGATAGAGACTTACTGAGTGTAGAAATAACATTAACAGATATTGAAGAAACTATTAGATCTCTGAAAAATGGGAAGACCCCTGGCCCCGATGGTTTGAACAATTAATTTTATTAAAAATTTAATGACCTGGTCTCCCCACGCTTACAAACTCTATATAGTCACGCTTTTAAGCAACAGATATTGCCACAAACTTTGACTGAATCAACAATAACACTAATTCCAAAAAAAGATAAGGATCTTGAAGACCCAGGCTCGTATAGAGCCATAGCCCTATTAAACGTTGATCAAAAGATATTAGCCAAAATTTTAGCTCACAGATTAAGTTTGGTGGTCCACAAGTTAATAAACTCCGATCAATCAGGTTTTATCCCGAAAAGATATTCATTCTATAATCTAAGACGTTTGTTTAATTTAATATATTCAAATAAAATATTAAATGAAGATTTATCAATCATTTTGTTAGATGCTGAAAAAGCATTTGATCAGGTGGAATGGCCCTACCTCTTTTCTGTGATGGAAAAATTTCATCTTGGTGAAAACTTCTGCTCATGGGTGAAACTCCTATATACAAACCCAACAACCAGAATATTAACAAATCTGTCACCTAAATATAATTTATCCAGAGGGAAAGGATGTCCACTTTCCCCGCTTCTATTTGCCCTTGTTATGGAACCACTCGCAGAGAGCATTAGATCCCACCCAGAAATACATGAGTATAATACTAAACACACAGTTAATAAAATTTCTTTATATGCAGACGATGTATTATTATACATCACAAACCCAGAAATTAGCATTCCGACTTTACTAAAACTCATAACTCAATTTGCTTCATTCTCGGGATATAGAATTAATTGGAATAAAAGCGAAATTATGCCAATAATGAAACAAAACCCGCTTATACTTCAACAGTATCCTTTTAAAATCGCCTATGATAAGTTTAAATACCTTGGAATCTATGTGACTAAGAAATATACTTCTTTATTCAAATACAATTTTCTTCCTTTACTTACTAAATTACACAGAAATATCCAATATTGGAAAACACTTCCCATCACTTTAGTTGGTAGAATTAATGCTATAAAGATGATTTTTCTCCCATAATTATTAAACTTATTCCAATCAATTCCGATATACCTCCCAAAAAAATTCTTCAAAAAAATTGATGCAATTGTTACAAATTGTATCTGGCACTATAAGAACCACAGAATAAATAAAAAACATTTATGCAAGTCCAAAGTTAATGGAGGATTAGCTTTACCAAACTTTTTATTATATTATTGGGCAGTTAACATTAAAAATATTACCTTCTGGTTGGATGACATTGATCAACAACCAGACTGGCTAAAGATGGAGAAGGAGGACTGCTTACCTTTTGAAATAGGCTTGATTCTTCTAGCTCCAATTATTTTGAATAAAAAAACATACGGAGGAAATCCGATTATACATAGTGCTATACGTATGTGGAAACAATTAAAACCCACTCTAAAATTGGGTAATTTATCGCTTTTTCTCCCGATTGCAAATAACCCTTCTTTTAAACCGTCTGTTCTAGATAGAGGATTTGTTCAATGGAAAACCCATGGAATTAAAACGGTGGGAATGGTATTTTTCTCTCATTTCAGGAACTACAGCAGAAATACGAGTTACACGCTAATAATTTTTTTAGATATCTGCAACTTAGAGACTATGTAAAACTACATACACAGGATTACAGACTTAGGAGTCCAGAAACCCTTGATGAATGTTTGAATAGACATCCCAACACAAATAAATTAATATCTTATATTTATAATATCCTCTTAGATACTGAGGTCCCGTTTTCAGAATCATATAGACGAGCATGGGAAGACGAGTTGGCTCAACCCATAATAAAAGACACATGGGATGAAAGTTTACAATATATAAATCACTGTTCGCTAAATGCTAGACACTCCTTGATTCAATTCAAAATATTATACAGACTACAAGATTATTCGAAGGTAAAATTAAATAAATATTTCCCCTCTCTGTGATAGATGTCAATTTCAAGAAGCCAACTTAACGCATACCTTTGTAACTTGTATAAAAATCCAAAATTTCTGGGTGGACATTTTAAAAATTATTTCTGAAGTTATCAATATCCAATTGGACCCAGAGCCAAAATTAATAATATTAGGATTATCAGAACATACTACAAACTTTATGACAAGTCAGAGACAATTTCTTGACTACAGTCTAATAACTGCAAAAAAATTAATACTAAAATTTTGGAAAAAAACAGCAGCCCCCACAATTATAATGTGGGTTACGGAAATGACTGAGACCTTGCATTTGGAAAAAATAAGACTTGTCTTAATTGATAAACCAGAACTTTTTGTTAGAATATGGTCTCCATTTATTGAATATTTGAAAAGGTAAATTGGTTTAACACAGAATCAGGGTTGAAACCTGAGTTTGGGACTGGATGAATAATTACACTCAACATTTTCCGGATCTATCTCCATAATCCTGTCATTGGTAGTTTCTCTCTGCGTCTCCTTTTTTTTCTCTTCTTCTTCTTTCTCTATTACATTCTTTCATCTCTTTCTCCCTTTATCTTTACTCTTTAAAAAAAACAAAAAACTGAAGCTATGTAAGAAATCTGTAATTAAACTGTTGCTTGTTATTATTTGTACATATGCTTCTAATAAAAAAATATATTAAAAAAAAAAAAAAAAAAATCAAGAGGAAGAAGCACAACATAAATGTTCACGAGTATCAAGTTTCTGGAAATTTATAACGTATTAATATTATTTTATTACTTCCAGTTGTTTGTCAGCACTATGTTTTACATCTTTTTTATGTTTGGGCTACTATTCATTCTTAATGGACTTAATGATATTTATGATGGAAATACAGATCTGCAGATTGTTTTTTCTACACCTGTTATCTTTTATCAACTGCAGCTAAAATTAATTTCTTACATCAATTACTCCATAAGTTTAATGTACATTCTGTTCTAGCTTCATTTAAAAAATTGATAAACAATACAACAACCTGCTGTGTTACTTACTATTATGAATTATTCAGGCCATTAAATCTGTGGTAAAGACATGAATGAGCTATTGGCTTTGTTTTTTAACAAAAAATGTCAATGAGAATATAATTATCATTTTTCAATTAAGGTATGAACATTAAAGAAAAATGAAACAAAACCGCTTAAAAATTGGAATCCACCCACTTAAACTGTAGTACTAATGCCCGCCCTAATCTGAAAAAATGTTTGTCATGTTGGGCATCATGTTAAGTGTTGCACTCTAGGACTTAGCATGCAGATACATGTGTTAAACAGGGCCTCTGTGATACCCACAGGGATCTCTGCATGGAGTTCACAGGTGCTGTGCCATTGTTGTGTGTACTCCTGTAAAGGGGGTCAGCATTTAAACAGTATTGTCCCTGTCGTTTAGAGAATTATAATGGAAAAGACTGCCGTAGAGGTGAAGCTCAAGGGAGGAGGTAAATGTTGCTTCCCATTGTGTATGGGCTTCTACTCTCTATTCGGGTGATGTACTCATCTAATTGCCCCAAGACAATGCTGTGTGGGCCGATGAAGGGTGAGCAATTGTTCTATTCAGCTCACTATGGATTTTTCTTGATAAAGGTTGTGATCAATGAAGGGAACTCCCAGGAATTATGTAACACAATCTTGATTATTGAAAAGTGGAGATGCTGTGTGCAAAATATATACAACGCAGATCAGTTCCTGTGAATTGGAGGATAGCTAATGTTATCCCACTGTTCAAGAAAGGAGTGAGAGAGAAAACGGGGAATTACAGACCAGTTAGCCTGACTTCGGTGGTGGGAAAGATGCTGGAGTCAATTATTAAAGAGATAATAATGGGGCATTTGGATAGCAGTAAAAGGATTAGTCCAAGTCAGCATGGATTTATGAAAGGAATATCATGCTTGACTAATCTTCTGGAATTTTTTGAGGATGTGACAAGTAAAATGGATGAAGGGGAGCCAGTGGATGTAGTGTATCTAGACTTTCAGAAAGCCTTTGATAAGGTCCCGCACGGGAGACTGGTAACTAAAATTAGAGCACATGGTATTGGGGGTAGGGTGTTGACGTGGATAGAAAATTGGTTGGCAGACAGGAAGCAAAGAGTAGGAGTGAACGGGTCCTTTTCAGAATGGCAGGCATTGGCGAGTGGAGTGCCGCAAGGCTCGGTGTTGGGGCCGCAACTGTTTACCATATATATTAATGATTTGGAAGAGGGAATTAGGAGCAACACTAGCAAGTTTGCAGATGACACAAAGCTGGGTGGCAGTGGGAACTGTGAAGAGGATGTTAGGAGGTTGCAGGGTGACCTGGCTTGGTTGAGTGAGTGGGCAGATGCGTGGCAGATGCAGTATAATATAGATAAATGTGAGGTTATCCACTTTGGTGGCAAAAACAAGGGGGCAGATTATTATCTGAATGGGGTTAGGTTAGGTAAGGGGGAGGTGCAGCGAGACCAGGGTGTCCTTGTACACCGGTCACTGAAAGTTGGCGTGCAGGTACAGCAGGCAGTGAAGAAAGCTAATGGAATGTTGGCCTTCATATCAAGAGGATTTCAGTATAGGAGTAAAGAGGTTCTCCTGCAGTTGTATAGGGCTCTGGTGAGACCACATCTGGAGTATTGTGTACAGTTTTGGTCTCCTAATTTGAGGAAGGACATCCTTGTGATTGAGGCAGTGCAGCGTAGGGTCACGAGATTGATCCCTGGGATCACGGGACTGTCATATGAGGAAAGATTGAAAAGACTAGGCTTGTATTCACTGGGGTTTAGAAGGATGAGGGGGTATCTTATAGAAACATATAAAATTATACAAAGACTTGACAAGCTAGATGCAGGAAAAATATTCCCAATGTTGGGCGAGACCAGAACCAGCGGCCACAGTCTTAGAATAAAGGGGAGGCCATTTAAGACTGAGGTGAGAAAAAACTTTTTCACCCAGAGAGTTGTGAATTTGTGGAATTCCCTGCCACAGAGGGCAGTGGAGACTAAATCACTGGATGGATTTAAGAGAGAGTTAGATAGAGCTCTAGGGGCTAGTGGAATCAAGGGATATGGGGAGAAGGCAGGCACGGGTTATTGATTGGGGAAGATCAGCCATGATCACAATGATGCTGGCTCGAAGGGCCGAATGGCCCCCTCCTGCACATATTTTCTATGTCTATTTAATTGCTCTATTCCTGAATACTACTTGGGTGGCTAGATGGTACAGCGGTAGGGTTGATGCCTAACAGCGCCAGAGACTTGGGTTCCATTCTGACTGTGGATGGTTTCCTGTACGGAGTTTGTACGTTCTCTCTGTGGGTTTTCACAAGAATTGCTCCGGTTTCCTCCCACACCCCAAAGACATACAGGTTTGTAGGCTAACTGGCTTGGTATAAGTGTAAATTGTCCCTAGTGTGTGTGGGATGGTGTTAGTGTGTGGAGATCGCTGGTCGGCATGGTTTCAGTTAGCCGAAGTGCCTGTTTCCGCGCTGTAACTAAAACTAAAACTAAACTACCTGTTGTACTGTTAATACTGCAGATCAAAGGTTTCCCCCAAAAGTTGGCTTTGCCGCTGTTAGTAGAGGAATCTGTTGGGCAAGATCTATGACATTATTAGCTGTTGATCCGATGTCACATGTCCACTCAGAGATGAATCTTCCCCAGAATTACCTGGGCCATTTTCCCAATAATCAACCCAGAATAACCACATGTAATCTAACATGCCAACACCAGATTTGTAATGTAATATGTGCATAACATTGTGCACAGATGGATCCAATTTCTAGACAAATATAGTTATCAACATGCTAACATATTGTATGTTGACTGCATTTCTCTGAGTGAAGTCTGGAAACTATTATTTTATGCAATTATTTATTTTATGTTATGTTTTGCTTCAAAAATCCAAACAAATAATTATACCCAAGTTTCTCAATCTGAGGGTTTTTTATGCATATTCTAAGGCTGCAGAAAATGTTGGCCTATACTTCTGAAAGAGATGGTGTTTCATTGCTGGTGGCAATTTAAATTGAATTGCAACAATTGCAAGGAGAGGACAATGTGTAGGTGGCCTCTGCTGCTCTGGCAGAATGTTGAAAGTGGTTATGAAAAGAATGAGCTCAGGAATTCTTCTTAACAGGCAGCAAGAAGCTCTTCCTTAACCCTTTCCCGGTATCAAAAAGTGAATGGCCTTGCAGAATATTGCAATATTCTTTCACTTTGTTCAGCCTCAGAGAAGAAACATCGAAACATAGAAAATACGTGCAGGAATAGGCCATTCTGCCCTTTGAGCCAGCACTGCCATTCAATAAGATCAAGACATACCCCGTTCCCGCTTTCTCCCTATATCCCTTGATTCCGTTAGGACAGGTGAGGAGAGGGAAGTGTCATCCAAGGAAGGAGATGGCTGGAGGGCAGCAACAACCTGGGACTTGCCTAGGCCGGGCATCGCTCGTAAAAACTAGAGTGTGGGCTTTGAACATGGCGCCAAAACATGGCACCTCCTGCATGCGGCTCAGTAGATTATTCCTGTACACTTGCTAATCGGGGGTATGATGATCCCCTACTGGACCGATTGTATGGACAATAATTTTACTGTGTAAACAATTAAGATACATGGCAATAAAAAGCACTATTGACTTTTGGCTCTTGCTGGCTTTTATCCTGTTGACAGTATACCAAATATCCTGCTTGCTATTTGGTTAGTTGGCTAAGACTGTTATTGTTGACAGTGAGCTATAGCAGTCAGCAGCAATGCCCTCCAGGGTCCAAACTGCTCATCATGGCTATTTCAAATGTCTTTTGTGGATTATTGGAAGCTTTTTACCTAATCACGAGAAACAATGTGGATTAACCAGTGACCATTGTCTACTGGTGTTACATAACATGCCTCAGGGAACTTTGCTCTTCCTTCTGTCACGGCTCCAAGCCCTTATTATTCTGATTTAGTTTACCCCGTTCCCGTAGAGATACAGTGCGGAAACAGGCCCTTCAGCCCACCGAGTCCATGCTGACTGGAGATACCCCACATTAACACTATCCTATACACACTTGGGACAATTTACACGTATACCAAGCCAATTAATCTACAAACCTGTACGTCTTTAGAGTGTGGGAGGAAACCGAAGATCTCCAAGAAAACCCACACAGGTCATGGGGAGAACGTGCAAACTCCGTACAGACAGCACCCATAGTCGGGATCGAATCTGGGTCTCCAGCGCTGCAAGCACTGTAAGGCAGCAACTCTACCGCTGCGCCTCCATGAAAACTTCAACTCCAGGGTGACTCCCATACAGCAGTGCTTGGATTCTTGGCATGAGTCATCCAGCAGGTACACCCCTTGTTTCTCAAAAGCTCTCCTCATACTTGCTGGTCTAGATGAAAGGTAATGGATAATGAGAACTGGTGTGGTATGATACACAATGGCAACTGCCAGGAAACTGCCAGCTGTATAACAACTGGGGCTACAGTTACCTTCAAGGCTTTCATCGTAGAACATAGAATCTAGAGTAGTATGGCCAGTGATGGAAATGGGTTTTAGGAACTAGGGGTACTCTAATGTCCGTGAGGCTGAGGTTGGGAAGGAAGGGGGGGAGAGGGGGGTGGGGTTATGTGTGGTCATACCCATGTAAGAGTACAAGAATGCATATCTTGTTTATTGTGTATTAATAATATAGTTTATTGTGTATTATATGTCATAGCTACTTTCTTGCATCTCTCTCTCTTAGACAGACGAAAGCAATGATCATAGAGTGGAATAGATGACATTTCGGGTCGAGACCCTTCTTCAGACTGACAGTCAAGGGAAAGGGAAACGGGAGATATAGGCATATCTTCCATTCATTTGTCTTTAGTACCACCTATATCTCTTGTTCCTCTTTCCCCTGACTCGGTCTGAAGAAGGGTCGCAACCCGAAATGTCATCTATTCCACTCTATGATCGTTGCTTTCGTCCGTCTGTCCGCTTGCCTTTGGATTAAGTAGCGCAGGATAAAGCTGTGAATTCACGCCATTCCCTTCCCATTCCCAATCTGACCTTTCTGTCCTGGGCCTCCTCCATTGTCAGAGTGAGGCCCAGTGCAAATTGGAGGAACAGCACCTCATATTTCGCTTGGGTAACTTGCACCCCAGTGGTATGAACATTGACTTCTGTATCTTCAAATAGCTCTTGCTTTCCCTCTCTCTCCATCCCCTCCACCTTCACAGTTCTCCCACCAGTCATACAGTCTCCGACTGCATTCTATCTCTGTCCCACTCATCCCCGACATCAGTATGAAAAAGGTTCTCGACCTGAAATGTCACCCATTCCTTTTCTCCAGAGATGCTGCCTGTTCCGTTAAGTTATTCCAGCATTTTACATAGATACATAGGAAATAGGTGCAGGAGTAGGCCATTCGGCCCTTCGAGCCATTCAATGTGATCATGGCTGATCATCCACAATCAGTACCCCATTCCTGCCTTCTCCCCATATCCCTTGATTCCACTAGCCCTAAGAGCTCTATCTAACTCTCTTTTGAATGCATCCCATGAGTCGGCCTCCACTGCCTTCTGAGGCAGAGAATTCCACAAATTACAACACTCTGGGTGAAAAGGTTTTTCCTCGTCTCAGTTCTAAATGGCCTACCCCGTATTCTTAAACTGTGGCCCTTGGTTCTGGACTCCTTCAACATCGGGAACATGTTTCCTGCATCTAGCGTGTCCAATCCCTTAATAATTTTATGTTTCTATGAGATCTCCTCTCATCCTTCTAAATTCCAGTGGATACAGCCCAGTCGTTCCATTCTTTCATCATATGGCATTTCTGCCAGCCCGGGAATTAACCTCGTGAACCTACGTTGCACTCCCTCAATAGCAAGAATGTCCTTCCTCAAATTAGGAGACCAAAACTGCACACAATACTCCGGGTTTGGTCTCACCAGGGCCCTGTGCAGAAGGACCTCTTTGCTCCTATACTAAAATCCTATCATTATGAAGGCCAACATGCCATTAGTTTTCTTCACTGCCTGCTGTTTCTTGCATGCTTACTTTCAGTAACTGATGTACAAGTACACCCAGGTCTCGTTGCACTTCCCCTTTTCCTAATCTGACACCATACATTCCTTTGCTCCAGAGATGCTGCCTGATCCACTGATTTACTCAAGCATTTTGTGTCTACCTGCCATTCAGATGATAATCTGCTTCTTGTTCTTGTCACTAAAGTGGATAACCTCACATTTATCCACATTATACTGCATCTGCCATGCATCTTCCCATTCACCCAACCTATCCAAGTCACCCTGCATCCTCATAGCATCCTCTTCACAGTTCACTGCCATTCAGCTTTGTGTCATCTGCAAATTTGCTAATGTTACTTTTAATTCCTTCATCTAAATCATTAATATATATTGTGGATAGCTGTGGTCCCAGCACCGAGCCTTGAGGCACCCCACTAATCACTACCTGCCATTCTGAAAGGGAACCGTTAACTCCTACTCTTTGTTTCCTGTCTGCCAACCAATTTTCTATCCATGTCAGTACCCTACCCCCAATACCATGTGCTCTGATTTTGCCCACTAATCTCCTGTGTGGGACCTTATCAAAGGCTTTCTGAAAGTCCAGGTACACTACATCCACTGGCTCTCCCTTATCCATGTTACTGCCAACCTGTTACGGTTAAGATTCATTTTACTTCGGAGTCACGTGAGTGACTACGTGAAGAAGACCCCGTCCAGCCGCATACGCGTCATTACATCAGACGCATGGCGTAGTGACCGGTTGGAGCAGCAGCGTTCCTCCAGCGGGTAAGTTTAAAACCTCGAGGTAAGTGCTCAACTTAGTTGGAGGTTGCTTTCTGCTGGAAACGCTTGTTTTGCAGGGCGACTTCAGTATGCAGAAAGCTTCTAAGGTGAAGGCGACGCGACCCGCAGCTAAAAGCTTGGAAGACCGCGGGAGTGTGGGTAGCGGGTGTCCGCCTAGTTCACCTGTACCGTCGTTAGCAGGGGGGTTAGCGACTGCAGACATGTTGCCTGTGAGCACCGTCGCCGCGCCGTTAGGGCGTAAGGGTACTTGTAAGTCTGCTAGGCCCATTGACTCCGAGTCGGGCCAGGAGGATTCACCTCTGCAAGGGGAGACCGTTTTTAAACGGCTATCTCAGATTGAGGTCCTGTTGGAGAGGATACTCGCAAAGGATACACTCCGGGAGGAGGAGTGGTGTCCATGCCAGGCTGTTGGAGAGCCTGTGCCAGCAGCACCTGGAATAGGGCTGCTCAGTCACTCCCTCATGGAGGAGGAGAGTTTGATGGGTCAGGGACACACTGACGCCGAATCAGTGGGTGAGCAGAGCCCAAGGGGCATGACATTGGAATTCCAAATTTGGCAGCAAAATTTGCTATCCCCAGTGAAGCAGGGGAGCCTTTGGGGGAGGAGTTGGCCACAACGATTAACTATTTACTCTCCCATCAGCTCCAAGAGCTGACGATGGATGATACCGCAAAGAGGTATGAAACCCCAGTTGATTGTGGGTTACTGAAAGTACCGGTGGTTAACCATGTGATATGGGGCCAAATGGGAGTTGGTGTTCAGGCACAAGAGTTAAAACTCCAGTGGGTGCTGAAGTTGCTTGCTGCAGGCATTACTGTATTCGCCAGAATGGTGGAAGAGGGGCACCTGTCTGAGGCACAACAGGATGCTTTAGGTCTTCTGTGCAGTGCACATTTTGAAGTGAACTGTTTAAGGAAAAGTGCCATAGCCCTGCCATTCACCCTAAATTTGCAGCGCTGTGCAAGCCCAGCAATGTTCAACTGACAAATCTACTGTTTGGGGAGGACCTCGCTAAGCGAGTAAAAGAGCTCGATAATGAGGCTAAGACAGTGGGGTTAATGAAAGCGCGGATGGGCAGCAAAGTGGTTCGGAGGCAGTTCCCCTACTGACGGGGTGCAATGACCGGGGCTGGTGAAGGAACAAGCCATACATTCTCGAATATGCGAAGCTGGCGCCCTGCTGTAGGCACACGGGCAAACATGAATTTTCCCATGAGGAACCGGGGGCAACAAGTTCCACTGATAACCATGCAGGTAGGTGGTTTTGCTTCTGATAGAAACATTTAAAGTAGGAAAGAGTTACAAGTTGGGGGTAGGTTACACTTGTTTCTTAAAGAATGGCAGGAGATAACATTAGATCCGTTTGTGCTGTGCAGTATTGAAGGCTTTCGAATTGAATTCTATCCCAATTTATGTCCACCCACTCAGCATGTTCCTAGCCGGACACTCAATTTCTCACAGGAAGAGAATATCGGGATACAGGCAGAACTTGAAAAATTATGCAATAAAGGGGTAATTGAGAGGTCGGTTCGTCAACTGCAACAATTTGTGTCAAATTTTTTTCCTAGGTCAAAAAAGGATGGAGGATGTAGAATCATTCTAGACCTGATGAACCTTAACCCTTTTGTACAATTTAGGCATTTTAAAATGGAAACTTTTGCTATGGCTAAACAACTGGTTTCCAGAAGTTGTTATGTGGCAAGCATAGATCTTAAAGATGCATATTACTCAGTGTCTGTTCATTGCAATGGCAGGAGATATTTGAAATTTAGCTGGATGAGTCAATTGTGGCAATCAAAGCACTGCCTAATGGATTGTCCTCAGCTCCTAGATTATTTACCAAATTGTTAAAACCAATCCTGGGGCTACTTCGTGCTCAGGGTCATATTGTAATGGCCTATTTGGATGATATTTTAATTGTAGGAAAGACTCGGGATGAAGCTGAAACATCCATTTCAGTTGTGAAGCTCACTTTTGAAAAATTGGGGTTTATCATTCACCCAGATAAGTCCAAATTAACACCAGACAAAGTTATTGATTACTTGGGTTTCACTATTAACTCAGAGCACATGTTAGTGACTCTGCCCAAGGATAAAAGGCTGCAATTAATTGAAGGCTGTATTAAGCTCATTGGAGAACAACGACCTTCAATTAGACAAGTGGCAAGCTTGATTGGCAAATTTGTGGTTTCTTTCCCAGGTGTGCAGTTTGGACTCTGCATTACCAGCAATTACAACGAGCAAAAGAACAGGCACTGAGGACACATTCAGGTCATTTTGACAGGCCCATGGAATTATCAGCTGAAGCCATTGCTGAAATACAATGGTGGATCATGAATGTCTCAAGTAGTTCCAGCAACATTTTGGTTGACCCATCTTCCATTGTCTTACAGACTGATGTTAGTGCTCTAGGTTGGGGTGCTACGGATAATTTTTCCAGCTGTGGAGGCAGATGGAAGAGTCAAGAAGCACCTCTTCTGCAGTTACGAGGAATTAATTATTTAGAGCTTTTGGGAACATTTTATGGGCTTAAAGCTTATTGCTCTACTAAAAGTTACTTGCATGTGCAGGTTCAGATCAACAACACTACAGCTGTGGCGTATGTTAATTATATGGGTGGAGTCAAGTCAGAATCTTGTGATAGATTGGCAAATCTGATTTGGAGCTGGTGTATTTCGAGAGACATTTGGCTGTCAGCAATCTACTTACCAGGTAGATTTAACATAGTAGCAGACACAAGGTCACGCCAAATCAATGACAACACAGAATGGATGTTGAATCATGAGATATTTAATGATGTTGTGGCTAGGTTTGTTTTCCAGATATCGATTTGTTTGCATCCAGACATAACCACCAGTTACCTAAATATGTTTCATGGGAACCGTATCCTGGGGCAGCAGCAGTCGATGCATTCTCGCTGCATTGGAGAGGAATGTTTTTATATGCATTTCCTCCATTTTGCCTCATCAGTCGGTGTCTACAAAAAATGAAGCAGGACTCCGCTTGAGGAGTATTGGTGGTACCTGACTGGCCTACTCAGCCATGGTTCCCTCTCGTGTTGCAGATAATCACACAGCCGTTTATGATTGTTCCCAAACATAGAAACCTGCTGGTGCACCCGGTAACTGGCGATCAACACCCTTTACATGATCGTATTGATCTGTTTATTTGCAGATTCTAAGAAGGCCATACCTGGGGAGAGGACTATCCGATCGCACCGTGGATGTTATTACTGTGGCCTGGAGGGATAGTACACAAAAGCAGTACATTTCTTCTATAAGGAAATGCGAGGAGTTCTGCTTATGGCAGAATATTTCATATCAAACGGCAGGCATCCCTGACGTTCTGGAGTTCTTGTCAACTCTCCATTTCAATCATGTTAAGCTATAGTGCGATCAATACAGCCAGAAGTGCCCTGTCTTCATACTTATGGATGGGATCAGAGGAATGTCCAGTGGGGTCACACCCTCTAGTCTCTAGATTTATGAAGGGAATTTTTAATTCTAATCCTCCCAGGCCCAGGTTTTCAGAAATCTGGAATGTAAGCGATGTTCTTATGCTCCTTCGTCAGTGGTCTCCTGTCACAGCCCTGTCTTTGGCCAAAGTCACCATGAAGGTAGTTATGGTTATGGCGTTGGTTTCAGCCCAACGTGTGCAGACATTACAGAAGCTGCAACTAGACAGGATGGAAGTGTCAGCAGATGCTGTCATTTTCTACATCTATGATTTGCTCAAACAGAGTAGACTAGGGGCGACAAGGTGTAAGATTACGTTTGCGGCATACCCTACAGATTCCCGCCTATGCGTGATGTCATGTTTGTTATATTACATCGAGGCTACTAGAACCCTAAGAGGTGCGGAATTAACATTGTTTATTAGCCACAAAAAAAATGCATAGAAAGGTGTCAGTTCAGACTATTTCTAGGTGGCTAAAGCAGGTTATGGTTTATGCTGGTATTGACACTGAAAATTTTAAATCTCATTCCACTAGGGCGGCATCAATTTCAGCAGCCAGGGCTATGGACGTCCCTATAGACCATATTCTCGCAGCCACAGGATGGTCCAGTGAGTTGATGTTCCACAGGTTTTATCATAAACCAATTGCCAAACCGGGGGTATTTGCCCATTCTGTTTTGCGTTCAGTTTTATAGTTACCCCCTGGGATAGAAGGGGTTGCTATTGTTTCTTTACACAATAAACCATTAATCCGTTTAAAGCAATGTTATGGTTTGATGCATTATTGATTATTTACTAATTCTGAGTCAATTGATGCAGTGAGACGCTGGGATTTGAATCTGCGGCATGAAATCACAGAGCTTTGAAATCTTCACGTAGTCACTCACGTGACTCCGAAGTAAAATAGTATGATTAAATGAGAACTTACCAGTTTGAAGTTTGATCTTTATTTTATGAGGAGTTACGATGAGGGACTATGTGCCCTCCGCTCCCAACCCTCATAAATGTCATCTGGTAGTTCTAGTCTTCTCTAATCTTACTATTATACTTCAATTACTATTACCCGTGATTTCACACCGCTGCTTTGAAGATTGACGCGCATGCGGCTGGACGGGGTCTTCTTCACGTAGTCCCTCATCGTAACTCCTCATAAAATAAAGATCAAACTTCAAACTGGTAAGTTCTCGTTTAATCTTACTATTTCTTTTCACTCTTTTTTGAATGACAAATAATTTCAATTCAATTCAAAATTTACAGGTCTATTACCAAGAAGATCTTGGAACATTTCACATTGTTTGTCAATACTCTGCATAGTCTACTCTTCTGCCTCACTTTCCCAAAGTTTACTTAAATTTAGAGCCTTGTTTTCCGACTCATCCTTCTACCTCTTAACTAGTATATCGAATACCATTCAACGTGACTGCTAGCCAAGCATTACTGCACCATTAACTAATTGACTAACTCAGACTAATTATTCATTATTTTTGTTAGCTGAAGGACATATCGTTCCAGAAAAATTGAACACAATATTCTAACAATGGCACAACCAATGATTTATACAAGTTTTCTATTAGCTTCTTAAGCATTATTTCCCATTTGAAAATGTAGCATATCATTTGCTTTTGAAGGTTTGATTATCTGAGCCCTGATTTTTTAAATGTGCAGATTTTATGTATCTCCTTTCTCCAAAATCCCTCCCAAAATACATCATCGAGTTTTCGAGAGCAGAGAGAGACACGGAGGCAGAGAGAGAGAGAGGCACGGAGGCAGAGAGAGAGAGAGGCACGGAGGCAGAGAGAGAGAGGCACGGAGGGAGAGAGAGAGGCACGGAGGTAGAGAGAGAGAGAGGCACGGAGGCAGAGAGAGTGAGAGGCACGGAGGCAGAGAGAGAGAGGCATGGGGGCAGAGAGAGAGAGGCACGGAGGGAGAGAGAGGGAGGCACGGAGGCAGAGAGGGAGAGGCACAGAGGCAGAGAGAGTGAGAGGCACGGAGGCAGAGAGAGTGAGAGGCACGGAGGGAGAGAGAGAGAGGCACGGAGGGAGAGAGAGAGGCACAGAGGCAGAGAGAGAGAGACACGGAGGCAGAGAGAGTGAGAGGCACGGAGGTAGAGAGAGAGAGGCATGGGGGCAGAGAGGCAGGGAGGCAAATAAAATAATGCAGAATAATAAAATAACGTGACTTTACCTGAGCCCATGCTCGCGGTCCGGTAGCCCTGACAGTAAGTTTAAGAAATTCTCCCTTGAATTTTATTCAAAGGAAAGCAGTGTTAAAACACAATTACATTTACTGAGGAATGTGGATCGATGTATTGATGACACATTTTATAACTACTGTTAACTACTGGCTGTTAACATGCTAACAGTGGCAGTTAACAAATCGTTTTCATCGGAGTTGAATAAAGTGAGAAACGGCTCGAATCTTTCTGCAGTACTCATTGTAACCTGAGCTGGAAATTGAAAACTAGGGGAAAGCCTTACCCCTGCGTACCCCCCCATTTCCATGACTGAGTATGGCACAGTAACAGGCCTATAGTCCCACAATGTCCGTGTCAAACATAATGCCAAGTTCAACTAATATCCTCTGCCTGCAAGTGAGGATATTAGTCAGAGTCAGAGGGGGTAAACTTAACTCAGAGCTTCCATGGATTTTGAAGAAACAGCAGGAAAAAGCACTGATTGGCTCTAGCCCATGTGGGAGGAGAGTTAGAAGTGAGTCAGAGGAGGAAAACAGTTTAAAACTGAGGAATTTGGTTTGTAAATTGTTAAATTAGGCAATTTATCAGTCAATATAAGCAAGACAGCAGTGAGGGAGCGGCCTTGTGAATAAAGTGTGAGTCTTTGGCTCGAGAGTCTTCGGCAAGGAAGCTGAGGAGAGGAGGCTACGCATAAAGCTCGAGAGGACGGAATGCGGTGAACACATGTCGGGGCAGATGAGACAGTGTGAGGCTTGCAGAATGTGGGAGCCCAGGGGCACGGATAGAGCCTCCGGCTGCTACAGCTGTGGCAAGTACGTCCAGCTTCAGCTCCTAAAGGACCGTGTTGGGGCACTGGAGAAGCAGCTGGATGACCTCAGGGCCATCAGGGAAAACGAACGTTTCCTGGACAGGACCTACAGTGAGGTTGTCACGCCGAGGATACGGGAAGAACCAAGGTGTGTGACGGAGAAAGGGTGGAAATAGTGGAGTGCAGAAGACCCAGGTGGCTGTGCCTAATGAAAACAGGTACAGGAGCAGATGGATTTAGTAATGAATTATATAAAAGATTTTATGAGATAATTTCACCACGTTTACATAAAATGTATACATATGCTTTCAAAGAACAAACATTACCAGAAACATCAGCGGAATCAACGATTACACTTATACCTAATAAAGATAAAGATTTAGAAGACCCGGGTTCATACAGAGCCATTGCGCTGTTAAATACAGATGAAAAAATACTAGCAAAAACATTAGCTAGAAGATTAAGTAAATATGTTAGTAAATTAATAAATGCAGATCAAACGGGGTTTATACCCAAGAGATACTCATGCAATAATCTGACACGTCTGTTTAATATAATGCATTCATATAAAACTGAAGAACAAGACTTATCAATTATTACCAATCAATTATTTCATTGGACGCAGAAAAAGCATTCGATCAAGTGGAATGGGACTACCTCGTTAAAGTATTGCAAAAATTTCAAATGGGAGAGAATTTTATCTCATGGGTAAAACTATTATATGACAGGCCCACTGCTAGAATATTAACTAATAACATGTTGTCACCGAAATTTCAATTATCCAGGGGCAATAGACAGGGATGCTCACTATCACCTCTGCTATTTGCTCTTGTAATAGAACCTCTAGCTGAAAGCATTAGAACACATCAGAATATCCATGGTTATAATACAAAATACTCATATAATAAAATATCATTATACGCAGATGATGTACTACTGTACATCACAAAATCACAAATCAGTATACCAAATATATTAAATCTAATAGAGGAATTTGGATCCTTTTCAGGATATAGAATAAATTGGAATAAAAGTGGAATTATGACGATAAAACCTCAAGACTCAACACACCTGTTAAAATTCCCTTTAAAATTGCTACAGAAAAATTTAAATATTTGGGAATTGAAATTACCAGAAAATATAAATCTTTATTTAATGCAAACTATATGCCCCTACTTAATAAATTAAACGCCCTGATTAAATTTTGGAAAACTCTTCCGATGTCTTTAATAGGCCGAATAAATGCTATAAAAATGATTTTTCTACCACAAATTTTATATCTATTCCAATCAATACCAATATACTTACCTAAAAAGTTTAAAAAAAAACTGGTTCTGATATCACAAATTTTATATGGGACTTTAAATCCCATAGAATTCAAAGAAGACATTTGTGCAAACCTAAAGAATTTGGTGGATTAACACTCCCTAATTTTTTGTATTATTATTGGGCAGCAAATGTCAAAAATGTGATTCACCTGTTGGACAACTCTGCCCAACGGGTGGATTGGATAGTAATGGAGAGAGAGGATTGCTCCCCTTTTAATATAGGAGCGATCCTTCTCTCACCAATAAAACTGAATAATACAATAGACAGTAAAAATCCAAATATAGTACAATTAGAATTTGGAAACAAATAAAATTAACCCTTAAATTAAGAAACCTATCGCTTCTCTCTCCCATAGTTAATAATCCGTCGTTTAAACCATCCATTATAGATAAATCATTTACACATTGGGAAAGAATAGGAATTAAAACGTTTGGAGACATGTATGAAAATTGAAATTTTTTATCATTCCAACAACTACAACTTAAATACAATCTGAGAAGTAATCAATATTTTAAATATTTTCAAATCCGTGATTATTTAAAAAAATATACACAAGAATATCAAAATTTGTCTCCAGACCTATTAGACGAAGCAATGAATATAAAGGCGGACTCAACTAATTTAATATCATACTTGTATAATATTATCCTAAATATAGAAATATCATCATCCGATAGAATTAGAAGAGATTGGGAACAAGAACTAGCTATAAAAATCTCAAAAGAGAGTTGGGATAAACACTTGCTATATGTGCACAAATGCTCGATCAATGTAAGACATATTCTAATCCAATTCAAAACCTTACATAAACTATATTACTCAAAAACTAAAATAAGTAATTTTTTTCCAAATGTCTCCCCCATCTGTGATAAATGTCTATCCCAAGAAGCAACTATAGCACATTCCTTTGTTTTTTGTATAAAATCCAAAAATTTTGGAATGAAATCTTTGAAATTTTTACAAAATTATTTAAAATAAAACTGAAACCGAACGCAGAATTGATTATTTTTGGACCAATGGAAGCCAGCTTTGAGCTGACTTCATTCCAAAAGAGCTTCCTTAATTATGGCTTAATAATGGCAAAAAAACGTATACTTAAATTCTGGAAAAACGCTCCCACACCAACGATAAAAATGTGGATTTCAAATTGGTCCGAAATGTTACACCTAGAAGACATGAGATTCTTCCTAGCAGGCAAATCAGACCACTTCCAAAAGATTTGATCTCCATTTATCGACTTATTACAAGCATAGGGTGCAACATAACTTTGAAAATAAATGGTTTCAGGACCTGGTGAGGGGTGTGTAAAGATACGAAGTAGGTACTTCCCTTTTATCTTATTTTACTTTCTTATATCTTCTGTTTTCTATTTTTATCTTTCTTTTCCTTTGGTTTTCTTTTTTACTCTTTCTCGTGTTTTACGTTTCTACGGGTTTTTCCTGATCACTCTTTCACGCACTTACTATCTTATCTAACTCTCTCTATTCTTCTCCTTCTTAAAGTTTAAAGCAAGAAGTGGTACAGGAAATGTATTCTGTTATTTTTGGCTTATATAACTGTAATGTACATTACTTCTAATAAATAAAATATTTAAAAAAAAAAAAAAATCACTGTAGCAGAGGAAAAAAAAAAAAAAAAAAAAAAAAACAGGTACGCTCTCTTGGGAACTGTCCAGGGAGACGATGCTTCCAGTCCGAGCGGCGGACATGTCGGTGGCTCCAATCCTAGAGATGGGACTCGACCGGCGAGACCAAAGTCTGGCAGAGCCATAGTGGTGGGTGACTCCAATATCCGAGGAGCGGACTGGAGATTCTGTGGCGGCAGATGAGAGGCGAGGATGGTCTGTTGCCTCTCTGGTGCCAGGGTTCAGGATGTCACGAGCCGAATACAGAACATCCTCGAGAGAGAGAGAGAAGGTGAACAGCCGGCAGTAGTTGTGCATGTAGGCACAAACGACACCGGGAAGAAGAGGAAGGAGGTTCTCCAACATGAGTTCAGAGAGTTGGGAAGAAGACTGAAATGCCGGACTTCTAGGGTGGTTGTCTCTGGATTGCTTCCAGTACCTCGTGCTAGTGACGACAGGAACAGGGAGATAGCGGATCTGAATGTGTGGATGAGGGGCTGCAGCAGGGAGCAAGGATTTAGATTTATAGACCACTGGGATCTCTTCGGGGGGGGGGGGAGGGGGGGGGGGGTGACCTGTACAAAAAGGACGGGTTACACCTTAACTGGAGGGGGACCGACATTTTGGCAGGTAGGTTTTCTAGGGCTACACGTGTGGGTTTAAACTAAATAGTGGGGGGGAGGGATTGACAAATTGGGAGTATAAAGATGGAGTTGAAGGGGAAGTGGCTACAGGAAAAATTACAAATGATTCTCGAATTAATGGGAAGGAAAGCTCGAGAATGGACAACAGAGTAAGGTCAGGGCCAATTGCAAGCCCTGCGAGTGAATACGGAAGTCAAAGTGCTGTATATGAATGCGCAAAGTATAAGTGGACGAGCTTGAGGCTCAGTTAGAAACTGGCAACTATGATGTTGTGGGAATTACTGAGACATGGCTGCAAGAGGGCCAGGGCTGGGAACTGAATATTCAAGGGTATACCTCATATCGAAAAGACAGACAGGTGGGCAGAGGGGGTGGGGTTGCTCTGTTGGTGAGGAATGAAATTCAGTCCTTCGCAAGGGGTGACATTGAAACAGGAGATGTGGAGTCAGTATGGATAGAACTAAGGAATTGTAAGGGTGAAAGGACCCTAAGGGACTAATCTACAGGCCCCCCAAACAGTAGCCTGGACATAGGGCGCAAGTTGAATCAGGAGTTAAAATTGTCATGTAGCTTAAGATGAGTTGAACAGATATTTTGGATCTGTCTTCACTAAGGAGGACACAAACAATCTTCCTGATATAGTAGTGGCCAAAGGACCAAGGGTGATGGCGGAAATGAAGGAAATCCACATTAGGCAGGAAATGGTGTTGGTTAGACTGATGGGATTGAAGGCTGATAAATCCCCAGGGCCTGATGGTCTGCATCCCAGGGTACTTAAGGAAGTGGCTCTAGAAATCTTGGATGCATTGGTGATCATTTTCAAATGTTCTATAGATTCAGGATCAGTTCCTGTGGATTGGAGGGTAGCTAATGTTATCCCACTTTTTAAGAAAGGAGGGAGAGAGAAAACAGGGAATTATAGGCCATAGCCTGACATCGGTGGTGGGGAAGATGCTGGATTCAATTATAAAAGATGAAATAGCGGCACATTTGGATAGCAGTAACAGGATCAGTCCGAATCAGCATGGATTTACGAAGGGGAAATCATGCTTGACTAATCTTCTGGAATTATTGAGGATGTAACTAGGAAAATGGACAAGGCAGAGCCAGTGTATGTAGTGTACCTGGACTTTCAGAAAGCATTTGATAAGGTCCCACATAGGAGAATAGTGGGGAAAATTACAGCACATGGTATTGGGGGTAGGGTACTGACATGGATAGAAAATTGGTTGGCAGACAGGAAAAAGAGAGTAGGGATTAACGGGTCCCTTTCACAATGGCAGGCAGTGACTAGTGGGGTACTACAAGGCTCGCGATTTCGACACGGACGGGTCAATCTAGCTTGCGGTTTCAACGCGGATGGTCGATCCAGCTCGAGGCTTTCCAAGCGAGTGCCCTCGAGCTGGAAGGTCGTTGACACTCTTTTTAACTCGCCGATTAGGTCGCCCAAGTGGGACAGGCCCTTAAGAAGCGGTCTGCTGTCAGTCCTCGAGAAGCTTCATCCGCAGGATTTTCTTTTGTGTTAAGATATTTCCATTGTGAAACATCAGTAACTCCCTATACAAAAGAGATTCTGTTTGCTATAAATGTCAAGAAACGTTTGTTCTCATTGTTGAGGTATTTAAGGACCATAGTACTATCAGTACAGAAGATAGATTCCTCCAGTTGAAACTGTAGTTCTTTTTGCAGCAATATGTCAACTTTAACAGCTAAGACTGCAGTAGTAAGTTCCATTCTGGGAATGGTCATTTGTTTCAATGGTGCCACTCTGGCCTTTGTCATTAAGAATGCAACATGTACTTCTTTGTTATAATTTTCCAGTCTTAGATATGAAACAATACCGTAGCCACTTTCAATGGCATCTGGGGAATGATGCAGCTGTGCACCTCTGATCTTACCAAAGCTTGCAGGCTTCATGCACTGGTCCACCTTGAATTCTGAGATATTGTTGAGATCTGCTAACCATTCTGTCCATCGGTGAGAGGAAGTTTGTGTTATACTCTCATCCCATCCAAGTTTTTCCTTACAAAGATAATGCAAAATCAACTTGGCTGGCAGTGTAAATGGTGCAAGAAATCCCAAAGGGTCGTAAATGGAACCAATCACGGATAGGATACCCCTTCTTGAATCGCTCTTGAATCGAGTGCAGTCCCAATGCTCTTTCCATTGGCAAATTGTCTTTGTCCAAATCCAACTCCCTGGTCTCCTTGGGTCTATCATCTGGTGGAATGCTTTCCAATACAACATGACTGTTGCTGATCCACTTGGAAAGAGTAATCCTCCTTTATTTCAGAGGGAAGTCAGATGTTTCACCATTTGAATTGCTTCCTGCTCCGTAGACATGGGTTTTAAGCAATCATCCACATAGAAATTATTCTCCACAGTGGTTATCACTTCTTCTTGAAGGTGAGCTTTATTGTCCTCTGCGGTCTTCTTTAATGCAAAGTTCACACAACTTGGTGATGACACTGCTCCAAAGGGATGTACCTTCATCCGGTATTCAACAAGATCTTGTTGTGCATCCCCTTCAGGCCACCATAAGAATCGTAAGTAGTCAATGTGTTTTTCTGGTACTTTGACTTGATGAAACATCGCTTTAATAACAGCCATCAAAACAATTGGTTCTTGTCTAAATTTAATGAGAACTCCAATGTAGTAGTAATAGTAGGCCCCTCTCCATCATAACTGCCCATGGGTGATGCATCCTGGTTGGATGCAAGCCTGGGCGATGTTATATGGAGGACAGACAAAAGTGCTGGAGAAACTCAGCGGGTGCAGCAGCATCTATGGAGTGAAGGAAATGGGCAACGTTTCGGGCCAAAACCCTTCTTCAGACTGATGTGGAGGACAGGCTGTTGCCCATGCAGCATGTCCCCTCTCTCCACATCGCTGATCGATCCAAAGGAACAGCAGGGCTGTTACAGTTTAGCACCGGCGCCGTCGCAGGAACTGCCAGAGCGAGGTTGTAGACAACGATGAACTGCCTTAGGGGCTCCGACTCCGGATTTTCTTGAGGTTTACTCCTGGAACCTTTCATGACTGGATATGTCCACAAGGCAGTGGAGGTTTTAAATCAGAGTTTTCCCTCTCCTAGATGGACTGCCTTCCCAGGCTGACGAGCCCCATCTGCCCGAGACTCGTGGAGGTGGGAGCGTCTACCTTCCTATAGGACCTGCCCACTGCCCTCAATGAGTCAAACTCGAATGAGTGAGTTGGTAAGATCTGGACCTTGCAGTAGTTGACAGTTAAGTGATGTTCCTTTGAAGACTGCAGCACAGTCAAAGACCACCCTCAAGGTCCCTTTCTTCGAGTGATACACGCCATGGTGCGGAACATACCAAAGCTCTCCATCACTTCTATTCAGTTGGTTTGTTAGTACCATTTCGGCATAATCATTGTCAATCATATCCTTTAGGAAAAACGTATATTCTTCATGAAATTTCGTATTCTTGCCAAACTTGCGTTTCAGATTCTGGGTGCGTTGCTCTGCCATACGACGATTATTCGGCAGACTAACACTTTCTTGTTTGAAAGGCTAGTCCAGACAATAGTGTCTGTCTACCATCTTTACTGAGTAGTTCATAATATCCAAGTATTCCCTGGACATTTCTTCAGATTCCTTACTGGTACTTTCATTGAAGTCATGATTGTATTGCTTGATCAATAGCTTTTCTAATTTACCAGTAGATATTTGATTAACTGCAGTGGCAGGGTAGTTCTTCTGGTTCCTGCTTTTGTTGCTCTTTCTCAAGGTGATGGACAGCAAGTGGTCCATCACCTTGGCTCCTCACACTCTGTATAGGTTCCAATGCCTTCGAAACATTCGTTCCGATAGGTAGGTGAATACCAGAATTTATTTTAGGTATCTTGACATCCTTCAAGTAAGGCCATGGACTCAAGTCCTCATGTCTGGGTATATTTTGATGACAAACAGGCATGGTCTCATGTGTAAACACTTCAGATATTGGTATAAAATTGTCTTCATCCAGACTAGATATTTCCATACTTGAATGTAATGACTAACGCATTCCTTCTCTTCATTCATGGTATGCAATAGAATTTTAACCTCTTCTCCTGTGATGTCCAGCCTTCTCATCAAGCTTTCTGTACAAAAGGTAGCCGAACTGCCATGATCCAAAAATGCATAAGTTTGCAACACTGTATTCATCTCGCTATTCCTTACCTGTACTGGTAAGATAGAGAAGATACAGGTTTCTATCCCGGGCCCAATATGAGCAGTTATCTGATGCGAGGTGACAGCATCACTTGTAGCTGGCTTCTCCTTCTGTTCTATTTGCTTTGGCTTCTTCTTTACAGTGTGAAGTGCTTCAGGATGATCTTGCTTGCACTTAACACAAGTTATAGGACTCTCACCGTCTTTAACCATGTGTCCTTTTATCAAACATCCAAAACAGATTCCCTTCTCCTTTAAGAAATCCATCTTTTCTTTATATTCCTTCTTCTTGAATCTTCAACACCACCTTATGGTGTCACCAACTTCATCACATCTATATACTTATAAAACTCTGATCTTGGATGTGGATGTATTTGTTTGTGGATTTGTGTGTTTTTCTGTGATTCACATCTCCTCGAAAACCTGATGCGCTAACGGTGAAATTTTTATGTATTCCGGTAGAGATTTACATTTTGATCTCGAAAATCGGCTCATCTGAAAATTTGATTAATTCTTTCTTGAGTTATTTCTTCAAATTGTTCACAAATCTGAGATATGTTTTAAATCTAACGTGCTTGGATGACATCGCAATTGCTCCTTGCGGCCAGCTGCGCACAGTTTTCAAAGTGCAGCCTG
>CM075977.1:130154790-130219270 GCA_038087875.1 Malacoraja senta
AGCCACCTCTTGAACCTTGGCCCTCCAGTATCTCAATCTTCATCCTGGCTTCTTCCAACTTCGTATCCAGTTCCAACTGTTCCTTTTCCCTCTTTAACTGTTCTTCTTTTTCGCTCAATCTCATGTTTCTTCTCCAAGGCAGCAGCTCGTAGTGTAAGAGCAGCCACAGTTGCTTCAGCTTCCATACGAGCAGAGGCTTTTGAAATTGAACTGGCTTCTGAACTAGACTTATGTCTTGATCTTCGTGTTGAAACTATCTTGTGGTGTTGCTTCATGCTTGATTTTGACACCTTGTTGCGTAGCATCTCCTGCTCTAGCACACGCGGTCCTTTGATCAACCAGCTAAGCATTTCTCCACATTGCCAACGATGCCGTTAAGATATTCAATCACTTTTTGAAACCACTGATTACGCTCTTCGTCTTCCTCATCAGGCAGTGATAGGCTCAGTAATAATTCGTGGTTTTGTGCAAACTCAAGGCGAAGGCTGACCAGTCGTCCATGATTAGATTTTACTTCATCAATATTCTCTTCAAGGCACATGAGTTCTTCCTGGAACCCTCTTAAATCGATAACCCGCTTCCATAGCTTATTTATCTCTTTCTTGCTTTTCTCCAGAAATGCAACTCTGGCCTTTTCGGTGAGCTTACTTTGTCTCATCGGATATTTGGCTCCTCTCCTCCACCTTGTGGCTCCTCTAACTCACCTGCTCCATCTTGCTCCATGGATTTAAACAGGTCTTGGCAGATTGCCAAATCTGATAATTGGACAAACGGGGACTCTTCAGTTTGCTTCAGTCAGTATTGATAACCATTCTGCGGAGTGTTCTGTAAACATTAGATAAGAAACCAAAACAAACTAGACTTCCAGAAAACATCCAAATATTTTCGAAGTATAGAAGTGACTTCAGTTCAGAAAGAATGTGTCTTATCTCAACTTCAAAATAAACCAAGGCCAGCACCTGGATCTCCAGCCACTCACTCGCCCTTGGCTGCCTTCCAAACTTAGCCGAAATTGCTTCTTTTGTCAGAGCAGACTCTTTTGTCAGATCCTGTAATTTTTTTTAAAAAACACGACATCTGTTGAACTTTCACAGCATTTCATTAAGAAGCTGTTCTAAATTAAAGCTTTCCAGCTTTTAAATTTACAACATAATACAATAGCTGTTCTACTCACGATTTTGTGGTGAAGTTTTCAATCATCAGATAAGTCGCATGGCTGTCGATAAATCTCTAAGCCAATCTCTGGCTGAGATTTATCTTCTTCAGTTCCTCTTCCTCGGAACCAGTCTTCAGTTCCTCTTCTGGAACTAATTCTTCTGGCAGTAATCTCTCTCCAGAGATCCAGCCCAATCTTCTGTCCCTCTTCTATGGGACCAATTCATCTACCTCCTGTCTGTAAGGTAGCTTTCGACAAGATGTAGTGGCAGATTATTATATCGTTCAAGGTATATTTTCCTCTAGCCACTATGATTGAAGATAGTGTCTTTACACATCCACGAGCTCTCCATGAGACATTCAATGCCGTTGAAAGATAAATATTCAAAACACAGTCTCTTGATTAATAGATTCTTTATTGTAGTAGTAAAAACAGTGAGATATTCATCCAAACTTCTTCTTGTTTAAGTACATTTTGATCTTATAGTCAAACTCATGCATGGTCAAAAGCTGTGACCTCCCCCATGCTTCTTCAAGACTAAAACTAAAAACTACTAGCGTCTGTGCAAGAATCCCAGCCGCAAACACGCCTCCAACTACGTAATAAATCCCACCCACATAATTACAGGCAGATAACATTTAAAGGTAACTGCTTATAGTTTATAACATACTGAGTTAAGCTAAATGGCTGCTACAGGAGTTACTTAGGGTAGGGGAAAGGAGAGAGAGGTGAGGGAGAGATAGGGGAGGGGAGGGGAGGAGGAGAGGGGAAAGAAGAGGGGGGGTGAAGAGGAGGGGAGAGAGTGCTAGGGATGAGGAGAAATGAACTGCGCCTGTGCATTTGGGGGCTATGGGTGAGTGGTGGAATATTGCGTTGGGGGACCAAGCCTCCTGTGTGACAGGGACCCAACGGGTCCAACTTAGTCTAGTTGTTAATAGTTTCTCCTCTTTGGGTGCTGCCCATACTCCACCACACAACCCATAATCCAATCTATTATCACCTTCAATACCTTTGTCTTTACATAATCGCTTCATCTCCAACCTCTTCAAAGTACTGGAACATTTTCTCCTCGGACCTGTGCATACATTTGTACAATTCCTTTCCAATTATAATTTGGCCACAATATATAATAGCCCTTAGGAAAGTCACAAAATACGTTCTTTGTGACTGATCATGATAAATCACCCCTTCTCTTCCTTATTAAGCTACCTGTGGCCTTCAATATAATATTAATTTGGAAAGGGCACAGAAGAGATTCACTGGGATGCTACCTGGGCTGGCGGTTTTGAATTAAAGAGGAATATTGGAGAGGTATTATTTTTGGAACATAGGAACGTACGTATATCTATATAAGTTAGACATGAGATGATACCTATCAAGTGCCACATGAGATAGACAGGCTATCAGAATGGACAGACTTGTGGCAGATATAATTTAATACTATGAAATATGAGTTGATGTATTTTGGCAGAAGAGATAAGGAGAGGTAACAGAGAAATTAATACAGTTCTAAAGAATGATGGGAAGTCGAGAAACTTTAATGTGCATGAATTTTTCACAGTGTTAGTCCATACTGAGAGACTTATTGAGCTTTATAAATAATGGAATAGAATTCAGAAGTAGGGAAGCTATGCTGCATCTTTCTCAAATTATAGTTTGGCAGCAAACAGAGGATGTATCTAGTTCTGGTCAACATTCTTTCAAAAGAATGTAAAGTTCCTTAAGAGGGTGCTCTGGATCCAGGGATAAAGAATCTTAGCTATAAGATTAAGATGGAACGGGAAAGTTTGTTTTCTTTGGAGCTAAGGAGATTGAAGGTAGATTTGATAGAGGTGAATAAGATTATTACAGATTTTGATAAGGTATACAAAGGAAAAGGTGTTCTCAAAAGTGAAGGTGCAAAGACTAGGCGGACACAATCAAGGTCTTCTGCAAGAGATACGGCGTCTGTATGAACTAAAACTCATTACATTTAAGTAAGCTGGAAGCACAGATTTACAATGATTTCTTTGTAAAATCAACGATTTTACAAGGAAATTGCATAGGTTCTCGTGCAAAGTAAATTTGCAGACCTATGAGGATAAAATGGAGAATGGGATTGGATGGAATTACTCTATAGTGAGCTGGCATTGACTTGATTGGCCGTGTTGTTCCCTTCTGTCCTGCAATGAAGTTTTGATGATATGAATAAATATGGAGGAACTTAAAAATTGGAAATCTGTTTGAAATTGTAGTTGAAGAAGAGTTTTCAGTTCCTGGTCAAAACATCCTATCTTCTTTCTCTCACATATGCTCTAATGTGGCTCCAATGGAAGAACTATATTTATCACATTTCTTCCACATCCCAAACCATTTCATAGCCAATAAATTATTTTTAAGGTGTAATCACAGTACTTTCATGGTATCCCTGTTGAGAGCTTATAAGGTAGGTTAAGGACAGACCACATACTAAAATATTTATAAAATCAAAAGAAAATTGTTGGGGAATTTTCAACTGCCCAAGCAGAATTTTCAGTTTGATTTCAAATTACCTGCATTACTTTGCTTTAAAATTATTCATAATTGCTCAAATATATTGCTTTTATAGTACAGATTCATATTTCCGTTTGATATTGAAAGAGGCCATTTGGAGAATCGAGTCTGTCGGTTCACAACCATCACAGCAATCTCATTCCCTTAATTTCCTATAACCTATTTTCTTTCACATGATCATTAATTTTCCTACGCCCTATCGACACTAGAGATAATTTGCAGTAACATGTAACCTATCAGCTAGGACTTCTTTCGGATATCGTTTCAGTTTCAGTTTTGTTGTTGTTTTGGTTTAATTCATTGTCACGTGGAGCAAAGCCTGGCGAGTGATAGATGGAGTGAGAGGTACAGTGAAAAGCTTTTGTTGAGTGTTAACCAGTTAGCAGAAAGACAGTACATGATTACAATCTAGCCATTTATAGTGTATTGATACATGATAAGGGAATAACATTTAGTGCAAGGTAAAGCCAACAAAGTCCGATCAAGGATAGTTCGAGGGTCACTAAAGAGGTAGATAGTAGTTCAGCACTGCTCTCTGATGTGGTAGTATCATTCAGTTGCCTGATAACAACTGGGAAGAAACTGTCCCTGAATCTGGTGGTGTGCATTTTCACACTTCTATACCTTTTGCTTGATGGGAGAGGGGAGAAGAGGGAGTTGCCAGGGTGCGACATCCTTGATTATGCTGCCGGCCTTGCCGAGGCAGCTTGAGGTATAAATGGAGTCAATAGATGGGAGGTTGGTTTGTGTGATGGTCTGGACTGCGTCACAATTCGCTGCAATTTCTTGCGGTCTTGGATGGAGCTGACCCAAATCAAGCTGTGATGCATCCCGATAAAATGTTTTCTATGATATATCTGTCGAAGTTGGTGAGAGTTGTAGGGGACATGCCGAATTTGGGAGAAAAGTGAGCACCCAGAGAAAACCTATGCAGTTGCAGGGAGAAAATGCAAATTCCCATCGATACATCTGGAGAGGTCAGAATCAAACCTGGGTCATTGGAGCCTTGAGGCAGTAACACTACCATCTGCCAATCAACCACCCCTCCCACTTCACCTATATTAACCTATCACTCGACATGCTTTGCTCCATCCCAACTTTTTTCTGTTCTCTCCCCCCCTTCCACAAGCAGTCTGACGAAGGGTCTCGAACGGAAACGTCACCTATCCCTGTCCTCCAGAGATGCTGCCTGACCTGCTGAGTTATTCCAGTACATTGTGTCTTATTTAGGAATCCAACATCAGCAGCACCTTCTATGCTACTGTACATCTTAAAACAATTTGCACCTACTATAAAATAACAACATTATGTTTCCGTTCTTTGAATTATTTTGTTTGATTAATTTAGTAAATTATCTTTTCTTGCTGGAAAGGGTACGGAGAAGATTAATGAGGATGTTGTTAGGACGAGAGGGTCTGTGCTATTGGGAGTGGTTGAGTAGGCTTGGTTTTTGGTGCGCAGGAGGATGAGGTGTGATCTTATAGAGGTGGATCAAGTCATAAGAGGAATAGATCGAGTAGATGCACAGAGTCTCTTGCCCAGAGTTGGTGAATCGAGGACCGAAGGACATTGGTTTAAGGTGAAGGGTAAAATATTTAATAAGAATCTGAGGGGCAACTTTTTCACACAAAGGGTGGTGGGTGTATGGAACAAGCTGCCAGAGGAGGTAGTTGAGGCAGGGACTATCCCAACATTTAAGAAACAGTCAGACAAGTACATGGATAGGACTGGTTTGAAGGGATATGGACCAAACACGGGCAGGTGGGACCAATGTGGGACTATTATAGCTGGGACATGTTTGGCCGAAGGGCCTGTTTCCATGCTGCATCACTCTATGACTCTATGATCTATTTGTATTTGGTTTATGAAATGCACAGCAACCCCAATACTGACTCTAATGTGATGAAAGGTGTTTTTTTCAAATTGAAAAGAGCTGATGATAGATCAGCAGCCTGATTTATTAATCCTGTTGTGTAGGAAGGAACTGCAGATGGTAGCTTAAACCGAAGATGGACACAAAAAGCTGGAGTAACTCAGTGGGACAGGAAGCATCTTTGGAGAGAAGGAGAGAAGCTATTCAGTTTGAAGAAGGGTCTCAACACTAAATGTCACCCATTCCTTTTCTCCAGTTGCCTGTCCCGCTGAGTTACTCCAGCTTTTTTTTGTCTATCTTTGTCAATGCTGGTTTTTCTTTTCACAGATACTTCCCGCTCTTTTGAATATTTCAGGCTTTCCTGGATTATGTAGGATATCTAGTGCCTGCCACATTGGGATATCTACCACCTGCCACATTTTGTCCTTGTGCTTTGCACTTTTTGAGACAACAGGGAATGCACTATCACAGGAAAATACAATCTTTCCCATTGATGGGTTGAATTGGTTCTTTCTGTGCTACAGAGCCATCTAACTGAATGCAGAAATAATGTCTGGCAAATATTTATTGCCATTACAAGACAAAACTGATTATATAGTTAAGTGTTTGCTCTGAATGAATCAAATTAAGTGAACCAACATGCAATGAACAATGAACATGAAACTTTCTCTTCTCCCCCAGTCCTGATGCAGGGTTTTGACACCTTTTACCTCCATATCTGTTGCTTAATTTGTTGGGTTCTTCCTGTGTTCTATTTTGTGTTCCAGATTCCAACATCTGCAGTCTTCCCTTCACCTCCTCCCTTGGCACCATTGAAGGATGTGAACAGCTCTTTCACATGAGGTAGAATACACTGCCCCTCTTCTAAACTGGTCTACTGTATTTGTGCACACAACATGGCCTCCTCTACATTGGAGAAACTATGCGTGGACGAGACAACAGCTTTGTGAAGCATCTGTGCTCTCTCCACAATGGCCATCTTGAACTTTCAGTTGCATATCATTTTAACTCGCCTTCTCACTCCCACAGTAACCAAATCTCAAACAACTGAACGTTTTCATCCAGTTCATTAAAAAAATTGCACATGGATTGCACATAGTCAAGATTTTCTGAACTCACAATTTTCAATTGGAAATTGCGAATGTCATTGTTTTATACAAGAACGGAAGGAGAGTGATAAGGAGTAGAAATTAATTATTGGTTCTAAATGTTAAACATGCACTTACGAGCTTTGTCAACAATGTCATTCAATTTAAATCTATTGAGTTCAAGGTGAACATTTTTCTTCTAACATAATAACAGGCCTATCAATTTAACATCAATTGGGGCGAGTTGCTGGACATGTGAGATAGGATGAATAGGATGCAGGAAGATTGGTGGGTGAATAGGACTGATAGGAATGCTTTGTAAACGGGCATCAACCCATTGGGTCAAATGCCATCCTTCTATGTTTAGTTTAGAGATACAGTGCGGCCTTTTAGCCCACTGGGTCCTCGCCGGCCAGTGATCCCCACACACTTACACTATCCTACACACACTAGGGATAATATACAATTATACCAAGCCAATTAACTTACAAACTTGTATGTCTTTGTAGTTTGGGTGGAAAATGGAGATCCCGAGGGAAAACTCACTGAGGTCACGCCGATAATGTACAAACTCCATACAGATAGCACCCGTAGACAGGATCGAACCTGGGTCTCTGGCGCTGCAAGGCAGCAACTCTTCTGCTGTGCTACCATGTTGTAAGGAAATACAAGAATAAGAAACAAAGTGATTACATGATAGTTATCAACTGATCAAATCATTGGTAAGGATTTGTGAAGCAAAGTCTATGTCTGAAAATCTAGCTGATATGGCTACTTGTTGATTAAGGAATACCAATTACTATTTTTATTGTTGATCCAGAGAGCAATTGATAGGACATAGAGTTATACAGCACAGAAACATGTCTGGCACATCTTGTCCATGCTGACCAAGGTGCCTTCCTGAGCTGGATGCATTTGTCTTGCATTGGTCCATATTCCTCAAAATCTTTCCTATCCATGTACATGTCTAAATGTCTTTTAAACACTGTAGTTGATTCATCCCTGCTGCTTCCTCTGATAGCGCATTGCATAGACCCACCTTCCTCAGTGTGAATAAATTTGCCGCTTAGGCCCCTTTAAATCTGGCAGAAGTCATTGATGATCTGGATATCACTGCAAAGGAGCTTTCAGGTTGACATTCCACCACTATATTGCTAGGCTTCACTCCAGGGAAGTAACTGCAACTTCATAGAGCATGAAACTATTGTTCACTGTCAAGGCAAAGGAAATCAAAGTAACATCCGTTTCACTCCACTAGTAACAAATGCATAAACAAGGAAATTGGACACTCAACTGAATAAGCACCCAGTCTGCTTCTACCTGTTTTCCATGGCTACATCTAAAATCAGTGAGACTGAGATGGTAAATATCAAACCTGAATCCTGGGATCAGGTAGTGCGGTGACAAAGCAAAATAAAAAATAGTTGCTAAAGTTACTCAGCGGGTTAGGCAGTATATTGCCATTGGACCCCTGTATAAACAGGTCAAATGTTAGTACAAAACTGCATTAACGTTCAGGGCAGCACTGTGGCGCAGCGGTAGAGTTGCTGCCTTACAGCGCTTGCAGCTCCGGACACCCGGGTTAAATCCCGACTGAGGGTGCTGTATGTTTGGAGTTGGTACGTTCTACCTGTGACCACGTGGGAGATCTGCCACACTCCAAAGACGTACAGGTTTATAGGTTAATTGGCTTGGAAGTGTAAATTGTCCCTAATGTGTGTAGGATAGTGTTAGTGTGTGGGGATCACTGGTCGGTGCGGATTCGGTTTGTCGAAGGGCTGGTTTGCGCGCTGTATCTCTAAACTAAACTAAAACTAAACTAAAGCCAGTGTTTTAATGTTTTAATGGGAAGTGGCATCATGCTTGGAAACTGACTTAGCAAAGAGTGAAGAAAGCATCACCATATGAGAGAACAGTAGAGCAGACATGCATGTTTTTGGATGAAGTACTACAGTTGGTGGAGGAGATGACAGGGATGAGAAATGACCTGTCACTCCATGGGATAAGTCTGACCCGCTGAGTTACTCCAGCACTCTGCGGCATTCTGAGCATGTATGGCCATACATGACATATGAACATACATACCTGCCATGTATAGCCCTCATGACCATACATACCTGCCATGTATAGCCCTCATGACCATACATACCTGCCATGTATAGCCCTCACATGCGCATACATATGTACCTGCCATGTATAGCCCTCACATGATACATGAAGGCTATACTCCATGCATTGTCCTCCACTGCTACCTAGCTGTTATTAAATAGCTGTGGAGGTAAATATATGGAGCAAAGCCCCCAGAGGCTTGATCTCAGAGTTGCAATAAGTTTGACAACCTCACAAAAGTGGTCAAGGTCAGTAAATACATCTTCTGACACAAAATGCATGAATAATCTCATCCGATGATATATTCACCAAATGCTCATTACTCACCTGCCAACAATTTCAATCAATCAGGTATATACTTCATATCATCATCACACAGCACTGTTTCAAGCCTCACTCCGCTCGCGCAGACACATTGCCAGTTTTACAACTACGACAGCTGCATCACTCAATCTGCATAACACTCATACAATGTTTCCCTCTTCCTTTCAAGATCGGACTGCAGAAGAAAAGTGATGCGTGTACAGTTTAAAACTTGGATGCTGGAAAGCTTGTACGCAATCTCAAGAGGACCAATTCGGACTTGGACTTTGGATTCTGAGCCAAAGGTAGAGGCCATCTTTTATTGCATTGAAGTGATGACCAATTCCAACAGCACATTTGCAGACCATGCATGAATGTACATATCTCAGTATCCAGTGAGGAAACAGATGAAATCTGGGTGCTGAAATGAAAGTCTCATTTTGATCATCCAGCCTCAGCTTATGGCCATACATGTTCAGAATGCCGCAGAGTGCTGGAGTAACTCAGCGGGTCAGGCAGCATCTCGGGAAAACATGGATAGGAGATGTTTCGGGTCGCAACCATTCTTCAGACTGATGCTGCAAGTGGGTAGCCACTCTTTCCATGGACAGAATCTCTCTCCCAGGGTGGAAATGTCAAAGCCGAGAGGGCATAGCTTTAGGATGAGAGGGGCAAAGTTTAATGTGCGGGGCAAGTTTTATTTGCACAGAGGGTGATGAGTGCCTGGAACACACTGCGGGAGGTGGTGGTGGAGGCAGATATGATAGTGGCATTTAAAAGGCTTTTAGATAGGTGCATATTTTTTTTGGTGTTTTTTTTTAAACATTTATTAGAAGTAAGTACAGTACAGTACAGTGGTACCTTTTTACAGGTTCCCAAAATTATGTTAACATAATACATTCTTTGTACAACTTCCTTTTTTCTTTTTTTTTAGAAAGAGATAAGAAAGAAAGAAATAGTAAAGAATAGAGGAAAGTCTAGTGTGTGTGAAGAAAAAAGAAAAAAGAAGAGAATAAGAACTAGTAAAGAAAATAAATAAGTAGTAAAGTGAAACAGGAGGGAGATTATCCACTCGCCACAAGTCGATGCTTTTTTATATTCTTGATCATCTTTCACCCATACCTGAAACTTTTAATTTCTACGATACTGTTGCACCACATGAATCCAAAAAATCAATAAATGGAGACCAACTCGTTAAGAATTGGTCTTGTTTTTTTGGAGTGATATTTTCAAAATATTTACAAAACTATTTAAGACAAAAATGGAACCCAATAATGAATTGATTATATTTGGGGTAATGGAAGACGGGAACAAATTGAGCTCATCTCAAAAGTCAATTTTTAATTATGGTTAAATAATAGCAAAAAAATTAATATTGAAATTTTGGAAAAATACACCAATACCAACGCTCAAAATGTGGATTGCAAGTATGTTGGATACCGCACATCTTGAGGAAATGCGATTCCTCCTAATAGATAAATTTGACCAATTCATAACGAGTTGGTCTCCATTTGTCGTCTTTTTGGAAACATGTGGTGCAAAACAGGTGTAAAAGCTAATCCGTGACTGCGGATGGTCAAGATTATAAATGATCTCCTTCTATTTTCTTTTCTTCTCTTCTCTTCTTTTATTCTCTTTCTTCTATTTTCTATGTCTCAACTTTCTTTTTTCATTCTGTATTTTTATTTTTCACACACTATATATCTCACATTTTTCTATTTTTCATTATCTAACTTTTTTCTTTTTCTTCTTTATTACAAAAAATTTTAAAAATAAGAAGCTGTACATAAAAGGTATTATGAAAATATGATTGTATACAATTGTACTTACTTCTAATAAAATTAAAATATAAAAAAAAAAAAAAAAAAAAAAGAATTGGTCTTGTTTGTCTATTAGGAGGAGTCTCATTTCTTCCAGGTGGGCTGTGTCCAACTGATTCACATTTTGAATGTTGGTATAGTAGCATTTTTCCAAAATTTAAGAATAAGTTTTTTTGCTATTATTAAACCATAATTAAAAAATGAATTTTGGGGTATATTTAATTTGTTCCCGTCTCCTATTACTCCGAATATAATAATTTCAATATTAGGTTCCATTTTTATCTTAAATAGACTAGTGAATATATCAAATATATCACACCAAAATTTATGAAGTTTTGTGCAAGAAACAAAAGAGTGTAATATTGGCATTTTGAGAAAGACATTTGTCACAGATGGGAGAAATATTTGAATAGAATTTATTCAACCTAGTTTTTGAATAATATAATCTGTGTAATATTTTTTTTATTTTTTTAAAAATATTTTTTAATTTTTTTAATTTTATTTATTAGAAGTACATTACATTACAACCAATTACACTAGTACTCATCACATATATCTTATTACAATTAATGTACTCCATTTATTTTCTACACTAATAAAGGGAAAGGATAAGATTGAGAGACAGAAGAAAGTGAAGGAAAAAAGTGAAGGTGTAAAAAACATGACCAAAAAAAAAGACAAAGACCCTATAAGAAAGAAATTAAACACAAAAGGAAAGAGTTAAGAAATATACCCTAAAAAAGAAGAAAAATGAAAGAGGGAAAAGAGAAAAACATATATTTTTTTGTAAGCATCACGCAAATGTGACATACGAACTCTCCAGCTTTCATCCCCCTTTACCTGACCTCAGTTTTTTTTTTTTTTTAAACTTTTGCACCCCACACTTGTAATAATTCTATAAATGCAGACCACGTCAGGTGGAAGTGATCTGGTTTACCTGCCAGCAGGAGTCTTATCTCTTCTAGGTGAAATGTTTCGAACATATTTGAAATCCACATGTTTATAGTTGGTATTGGAGCGTTTTTCCAGAATTTTAGGATTAACTTTTTTCCAGTAATTAACCCATAGTCTATTAATTTCTTTTTGAACACATTTAGTTCTGGACTATCTTCCATTGTTCCGAAGATAATCCATTCTGCTTTGGGTATCAGTTTAATTTTAAATAATTTATGTAAACATTTCAAAAATTTCAATCCAAAATTTTTGAATTTTTGTACAGAAAACATATGAGTGCGCTATAGTAGCTTCTTGAGATTGACATTTATCACAAATTGATGATACATTTGGGAATATTTTATTGATTTTAATTTTAGAATAAAATAATCTATATAAAATTTTAAATTGTATTAAAGTGTGTCTTACATTAATCGAACATTTATGCACGTTTAATAAGTGTTCATTCCACCTTTCCTTTGAAATTTTAATAGCTAATTCTTGTTCCCAGTCTCTTCTAATACCTTCCGTAGATGGTATTTCTACATTTAAAATAATATTATACAAATATGATATTAAGTTTGCTGATTCAGCTTTTATCTGCATTGCTTCATCCAATACCTATGTTGAGGTATTATGATGATCTTTTGTATATTTTTTTAAATAGTCACATATTTGAAAATATTTAAAATATTGATTATTTCCGAGTTTATATTTTATTTGTAATTGTTGGAATGATAGTAATTTTCCAGTTTCGTACAAGTCACCGAACGTTTTAATTCCTAGTCTATCCCATTGTATGAAAGATTTGTCTGTAATAGAGGGATTGAATGAAGGGTTATTAATTATGGGAGATAAAAGCGATACATTTCTTAATTTTAAATTTTGTTTTATTTGTTTCCAAGTTCTAATTGTGCTATGTATAATTGGGTTTTTGTTATAATTTATGTTATTCAGTTTCATTGGTGAGAGAAGGATCGCTCCAATGTTTCCAGAGGAGCAGTCCCCTCTCTCCATTACAATCCAGTCCACTTGCTGGGCAGAGTTGTCCATCAGTTGAATCATATTTTTAATATTTACTGACCAATAGTAATACATGAAATTAGGGAGTGCTAAGCCCCCTAATACTTTAGCTTTGTTCAAGTGTGTTCTTTGTATTCTATGTGATTTATAGTCCCATATAAAATTCGTAATGTCTGAATCCAGTTTTTTTTTTTACTTCTTTGGTAGTAATATTTTAAATTGAATTAAATTGTGTCTAGCATTAATCGAACATTTATGTATATATATCAAATACTTTTCCCATGTTTCTTTAGAAATTTTTATCATTAATTATTTTTCCCAGTCTTCTCTAATTGCCTCTGTTGATGGCAATTCTCTGTTAAGAATACTATTATATAGATATGATATTACTTTTTGTGAGTCTGCCTTAATATTCATTGCTTCTTCCAGTGGGTCTATCATTATGCTCTGAAATCTTGGTATATATTTCTTCATAAAGTCACATATCTGTAAATATTTAAAGTATTGGTTGTTATTCAGATTACATTTTAATTTTAATTGTTGAAATGATAATAAATTTCCCATTTCATACATGTCACCCACCTTTTAAATTCCCAATCTTTCCCATTGTCTATATGTTTTATCCATAAAAGATGGTTTAAATACCGGATTATTCATTATTGGTGTAAGTGATGATAGGTTTCTTAATTTTAAAGTTAATTTTATTTGTTTCCAAATTCGTATTATATTATGCATAATTGGATTCTTCTTATATAATGTATTGTTCAATTTTATCGGGGAGAAGAGGATCGCTCCTAAATCGTACGGAGAACAATCCTCTTTCTCCATTCTTATCCATTCCATCTGTTGAGAAGGACTATCCAACCAATAAATTATATTCTTAATATGCACTGCCCAATAATAATATAAAAAATTAGGCAGTGCATGTCCCCCTACCTCTTTAGGTTTGCACAAGTGGTTTATTTTAATTCTATGTGCTTCATAGTCCCAGATAAAATTGGTAATATTAGTCTAATTAAAAATATATATATTTTGGTATATATATTGGTATGGATTGAAATAAGTATATTATTTGTGGTAGAACTATCATCTTTATAGCGTTTATTCTGCCAATTAATGATAATGGGAGCGTTTTCCAAAATTTAATCAGAGCATTCAATTTATTTAATACTTAGCGTTAATTTATGCGTTAAATAATGGTTTATATCTTCTAGTAACTTGAATACCCAGATACTTAAATTTTTCCGTTGCAATTTTAAATGGAAATTATAGTAGGTGATTCGCTTTCTGCGGCTTTAGTGACATAATTTCACTTTTGTTCCAATTTATTCTATATCCAGAAAAAGAACCAAATTCCTCTATTAAGTTTAGTAAATTCGGGATACTCGTTTGTGAATTTATAATATATAAAACTATATCATCCGCATATAATGAAATTTTGTTATTAGAGTCATTAGTATTATATCCCTGAATATTCGGATGCGTTCTTATCCTTTCAGCCAAAGGCTCTATCATAAGGGCAAATAGGGTGATAAAACACATCCCTGCCTATTACCCTGTGATAATTGGAATTTTGGAGATAACATATTATTAGTTAATATTCTTGCCATCGGTTTATCATATAGTAATTTTACCCATCTAATAAAATTATCTCCCATATTAAATTTTTGGAGTACTAAGTATAAATACTGCCACTCTACCTGATCAAATGCTTTCTCTGCATCCAAAGATATAACTGATAAGTCTTCCTTTTCCATTTTATGTGAATACATTATATTAAAAAGTCGTCTCAGATTATTAGATGATTGTCTTTTAGATATAAACCCCGTTTGGTCCGGGTTTATCAATTTATTAATATATTTACTCAATCTTCTTGCTAAAATCTTTGCTAACATTTTCTGATCTGTATTTAAAAGTGATATGGCTCTGTACGAGCTCGGATCTTCTAAATCTTTATATTTTTTATCTTGGATATGCAGGGAATGGAAGAATATGGATCACGTGCAGGAATAGATTAATTTAGCTTGGAATTATGTTCAGCATGGACTTTGTGTGCTGAAGGGTTTGTTCCTGTGCTGTACTCTTCCATGTTCTATGTTCTATGATGAGTACATCATCACAAAAGCCTGTGCCTGATAATCATAATTGAGGTAGGAATCCGTGACCTTATCTTCCATTAGCGCATGTTATAGCTTTTCAGTTTCAATGTTAATTCCATGCACAGTGGAGCAGTGAAATCTGAGAGTCATAAAGTCCACATTTATCCTTTGCGGCTGCTCTTGATGAAGCATGTTGGTAACCTGTTGGTAGTTCTGGATCAGTATGCAGCCATTAAGCTCAGAGCATCCTATGGACTCTAATGCACTTTCTATTTCTGCCCCACCTACACATCGATACCATTCTGATGTATGAAAACCTAACTTCCTGCCTTCTAGCACTCACCAAAGTGTCAATTTTAGAGTTTAGAGATACAGTGTGGAAACAGGCCCTTCGGCTCACCGAGTCTGCACCAACCAGCTATTCGCACACACTAACACTATCCTACACACACACTAGGGACAATTTACAATTTTACTGAAGCCAATTAAACTACAAGCCTGCACATCTTTGCAGGGTGGAAGGGAACTGGAGCACCTTATGAAAATCCATAGAGGTCACAGGTAGAAAGTAAAAATTCCGTATAGAAAGCACTCGTGGTCAGGATCGAATTTGGGTCTCTAAAAGGCAGCTACTCCATCACTGCGCCACAGTGTCGCCCTTGAGGATTTGATGTTTCTGATACAAATAGAGAGTAAATTACCTGAAATTGGAGGATAACTGCAACCGGCTTCCCCAAGTTAGCATCGGGCTTTGTTGTAACAATGCAGGAGAACACTAACAGGTAGGTCAGAGGAGGAGTGGGATGGAGAATTAAAATGATAGGAAACACCATGACTTCTGTGAACTGCTGAGTGAGCACCCGATCTGTGTCTGGGTTCTCCTGTGTAAGGAGACCATATTGTGACACCCAATGCACAACACACAATTGCCAGAAGTGTACGTGAACTGCATTTGAACCCGAGGGATAACTATATCTCAATTTGACTAAGGACTGATGTGACATAATGGACTAAAGAGAACAGATTGAAGGCATTGGATTATGCCTCATTGTACTACATCAGGGCTGCCAACATTGGATTAGAGATGAGAGTGAGAAATTGCGAGGGAGCGAGGGGGGGGGGGGGGAAGGGCGAGGGAGGGGGGTGTGCCCGCTCCTATGTTAGGGAGCTTTTGCATTTTTCAGCTTGAAATTGTGCAATCTGGTGCATACTGTAGCGAGTCCTTTAATTTACACTTGAATGCAACATTTATGCTTTAAATTGGATTGGGTATGAATAAGGTTAGGCTAAATTACATTCCTAATTACATATATATGGTATATATATTTACCCACCAAGTCCACACTGACCAGCAATCTACCATACACCAGTTCTATCCTACACGCCAGGGACAATTTACAGAAGCCAATTAACTTACAAACCTGCACTTCTTTTGGAAGTGGGGGAAACCGGAATATCCAGAGAAAACCCATGTGGTCATAGGGAGAATGTACAAATTCTGTACAGACAGCACCCGTAGTCAGGATCAAATCTGGGTCTGTGGTGCTGTAAGGTAGCAACTCTACCGCTGCGCCACCGTGCCACCCCATTAAATTATTTTTTCTGTAATATATTTATTATGGTGTCACGTTAATAAAGATGAACACATGATTCGGATTTCTGCCCTTAGTTGGATAACACACATCTCTATTTATTGTGTTTTACATCTAGATGGCTGGTTTTCAACCTCTTCAGTCTGAAGGTCTCGACCCGAAACATCACCCGTTCTTTCTCTCCAGAGGTGCTGCCTGTCCCGTTGAGTTATTCCAGCTTTTTGTGTCTATCTTCAGTTTAAACCAGCACCTGCAGTTCCTTCCTACACTCATTGTTAAGCGAAACAGGTCCTATTCTCATAATATTATTCACCTCAACTAAATCTTTTCTTTACTCCGTTGCTGCAGAGAATACAATCCCAGTTATCAAATCTTTCTTCAAAGTGAAAAAAAAATTCCAGCCCTGTCAACATCTTCATAAATCGCCCCTGGATCCTCTCAAGAGAAATTGCACCTTTTCTACAATGTGTCATTAGTCTCCTGGGCAGTGGGCAGGTGCTATGGACTTTCACGGGAAGGTAGACGCTCCCGCCCCCAGGAGTCTCGGGCAGATGGGGCTCGTCAGCCTGGGAAGGCAGTCCATCTAGGAGAGGGAAAACTCTGATTTAAAACCTCCACTGCCTTGTGGCCATATGGTCATGGAAAAGCCTCCAGGAGTAAACCTCAAGAAAATCCAGAGTCGGAGCCCCTAAGGCGTTGTCTACAACCTCGCTCTGGCAGCTCCTGCGACGGAGCTGGTGCCAAACTGTAACTGGTGTCCTGCTGTTCCTTTGGATCGATCAGCGACGTGGAGAGGGGGGACGTGCTGCATGGGCAACAGCCTGTCCTCCATATGACATCGCCCAGGCTTGCATCCGACCAGGATACATCACCCATGGTCAGTCATGACCGAGGGGGGCCTACATAGTCTTACAGCATGGAAACAAGCCCAGTTCCAGTGTGTGTGTAAGGGTGTGTGTGTCAGTGTGTGTTAGGTTGTATGTGAGAGTGTGTGTCAGTGAAGCGGCGACAACATCCGGAGTGAGCGGAAATTTGGAGACTTGGCGACGTCTGCTGAACGTTTCCCACCCACCCCCCCCGTCCGTCTCTTCCCCCCACTCCCCCTCCCCGGGAATGCGGGCCGACTCATGTGCCCTGTGTCCAGCTGGGGTCAGGGGGAGGTGAGCGACAGTGACCCGGGGGTCGGGCATCGGAGCAGAGCCTTAGCTCGAGATTCATCCCCGTGGCTCCAGAGGCGGCACCGACGCCCCTACTCACCCAGTCTGCTCCTGGCTCCAGGCGGGGTTTAAAACTCCATCGGGTGTGGACAGAGCGGCCGACGGACACATGGCCGCCGGAATGAGGGTGTGATGTGTGAGCGGTGCCTCAGGGTTCGGTGCTGGGACCACCGCCGTGTTTCACCTATCAGACCATCTGCACGGGAATGCACTTTTTTCCCCCCAAAATCATCCTGCGTGCCGGGCTGGACCCCAACAATCAAACTGCTCGTTCTTTACGGGAAACCCGCCAACAGAAATCTATTCTCATTGGTGAGTGTGGAGGAGATCTGGAAGCCTTGGGTGAATTGAATTGTTTGTGACTTTATTATTTTTTTTGTGAGCGTGAGAGATTCTGTGATCAGAGTGAGAATTGCGTGAAATGCGTGTTTCTCACGCTCAATGCGTGAGAGTTGGCAGCCCTGCTACATTAGGGTGAAAAATAAGAGTGAAAAGATGTTCCGTGTTGCTGCTTTGATGAGATTACTAAAGTGTGTGCATTACTGATTCTAGGAGTAGAGGCCCTGACTTTTGTAGCTATATCCAGCCGTGCCACCTGGGTATAGTAAGCAGACTTCTTTTTCCTAACAACATATCTCTGCACCCCTCACAATGACATTGAGTGAGGAGTCTCTGAATCATGAGTTTGGCAGTCTGTTTTCTGCCTCACTTGCACAGTGCTGCCAACTTTAGAATCCATCACCTCTTGTGTCTGAATTAGGCCTTTAAATAGGGCAGCAGCAATAACGCCACGTGCAGATCTTTTCATGCGTGATACATCCAATATGTTGGAAAACCTGGAAATAATTCACAAAATTAAAGTGACTTTGATACTTGTAGGTGGATTCTTCCATCCCAGCACATTATTCAAATTCAGGCCTATAACTCAACCACTGAATGTGTAGGAAAGAACTGCAGATGCTGGTTTACATCAAAGGTAGACACAAAATGCTGGAGTAACTCAGCTGGCCAGGCAGCATCTCTAGTGAGAAGGAATTGGTGACATTTCGGGTCGAGACCGGTCTGAAGAAGGATCTCGACCCGAAATGTCACCCATTCCTTCTCTCCAGACATGCTGCCAGCCCCGCTGAGTTACTCCAGCATTTTGTGTCTACACTCAGCCACTGAATACTGCTTCTGGTAAGGCGTATAAAAATCATGTTAAACATCTTTCTATTGCATAACCAAGGTCTTGCATAATAGGCCAGTTAATCACATGTGCATGAGATAATGAACATAAGTACAATTGCTTTGGTGCAGTGAAACATTTTTGAGCATGCTCAGCAGATTTTAATTGGTTCACATATGTACATAACAATTCAAAGACAGATTCAATTTTATATGCTATTGGGGAAACGATTACAACAATTACTAGTTGATCTCCATCTGCATGTCTCATGAATATTGCAAGACAGCAAGGGTAATTGTTTGAAGGTGTGAGTATAATATTAAGGAATAACCAGAAGATGGCATAGCAGGTCAGCATCACAGAAGGCTTTGTCAATATTGACCAACATTTAATTTAGTTTAAGGTTAGGTTTATAATGGAAAATAGAATGAGTACACCAGAATCATTTAACTGTGAAAGTGCAGATTTGGAAGGGTGAGGGATGGATGAGCTTAGTAAACCTGACTGGAGACTACTTCTGCAGATGAAAATCAAAGAAGAAATGTGGATTATGTTTGAATCTATAATGCAGAGGGCTGGGAGTACAGGGAGATGGTATAGCACTGAAATAGTGTATATTTAAAAAAAATTACTTGCAGGATCCAGATAACAATAGAGGAAATTGAAAGGTCCCAAAGACAGCATTACATCATGGCAAGGGAAATATGCTGAATGATTTCTGTATTTTCCCTGTTTATGAAGTAAGCTAAGGGTAAGATTGAAACCGCCAGCAATGATAGAGCTTAGAGTTTAACTGAGGGTGAACGGTTTTGACACAAGGACATTAAATAAGTGCACAAACACAAAACATTCGGAGCCTGGTCAATTCAAGAAATCATTAGAAAAGGCAATTGAATTGCACCAAGCAGAAATAAGTTTAAAAAATTGGAACAAAGACGTGATGCAGTAATCTGCAACTGAGGAAACCCAACATTTGCCATGAAAGGTATCTTGCAAGAACAATGAAATACCAGGGTGGGCACTATGTGGTGAGGAGGAATGGAAACAAGGAGACAGCAGTGTATCTTTAAAGATATTATGTAGAAAGAATATACACTTCTATTTGCCTTTGAAGTTATTTTATTCAGCACAATAACTCCCTAACTCATAAGACCATAAGACATAGGTTCAGATTTAGGCAATTGGGCCCATCAAGTTTGTTCCTCCATTTGATCATGGCTGATCTATTTTTCCCTCTCAACCCCATTCTCCTGCTTTCTCACTGTAACCTTACTAATCAAGAACCTATCAATCTCCGCTTTAAAAATACACAATCTCTTAGCCTCTATTGGGGATGCACAGCGACGCAGCTTTTATATTCGAGTCCTCTCGAAATGAATGCTAACATTGCATTTGCCTTCTTTCCGCCACCTGAACCGGCTTCCCGCCGGGCTGTGGATGCGGAGCGGGACCACGGCCGGAGACATTTATCGAGGTGCTGCGGTCTCGATGCCTCCCAGAGAAGCCCAAGAAGGAGTCCGGCTGGGGCCTCGTGGGTCGGTGGACAAAGGGGGAACTACCAGATGGGGGGGAGGTGGGAATTTGTAACTTTGGGCGACTATTGCTTACCTTGGCAAGGTTTGCAAGCAAAGAATTTCACTGTGACTTGTCACATGTGACAATAAAGCATTCATTCAACTTTTGGGAATTCTGCACCGGCACTCTCAAGTCCCTATACACCTCTGATTTTGAACTCATTACGTCTTCCTACCCTTCCACCAACACTCCTTCCCCACATCATCTTCCACAGGATACTATTCCAATCAAGAGAAATGCTGTATTGAAGGTTTCTGCCAGAACATTGTGAGCGATGGTTGTATTTTGGAGCACAGAATGATGGTTCTGTGCCCCACTCTTAAGGGGCCTTCAAAATGCTGAAATTTGTGATTTTTTAAATATCAGTCGTACAGCTATACATTATGGAAACAGGCCCTTCAGCCTTTCTTCTTCCTGCTGACCAAGTTGGCATAAATGCCTTGCTAGACTAATTTACCTGAATTTGGTCCCTATCCTTCTCAACTATTCCTTCCAGTATATATGTCCTATATTTTTTTTAATGTGCGTCTGCATCCACAGCTTCTTCCAGCAGATCATTCCAAATAGGGACAACTTTGAGTGAAAAAAGTTGCGCCTGGGTTAAACCTCTTAAATCCCTCTGCTCTCACCTTAAGCCTGCGCCCTCCAGTTTTTGAATTCCCTACCGTGAGATAAAGACCATGAGCGTTCATTTATTGATGCCTCTCGTGATCTTGTGCACCTCAATAAGGTCACCCTTCAGCCTTCTACGCTCCAAAGAAAAATGTCCCAGCCTATCCAAACCTTCCCTGTAACAAGCCTCTCAAGCTCAGGTTACATCATGGTGAATCTCTTTTGCAATTTTCCAACTTAATCACCGTTTTCTTATTGCAGGACAACCAGAATCGCACACACTACTCCAAGTGTAGTCCCACTTGCACAGCTGTACCTCGACATCTCAACCTTTGTACTCAATATCCTTCGCGTTGAAGGCATGCATGCCAAACATCTTCACCACACTATCCATATGACTCGTCACTCGTTAGTACATTACCTATTATGGTGTCATCTGCAATGCATTTACCAACAATATTAACTTTATTGTCATCCAAATTGTTCATGTATGTTACCGACAGCACCAGACCTGGCACCGACCCCTGCGGCACTCCACTAATCACAGACCTCCAATCAGAAAAACAAACCTTTGACTCCTTCCTCCAAACCAATTCAAAATCCATTTAGTAAGCTCACCTTCAATTCCATGCAATCTAACCTTCCAGACTAGCCTACCACGCGAGGCCTTGTCAAAGTCCATATGGACAATGACCTATCCTCATCAATCGCCTTGGTGACCTCTTCAAAACAATGATCAGATTTGTGAGGTATGATTACCCATGCACAAAGCCATGCTGAATATCTCTAATCAGTCCGTGCGCATTCAAATGCTGGCGGATCCCCTCCAACAACTTTCCCAGCACTGACATCAAGCTCACTGGCCTGTATCAATATAGTTTAGATTAGTTCAATTTATAGATACAGCGCGGAAACCGGCCCTTCGGCCCACCGAGTCCGCACTGACCAGCGATCCACGCACACTAACACTATCCTACACACACTAGGGACAATTTTACATTCATACCAAGCCAATTAACCTACAAACCTGTACGTCTTTGCAGTGTTGGAGGAAACCGGAGATCTCGGAGGAAACCCACGCAGGTCAAGGGGAGAACATAAACTCCGTACAGACCCGTAGTCAGGATCGAACCCTGGTCTCAAGGGCTGTAAGGCAGTAGCTGTAAGACAGGAAGTTGCCAGGTTAAGACAGGGTTTCACTCTTGTGAACTGCTCGAGATCTGAACTACATGTTTGAAATGAACAAGAGATGTTTGGGGGAGAGGATCACAGAAACAGCTATGACAGAGAAGATACATGAACAGTGGCCTCCAGCCAACCACAGTGAGTGAATGAATGGGTTTGCTCAGCACTCCCCACTCTGTCTGCTCCAGCCAGCCCCCGGTTGTTGTAAGGGTGGGGAGAAGGCGGGGGTGGAGGGGTGGTGAGTGAGAGAAGGTAAATGTTAGAGAAGGGAATGAAATGCAGGAGGTACCCTGTGACACTGCTGCAACTGGCAAATTCATCCCCATCCATCCCACCAGCCCGTTAATTCATTCATTATGTTCTGCTACTGTAATGCTAAGATATTGCTGTATATATTCTGCATAATACTATGATTCACATTATCTATCTCTGTCAGACCAATAGCATATGTTCAATTAGCTAGTGCAATCTGCTTTCAACTATTGTGCATCCAGATATAATTCGGATTGGAATCTCATATCAGAATCAATACAGAAAAATAGGAAATGCTACACTTGTCGCTTTACCTTCCCCCTCGACTCCATCCAAGGACCCAAGCAGTCTTTCCAGGTGAGGCAGAGGTTCACCTGCACCCCCTCCAACCTCATCTATTGCATCTGCCGTTCCAGGTGTCAACTGCTCCACATCAGTGAAACCAAGTGCAGGCTTAGCGAGCGCTTCGCCCAACACCTTCACTCAGTTCGCAATTTCCAACCTGATTTCCCGGTGGCCCAGCACTTCAACTCCACCTCCCATTCCGAATACAACCTTTCTGTCCCGGGCCTCCTCCATGGCGAGAGTGAGTCCCACCGCAAATTGGAGGAGCAGCACCTCATATTTTGCTTGGGTAGTTTACACCCCAGCGGCATGAACGTGGTAGTTTACACCCCAGCGGCATGACTTCTCCAATTTCAGGTAGTCCTTGCTTTCTCCCTCCTTCCCCTCCCCTTCCCAGCTCTCCCACAGCCTACTATCTCCGCCTCTTCCTTTCTTTCCCCCCCCCCCATATCAGTCTGAAGAATGGTCTTGAACTATCCCTTCGCCCCATAGATTAGGTATGTTACAATACTTATCTTCAGTGGCGCTGCAATTCTGCCACTGGCCGTGTGCGCGATTTTGGCACCTTTGAGGGTGGGGCGGGGTTAAAACGTGGGTTTCTCCTACCTTGTCCTGGATTATATTTCGTTGGGGTGCAAGTTTTTGCTGAAGAATCGTTCCAACGGGCGTTCTGTGTATTTTGTTTTAAAAATCCCCCGACAATTTCAGCGCTGCAGTTATTTTAAAATCAGCTTCTAAAGCCGTCAACGCCGACAACGGGGACGGATTTCATGCACGCGACAGGTAAATGAAAGCCGTTTATTTTATGTATAAAAGTGCTCCTTAAGATGCCTTTAATTCACATTTTAAGTTGCGAGACGGTGATTTTTTTCCCCGAACGAACCGACAGTATTTTGCATGCCGATACGGGTTTAAGTTCACTGCAAATGCAACGTTCCAATCGATCGCGTTCCAGAAAAACCCACTCGCAAGATGATTTAAATGGCCATTAATTTACAGGTATTAAACATTAAATTCCGATTGCATCATGAAGTGGTGAAGGTGCAGCACTGAACTCAGCTCCTGCTAAAATCATGTAAAAAGCCGTATTTAAAGTCGGGACCGATTTAAAAACACCCACCGGGGCTGCTTGATGTCGTGGGCGTGACGGGACCTTCAGATGAGTAAAGGAAAACATCAACAGGGACCCAAGAAATCGACTATCAGAATCTTGCAGGAGGAAGATTTGGCAGCCCTCCAAACAACAACTGAAAGCTCAGACGAAGAAGGTGATCCTCAACAAGCAGTTTCTGAAATGGCTACAAAAGGAGATACAAAAGGGATAGAAAAGGAGAAAGAGATGAAGCAGTGGGAACAAACGGTAAGAGCTAATCTTACTAAAGATCTTACCACAGATCTTACTAAGGAATTCTCCAAAATGCTTACTAGCATGAATAATAAACTGGAGAATAAACTCTCTAAAATGGAGGTTAATTTGTCTAAGAAAATAGATACTGCATGTGATGAATCAAATGAACAGTTTGACTCTTTGAAGCAGCAGCTTATGGATTTGGATCAGAAGACAAATCAGGAATTTGTGAGAATGGAATATGATTATAATAAGAAAATTGGTGAACTGACTGAAGGAGTCGATAAGTCGATAGAAGATATGAAGGTTGAAATGCGTGAGATGTCTCAAGAAATATCGACCCTGAAAGAAGAACAGGGGTCTTATCGAGAGCAATTGAATAAACTGACTGATAAATGTCAAGATTTGGAAGCTAGATCAAGGAGACAGAACTTGAGGATTGTAGGAGTAAAGGAGGGACAAGAGCTTGGAATTCTAATGATCGAACTTGTCACTAAAATACTCAAAGATGTCTTTAAGTTGAAGGAAAACCCGAGGATTGATGTGGCACATCGGGTAGGACGCTTCCGAAGAGAAATAAATGCTCCCCCAAGACAGATCATTGTGACATTTTTAGACATTTCAACCCTGGAAAAACTTATGAAGATGATACCACATGGGGAGAGGCTTATATTTGATGGAGAGACGGTCAGATTCTACAGGGACTACCCACGCGAAATACTGGAGAAACGGAATCAGTTTAAAAGAGTTAGCAACATTCTGCAAGGGAAACCTGATGTGAAATATGGAGTAGTGTATCCGGCGAAAATGAAGATTACTTACAACTCTATTCAACGTGCTTTCAGATTTCGGATTCGGCATTTAATTACGCACAAGAAATTGTAAAGAAAATAGAAGTCAAAGTTGATGATTAAGTTTGTTAATGGAAAACTGTGCTGTAATTAAGATGGTGGAACTGCTCTAGACATTAACCAGACAGGCTTATCTGTCTGGAATATGTATTCAATGTTCAAGCCCTGGTTTCAACCTTGAACGGATAAGAGAAATAATTGAAAGGAGGACATTTTAAAGGAAATTATGGACTTAAGAAATGTTTTAATTAATATAGTATATATGTAATGTAAAGAATTAACTAACAATTTAAATTTAAAATTACTAATTAATGGTTAAGCCATTATATTAATATTATATTAATATGATTAACCAATGTATTAATCTAATGGATTTTGGGGGATAAGGGGCCTATAGGGATGATTATTATTAACAGATATATAATGTTAACACGGCTGAAAATAAATGAAATATAATTTAGGATGTACACTAACACACTATAATTAATGAAAAGGGGTATAAGAAGACTATAACATTGTAAATCTGTGTGAAGAAAGAGGCGTTAATGATTTGGAAAAGTTCTAGAGGTCTGGGTTCGAAGTCGGGTGTATTTAAGATAAGAAATTTAACCCTTGAAACAGGCTGGTAATTAAGGAACAGATGAATAGATTTGGATACAGGCACAGGACATGTGTTTTTATGTTTTACAATTTTACGACTGTGATACCGAGCAAGTAACATAGAAGGTTTAAAATCGGGGTAAATAAGAGAATATTTGAAATAGTAAAGATGATGATGATAACTATCTATTGTTGAAATTTTTTAAATTTTTTTTTTTATTCGGCCTGACCAGATAAATTTTTGTTAATGAAATTTTTATTTTTACTTTTATTTTTTTAGATATATTAAGATATATTTAGATGAAACGGCATGTAGTTATAAATGACATTGTATTTAGGGGGCTGAACTCAATGTATAATTCCATCTACAGAGGTCAATAAATTTTTGGCCATCATAGATGGCTTCTTGTATTTAGGGTATCACCTTTTTGATACCTTAAACTTTTGTGGTATTTACTTTTATGTAGTTTATCTAACAACTTTTCTTTCTTTCCTCACTATTTCTCAACACACATTTCTCTTTTTCTTATGGAGGTTCAATATATGGAGGAGAGGTAAAATGACATCAGAAGTATGGGATGATACCCACATACCCAAAAACCTGAGGTACTTAACTACACCACATGAAGCAAAATTACCAAAACCTATTTACAATGCAGGATAATAAGGAAAAAAAGAATGGAGGATTCACATTTTGTAGTTGGAAAATGATCCAATTAAAAGAGGCAAGATTATGCCCCAGTTAAAATCTTTAAATGTGGACATAGCTTTTCTGCAAGAAACGCATACGAAACTACAAACACAGATGAGACTAAGGGCAAATTGGATAGGCCAAACTTATTACTCGTCATTTAATGCTAAAGCTAGAGGAACGGCTATTATTATTCGGAAAGGTATACCATTTATTTTACAGAACACTATATCTGATAAAGAAGGAAGGTACACGATAGTGGCGGGAGAAATTTATTCTACACCACTGACTCTGATAAATATTTATGCTCCAAATTTTGATAACCCGCAATTTTTAAAGAAAATTATGGATATAATAGACGAGTATAATTTTCAAAATGTAATACTAGGGGGGGGTTTTAACTGTGTTATAGACTCATTTTTAGACAAATCAATAAAATTAAGGAAGGGTAGTGTCAAATCCAAGTCTCGTGAATTCTTAAACACATATATAAAAAACACTAATATAACAGATGTATGGAGAATAGCTAATCCAACTGGAAGGAAATAGTAAGATTAAACGAGAACTTACCAGTTTGAAGTTTGATCTTTAGTTTATGAGGAGTTACATAGGTGATTACGTGAAGAACCCCGCCAGTGCGCCTGCGCGTCAATCTTCAAAGCAGCGGTGTGAAATCACAAAAAACAACAACCAAAGTAATATAGTCTCATAATAAAACGAGTAATACAAGAACTTCCATCTGACCTTTATGATAGAGGGTAGGGTCGTGGTGGGCACGTAATCACCTACGTAACTCCTCATAAAATAAAGATCAAACTTCAAACTGGTAAGTTCTCGTTTAAACTTACTATTTTACTTCGGAGTCACGTGAGTGACTACGTGAAGATTTTAAAGCTTTGTGATTTCATGCCATAGATCAATCCCGGCTTCTCACTGCATTGATTGACTCGGAACGAGAATAATCAATCATGCATTCATAATAACATTTGTACCACAAATGCAGTAATTCATTTCAATAATGAAATTAATCAGATCCCCTTTAAACCAGAGGAATTTACACAGAACTTAAAATAGTTTCTGCAAACAATCCCGCATTAACAATAGGCCGATGGTAAAAATGTTGAAACATCAACTCATTGGACCACCCGGCGGCTGCGAGGATATGGTCGACGGGGACGTCTTTTGCCCTGGCCGCTGACGTTTCTGCTGCCCTAGTCGAGTGAGACGTAAAAACATAAGTGTTAATACCAGCAGCTGTTAAGACTTCTTTTATCCATCTGGAACTAGTCTGTACTGAAACTCTCTTGTGTGGTTTCTTGTGTGTGATCAACAACCCAGTTTCCGTATTTCTCAAATTCTTTGTGACCTCAATGTATTGTAACAAATATGTCTTAACACAGAGACAAGGATCATTTGGATATGCTGCTAGCATAATTTTAAATCCTGTCACACCTGGCCTACTTTGCTTTAGTAGGTCATAGATATAGAATGTAACCTTGTCTTCAGTTACTTCCATACTGTCTATTTGTAATTTTCCAAGTGTTTGCACTCGTTGTGCTGTCACTAATGCCATAAGCATGAATACTTTCATACTGAGCTTGGCCAAAGGTAAAGGCACACTTGGTGACCATTCACGAAGTAGTTTCAGTACCACACTTACATCCCAGATTGTCATGTACCTAGGTTTTGGTGGTTTGGAATTAAAGATTCCTTTCATTAGTCTGGAAACAATTGGGTGTGACCCAATTGGGTTTCTTTCTGAATCCAGAACCAAATATGAGGACAATGCACTTCTGGCTGAATTAATTGCACTACAACTCAGACCTTCATCATAATAAAGTTTTGACAGAAATTCTAAACATTTGAAATATCTGCAGTACTATATTGCACATTTTTTTGTACACAGAACTCTTCCCATTTCTTAATATAAGAAAGGTACTGTTTTTGAGTGCTCTTCCTCCAGGCTGCCGTAAGCATGTCCACAGTATGCTCAGACAGTCCTCGCCCCAGAAAAGGCCTTCTTAAAACCTGCAAATCAACAAATCCAAACGATCATATAATGGATGTTGTTCCCCTGTTACAGGGTGCAGCAATAAATTACTCCTTTTTGGGACTTTCATCAACATTTGTGTTGTTAATTCTAATATCAACGGATACCATGGCTGTGCAGGCCAATCTGGTACTACCAATACCCCTGAAGCAGCATCTTGCCTGATTTTAAGCAAACATTGGCTTATGGGGCAGAAAAGTGGAAATATATATGAAAACATATCACCCCAATGTAGCGAGAAAGAATCAATCGCCACTGCTCCTGGATCTGATTCCCATGAGACATATCTCGATTGCTGATGATTCAGTCTAGATGCAAACAAGTCAATGTCGGGCATTCCAAATCTGATTACTATATCATTGAATACCTCTCGATTCAACATCCATTCTTTATTATCATGAAACTTTCGTGACCTAGTGCCTGCTATCGTGTTCATTCTACCTGGTAGATAGATAACTGAAATCCAAATGTTCTTTTCAAGGACTTCTCTTCCTTCCATTATGGACATTGGTTACAAACGCTGTCTGTCAAGAGCTAAGGGCATTACCAGAGCCCCCACACACCCACAATATGGACTGTTTACACTGCTGAACTCTGGGAGGAGGTACCGCAGAATGATGGGCCGGACAACCAGGTTCTGCAACAGCTTCATCCCCCAGGCCATAAGATTATTGAACTCACAATCAAACCAATGCAAAAAACTTTCTTATACATTGCCACTTTAAAAAACTTTCCTTTTTTAACTATGCACATGAAGCACTTTTTATGGACACACTAAGCACTTTTACTGATCGCTGTTACTTTGAAGAGTCAATGCAACGAAATTTCGTTCAATGTGCACTGTGTCTATGTGTATACCTGAATGACAATTAAAGTTAAAGTTATATTCATTCATTCATTCATTCATTCATTCATTCATTCAATACACCAAGACCCAAGTTGATTAGCCATTTTGTCACATGACCCCGACTTGATTCCACCCATATCATTAATATAGGCAACTGCTGTTGTGTTTATCAATTTGAACTTGAACATGCCTTTTAGTTGTGTTAGAACAATAAGCTTGGAGTCCATAGAAACATCCTAAAACTCCAAATAGTTAATTCCCCATGTCTGCAGTAACAATGACTCTTCCTGATTCCATCTGCCTCTGCAGCTAGATGCTAAGTCAGTTGCACCCCATCCTAGTGCACTGGCATCAGTTTGTAATATCATGGAAGGTTGTTCCATCAGCACTTTGCTGGAACTGCTTGAGACATGTAGAATCCACCACTGCAGATCAGAAACAGCATTTGTTGTTAGTTGCATGGTTCTATCAAAATGACCAGCATGCATTCTCAGTGCCTGTTCTTTAACTCTCTGCAGCTGTTGATAATGTAATGGTCCGTATTGGACTGCTGGCAATGCTGCTACTAATTTTCCCAGTACTCGAGCCACCTGTCTGATTGAGGGTTTTTGCTCGTTTAACAGATTACTGCAATCTTTAATCAACTCCACCCTTTTTTCACTGGACAAAGTAATATTCATTTGGACTGAATCAATTGTGAACCCCAAATAATCAATCGAGGTACATGGTGTTAACCTTGATTCCTTTGGATGAATTAGAAACCCCAAACTTTCAAAAGTTGATTTCACAACTGCAACAGATGCTTCTGTTGACTGTTTTGTCCTTCCTATAATCAGGACATCATCCAAGTATGCCATTAGTACATGCCCCTGGCTTCTCATCAACCCCAGAATTGGTTTTAACAATTTTGTGAATATTCTGGGAGCGGACGTTAACCCATTAGGCAAAGCTTTGAACTGCCATAACTGGTTCATCCATGTAAATTTAAGATACTTCCTATCTTCTGAGTAAACAGACACTGAATAATATGTATCTTTTAAATCTATAGTTGCCATATGACATGCTTCTGAAATAAGTTGTTTGGCAGTCACAAATGTCTCCATTTTAAAATGTTTAAATTAAACAAAAGGATTCAGACTTGTCAAGTTTAGAATAATCCTACATCCTCCATCCTTTTTTGATCGAGGGAATATATTTGACACAAATTGGTGAATTTGGTAGACTGATTCTTCAATAACACCTTTTATATATAGGGTTTGAGACGCAGCTTGAACCTCCATCACTTCTTTTTGTGCAAAGTGGAGAGTTCTGCTAGGAACATGCTGGACAGGCAAATCATAATTTGGATTGAATTCAATTCGAAATCCTTGTATACTATTCAGAATTACCACATCTGAAGTAATCTTCTTCCAATTGTTATAGAAGAGACGTAATCTGCCTCCAACTTTTGGACTTAATCCGGTTAGTATGTTCCCATGAGAACCAGGTTCACCTACCTCTTGAGTCATTTGAGTACTGATCCCTGGATTCTCCCGGAAGCACCCCCACTGGTTCTTGCTCCCGCTGCAGGCCGCCAGCTACGTCCCTGCGTTGATGAGCGACTTGGTCCTGGTCCAGGATCCGTATGACGTCTGAAAGGATACTTCCTCTTTACAGACTTTACAACCATTGATGTTTTCATCAATCCTGTTTTCGCTTCATCTTCCAACTCTTTAATACGTCTCCTGAGATCCTCTCCAAAGAGTAAGTTGGGTAATTGTACATTACTTGGTTTGCAGAGTGCTGTGAATTTCGGATTCATAGTAGGCCATATAGCACCTTTCCTCAGACAATTGATCTCGAAGTGGGTGCTGCATAGCAACCCCAGTGCTTCCTGATGCAACTCCATCATCTCTTGGCTTTTATCCGCTATTCTGGCAAAAGCAGTTATTCCAGAACCCAGCAGCTTTAATATTCTCTGCAATTTTAATTCTTGAGTTCTCATAGTCATACTCAACTCATGTTTTCTTGCATTCTCATCCATCTCCTGCTGTTCCAGCTGATGGAAAACCAAGTAATTTATTAGGGAGGCCATTTCTTCTCCTAATGGCTCTCCTGACCCTGACGGGGCAGCGAATCGTACTGCCAGGGGTGGAACATCTGGCAGCTGCCGTTCTTCGCCTTGTACAGCCTCACCGTCAGAGTCGGGGTCTGAAATCTCATGACCCGCGGCACGCTCCTCATCCCTGAGGGTGCATTTTATCAGTCCTGTACCAGGAGCTGTTGAGCTGCTTCCAGCAGCTTGGATTTCAGTACACTCTTACCTGAGTGTGCTTCGCTCCAACAGCCTATGTAGCAGGCTTTCCATTTGGGCAATACGCTTAAAAGCAGTATCTAACCCTGGAGATTCTTCCATTTCCATTTCCTGGGACTCCTCCTCCGTGGCCCGTTTCGATTTGAACTTGGCCTTGCACCTGACAGGCGCTGACTGCCCCAGGTCCACAGTCGCTATGCTCACCGCTGGTGACTGTACCGGGGTTAGAGGCGGTTGGTCGCTAACCGCAGACTCCCGACTTTCCCGACTTTCTGTCGGCTGAGTCGCTCGCCTCTTCCCCCTGCCCTTTTTTCCATGGCGTCTGTGGAAAAAATCCCCACAGACCCACAGTAAACGGACCTGAAAATACTGAAAAAAGTTTTTACTTACCTTGTAGTTAAAAAACTACAAATCCATTAGAGGAGCTCTGCTCCTCACGTCTGTTTGCGTGAAGGCATCTGACATAATGACGCACAGGCGCACTGGCGGGGTTCTTCACGTAGTCACTCACATGACTCCGAAGTAAAATACTCGTTTTACTCATCAGTACACAAAACTTACTCAAGAATTGATTATTTCTTAGTGGATACAAAATTAATACCATATACGATAAATGCTAAATACCACAATAGTATTATTTCTGATCACTCCCCGTTGACTTTTACTTTAAAACTTGAGGGAATGCCAGGTATAAAATCCTTTTGGAGATTTAACACACAAATAGCTAATGACTCACAAGGTTATGAGTATTTAAAACAGCAAATGAAATTTTTTTTTTTAGACAAATGAGACACCAGGTATTTCACCATCTCTATTATGGGAATCTTTTAAGGCATTCATCCGTGGAGTTATAATTTCATATCAAAGTTTTCTAAATAAAAAAAACAGGACAGAACAATGGACATTAGAAAAGGAAATTAAATTATTAGAATTAGGTAACGCAAAAGACCCAACTATAGATAAACATAATAAGATTACATTATTGAAATTTAAACTTAATCGAATATTATCGGCAAGAGTAATAAGATTATTTCAGATCACAAAACAAGTACAGTTTGAATTTGGGGATAAACCACATAATGAATAATGAATTCTATAAAAGATTTCAGGAGTTAATGGTCCCACGATTATTTAAATTATATACTTATAGCACTACCTAATTTTATGTATTATTATTGGTCAGTAAATATTATAAACATGATTCAACTGATGGATAACTCCGCCCAGCAAGTAGACTGGATTGTAATGGAGAAAGAGGATTGCTCCTCTAGAAACATTGGAGCGATCCTCCTCTCTCCAATGAAATTGAATAACATAAACTATAATAAGAACCCAATTATTCATAGTACAATCCGTATTTGGAAACAAATAAAACAAAATTTAAAATTAAGAAACTTATCACTTTTATTACCTATAGTCAATAACCCTTCGTTTAGTCCTTCTATTATAGATAAAGCTTATACACAATGGGATAGATTAGGAATTAAAACGCTTGGTGACTTGTATGAAAATGGAAAATTACTTTCATTTCAACAATTACAAATAAAATATAAACTCGGAAATAATCAATATTTTAAATACTTTCAAATATGCGACTATTTGAAAAAATATATAAAAGATCATCATAATAACCCAGCAGATGTACTGGACGAGGCAATGCAGATAAAAGCGGAATCAGCAAACTTAATATCATATTTGTACAATATTATCTTAAATGCACAAATACCATCTACGGAGGGTATCAGAAGAGACTGGGAACAAGAGTTAGCTATTAAAATTTCAAAGGAAAGTTGGAATGAATACTTATTAAAAGTGCATAAATGCTCGATTAATGTAAGACACACTTTAATACAATTTAAAATTTTACATAGATTATATTATTCGAAAACTAAAATTCATAAAATTTTCCCAAACGTATCATCTATTTGTGATAAATGTCAATCCCAAGAAGCAACTATAGCGCACTCATTTGTCTTCTGTACAAAAATTCAAAAATTTTGGAATGAAATTTTTGAAATCTTTACAAAGTTATTTAAAACAAGACTGATACCCAAAGCAGAATGGATTATCTTCGGAATAACGGAAGATGATCCAGAATTAAATGTGTTTCAAAAGAAATTAATGGATTATGGGTTAATAACTGGAAAAAAGCTAATTCTAAAATTTTGGAAGAAGGCTCCAATACCAACTATAAATATGTGGATTTCAAATATGTTTGAAACATTACACCTTGAAGAGATAAGACTCCTCCTAGCAGGTAAACCAGATCACTTCCACCTGACGTGGTCTGCATTTATAGAATTATTACAAACATAGGGTGCAAAAGTACTTTAAAAAAAAATAAAAAATTGAGGTCGGGTAAGGGGGGATGATAGTTGAAGAGTTGGTATGTCCTATTTACGTGATGCTCAAAAAAAAAAACATTTGTTTCTCTTTTTTTTCTCTTTCTCTTTTCTTTTCTTAGGGCCTATTTCTTAACTCTTTTTCTTTTTGTTTTTAATTTCGCTCTTATAGGGTCTTCGTCCTTTTTTGTTGTTACATTTTCTACACTTTTCTACACTTGCACTTTTTCCTTCACTTTCTTCTCTCTTTCAATCTTTTCTTTCTCTAGTGTAAAAAAATAAATAAAGGGAGTACATTAATTGTAAGATGATATAAATGACGAGTATTAATGTATGTGGTTGTAATGTAATGTACTTCTAATAAATAAAAATAAAAAAAAAACAATAAAAAAAAATAAATAAAAAAAAAAAAAATTATATACTTATGCTTTTACCGAAAAGAAATTACCAGAAACTTTAGCAGAATCTACAATTACGCTTATACCAAAAAAAGATAAAGATCTGGAAGATCCGGGCTCGTATAGAGCTATATCACTTATAAATACAGATCAAAACATTTTAGCAAAGATTTTAGCAAGAAGATTGAGTAAATATATTAATAAATTGATAAACATGGACCAAACGGGGTTTATACCTAAAAGACAATCATTTAATAATTTGAGACGTCTTTTTAATATAATGTATTCACATAAAGTGGAAAAGGAAGACTTATCAGTTATATCTTTGGATGCAGAGAAAGCATTTGATCAGGTAGAGTGGCAGTATTTATATTTAGTACTCCAAAAATTCAATATGGGAGATAATTTTATTAGATGGGTGAAATTATTATATGATAAACCAATGGCAAGAATATTAACTAATAATATGTTGTCTCCAAAATTCCAATTATCACGAGGCAATAGGCAGGGATGTATTTTATCACCCCTGCTATTTGCCCTTATGATAGAGCCTTTGGCAGAAAGGATAAGAACACATCCGAATATTCAGGGATACAATACTAAGGACTAATAATAAAATTTCATTATATGCTGATGATATACTTTTATATATTAGAAATTCAGAAACGAGTATCCCGAATTTATTAAACGTAATAGAGGAATTTGGCTCCTTTTCTGGATATAGAATAAATTGGAATAAAAGTGAAATTATGTCATTATAACCCCAGAAAGCAAATCATCTATTAAAATTTCCATTTAAAATTGCAACGGAAAAATTTAAATATTTAGGTATTCAAGTTACTAGAAGATATAAATCATTATTTAATGCTAATTTTACTCCTTTATTAAATAAATTGAATGCTCTGATTAAATTTTGGAAATCGCTCCCACTATCATTAATTGGCAGAATAAATGCTATAAAAATGATAGTTCTACCACAAATAATATATTTATTTCAATCCATACCAATATATATACCAAAATATTTCTTTAAAAAACTAGACTCTAATATTACTGATTTTATTTGGGACTACAAAGCACATAGAATTAAAATAAATCATCTGTGTAAACCTAAAGATGTAGGGGGACTTGCATTGCCTAATTTTTTATGTTATTATTGGGCAGTGCATATTAAGAATATCATTTATTGGTTGGACTGCCCTTCTCAACAGATGGAATGGATAAGAATGGAGAAAGAGGATTCTTTTCCATACGATTTAGGAGCGATCCTCTTCTCTCCGATAAAATTGAATAATACATTATATAAGAAGAATCCAATTATACATAATATAATTCGAATTTGGAAACAAATATAATTAACTTTAAAATTAAAGAACTTATCATCATTAACACCAATAGTGAATAACCCGGTATTTAAACCATCTTTTATGGATAAAACATATAGACAATGGGAAAGATTGGGAATTAAAAAGGTGGGGGACATGTATGAAATGGGAAATTTATTATCATTTCAACAATTAAAATCAAAATTTAATCTGAATAATAACCAATACTTTAAATATTTACAGATATGTGACTTTATAAAAAAATATATACCAAGACTACAGAGCATAATGATAGTCCCATTGGAAGAAGCAATGAATATTAAGGCGGACTCACAAAAATTAATATCATATTTATATAATAGTATTCTTAATAGAGAATTGCCATCAACAGAGGCAATTAGAGAAGACTGGGAAAAAGAATTAATGACAACAATTTCTAAAGAAACATGGGAGAGGTCCTGTTTACTATTGTTTACTTATGTTTGGGTACTTCAGATATGAAGATTGTATGTACATAATAGTTGTATGTATACATATATCTGTAGGTATTATGGGAAATTGCCTAGGGTAGTATTATTATTAGTAATGATTTGATTTTTAAATATGATAGAAGTGTTGGGGAAAAGGGGTGAGATTTAATAAGTTATTCTTCTTCTCACTCCTTTTCGAGCTTGTACAGACACAGAGTTGGACATTGGAACTTTGATTTTGTTCTTCTCATTGCTTTGTAAATATTGATTGTAATGTCCAATTGTTTGATAATTTCGATTTTGTTAATATTAATGTCTTTAATGTCTTTACTTGTTCGGAATAAATAAATAAATAAATAAATAAATAAATATACATAAATGTTCGATTAACGCCAGACATAATTTAATTCAATTTAAAATATGACATAGATTATATTAATCAAAAGTTAGGTTGAATAAATGTTATCCAAATATTTCTCCCATCTGTGATAAATGTCTTTCTCAAAATGCCAATATCACACATTCTTTCGTTTCTTGCACAAAACTTCATGGAATTTGGTGTGATATATTTGATATATTTACTAGTTTATTTAAGATTAAAATGGAACCTAATATGGAAACGATTATCTTCGGAGTAATAGGAGACGGAAACAAATTAAATATATCCCAAATTTCATTTTTTAATTATGGTTTAATAACAGCAAAAAAACTCATACTTAAATTTTGGAAAAATGCTACTATACCAACACTCAAAATGTGGATTGGTAATATGTTGGAAACTGCCCACTTGGAAGAAATGAGACTCCTCCTAATAGATAAACAAGACCAATTCTTAACGAGTTGGTCTCCATTTATTGACCTTGTGGATTCATGTGGTGCAATAGTATTGTAAAATTAAAAAATTCTGGGTTTGGGCGAAAAATGATTAAGAATATAAAAAAGCATCGACTTGTGCCGAGGGAGAATCTCTTTTCTGCTTCACTTCCTTACTTATTTATTTTCTTTATCTCACAATCACTAGACTTTTCTTTACTCTTCAGTACTTCTTTCTTTCTCATTTCTTTCTAAAAAAAAAAAAAAGGAAGTTGTACATAGAATGTTTTAATAATTCTGGGAACCTGTAAAAAGGTACCATCAAAATGTAATGTACTTACTTCTAATAAATAAAATATTTAAAAAACAAACAAAAAAAACCAAAACATTAAATTCCTTCCATTTGGTCTATAAATCCATGACAATGAGATTTAAAAATTATGTTATATTGTGAATTATTGTGTGAATGTTATTTGGACACGTAGGCTTTTTAAAAAATGTTCATCTATTCTTAAGAAATTGATAGATGTTTAGATCTAGTCATTTAATTTTGTAATTAGCTACAATTAGGTAACTAACTAATTATATGCTTTAATTTAATGTCGTCTAAGTAAGATTGTTTCATATTTGTTTCAGAATGTTTCAATCTATAATAACTGAACATTTCTTTCAGTTCTCTTAATTTTTAAGAAAGTTATGGGCTTTTGACTGTCCTCGATCACAGCTTTTGTGTTAAGTCAATGAAAAAGCAATAGGGAACAAGATGCTAATTTCCGAGTATGAAAATGGCCATAACATTTTTAATACTGAAGATATGAAAGTGAATTAGGTGTCAAATTAAACTTCGTTTTATGCTTTATCTGATGGGATAAATTACAGACTTGATTTTTAAAATCTCAAAATTTTGTAACATTGCTACATAGATGTTGCTGCACCCATTGAGTTCCTCCAGCATTTTTGTCTACCTAACATTAGAAGTCGGTAACTTCATCAGAACTGGGAATGGTTGAAGATAAGAATAGTTTTAAATTGCAGCGAAAAGGTGGAGGGAATGAGAGCACAAGGGACCAAGGGAATAAGGGGAAGACTTTGACAGGGTATAAAACTAAGGAGAATAGATGACAAAATGAGTGATGGTGCAAAGTAACAAAAGTACGGTTAGCATCCATCTATCTGTGCTAGTGCCGCTTTAAGGCTCTCCTGTTTGGAGAGGGGAATGTTTGGACATGAGCTGGCTTGGACATGTACACAGGATGGAAAATGGACGCATCCACAAAGCTATGCAGGGATGTTGTCAATGCATGGGAGTGAAGGATACAAAGATACAATTAAAAGGGATATGACAAATATTAACATTGGCACAGACAACTGGGAAGTGGCTGCTGATGAACAGGGGAGATGGAGAACAGAAGTATAGATGAGGGGGAAATACAAAACTACCAATGGCAGAGATGTCAAAGGTGTTATTAAACTGCTTCAAATTAGTCATACATCTCATATCCTAATAAAACATTGCACTGCAAAAAAAAGACCTAGAACTATAATCCAAAAATTAATCAAAAACAAGTCTCAGGCAAATAGTACAGAAATGTGAAAACGCACACCTCCAGACTCAGGGACAGTTTCTTCCCAGCTGTTATCAGGCAACTATCTTTAATCAGATTTAACTGGATCTTGCACTAAATATTATTCCCTTTATCATGTATTGTACACTGTAGATGGCTCGATTGTAATCTTGTATTGTCTTTCTGCTGACTGGCTAGCATGCATGAAATTGACCACTTTGTAATTGGCTACTGTAAATAGTCCCTGGAATGGTATAATTGATGGGAATGTGGTGAAAATGGTTCCAGGGAACATTTCATCTGCGCATCTTTTGGGGGATACAGATAGAATAGTAAGATTAAATGAGAACTTACCAGTTTGAAGTTTGATCTTTATTTTATGAGGAGTAACGTTGGTGATTATGTGAAGAACCCCGTCCAGTCCGCATGCGCGTCAATCTTCAAAGCAGCGGTATGAAATCACAGATAACAGAAGATCGAAGTAACATAGTAAGATCAGCAAATTCAGAACTACCCAAATGACATTTGTGAGAGAGGGTTGGGAGTGGCGGGCACGTAATCACCAACGTTACTCCTCATAAAATAAAGATCAAACTTCAAACTGGTAAGTTCTCGTTTAATCTTTCTATTTTACTTCGGAGTCACGTGAGTGATTCCGTGAAGAATTCAAAGCTCTGTGATTTCATGCCATAGATTCAAATCCGGCATCACACTGCATTGATTGACTCAGAATGAGTGAATAAAAATGCATTAAGCATGACATTGATTTCAACGTATTCACGACTTATCTTAATAATGCAATCAATAGCAAGCCCTCTATCCCAGGGGAAACTATGAAACCTGAACTCAAACAGAAATAATAATAATAATAATAGATTTTATTTAAGGGCGCCTATACAAAAGTCTCATGGACACCTTACAAAATTTAATAAAGAAACATATAATCAGAGTAAAATAAGTTATAAAGACATCGCCAATACATAAATTAAAAACAGAAATTCGATCCAAAAAAGACAACAAAAAAATTCAGAAACACAATGTGAAGGGAGAGCAGCGGCAGCCAAATCGCGCCAGCGTACACTCTCCCTTCCGACTGCCATGTTGGACATAGACTAACATAGACGCTTCACACTACACACAAAATCATCCCCCCACAATGGTTACCACTGTGGGGGAAGGCACAATGTCCAGTCCCCAACCCCAGTTCTCCCCAAATTCAGGCCTATTGAGGCCTCCACAGTTGCCTCTACGGAGGCCCGATGTTCCTTGCCGTTCTCGCCGGGTGCAGTTGCCCCGGCATCGGGAGAGTCCTCGCAGCGGCTGGAACAGGTGGAATGGCTGGTTACCTACCGGAGTCCGTGGCACCTGAAGCCGACAAGGCCGCGCCGATTTGGAGCTCCGAGGCTCCCAATGTTAAAGTCGGTGCCGCCGCCTGCGGCTGGCCGCTCCGCAGACCCGCAGCACGGAGGTGTTGAGCTCAGCAGTCACCGCATACCGGCGCTCCAGCGCGTCGATCCAGCGCGGCGACCCAGGCAAGGCATCGCCCGCTCCGCTCCACGATAGCGCTCCAGCGCTGTGCCGCCAACCGAAGCTGAAGGTGCTGGGCAGTCCCCGTCAGGAAACGGCGCTCCATGCCCGCTGGTAGGCCACGAGGACGGGTCGACGAGGCAGCCCGGAGAAAAAGCTGCCTCACCGACCAGGTAGGGACCTAGAATATAGTTACCCCCATTCACCCTACATTTAAAAGTAGATTACTCCAACGGACGAGACACTGGACACACTGAAACTATTAAAAAAAAGTGAATTAAACGGATGGCTGCTGCTTAGCAGCCATTCCCCAACATGGCTCCTCCTCCAAGATGGAGGACAAATGGACAAATAGCGCCGGTCGGCAATCGATTTTATGGTAGAATTTTGCAAACAGACAATCCACTTGACCATCCCGCGGCCACGACGATATGATCGTTGGGGACGTCCATTACCCTGCCTGCTCACGCCGATACCGCCCTGGTGGAAAGGGATCTAAAACTGTCAGTGTAAATACCCGCATAATCCAGCACCAATGCTAATTCCACACCTCTTAGGTTCTGGTGGCATTGATACCATATAACTAGTGTGCCCGCCCATGAACGTGGATCCATGGGGTATGCCAAAATATGATCTTAAACCCTTCTCACCCCTGGTCTGCTCTGCTTCAGTAGATGAGATATATGAAACATAATGCCATCTCCAGCCTCTTCCATCCTGCCTAGCGGTAACTTTTGCACTGTCTGCATTCATTGTGTTGACACTCGTGCCATGACTAAGGTTGTAGCTGAAACCACCTGGTGAAGCATTGTTAACACAACGTCAACCCATACTGCGTGTGCTTGTCCTGGGAGAACCTGTGTTGAAGATTTAGTTTACACACTCGATATCCAGGGTGACACCCGTCAGAGTGGACCGCGTTTGATGCAGCTAACATGTGAGGAAAGGTACGTTGGGTACAAAAATTGGCCCTAAACTCAATTGTATTACCCATTTAAGAATGAACTCTAAGACATCAATAATCTGTACCGTATTACATGTAATATTAGCATGAAATAAAAACGCTTCCCATCTCCTGAAAGGAAATGTCCTACTTTTCCGGTGCTATCTCCGCACTCCGGAGTAAACATATCCATGAGTCGGTGTGACAGTCCAAGCCATAAAGCAATCCATTCAGAATCTACAAGCCATAATTGATGTCATCCTGCAAAACTGGTTTCCCAAGCCACAGGCTAAATCAGCAGAAGGTTATGTCTAAAATAAGCGTACAAAGTTGTATTATCATTCCCGACAAACCCCGGGAATGAGAGTTGCATAGACCAATCAGACAGTAGAAATCTCTACAGCGGGATCTTGACTTTATATGAAGAGCCTCCTGACGTGGCAAAATGGAGAAAGACATAAAACCATTCCTACTCTTTGTAGCTAGAATGTGACTTCCACCATTGTTATGCGGCATATTTGCAACCAGTGAATAAACATGAAAAAACATAACGATATTCGGTGTTTCCTTGCACCAGAATTTCATAAATACTGTATGGTCCAACACCCCTTCTGCGTTGACATTGATCTGAACTTGATAATACACCAATAGCAAACGACATAGGTAAACTCCGACATGATACTTGACTTGATTGCCATGTGACTAACATATGCCACACCATAGCGTATCAACTTAGAGCTGAGCATGTAGCGAGTATAGCTATTTTATACCTATGACCGAAGACTTGGCAATTCATGAAAACCTCCTGCACCTCCAACTCAAGATGACATTAGCAATGCTGAATACTGTTCATGTACCATAGTGACTTCCATGGAGGTAAATAATGAGACCTACTCACCAGCGCCTCTAACTCCAGATCTCATACCTTTGCTGGAGTTCCAACGAAATTTCATTCGCAGACTCTGCCCATGTTGTCATTTCCATCAGATCGCTGTTGCTGCTGGCCAACTTCTCTTGTAGTGGCTAGTCCATCTCCGACTGAGCAGCAATTTTAGAGACAACGCCCACTGCTTTCCCTCATGCGATCGTCGTGCCTTATGCATTCAGCATGGGATCCTGGCACATAGCCATGTTCAGATTCCTGTTTGGAGTTAATCCATACTAACCTTAGACACTCTTTTAGAGTGGGAGTAATCACAGCTGAAGCAGGTATCACCATCCATCTCCTCCATTTAGATACATAGATACATAGAAAATAGGTGCAGGAGTAGGCCATTCGGCCCTTCGAGCCTGCACCGCCATTCAATATAATCATGGCTGATCATCCAACTCAGTATCCCGTACCTGCCTTCTCTCCATACCCCCTGATCCCCTTAGCCACAAGGGCCACATCTAACTCCCTCTTAAATATAGCCAATGAACTGGCCTCAACTACCCTCTGTGGCAGAGAGTTCCAGAGATTCACCACTCTCTGTGTGAAAAAGTTTTTCCTCATCTTGGTCTTAAAGGATTTCCCCCTTATCCTTAAGCTGTGACCCCTTGTCCTGGACTTCCCCAACACCGGGAACAATCTTCCTGCATCTAGCCTGTCCAACCCCATAAGAATTTTGTACGTTTCTATAAGATCCCCTCTCAATCTCCTAAATTCTAGTGAGTATAAGCCAAGTCTATCCAGTCTTTCTTCATATGAAAGTCCTGACATCCCAGGAATCAGTTTGGTGAACCTTCTCTGCACTCCCTCTATGGCTATAATGTCCTTCCTCAGATTTGGAGACCAAAACTGTACGCAATACTCCAGGTGTGGTCTCACCAAGACCCTGTACAACTGCAGTAGAACCTCCCTGCTCCTATACTCAAATCCTCTTGCTATGAAGGCCAACATACCATTCGCTTTCTTCACTGCCTGCTGCACCTGCATGCCTACTTTCAATGACTGGTGTACCATGACACCCAGGTCTCGCTGCATCTCCCCATTTCCTAATCAGCCACCATTTAGATAATAGTCTGCCTTCCCGTTTTTGCCACCAAAGTGGATAACCTCACATTTATCCACATTATACTGCATCTGCCAAACATTTGCCCACTCACCCAGCCTATCCAAGTCACCTTGCAGTCTCCTAGCATCCTCCTCACAGCTAACACTGCCCCCCAGCTTAGTGTCATCCTCAAACTTGGAGATGTTGCTTTCAATTCCCTCATCCAGCTCATTAATATAAATTGTAAATAGCTGGGGTCCCAGCACTGAGCCTTGCGGTACCCCACTAGTCACTGCCTGCCATTGTGAAAAGGACCCGTTTACTCCTACTCTTTACTTCCTATTTGCCAGCCAGTTCTCTATCCACATCAATACTGAACCCCCAATACTGTGTGATTTAAGTTTGTATCCTAATCTCTTATGTGGTACCTTGTCGAAAGCCTTCTGAAAGTCCAGATACAACACATCCACTGGTTCTCCCCTATCCACTCTACTATTTACATCCTCGAAAAATTCTATAAGATTCGTCAGACACGATTTACCTTTCGTAAATCCATGCTGACTTTGTCCAATGATTTCACCACTTTCCAAATGTGCTGCTATCCCATCTTTAATAACTGACTCTAGCAGTTTCCCCACTACCGATGTTAGACTAACTGGTCTGTAATTTCCCGTTTTCTCTCTCCCTCACTTCTTAAAAAGTGGGGTTACGTTTGCTACCCTCCAATCCTCAGGAACTACTCCAGAATCTAAAGAGTTTTGAAAAATTATCACTAATGCATCCACTATTTCTGGAGCTACTTCCTTAAGTACTCTGGGATGCAGCCTATCTGGCCCTGGTGATTTATCGGCCTTTAATCCATTCAATTTACCCAACACCACTTCCTGACTAACCTGGATTTCACTCAGTTCCTCCATCTCCTTTGACCCGCGGCCCCCTGCTATTTCCGGCAGATTATTTATGTCTTCCTTAGTGAAGACGGAACCAAAGTAGTTATTCAATTGGTCCAACAACGCTCCATCTTAAGGCATTTGCTTGTACATTCCTCTGTACCAAGCATGTTGTTCGACACCATTCCCCACAATCTTATCATATATGTGTGTGGCTCCATCTTCATCCGCTATACATCTGTGGGAGGACATATGCAACCTGCAACAGGAGCTGGCCCAGGCCTGTGTGCATGTATTTTAGCACCATCTCGACCACTACGGAGAACCGAGTGGGAGGAATGGCAACCCTGCAAACAGGTGTTGCTTCAGGCCCATGTGCATACTCCTGTAGCACTCTCTCGACCACTCCGCCATTTGAGTGGGAGAAATTTTGGCAACCCTTTACTAGGTGTCGCCTCAGGCATGTGTGCATGTATTTTAGCACTATCTCGACCACTGTGGTGCACCAAGTAGGAGGAATGGCAACCCTGCAAACAGGTGTTGCTTCAGGCACATGTGCATCCTCCTGTAGCACTCTCGACCACTCCGACACTTGAATGGGAGGATTTTGCAACCCTTTACTAGGTGTTGCTGCCTGACATGCCTTAAGATGGAGCGTTGTTGGATTGCGACGAGACGCAATCTTGTCTGATATTGATACCCCAGGCTTGGCACTCACTCTGAGTTGGGGTTGTCAGGTCGCTGCCTACAGCAGCCACCAGGACTAGCCATGCAAATCGATGCTCTGTTGGTATCCTGCTTCCCCAAACAGGCTGCACGTGCTAGCGACTCCAAGTCGTGCTCTTTCCCGATGCCAACGGCGTCTATAGGGAAGAATTGGAGCGCCTCTGGCCCCCGTACATCAGACATAGTAGGAAATGCTGGAACAAAACTTAACAGTTATTTGTCCAAGGCAAAGACATTTATGTGAATGAAGACGCCCATCCCAGTTAAATCTGGGATTTATTTACTTTTAATATGAATAATCTGGCGTCTTGGGGAAGAAAACGTGCACAGTCCCTTTAATGAGCAGAATTACTATGACGCCACCTGGTGTAACTCCCACAGGTCTCTGATAATACAGTTCAACAAGGCTTCCCATTTCCTAAATTGAGTAAATGATAATCATCTGTCTCGGTATGATAGTCACAACGTGACCTAGTGGCAACTATAATGTCTACCCTTTTGAACGCTTCCCAAATTTGCGTGTCATCCTTGCACAGGGCTACTCTAGCCTTCTGCGTATCATTCCAATATTAGTATATGTGCTGCGAAAGCGAGCACTGCATGACCATACTAAAAACGAATACACTGGACCCGGTCCTCACAACCCATGTTACAGGAAACCCTGACTCATGTACCTGCATAGTTACCGGTGGTCTTGAGGTGAGCCCAAAGGCCCCTGAAGTAGGTTGCATTCCCGTCCTTAATTTGGAGGGCAGCACTGCCGGGATGCGTGAATTGTAATTTCTCCTTGAAGGCCAGCTTGGACCTAGACCTGAAACCTACACAGAATTAGCACAAAATGCTACTGCCATAGACACATAAGTGTGATAAACCACTAGTCTCGCTTCCTGGATTGGGGTTGGGGTCAGCCACACACTGACCCCTTGTACTCCTCTTCACTGTGGGAATTGGTAAGCAGCCCTGAAAACACAGGTGCTGCCGCAATCCCCTGATGCCCTGCCCTGATATGTCTCACCATATCAGGATAATGCACGTGTGAGGACATACATATATGACAGAGGGGACCCTCCTGGCCAGGCTCCACATGGTTTCCCTCATATGGGCTGCCGAAGTAGGGGTCCCTGCCTCAATGAGTCGGGTAGAAACCCGACGACCACGCTCAATCTGCACCCCGAACACCCTCGGGAGTCGCTGACCTTACTGTCAGCGACTCTAACAAGAAGTCCAACGGCCACTGGCTCCTCACTTTACCGCGGACCGTAGCCGGTATCCCAGCGGTCTAGAGAACCCCATGGCCCATATTTAAAATGCATCTCAGGAGTTGCTGACCTCCCTGTCAGCGACTCGAAACAACAAGCCCAACAGCCACCCGCAGTCTATCGTGACCGTAGCTTGCATAACCTGCAGTCGACAAAACCCCGCAGCCCGAATTAAACCTCGGGAGTCGCGGACCGTTCTGTCCGCGACTCAACCAGCAAAACCCACCGGCCGCCTGCTACCGCACTCCCGCGGTCCGAAGCCGGCATCCCCGCGGTCAACATTTTCCCCGCGGTCCACCGGGTTATGCTCAATTCGATATCCAGCAGGAACCTGCGAGAAGAGATTCCTGCAACAGACAACCTGAAAAGTAAGTTTAAACTTACCTGCAGGATTTTTCAAACTTACCGCTGGAGGAGCTCGCTTCCTCCCAGCCGGTCTGCGCCAATGCAACTGACGTAATGACGCGCATGCGGACTGGATGGGGTTCTTCACGGAATCACTCACGTGACTCCGAAGTAAAATGTGCAATCACCACAGTCAGAAAAGAGAGTGGATTGAATCCAGGTTGCTGGATTGTAAGAGGCAACTTAAAAGTTGTGCCACAGCGCATCATAATTCTCCAGTTTGGCAGTTTTAATTGTATTCACTGGGGTAAAAGTTTCTGTATTGTTTTACACATTTTTTCTGTATTGTTTTACACATTTTATATCACTTATTTTGTATTACAGCAGTCTCAGATAGTGCCTCAATATGTGTTGCATGATTAATGAAACGTCATTTTCACAATAATGAACAGATAAGGGACATGAGATATAAGGTTTCTAATGATCCGAGATAAAGATTTTAATTTGCCCTCCAGAACATTGGAGAAGTAACTTGTGCAGCAAGTTAACAGAAGGCTTAAAAAAATAAAACACTGATTTGGAATGTACAGAACATGATCATCGAAAAATAACTATCTTCTGTTGGTGCATGTGACTCAATGGATAAAAAGGGAGTTCATTAGCTTCCCGTGAGCTTATTGAGCAGAATGCATCATTGATATCACAAAAACATACATTAAAAATTGAATGATTTGACTAACTTTAATTTGGTTTAGTTTAGAGATACAGCATGAAACATGCCCTTTGGCCCATTGAGTCCGCACCAACCAATGATAAACTGTGCACTGGTTCTATCTGACACACTAGGGACGATTTACAGAAGCAAATTAACTTACAAACCTGCACGTCTTTGGAATGTGGGAAGAAACCGGAGCACCCGGAGAAAACCCACGTGGTCACAAGGGTAACGTACAGACTCTGTACAGACAGCATCTGTAGTCTGGAATGAACCAGGGCCTCTGCCGCTGTAAGGCAACAACTCTATTGCTGCGCCACCGTGCTGCTCATTGATCCATGTGCAGTTGCAGAAGTTTGTTTATATGCGAAGTTTGCAAAACACAACAAAATTATGCTGGCTCTCTGTGTATTCTTCTTTAAAAAAAAGTGTTAATATACTGGCAATCCTCCAGTATCTTCTAGAGGGATTGAGATACTGAGATAGGGTTCAGGAATGTTGGTTAATCCAAATATGAAAATTTGAATTTGTGTCTGAATTGGAATACTGTACTCTGGTTGCTTTTCCGCCCAATTGAGATAACATTGCAAGTGCACAGTGAAACAGCAAGCTGTGTGATTCAATTGAGATAGTGCACCATGGAGCAAATAAGGCTGCTGGAGCTTAGATTTCTTGCCAAGTACTTAGTTTAAACAATGGAGAGAGTGGAAAGTAGATTTCATACCATTTATTCAATTGCTCATGGCACAAAACTTAGAGCAGAATAAAGTAAGGATGTTATTTTATCTCATTGTTCAATAAAACACTGCAATTACTTTGGTCTCTCACTGCAAGGACAGCCCATGGAATTTTGTGTACGTCTGCTCCCTTATATAAAGAAAGTTATACTTTAACTAAGGAGGTGCATAAATATTTGATAAATGTTAATATGCTTTAATACATTGAATTAACTCTGAGCAAATTCTTATTTTACAATTAGCATCATGCGAAGAAAGCAGAGCAAACATACTTCATTACTCTGAAGAAGGGTTCCACCCAAAACATCACCTGTCCATGTTCTCCAGAGACGCTGCCTGACCCGCTCAGTTACTCCAGCAGTTTGTGTCTATCTTTGGTTTAAACCAGCATCTGCAGTTCTTTGTGACTACTTCATCACTTTGGTGAAACATTCCCAGAAAAATTCTGAATAGAAGTGTTTACGTCATCACCTTTTGATAAACCAATTTGAACTCCCATCCTTATACATAGTGAATGGTGGGGCTCTGGGTGGTGTGGTAGAGCAGAGGGATCTAGGAGTACAGGTGCATGGTTCCTTGCAGGTAGATAAGGTGGTCAAAAAGGTTTTTGGCATGTTGTCCTTCATCAGTCAGAGTATTGAGTATAGAAATTGAGAGGTCATGTTGCAGTTGTATAAGATGTTGCTGAGACCGCATTTAGAGTATTGTGTTCAGTTCTGGGCACCATCGTATTAGGAAAGATATTGTCAAGCTTGAAAGGGTTCAGAGAAGATCTACGAGGATGCTGCCAGGACTAGAGGGTCTGAGCTATAGGGACAGGTTGAGTAGGCTGGGTCTCTATTCCTTGGAGTGCAGGAGGATGAGGGGTGATCTTATAGAGGTGTATAAAATCATGAGAGGAATAAATCGGTTAGATGCACAGAATCTCTTGCCCAGAGTGGGGGAATCAAGGACCAGAGGACATAGGTTCAAGGTGAAGGGGAAAAGATTTACAGTAATAGTAATCTGAGGGGTGACTTTTTCACACAAAGGGTGGTGGGTGTATGGAACAAGCTGCCAGAGGAGGTGGTTGAGGCTGGGACTATCCCAATGTTTAAGAAGCAGTGAGACAGGTACAGGGATAGGACAAGTTTGGAGAGATATGGACCAAAGGCAGGCTGGTGGGACGAGTGTAGCTGGGACATGTTGGCCGGTGTGGGCAAATTGGGCCGAAGGGCCTGTTTCCACACTGTATCACTTGTTGACTCTCTGACTCTATCTCTTTGTCTATAGTCTGCCTAATCGGTCAGGTTTATTTTGATTTTGTGTGATAGAAGTGTTCATCATTTATTATTTCTGTTGATGTCAATGTAAAAAAAAGAAATAATGCTTAGGAGTCTGCCAATTTGCTACTTACTTATTTTAGACTGTCATATAACGTCAGAATTATCTACAATTTCTGTGCAACGTAGTTGTAATCCAATTGATTCCTCGTTGTTTTCCCAGACCAGTAACATTCAACATTAGTTCAACCGTTTAAAACACAAAAATGACCATATCCTTTGCATTGCTGGGAAGAGTTTGCAAGAGATAACTATTATCTGAACGTAATAAATAACCCTCATGCCGATACCAAGTAAAAAAAATGAAAGCAATGCATTGATAATGATTGTACATAGTCCAATGTTGTCAGAAAGCTTCCTTCAATACCTTTTTGACGACTCAAGGCTGTTACTGGTTTAAATGATATCTGGCTTGAGCACACTGACTGATAAGCTGCTTTTCTACATCTTAAACTATTTTGTTTTTTATCCAGCTCATCTCATCAGTCTATCTTAGCTCGATAATGAAAATGGCAAACATTTGGTCTTGGAAGGAAGGTTTAGAAGCCATTAGGTTTAGAAGCCATTAGGTTTAGAAGCCATTAGAACCCACTAGCTATGAAGGTACTATCATGTATGGTTACACTAGTCTCCAGGGCCTGGTCAGATATGTCCAAGGAAATTGTGGGAAACCAGAGAGGAAATTGCAGGAGCACTGGTTGAGATTTACGAGTCATCTTTAAAAGCAGGAGAAGTGCCAGAAAATTGGAGGGTGGCAAATGTTGTGCCTCTATTCAAGAAGGGCTGCAGGGAAAATGCTGGGAACTATAAGCCAGTGAACTTAACATCTGTGGTTGGAAAGTTACTAGAGTATTCTGAGGGATAGGATATACAGGCCTTTATTTTATTTTTATTTATTTTTTTATTTTTATTTTATTAGTACAATCATATGGCACCAAAGTGACTAATATATATTGACATAATACATTTTATGTACAGCTTCTTATTTTTTTTTATTATAATAAAGAAGAATAAGAAAAAGAAAGTAGATAATAAAAGATAGAAAAACGTGAGATATATAGTGTGTGAAAAAGAAAAAAAAGAGTGAAAGAAGAAAATTGAAGAAAAGAAAATAGAAAAAAGAGAGTAGAAAATAAAAAAAAGAAAAGTAAGGAGATCATTATTTATAATCTTGACCATCCCTCACCCAGTCCTGGAACAGTTAGCTTCTACAATTGTGTTGCACCATATGATTCCAAAAAGATGACAAATGGAGACCAACTCGTTAAGAATTGGTCTGATTTATCTATTAGGAGGAATCGCATTTCCTCAAGATGTGCGGTGTCCAACATGCTTGAAATCCACATTTTAAGCGTTGGTATTGGTGTAATTTTTCCAGAATTTAAGTATTAGTTTTTTTGCTATTATTAAACCATAATTAAAAAATAAATGTTGAGATGAGTTCAATTTATTCCCATCTTCCATTACTCCAAATATAATCATTTCAGTATTAGGTTCCATTCTTATCTTGAATAATTTTGTAAATATTTCAAAAATATCACTCCAAAATTTATAAATTTTATGCAGGAAACGAAAGAGTGTGCTATAGTTGTGTTTTGGGATAGACATTTATCACAAATGGGGGATATATTTGGATAAAATTTATTCAATCTAGTTTTTGAATAATATAATCTATGTAAAATTTTAAATTGAATTAAATTATGTCTTGCATTAATCGAACATTTATGTATATATATCAAATTCTTTTCCCATGTAATATACAGGCCTTTAGACGGACAAGTGCTGATTAGGGACAGTCAGCATGGTTTTGTACGTGGAAGGTCGTGTGTCACAAATCTGATTTTTGAAGACGTGACCAAAACGTTTGATGAAGGCAGGGCTGTAGATGTTGTGTACGTGGACTTCAGCAAAATATTCGACAAGGTTCTGCATGGTAGGCTGCTCTGGGAGGTTAGATTGCATGAGCTCAATGGATAGAAAATTGGCTTCATAGAAGGAAGCAGAGTGTGATGTTTGAAGGTTACTTCTCAGACTGGAGGCCTGTGACTAGTGCTGTGGTGCTGGGCCCGCTACTTTTTGTCATCTATGCCAATGATTTGGATGAGAACATACACTGCAAGATTAGCAACTTTGCAGATGATACAAAAGTGGGTGGTTTTGCAGATAATGAAGATGGTTGTGAAAAATTGCTGCAGCATCTGGATCAATTGGACAGCTGGGCTGAGGAATGGTTGATGGAATTTAATACAGAAAAGTGTGAGATCTTGCATTTTGGGAAGTCTAACCTGGGCAGGACCTAAACAGTGAATGGTAGGGCTCTGGGGAGTGTTGTAGAGCGGAGGGATCTATGAGTGCAGGTGCATGGTTTCTTGAAGGTCGAGTCACAGGTAGATCGGGTGGTCAAAACGTCTTCTGGCACATTGGCCTTCATCAGTCAGAGTATCGTGTATAGAAGTTGGGAGGTCATGTTGCAGTTGTATAAGATGTTGGTGAGGCCGCGTTTAGAGTATTGTGTTCATTTCTGGGCACCATGCTATAGGAATGATGTTGTCAAGCTGGAAAGGGTACAGAGGAGATTTATGAGGATGTGGCCAGGATTAGAGGGTGTGAGCTATAGGGAGAGATTGAGTAGGCTGGGACTCTATTCCTTGGAGTGCAGGAGGATGAGGGGTGATCTTATAGAGGTGCATACAATTATGAGAGGAATAGATTGGGTAGATGCACAGAGTCTCTTGCCCAGGGTAGGTGAATCGAGAACCAGAGGGCATAGGTTTAAGATGAAGGGGAAAAGTTTTAATAGGCATCTGAGAGGTAACTTTTTCACACAAAGGGTGGTGGATGTATGGAACAAGCTGCCAGAGGAGGTAGTTGAGGCAGGAACTATCCCAACATTTAAGAAACAGTTAGGCAGGTACATGGATAGGACAGGATTGACGGGATATGGACCAAACACGGGCAGGTGGGATTAGTGTAGCTGGGACATTGTTGGCCGGTGTGGGCAAGTTGGGCCGAAGGGCCTGTTTCCACACTATATCATTCAATGGCTCTATGACATTGCATTATGCTTCACTAGAGGATGACATTACCTGCACTCTTTGTTATCATCCTTTGCTTCAGGTGGTCCTTATGACTGGTGGTGTCTTGACTGAGTGGCAGATTTAAAGGATAAAAAATAGTTGACTACAAATAGTGGTTTCTCTTGATAAATATATCAAAGTTTGTAAATCCACTGTATAGCTAGTGGCAGATTATTTATTCTAATTCAAATATCTTTATTAAACTGCAATTCTACCAGATTCATTAAGAAGAAACAAAAAGCAATTCATCACTTCAGCAAATCTGCTTTCATGTTTCATGTTGCTTCTGCTGCTGTTGAATCTGTTCACATCACTAAAATCATAAAGTACAACTATTAAAACAACGATTGAAAGTGTTCCATGTAGTAAGAGAAAAATAACTTTTTAGAGCAAGCATCAGGCTATGTTATCTGTACTTACTATAGAGGTGCTGAATTAGGTCATGGGAAATATAATAATTCGGGAAGCAAAGGTGGGCTGCTTAAGGTAATTATTTTGTTTTAATACTACGTGTATCATTTTGATTACAAATTATTATGGGAATCATGACTGCATTTTATTTTGCTTGATATATGCAGCCTGAAAAATTGTTTAAATACGTGACTGTTCAATGTGTTCATTTTATTGTCCAGCCATGGTGTCAAACCAAAGATGACTCCTTGAGAATGAAGGATATTCACCCAACAATTGGTGCTTCAAATTAATTTACAATCTTTCCACAAATGGGAGAAAAGTATATAATGAAGGACATGCTACAACTCTATCATCTTTGAGCAAGGAATTTACATTATTAAGCAATACCTCTAGTTGCTGAGCAGCATTAGAAAGCAGATGTTCCAGTTTATAATTGTCATTTTGTCTTCCAAAGTCTGGCTTTTATATGGCCTTAGTCCTATCCAGCTGTGGTCGAGGAGGACATGGTGCACCAAAGGGATAGAAGAGGAGGAGGTGTAAGAGGAAGATGTGGGAAGAAGAGGAAGATAGGGAAGAAGAGGAGAAAGAGGAGGAAGGAAAAGAAAACATTCAGAGACAGTGAAGAAATGGTTGAATGGAACCACTATTCCTCAGGTTATGACACATCTGTCCCTATGCAACAAGACCTGGTGAATATTCAGAAATAAGTGACAAGCAATATTTAGACCAGTCAAGGGAGCAGGTGACATTCTCCAACAAAAGCCATTGATATTCATCTTTCACTGAATTCCTTCACTAATGTTAGCGTTGTTACAAATTCCTGCCATCAGTGGCGCTGTTGACCTGCCCACTGCCGGTGCGTGCAACTCGAGAGGCTGTGGGGGGAGGGGGGGGTTAGTAAAATGTAGGTTTTTATTGGTTCTCAGGGAGGGATTTCCTCGTAAAACAAGCTTATGAGAAAATTTCGTACTGACATCCCGTTCGCGATATTTAAAAAAAAACATTGTTTAACTATTGAATCGCTGGATGAATCGGTCCCCTCAATGCCTTCAAAATCACAGATCGCAAGTTCAGGACAAAAGAAAAGGTATGTACTGGAGGGGGTTTATTTAACATCTTATCTAGTTTTTGGTGTAATTTCATTTTAATCTGATGTTGCGAAATATGTTATTTAGGCCCCGATATCAGCCGTGTCCTGCCTGCCAGCTGTGAGCAAAATCATGGCGGCGGCCACAATCTGATCTCTGTATCTTAATCCACAAACATTCACTCTCAAGATAATCAAATTCATTATTTTTTGCACAATCATGTCATAAGTACATCTAAATTGTCTATATTTTGTGTTATTGTCTATCCATGATCAATATTTTCATACTAAATATCTGCCTAAAACTTCCACAGTACATTATTGTTAGTTTGATATTTAGTATGAAAATATTGATCATGGATAGACAATTACACAAAATATAGATAATTTAGATGTTCTTATGACATGATTGTGCAAAAAATAATGATTTTGATTATCTTGAGTGGATGTTTGTGGATTTTGAACACATGTCTGTGCAAAACGGTCTTTGCCTGCTGCAGTGTTATAAACCAACAGAGTAAAATTTATGGGAATTAAACATTCAATTCCTTTGATTTGGCATAGAAATTCATGACAAAGTGAGATTTAAAAATCATGTTATATTGTGAATTCTTGCGTGAATGGGATCAGTTTGTTATTTGGATACTGGCTATTTAAAAATTATTTTTAGCCTTTTCATAAGAATGGGATAGATGTTTAGATCTAGTAATTGAATTTAGATGAATTTAATTGATTTGATGACTGATGAATATGAATTTTTTTGGGGGTATTTACTATTTGTTTTAACATTACAATAATATTAAAGTTTTGATCTTGAGAATATCACATTTTTGAATTTTCAAGGCAGTCTGGGTGTTTATTACTATTTCGGTCACAGTGGTTAATTTTGTAATTAGCTACTTAATGAGGTAATTAACTAATTATATACTTTAATTTCAGGTCATCCAAGTAAGATGTATCATATTTGTTTCAAAATGCTTCAATCTATAATAACTGAACATTTCAATCAGTTCTCTTAATTTTCAAGAAAGTTATGGGCTTTTATGTCAATTGACTGTCCTCGATCACAGCTTTTGTGTTAAGTTAATGGAAAAGCAATAGGGAACAAGATGCTAATTTCCGAGTATGAAAATGACCATAACTTTTTTAATACTGAAGATATGAAAGTGAATTAGGTATCAAATTCACGTATCAAGTTCTTTTTATGCTTTATCTGATGGGATAAATTACAGGCTTGATTTTCAACATCTGAAAATGTTGTAACATTCCTACTAATGGCCTGGACCTATCCCAGAGCAAAAAATTAATCCAAACTCAATTAAGGTACAGGTTAGGAGTACAGTTTAGGATGTCATCAAATTCATACCACATTTCTGAATAAATATATTTTTAACATTTAAATTTTATTTGTACCAAAACAGATTATTGGCACCATACCCACCATTCTGACATTCTAGCTTCTGGGAAAATGGATTGTTTTGGGCCACATTGCTTTGCTATTAACAGCAAGCCAATAGACAACAACATACACGGGATTGACATGGTGACAAGACCTAACACAATATCATCCAGAGAAAGTACATTTTATTTATTTTTCAAGGAACCACTCCTCCAAGGCATCACCTAAACGTCCTCGTGATTGAGTTACAAATTATATTTTTGAAATCCCGTGAAACTCCTAAGAGACATAATGGCTTAATAAATGAGAGAGCTCCCATTGCAGGACTCGGGAATTTCAAGCAGGAGTTCTGATTGTTGTGTTGCTAGGTCTAGATGCTGTATCCATTGGTGAGGCCAGTGGTGCTATTGCTATCAAGAGACACTTGATGGTGTGATATAACTAACATTTGATGATATTGTATCCATGACTCTGGGACTTCAGTTCTGGTGTCAACATTGAGTGTGACCTTCTCTCACTGCAATTTGGCTATGGACCAGAAGGGCATCCCAAGCCCTTGAAGACAGAATAACTCTCTTCCTCTCTATGCCAAGGTAACTAGATTCTCATTTGATTATTAAGGTGCTTGGTCTTTCATTGCTTCTGCAAGGTTTAGATAGCTGCAGAATGATTTCCACCACCGTTAACAGACTCAAAACCATTTTACCAATGTTAACATGGTGGCTTTGATCAATGCTAGATATTTTCAGTTTGTACTAGCAACTTGGCAATTTGGGTTTCTTGGATAAACACAAAAGGCATTAAAATAACATGGCCTAGATTCTAAAATTAAGATAATTAAGTGAGAGCACACCTTGTGAGTTCACCATGACTCTGCAACATGATTATTTTGATAAATATATACCCAATCTTCATTAATAACTATGGTAATGTTATTTTAGCTGAACTTAGAACACAATGTAATCAGTCTTACAGAGAAGTAAAAGCAGTAATGTAGGCAGAAATGGTGAATCTTGCCTGGATCCTAAATTTCTATGTAGAGCATCTGGTTGTAGAACAACTTGACCATCTAGCTATTTGGCTCTTTTGGAACCGCAGAGGCTGGTTGTATTAATTATCTGTAGAAAAAACAGCCAGGATCCCACCACTAGCAAAGGAAGGGAATGTTGCTGCATTGCCTTACTGCAATAGCAGTGGAAACATTGGTTTATGAGAACTAATGTATAATGTCTTAAAATGTGCCAGTTTCCATTTTTGCCAGTTGAGTAAATAATACAGATCAAATGTCTGCATTTTAATTTACTTATCCATGGTATTAAAAAAAATGTTGAAACTGATATTTATTGTCCATCTTTGATTGCCCGGCTCAAAATTGAGCGCAGGTTCATCCTGTTTCCATTGATTATCCTTGAGATGTCTCTACAACTTGATTGGAGTCCACCAGTGGTAAATTAAATTGATTGGACATGATTTTGAAAGGCACATACATGTCTAAATAAGGTCCCACAGTTGACAGTGCATGTCAGAGCAAAAACCAAGCCATGAAGACAAAGGAATTGTCCGTAGACTTCCGAGACAGGATTGTGTCGAGACACAGATCTGGGGAAGGATATAAAACAATTTCTGCAGCATTACAGGTCCCGAAGAACACAGCGGCCTCCGTCATTCTTAAATGGAAGAACTTTGGAACCACCAGGACTCTTCATAGAGCTGGCCGCCCGGCCAAACTGAGCAATCGGGGGATAAGGGCCTTGGTCAGGGAGGTGACCAAGAACCGGATGGTCACTCTGACAGAACTCCAGAGTTCCTCTATGGAGATGGGAGAACATTCCAGAAGGACATCTATATCTGCAGCACTCCACCAATCAGGCCTTATGGTAGAGTGGCCAGACGGACGCCACTCCTCAGTAAAAGGCACATTACCGTTTGGAGTTTGCCAAAAGGCACCTAAAGGACTCTCAGACTATGAGAAACAAGATTCTCTGGTCTGACGAAACCAAGATTGAACTCTTTGGCCTGAATGCGAAGCATCACTTCTGGAGGAAACCAGGCTCCGCTCATCACGGTGAACCATGGTGGTGGCAGCATCATGCAGTGGGGATGTTTTTCAGCAGCAGGAACTGGGAGACTAGTCAGGATTGAGTGAAAGATGAACGGAGCAAAGTACAGAGAGATCATTGATGAAAACCTGCTCCAGAGCGTTCTGGACCTCAGACTGGGGCGGAGTTTCACCTTCCAACAGGACAACAACCCTAAGCACACAGCCAAGACAACACAGCAGTGGCTTCATGACAAGCCTGTGAATGTCCTTGAGTGGCTCAGCCAGAGACCGGACTTGAACCCGATCGAACATCTCTGGAGGGACCTGAAAATAGCTGTGCATCAACGCTCCCCATCCAACCTGACAGAGCTTGAGAGGATCTGCAGAGAAGAATGGGAGAAATTACCCAAATACAGGTGTGCCAAGCTTGCAACGTCATACCCAAGAAGACTTGAGGCTGCAATCACTGCCAAAGGTGCCTCAACAAAGTACTAAGTAAACGGTCTAAATACTTATGTAAATGTGATATCGCAATTATTTCTTTTTAATTACTTCGCAAACATTTCTAAACACCTGCTTTCGCTTTTTTATTATGGGGTATTGTGTGTAGATTGATGATTAAAAAAAGTAATTTAATCCATTTTAGAATAAGGCTGTAAGGTAACAAAATGTGGACAAGTGAAGGGGTTTGAATACTTTCTAAATGCACTGTATGCCTCCAGATTCAGGGACAGTTTCTTCCCAGCTGTTATCAGGTAACTGAACGGTCCTCTCATCTGCTAGAACGCAGGCCTGACCTACCATCTACCTCATTGGAGATCTTTGAATTTTTTAAATCTGACTTTATTGGACTGCAATATTATATATATTATTGCACTAAATGTTGTACCCTTTATTCTTTATCTTTGCACTGTGGATGGCCTGATTGTATTCTTACATAGTCTTTTTTTAACTGGATATCACACAAACAAAAGCTTTTCACTGTATCTCGTTACACAAGACGGAAATAAATAAACAAACAAACAAATATGACAAGAGAAACTACTGGAAGCAGGAGAATAAACCTCAGCCTCTGTTACATTTAACAGTATTAAAGTCTCTCCAATGACGCTTCCAATAAATTGGGTACTTATCAAAATCGACACAATGCTTTATTTAATTTGTCCTCAGTCTCATTTTCTATTTTAACTTTATTCCCATTTCAGAACATTCCAGATTGAAAAACATTCATTTTTGACTAGAAATGACAATGGAACTTTTCTGGAGCTTCCTCCACCTCCACAATAATCAATATAAAGCAGTCTCCACAGGTTTCAGTCAGTGAGAAGTTAAAAGGGAGATTTGAGTCAAAATACATATTTTGCTCTCTTGCACTGTAACATCTTCAATTATTTACAGGCATGTGGTTTATTGCAGAAGATACAAGTTGGCAAGCCTCATAACAAACTACATTTCATGCCTTCAGTCATGGTAATAATCGGTGAGGCAGAGGGGGAGAGAGAGAGAGAGAGAGGCTCTCTAACTCCTGTCTCGTTGTATTGACTGGATTGTAAAGAAGGTGCCTGTTACTGCAGCTGCCAACGTACATCCATCAAAGATTATTCATTGTCCTTTAAAGTAAATCAATTAGCTCAACAATGATGTTAGCGGGATAGTTAGCTTAAAATTACTTTATGTTTTAGTACCTTTGTGTTCAATGGTATTAATTATTTTATTTTCTCTAAATTGCAATTTATTTGGCCATTAAAATTGATATTCTGTAGAAAAGGCATTGGTTCTAAAATACAAAAGGTGATCATTTTTTCAGGATCACATCCACTGCTGCACTCCAACCATAATGTTGTGAGGGGACAAGAAGTTTGAACATTTTGTTTAGTTCATTCTGGCGTGTATTTGCGTGACTGCGGGCATACCTCAGATAACGGCACTGCCCTGCTGGTCTTTTCCTTTGAAAAATGTTTTGTAGTTCCCATGCATTATCCTTTACAATACAATGTTTCAGAATTATGCCATGATGCTCTATGTTTCAGCTGTGATTCAGTGGTGACAGTCAATTTCTTGTGTCAGAAGTCAGAATTCTGAGACTCAAGTCTGAAGACTCGAGTACAAAAATCCACAGAAACATGCAAGTGCAGTACTAAGTGGGAACTGTGACATTGGAGTTGATATCTTTCAGATGAGGTGTTAAGTCAAGGCTCTGCTCTGATATATTATGCCTCATTCAACTTACCTGAAGCAGGTTATTATGTCGCTATCAAATTGCTATTTGTGGGGAATCATTATGGAAATTGGCTTACACATCTCCTATTTAAAAAGATGACTACCTGCACTTCATTGGCAGTGAAGCATGCTAAGAAGTCATGAAAAATGCTGTATGAATGCAAACCTGTCATTCTAAAGTCTGCTGAAAAATGCAAGATACCAATTTTATCTCTGACTATTTGCACGTAAGGGAGCGGACACCCAAATATGGCATTAAACTTTTTACACATTCCAATGGTGCCTTTAATAGCTCCTTTATAACCCTTTGAAGAAATTCAGAATATTCTGGATAAGCAAACAAACTTGTTTGCCATTGAATGTAATGACCTCATTCTGAAATGGGATTAATCCAACTAAATTATGATCTTGCCACATAACTAATGATATATTCCAATAAAGATATTGGAATAAGTAAACTAACTGAAATGGATTATAATGTCAAAAAAACATATACATAGACACACAAATATTTAAATGAATCTTTAAAACTTTACAGCCAAATTTCAGTCAGGAATCATACCTCGCAAAAATAACATATTTAAATTAGTGCTATTAATATATAGAAATCATCTTGCATGTCAGATAGACCACAAAATGCTGGAGTAATTCAGCAGGTCAGGCGGCGTCTCTGGAGTAAAGGAATAGGTGATGTTACATGTTGAGACCATTCTTTAGATTGAGAGTCAGGAAAGAGGAGAGGCTAGTTTCTCTGAAGAAGGGTCTGAAAAAGGGTCTTAATCCGAAATGTAAATTATTTATTTTCTCCAGAGATGCTGCCTGACCTGTTGCATTACTCCGGCATTTTGTGTCTATATTCGGTGTAAACAAGCATTTGCAGTTACTTCTGACTCATCTTGCATATTCACTATCTATAATGCATATGCTATACGTCCAATGTGCCAAACATCCGATGCACAAAGTACCTCCTGGAAACAGGCAGACGTTTAAATGAAAAATAATGATCGGGTTTAGTAATGCAATTTGAGATTGAATAGGTTTCAGCAAATTGCACCCAAAAAAACAGAATAATTAACCATAACATTCCCCATAGAATTTTGATACTTAGACTTGTTATATAATCAACAATACACTGATTACAAATCTACAACTAAATATTAAAATTGGAAATACAGCATCACAGAAAATGTACTTATAAGACCCTCAACAGCATTGATGTGCAGAGGGATCTTGGAGTCCAAGTTCATAGCTTATAAAAGGTGGCAGATCGTCCTCGTCGTCATGGCTATCCCTCGAGGTCGCGGCTGATGATCTACGTTCCATTGTTTTTATGGACTCTCAGGTGGCTTATGAGTCCAATCCTGACTTTGAAAGTTCTTCGGCATTCAGGACAAGTAGTTCCAGATGGCAGATCAGGCTTTGGTTGTTGCTGCCTCTCTTTCTGTTTTCTTCTTTTTTCTTCTAATTCTGCGCATCTGGCTTCGAAGGTCGCTGTTCCTTCTTGGATGATGGTTCGCCAGAGTTTCCTGTCCTTGGCATTGGTTTCCCAATTGTCGATGTTGATTTTTATGCTGGCATTTGTGACAGATTATTATATCGTTCAAGAGATTGCTCCCTCTAGCCACTTAGGTGACAACATGGGGTTAGGAGAATGTTGTATTACGCATGTGAGCTCTCCATGAGACTTTCAGAGCTTCTCGAAAGATAAATCTTCATAACACAGTCTTTTGATTAATGGTTTCTTTATTGTTGAAGAAAAACAGTAAGATATTCGTCCAACCTTCTTCTCTGACGTACACTTTAATCTTCGTCAAACTCCAGCACATCGCTTTTAAACATTAGAAAACTCCTCGTGTCTCAGCAAAACTCCACATGGTCGAAGGATATTCCTTCTTGCCATGTTGAGCTCTAAAACTAAACTAACAAGCTAACAGCTTCTGCGCAAGAGAACCCAGCAGCAAACACGCCTGGCTACGTAATAAATCCCACCCACATAATTACGGGCAGACTAAAATTTAAAGACAAATGCCATAATTAATGATACACAAAATAAAGCCAAATGGCCAATACATTCTGGCCCATAATTGTTCTGACTATATAACGAGGCAATTACTAATAAACATCTAAAAAGTAGCCATGAAGGCTTAACATATATCAAAAGCAAAAGTAGCATGCAATATATATCTGCTTTCAGACTTCTTCAGCGACTCTTCCATCTTCACCTTCACCTTCTAGAAGCAAGCATAACTTGATTATTGGTCTTATTAAAACAGTTTTTAGTTAAAATCTTACTGTGCGCACCAAACCCATAACATCAGGCATGATACCCAGTATATAGTCCGAAACATAAAAGACCAAAGCTTTGATAGCATGAAACTTCTTCCTCCATGTCCGATCAACTCATGGATGTGTTATAACAGTAATGTTGAAGTGTGAAAATCCTTCAAAGAAATAACAAGATTTTGAGCAATAACGTTCACCATTAGGTTTGGTTTAATTTCCGGATCGTTAACAGAGATTTCAAATCCCAGCTCAAATTTTGGCCATGCCCTGTCTGGCTTACAGAGAGACTCTAGTTCATTGATCCATCTCTTATCGCTTAAGAAGCGGTTCGCTGTCAGTCCTCTAGAAACTTCATCCGCAGGATTTTATTTTGTGTTAACATATTTCAATTGTCTATCTATATTACTAAAAGTCTGATCTTAACCGCTTTTGGCTCGCTGTGCTGTGATTTCTGAGAGAACGCCACCACCTATGGCCGTCACTTTTGGCCACCTCGCTCAGAGCCCCCCTCCGCCTTCCGGGACCAGAGGATTTTTCCATCAATTAAAAATCAGAGACATATTAATGTTTTTTAAAAAATTGCCATTCTCACTGCTGCCCCTGCTGGAGGGAGGGGGAGGGACTATAAAACCAGGAAGTGGTGTGCCTCATTCAGTCTCAGCAAGATGGAGGAAGCCAGAGGGTCACGTCTCTCTGAGCTCTGAATAACACTGAACACATGTCTACTCAACTGTGAATGTCCTTAATGTGGTTTGAAAATGAAAATATGGTTGGTTTGAAGTAAAAAGGCACTGCCTGCAATGGTTGTTTGGGGGGGGGGGGGTGTTGGGTTGAAGTGAAAAGGCACTGCCTGCAAATGGTTGTTTAGGGGGGTTGGGTTGAAGTGAAAAGGCACTGCCTGCAAATGGTTGTTTGGGGGGGGTTGGGTTGAAGTGAAAAGGCACTGCCTGCAAATGGTTGTTTGGGGGGGTTGGGTTGAAGTGAAAAAGCACTGCCTGCAAATGGTTGTTTGGGGGTGTTGGGTTGAAGTGAAAAGGCACTGCCTGCAAATGGTTGTTGAGGGGGGGGGGGTTGGGTTGAAGTGAAAAGGCACTGCCTGCAAATGGTTGTTTGGGGGGGTTGGGTTGAAGTGAAAAGGCACTGCCTGCAAATGGTTGTTTGGGGGGAGGGGTTGGGTTGAAGTGAAAAGGCACTGCCTGCAAATGGTTGTTTGGGGGGTTTGGGTTATAGCTAAAAGGCACTGCCTGCAAATGGTTGTTGGGGGGGGGGTTGGGTTGAAGTGAAGAGGCACTGCCTGTAAATAGTTGTTTGGTGGGGGGACGGGTTAGGTTGAAGTGAAAAGGCACTGCCTGCAAATGGTTGTTTTGGGGGGTTGGGTTGAAGTGAAAAGGCACTGCCTGTAAATGGTTGTTTGGGGGGTTTTGGTTGAAGTGAAAAGGCACTGCCTGCAAATGGTTGTTTGGCGGGTTGGATTGAAGTGAAAAGGCACTGCCTGCAAATGATTGTTTGGAAGGGTTGGGTTGAAGTGAAAAGGCACTGCCTGCAAATGGTTGTTTGTATAAACTTGACAACTTCCTGTTTGCACTACATTGATTTTAGATAAAACGCTACCACTTACGGCTGTGATTTTTGGCATCTTACTCAAAATTTCTTATTTTATTTTTGGGCAGTCCATATTAAAAACATGAATTTCTGGCTGGAAGAAATGGATCAACATCCAGATTGGTTAAGGATGGAAAAGGATGACTGTTCACCTTTTGAAATTGGTTAGATTATATTTGCTCCCACAAAATTGCATAAAAAAACCTATAAGGAAAACCCTATAATAAATAGTGGAATACGAATTTGGAAACAATTAAAGAAAGCTTTGAAACTGAATAATATACCACTATGTCTTCCCATTGTAAATAATCCTTTATTCAAGCCATCCATATTGGATAGAGGTTTTATACAATGGAAAAATTATGGAATTAAAAAGATTGGACATCTTTATAGGGAAGGCATGTTTTTGTCATTTCAAGAGTTACTACAGAATCATGGACAGCACTCAAATAATTTTTTAGATATCTACAAATTAGGGATTATGTTAAATCTAATACACAAGTATATAGGACTAGGGAACCAGAAATTCTTGATGAATGTTTGAATAAGCATCCTAACACTGAAAAATTAATAGCTTATATTTATAACACCCTCTTAAGCAATGAGGTACCACCGATGGAATTATATAGACACACATGGGAAAATGAGTTAGGTCATTCTATAACGAAAGACATTTGGGACGAAAGTTTACAACATATACATCAATGCTCGTTAAATGCCAGACATGCTTTAATACAATTTAAAGTCTTACACAGATTACATTATTCCAAAATAAAACTAAATAGAATCTTCCCACATATTTCTTCTATCTGTGATAAATGTTTACATCCAGAGGCCAATTTAACACATACTTTTACCAATTGTATAAAAATTAAAAACTTCTGGATTGATATTTTTGAAATAATTTCTGAAGTTGTTAATACAAAATTGGATCCAGACTCAAAATTAATAATACTTGGGATATCAGAACAAAGTTTAACACTCACAACAAACCAAAGAAACTTCCTTGACTACAGTATAATAACAGGGAAAAAATTAATATTAAAATTTTGGAAAGGTCCTATAACCCCCACAATTAAAATGTGGATTGTGGAAATGTCAGAGACCCTACATCTAGAAAGAATTAGACTTGTCTTAATGGACAAACAAGAACTTTTTGTTAAAATATGGGCTCCATTCATTAACTATTTGAAGGGATAGATGGGCCAAGCATGAAAACCCAACTGAAGCTTGAACTCAGGATTAGATGTAAAAATATATTTCATAACCTACGAACTTATCTCCAAAGACGTATTATAAGTAGTTCATTCCACCTCTTTCTTTTTTTTTTCTCATGATATTTGTAATGCTTTTTTCTTTCTATCTTTCTTTTTCTATCTATATAAATAAAAAACACTAGAAGCAGAATTAATCGACAATTGATAATTTTAATAATGTATGAT
>CM075977.1:130219470-130277123 GCA_038087875.1 Malacoraja senta
GATTATAAAACCCGGAAGTGTGGGTGTGGCTCAGTCTCTGCATGATGGGGGAGGGAGAGGTCACGACTCTGTCTGAGCTGTGAATCAACTGAACACACTGAATGTCTACTGAACTGTGAGTGTGGTGTTTTGTGTGGTTTTATGGTGGTTTTTATGGTGGTTTCATATATGAAATAGTATGAAACTGCATTTGAATGTGGTGTCGTTGCACCCTGCATGAAATGGTATGAAACTGCATTTGAATTTGGTGGCCTTGCACCCTCCTTGAAATGGTATGAAACTGCATTTGAATTTGGTGGCCTTGCACCCTCCTTTGAATGGTATGAAACTGCACTTGAATTTGGTGGCCTTGCACCTGCTTGAAGTGGTATGAAACTACACTTGAATTTGGTGGCCTTGCTCCCTGCTTGAAGTGGTTGGAAACTCCACTTGAATTCGGTGGCCTTGCACCTTGCTTGAAGTGGTAGGAAACTGAACCTGAATTTGGTGGCCTTGCACCCTGCTTGAAGTGGTATGAAACTGCACTTGAATATTGTAGCCTTGCACCCTGCTCGAAGAGGTAAGAAACTGCACTTGAATTTGGTGGCCTTGCACCCTGCTTGAATTGGTAGGAAAATGGATTTGAATTTGGTGGCCTTGCACTCTGCTTGAAATTGAATTTCAAGGAATTGCCGTGAGCCAACTGCCAGCCCACCAGCCGTGAGTGAGCTGCCACCACATCAGGCTTGAGGGACTGAGCTGCCAACCCAAGAATCCATTCGGCCCACAATGTCCATACTAGCCCTCTGGAGACCAGTAGTCCCTGCAGCCAACAACACCCATACCAGCGCTCCAGAAAGCACACCCCCCCCCCCACTGGCCACCTATATTGGAATTGGTAGAGAGGTGGAATATTGCGTCGGGGGACCAGCCCTCCCGTGTGAACATGGGACCCAACGGGTCCCACTTAGTCTAGTACTATTACTAAAACTCTCATCTTGACCACTTCCGGTCTGCGTTGTAATTAAATTTGCACAAAAACGATCCCCATAGCACTATGATTTTTCGCCACCTTACTCACCATTCTCCTCTGCTGGAAGTCAAATAAGTTTTGTTCCGATCGGTGAAATATTTGAAAAGTATTGGTCTATTATTCGCCAGGATAGCGACGCTCCTTCCGGCACCAGCTATCAATCATCGGCCGCGAGAATAAAGCTGAAGGAGCGTAGTGAGCAAAGCGCGAGCGGGTCAGTGTTCTGAGAGCGGGGTCTGTGTTCTATGAGCGGGGGGCCCACACCACCCCCTCCCACATACACCCCCTCCCCTTCCCCTACCCCCCACCCCTCCCCACACCCTACACACCGCCCTTCATCTCCCCCCCTACAACTCCCCCAAACCCCCCTCCCCCACACACCCTCCCCTACAACCCCCCTACACTCCCCCCACACCCCCTCCACTACACTACCCCCCTCCCCTACACTACCCCCTCCCCTACACTACCCCCCTCCCCTACACTACCCCCCTCCCCTACACCCCCCTCCTCCCTACAGCCCCCTCCTCCCCTACACCCCCCTCCTCCCCTACACCCCCCTCCTCCCCTACACCCCCTCCTCCCCTACACCCCTCCTCCACTACACCCCCTCATCCCCTACGACCCCCTCCCCTACACCCCCTCCCCTCAAAATCCCTCCTCCCCTCACAATCCCCCCTCCCCTCACAATCCCCCTCCCTCACAATCCCCCCTCACAATCTCCCCTCCCCTCACAATGCCCCCTCACAAGCCCCCCTCCCCTCACAATCGCCCCTCCCCTCACAATCCCCCCTCCCCTCACAATCCCCCCCTCCCCTCACAATCCCCCCTCCCCTCACAATCCCCCCCCTCCCCTCACAATCTCCCCTCCCCTCACAATCCCCCCCTCCCCTCACAATCCCCCCCCCTCCCCTCACAATCCCCCCCTCCCCTCACAATCCCCCCCCCTCCCTTCACAATCCCCCCTCCCCTCACAATCCCCCCTCCCCTCACAACCCCCCCCTTCCCCTCACAATCCCCCCTCCCCTCACAATCCCCCATCCCTACACCACATACCCTAGACCCCCCTCCCCCACCCTCCCCTCACCCACCCCCTCCCCCACACTACCCCACACCCCCCCCACCACACGCTCCCCTCCCCCTCACTCCCCCACCACACACACCCCTCCCCCGACCACACACACACCCTCCCCTACCCCCACAACCCCCTATCCCACAACCCCCACAAACCCCCCTACCCCCACCATCCCCCCTACCCCCACCATCCCCCCACTACCCCCCCATACCATCCTACCCCCACCATCCCCTACCATACCCCCCTACCCCCACAATCTCCCCCAACCCCCATTGCCCCTACCCCCCACCCCGCCCTACCCTCACCATCCCCCCTATCCCCACCCCCCTACTCCCACCATACCCCCCCCACCCCCACCAATCACCCCCTACCCCCACCATCCCGCCTAACCCCACCCACTGCCCTCCCCCCACCCACCCCCCTCTCCCCCCACCCCACCCCCCCATAGTCCCCTGAAACATTAGTAGCTCCCAATGCTCTTTCCATTGGTAAATTGTTTTTGTCCAAATCCAACTCTCTGGTTTCTTTGGCTCTATCATCTGGTGGAATGCTTTCCAATACATCACAATTGTTGCTGATCCACTTGGAAAGCGTGAATCCTCCCTTATTGCAGAGGGAAGTCAGATGTTTTACCATTTGAATTGCTTCCTGCTCAGTAGACATGGATTTTAAGCAATCATCCATGTAGAAATTATTTTTCAAAGTGGTTATTACCTCCTCTGGAAAGTAAACTTTATTGTCCTCTGCGGTCTTCTTTAAAGCAAAGTTCGCACAACTTGGTGATGACACTGCTCCAACGAGATGTACATTCATCCGGTATTCTTCAGGTTCCTTATTGGTACATTAATTGAAGTCATGATTGTATTGCTTCATCACCAGCTTTTCTAATTTACCAGTAGATATTTGATTAACAGCAATGGCAGGATAGTTCTTCTGGCTCCCGTTTTCGTTGTTCTTTCTCAAGGAGCCATAGATAACCTATCCAAGTCGGGTTTTCATAGCATACGGTCCATCACCTTGGCTCCTCACAATCTGTATAGGTTTCAATGCATTCAAAGCATTCGTTCCGGTAAGTAGGTCAATATCAGAATTTATTTTAGATATTTTGACATCCTTCAGGTTAGGGCATTGTCTCAAGTCCTCACATCTGGGTATATTTTGACGTCCAACAGGCATGGTTTCATGTGTAAACAGTTCAGATATTGGTATAAAATTATCTTCATCCAGACTGGATATCTCCATACTTGCAATGTATTGACTGATGCTCTCTTTATCTTCATTCATGGTACGCAATCGAATCTTAGTCTCTTCTCCTGTGATGTTCAGCCTCCTCATCAGGTTTTCTGTGCAAAAGGTAGCCGAACTACCGTGATCCAAAAATGCATATGTTTGAAACTGTTTTTGTCTTGCTATTCCTTACCTGTTCTGGTAAGATAGAGAAGATACAGGCTTCAACCCCGGCCCAAATATGAGCAGTTACTTGAGGCGAGGTGACAGCATCACTAGTAGTTGGCTTCTCCTTCTGTTCTATTTGCTCCGGCTCCTTTTCCTCTATTTGCTCTGGTAGTTTTTCTTCTATTTGCTCTGGTAACTTCTTTACAGTGTGAAGTGCTTCAGGACGAATTTGCTTGCACTTACCACATATTATAGGACTCCTACAGTCTCTCACCATGTATCCTTTTTTCAAACATCCAAAACAGATTCCCTTCTCTTTCAAGAAATCCACCTCTTCTTTATATTCTTTCTTCTTGAATCTTCGACACGATCTTCATCACATAACAAACAAAATCCTATTTGCTTGATAGTAGACGCATCTCCTTTCATTCTACCTGTCGTTTCCACAGGTATTATAATGGTAGCCTCTCTTAGGTCCTGATCTTTCTTCAGTTTTGGTGAAGGTAGAACCTTTGTTAGTTGAGTTGGTTTATAATCTTCAATAATCCCGTGGTGTGACTCTAACATGTACCGTACTTGCTTTTCCAAGAAATCCACCATATCTGGTAGCCTGGCTACTCACTTCTTCTCATCCAATATTCGGCCTGCTTCATCTCTCCACTTTTCTCTCAGTCTTCTGGGCAGTTTACTAATGATGACTCTACATGCAAGATTAATTTCCTCCATGTGGCCGAGATTTTTCATCGAGCTGCAACAACCTCTAAGAAATATTGAATAATTACTCAATTACACATGACCCGATATTGGCGGCGCCTTGTGGCAGCGGCTCGACTGTAGTCCGTCCGTCCGTCTTTTCTTTCTTTTTGTCCCATTAGGTGTATGTTTTTGGTTTTATTTTTTTAGATGTGTATATGTGGGAGGGTGGGGGGCGAAACTTTTTATACTTTTTAATCTCTTCCCTGTACGGGGACCCGACCTTTCCCCTTTCGGGTCTCCGTTATCGTTGGGGCCTAACATCGTGGAGCCGGTGGCCTCCAACCGGAACCAACCTGAGGGCTCCAGTCGCGGAGCCTGCGGACTCACCATCACGGAGCTGGCCGACTTCGGAGGGTGGAGAGCTGTGGTGGCGCGTGGCTGCAACCTGACTTCGGAGCTTCAGAGGCTCCAGCTGCAGGCCCGGTGGACGGTAACCTCGGGAGCTCGAGGGTCCCTGGTGGGAGACCGCTTTTCGGAGCTCCCGCAACGGCAACTTCTCCCGCCCAAACCACGGGGTTAAAAACAACCCGGAGCAGGGCCTTACATTGCCCAGCTTGGCTTTAACTGCTGCGGGACTTACAATCGCCCGCCGGGGTCTTTAACATCGGGAGAAGAATAAAGAACGGGAGAGACAAGACTTTGCCTTCCATCACAGTGAGCAGGTGTTTGGAGATTCACTGTGATGGATGTTTGTGTAAATTGTGTTCATTGTGTGTCTTGGTTTTTTTTCTTGTTCGTATGGCTGGAGAAACGAAATTTCGTTTGAACTTAGGTTCAAATAACAATAAACGGTATTCTGATTCTGATTCTGATTCTGATGCTTTCCCATCTTCTGGCTTGATATCTTTCCAAGCATGGGCCTTCTCCATGTATGCATTAGCAATCCTCTGTTCATTAACAAAACGTTCTTTACGTAATATAGCCTTGGCTGTCAGACTCATTTTGACAACTTTCTACAAGTACCTTAACACCTCCGCTTGTGTAATGCACCAGAAATCGTAAGCACTCCTTTTCATCCGTTATTTTTGTTTCTAATACCGTCTAATGTCCTTATGAAAGCTTCATACCGCAAAGGATCTCCATCATATGTAGGAATTTCTACTGGTGGTAGAGTGAAAGAGGGGTTTTGTCGAGCTATTAATTCAGCTTGCCTATTCGCCAATGCCAATAATCCATCCTGCTAACCTTGGCTTTGCACCAACGGACGATAGACAGGCCTCTGTGACTCATACTGGCTTGATCGAGCCTGTGCATCAGGCCTCGGAAAAACGTACTCAGTTGTTGGTTTGTCCCGAGCCTCTCCAGTGGCCCGATAAGTAGTTTGCTTCGGTCTAGCACCCATTTGCTGAGATGAAGTTTTACCCATTTTCCACTGTTCCAATGGGTGTTCAAAGCCGTGAAATCCGGTGGTCCTTGATTGTGGAATTGGTCCAACTGCTGACTCACTTGGAGCAGTTTTTTCTCTCAAACCAGAGTTCATCGCATTCGATGCTCTAGAGCTGCATCTTGAACCCTCACTTTCCAATATCTCCTTCTTTGATTTGACCACCGCCATGTTTGTGTCAAGTTCCAGCTGTTCTTTTCGTCGACTCATCTCTTCTTTCTGATGCCTCATCTCTTCTTTCATCTGTTCTTCTTTTTTTTTTTTTTTTTACAATATGTTTATTAGAAGCAAACATATTATAAAGTATAGTAACATATTATAATAGAAAAAAAACTTTTCATATACATCAATCATACATTATTAAAATTGTCAATTGTCGATTAATTCTGCTTCTAGTGTTTTTTTTTATATAGATAGAAAAAGAGAGAGAGGTAGAAAGAAAAAATAATTACAAATATAAAAAAAAAAGAGGTGGAATGAATTACTTATAATACGTCATTGGAGATAAGTTCGTAGGTTATGGAATATAATTTTACATCTAATCCTGAGTTCAAGCTTCAGTTGGGTTTTCGTGCTGGGCCAATCTATCCCTTCAAACAGTTAATGAATGGAGCCCATATTTTAACAAAAAGTTCTTGTTTATCCATTAAGCCAAGTCTAATTCTTTCTAGATGTAGGGTCTCTGACATTTCCACAATCCACATTTTAATTGTGGGGGTTATAGGGCATTTCCAAAATTTTTATATTAATTTTTTCCCAGTTATTATACTGTAGTCGAGGAAGTTTCTTTGGCTTGTTGTGAGTGTTAAACTTTGTTCTGATATCCCAAATATTATTAATTTTGAGTCTGGATCCAATTTAGTATTAACAACTTCAGAAATTATTTCAAAAATATCTGTGCAGAATTTTTTTATTTTTATACAATTTGCAAAAGTATGTGTTAAATTGGCCACTAGATGCAGACATTTATCACAGATAGGAGAAATATGTGGGAAGATTCTATTTAGTTTTATTTTGGAGTAATGTAATCTGTGTAAGACTTTAAATTGTATTAAAGCATGTCTGGCATTTAACGAGCATTGTTGTATATGTTGTAAACTTTCGTCCCAAATGTCTTTCGTTATAGGATGACCTAACTCATTTCCCCATGTGTGTCTATATAGTTCCATCGGTGGTACCTCGTTGTGTAAGAGGGTGTTATAAATATAAGCTATTAATTTTACAGTGTTAGGATGCTTATTCAAACATTCATCAAGAATTTCTGGTTCCCTAGTCCTATAAACTTGTGTATTAGATTTAACATAATCTCTAATTTGTAGATATCTGAAAATATTATTTGAGTGTAGTCCATGATTCTGTTGTAACTCTTGAAATGACAGAAAGATGCCTTTCCTATAAAGATGTCCAATCTTTTTAATTCCATAATTTTTCCATTGTATGAAACCTTTATCCAGTATGGATGGCTTGAATAAAGGATTATTTACAATGGGAAGACAAAGTGGTATATTATTCAGTTTTAAAGCTTTTTTAAATTGTTTCCAAATTCGTATTCCACTATGTATTATAGGGTTTTCCTTATAGTTTTTTTTATGCAGTTTTGTCGGGGCAAATATAATCTAACCAATTTCAAAAGGTAAACAGTCTTCCTTTTCCATCCTTAACGAATCTGGATGTTGATCCATTTCTTCCAGCCAGAAATTCATGTTTTTAATATGGACTGCCCAAAAATAAAATAAGAAATTTGGCAAGGCCAAACTTCCGTTGCTCTTTGACTTACATAAATGTTTTTAACTTATTCTATGATTCTCATAATCCCAAATAAAGCTTGTAACAATGGAATCGATTTTTTTGAAACGTTTTTTTGGGATATATATCGGAATTAATTGAAATAGGTACAGTAGTTGCGGTAAGAAGATCATTTTTATAGCATTCATTCTACCAAGCATTGAAATGGGAAGTGTTTTCCAGTACTGAATATTCTTGTGTAATTTATTAAGTAAGGATGGAAAATTTAGTTTAAATAAAGAGGTATATGTCTTAGTTACGTAGATTCCTAAATATTTAAGTTTATCTTTAACTATTTTAAAAGGGGATTGTTGTAATGTATTTAAATTGAATTTTGTTATTGGCATGATTTCACTTTTATTCCAGTTAATTCTATATCCTGAGAACTGACCAAATTGAGTTATTAGATTTAATAGATTTGGAATACTAGTTTCTAACTTTGTAATATATATTAGTACATCATCTGCATATAAGGACATTTTATTCCTTGTATCTCTAGTGTTGTACCCGTGTATTCCTGGATGGGTTCTAACGCTTTCTGCTAATGGTTCAATTGCAAGAGCAAATAATAGTGGGGATAGTGAGCATCCTTGTCTACAACCTCTAGAAAGATTAAATTTAGCTGATAACATTTGGTTTGTTAATATTCTAGCTGTTGGATTAGAGTATAACAATTTAACCCATGTACAGTACTTCTCTCCCAGTTGAAATTTTTCCATTACCGAAAATAAATATGACCAATTTACCTGGTCAAATGCTTTTTCAGCATCTAACGAAATAATTGCTAGACCTGCATTAGGAATTCTATTTGTATATATAATATTGAATACTCTTCTCAAATTATAAAATGAGTAACGTTTTGGAATAAAACCTGTTTGGTCGGGGTGTATTAATTTGTTAATCACTAAGCTCAATCTATGAGATAGGATTTTGGTTAATATTTTCTGATCAGTATTTAAGAGAGCTATTGCTCTATATGAACCTGGGTCTTCAGGATCCTTATCCGTTTTTGGTATAAGTATGATTGTAGATTCATTTAGAGTTTCTGGGAGTTTCTGTTGAGTGTAAGCGTATTTGTATAGTGTCTGTAGGCGTGGAGAAATCAGATCGTAATTTTTAAAATAAAATTCAGAGCTTAGACCATCAGGACCTGCGGCCTTTCCGTTTTTTAAAGATCTAATTGACTCTTCGATGTCTTTTACCATAATTTCTGCATCTAGTGATTCTCTCTCTTTCTGATCTAAACCTGTAAGGTTACATTTCTGTAGAAATGTTTCCATTCCTGCTGATTGTTCTGTCGTTTTAGATGAATACAGTTTTTGATAGTATTGTAAAAATCTATCATTAATATCTTTAGGCAGTGTTAATGTTTCTCCCTTGTCTGATCTAATTTTGTAAATTGTTTTTCCCCGTCCAGTTTATGAAGTTGACGCGCTAATAGTTTTTGTGGTTTATCACCAAATTCAAAGTTTAATTGTTTTGTATGTTGATATAGTTTTATAACTTGGTCTGAGTATATCTTGTTTAACTTATATTTCAGTACTGCAATTTTATTATGTTTTGCCATAGATGGTGCTATTGCATTTTCTATGTCTAATTGCCTTATTTCCATTTCCAAAGTCTGTTGTTTGGCCCTATTCTCTTTGTTAAGAAATGATTGGGAAGAGATTAATGCTCCTCGCACAAATGCTTTAAATGTTTCCCAAAGAAGGTAGGCAGAGATTCCAGGGCTATCATTAGCCTCAAAAAACATATTAATCTGTTTTACGAGGTATTCATTACATAGCTTTTCTTTTAAGATTTGGGGGTTAAGTCTCCATTGTGACTGTGTCTCGGTCATTCCGTTTAGTTTAATCATAAATGTTAGTGGAGCATAATATTATAATATTATGATATTGCGAATTATAGGTAAATGGGATAAGTTTAGAGCCTACTAAGAAATAGCCTATCCTTGAGTAAGTTTTATGCACTGGTGAGTAAAATGAGTATTCTCGACCAGATGGGTTTCAATTCTCCAAACATCCTTAATGTTGGTATTATTAATATATGAATTTAGAAATTCACTTGAAAGATTTTAATTTTCTTTGTTCATCTCTTCTTCTTCTTGCTCAATCTCATGTTTCTTCTTCAAGGCATCCGCTTCTATTGAAAGAGCAGCTAGATCAGCTTCAACTCCCAATCGAGCAGAAGCGCTTAATGCCGAACTGGCTATAGAACCAGATTTATGTCCTGATCTTCGTGTAGATACATTTGAGATACTATCTCGTGGTGTAATCCCATCTTCCATTCCAGCACCTTGTTGCATCGCACTTCCAGCTGTTGAGCGCGTAAGTTGTGGTATAATTTCAGATAACCACTCCTCTGCCTCCTCCATGAAATCATTGAATAACTTCAACCTTTCATTCCACATTGGGTGTGTCTTTCGTGTTCTACCAGAGCCGGCTGTGAACACAGCAGCACATTTTGTTTCTTTCCAACCTCATGGCAGTGGTTAAATAATTGGCTCCGATTAGATTCTACTTTGACCATGTTCTTATCTGATTCCATTAGTTTCTTCTGTTTTTCAATTGATTTGGTAACCTGATTCCATAACTTGTTTCTCTCCTTCTGGGTTTCCTTCAGGTAGGCAGCTTGGGTATTATCTGCATCTTCTCGATACTTTAGGCTAGCTCTGCCACCTTATGGTTCGTCTGACTCACCTGTTCCTTCTTGCTCCATGGATTAAACAGGTCTTGGCAAATTGCCAAATCTTTAAATTGGCAAACAAGAACTTCTTCAATTTGCTTTAGTCTTGTTGATAACCATCAGAGCAGAATTTTCCAAAACATTAGATAAGAAAATATAACAAATTGGATTTTCAGACAACATCCACAATAACTTTGAAGTTAATAATGACGTTAGTTCAAAAGGAATGTGTCTTATCTTGACTTCAAAACAACTCAAGGTCAACATCTGGATTTCTCCAAACAGAGTGAAAAACAAGCTTGTTGCTATCTTCCAAGCTAGCAGAACTAGCTTTCAAATCCGCAACACAGAAGCCGTTCAAATTAAAGCTTCCCAGCTTTAGAAGTAAAATAGTCGCTTCTACTCACGATTCCGTGATAATGTCTTCAATCTTCAAATATCTTGTGTCGCTGTCGATAAACCTCTAAGCCAATCTCTGGCCGAGATCTATTGTCTTCAGTTCCTCATCTGGAACCAGTCTTCTGGCCGAATCTCTCCCGAGATCCTAGCAAAGTCTTCTGTCCCTCTTCTTTGGGACGTGGCACACCTCCTGTCAGAGGTATCCTTCGACTCGTTGTAAAGGCGGATTAATATATTGTTCAAGATATTGCTCCCTCCAGCCATTTAGGAGACAACATGGGGTTAGGAGAATGTCGTATTACGCATGTGAGCTCTCCATGAGACTTTCAGAGCTTCTCGAAAGATAAATCTTCATAACACAGTCTTTTGATTAATGGTTTCTTTATTGTTTAAGAAAAACAGTAAGATATTCATCCAACCTTCTTCTCTGACTCGTATACTTTAATCTTTGTCAAACTCCAGCATATCGCTTTTAAACGTTAGAAAACTCCTCATGTCTCGGCAAAACTCCACATGGTCGAAGGATATTCCTTCTAGTCATGTTGAGCTCTAAAACTAAACTAACTAGCTAACAGCTTCTGTGCAAGAGAACCCAGCAGCAAACACGCCTGGCTACGTAATAAATCCCACCCACATAATAACGGGCAGACTAAAATTTAAAGGCAAATGCCATAATTAATGACACACAAAATAAAGCCAAATGGCCACTACAACGTTTGCCTTCTTTAAGCTGGGAGTAGAAGGTTTGCTTTGGTAGATGCTTGCCTTCCATCCGAACAACATGACCGACCCAACTTAGTTGGTTCTTTATGACGAAGGCTTTGATGCAAGATGTTTTTGCTTCATTCAACAAGTTGACGTTGGTTCTCCTGTCCTCCTAGCTGATATTTAAGCTGCTTCGAAGACATCGTTGATGGAACTTTTCAGTGTTTTCAGATGGCATAGGTATGTTGACCAGATTTCTGATGCATACAGGAGCGTTCGAATCACCACTGCTTTGTACACTAACATTTTGATGTCTTTTTGGATTTTGAAAGACTCGTTCAAAGACGTCCAAAAGCTGTTTCAGCACACTTAAGACGATGTTGGATCTCGTAATCAAGGTCGATGTTGGAGGGGAGGTGACTTCCAAGGTACAGAAAGTGATCCACATTTTCCAGGGTTGTTTCACTAAGTTGAATTCATGATTATTTCCGATTTGTCTCAGTTGGTGACGGTTGGTGGATAACCCAAGTCTTCTTGGAGTTGATGGTAAGTCCAAGTTTGGTGTCAAGGCAGTCAGGATCTGTTGCAGATGATTTTATGAGAGAGCTGCAACACAGTTGTCATCTGCGTATTGGAACTCGGCGAGGGAGCTCATAGATGTCTTAGATTTGGACTTCAGACGGGCAAGATTGAAAATTCTGCCATCTGTTCTGTAGACGTTTTCGATTCCTGGGGGTAGGTCGTCCTTGATGATGTGGATGGTTGTCTCAATGAAGATGGTGAACAGTGTTGGGGCAATCACGCATCCCTGGTTCATCCTGATCTGACTTGAAATGACTCACAGTTGCTGTTCCTGGCCATGATTGTGGCAAGCATGTCATTGTGGAGGAGTCTCAGGATTCAAATGTACTTTTCAGGACATCCATAGGTGGATAGGACGTCCCATAAGAGTTCCCTTGATACTGAGTGAGGTCAATAAATGCCATGTACAAAGGTTGAAGTTGTGCATGATATTTTTCTTGCAGTTGACACATTGTGCAGATCATGTCGGTTCTTCCACGTGATGGTCTAAAACTGGCTTGTGTCTCCAGAAGGATCTTCTCGGCTATGGGCTTGAGTCAGTTCATGATGCGGGCAAGGACCTTGCCTGCTGTTGCTAACAGGGAAATTCCACGATAGTTTCCGCAGTCAGATCGATCACCTTTCCATTTGTAGATTGTAACGATTGCTGAGTCTCTAAAGTCTCCTGGTATGTCTTCATTTATCCAGGGATATGGAATGCTTGCCTTCATTGCTAGGGGCATTGAATATAAGAGTCAGGAAGTCATGATGCTGCTCTATAGGACTTTGGTTAGGCTGCATTTGGAGTATTGTGTGCAGTTTTGGACATCCCATTACAGCAACAATGTGGAAGCTTTGGAGAGGGTGCAAAGGAGCTTTACTTGAATACTGCCTGGATTAGAGGTTTTCAGCTACATGGAGAGGTTGTATTGTTTTCTCTGGAACTTTGGAGGTTGAGGAGAGACTTGATATAAGTATATACATTTATGAGAGGCATAGATAGGGTAGACAGTCAGAACCTATTTCCCAGGGTGGAAATTCCAACATTAGAGTTCATAGTTATAAGGGGAAATGGGGAAAGTTTAATGGAGCTGTGCAGGGCAAGTTTTGTTGCACAGAGGGTCAAGGGATGTTGTTTGTACCTACGTGCACAACTACTGCCAGCTGTTCACCTTCCCTCTCGAGGATGTTCTGAATTTGGTTTGTGACATCTTGAACCCTGGCATCAGGGAGGCAACAGACCATCCTCGAATCTTGCCTGCCACCACATAATCTCCAGTCCGCACCTCGGACAATGGAGTCACCCACCAATATGGCTCTGCCCGACGTCAGTCTCGCCGGTCGAGCCCCATCTCTAAGATTGGAGCCATCGACGTGTCCGCCGCTCAGACTGGAAATGTTGTCTCCCCCGACAGTTCTCAAGAGGGCATACCTGTTTTCATTAGGCACAGCCACCTGGGTCTCCTGCACTCCACAGTTACCACTCTTTCTCTCAGTCACACACTTTTGTTCTTCCCGTATCCTCGGCGTGACAACCTCACTGTAGGTCCTGTCCAGGAAACTCTCGTTTTCCCGGATGGTCCTGAGGTCATCCAGCTGCTTCTCCAGTGCCCCAACACGGTCCTTCAGGAGCTGAACCTGGTCACACTTGCCACAGTTGCAGCAGCCAGAGGCTCCATCCATGTCCCTAGCCTCCCACATCCTGCAAGCGTCACATTGCCTCATCTTACCCGTCATGTGTTCACCGCGTCCTGTCCTCTCCAGCTTTTTGCGTAGTCTCCTCTCCTCTCCTCAGCCTCCTCGCAGAAGACTCTTGAGCCAAAGACTCGCATTTCTCACAAGGCACTTCCCTCGACAAGGCGCTCCCCAACTGGCCACTCCCCAACAGCAAACCTTGCTTATATTAGCTGATAAATTGTTCAATTTGCCACTTAACCAATAAACCAATTTGCGAATTGCTTACCTTACAGCCAATCACCGAAGTCCCTCCTGCCGCTCTCGAGCTTGAAGGAATGTGTTCCTAGCTGGTCGCTCCCGGTTTAACCTTACTGTAAATTTGAGAGGGAGTTGGTGTTTATCATGTAATGAAAGTGGAACCAATATCTCCTATTGCAAATCTGAAAGGGTATCTACAAAAGAGATTGACAGATTTTGATTAGTATAGATGTCAAGGAAAGATAGACACAAAAAGCTAGCGTAACTCAGTGGGTCAGACAGCAACTCTGGCGAAAAGGCATTGGTGCCTTTTGGGTCGAGTCCCTTCTTCAGACCCGAATTTTTAAGTTCACAAGTTATAGGAGCAGAATTACGTAATTTGGCCCATCATATCTACTCCACCATTTAATCATGGCTAATCCATCTTTCTCTCTTAACCCCATTCTCCTTTCTTCTCCCCATATCCTTTGACACTTGATCCCAGAAAGGAACTGCAGATGTTGGTTTAAACTGAACATAGGACCCGAAATGTCACCTATTCCTTTTCTAAAGAGATGCTGTCTGAGCCGCTGAGTTACTCCAGCTTTTTGTGTCTATTGTCTATGCTAAAATAAAATACTGAGCCATTGCAGACAGATACGAAGCAACTCACCTGAGATTTTCTCCTAACATGTGTATGTTTGAGAGACATAGATTCATAGAGAGACACAGCATGGCAACAGGCCATTTGGTCCACCATGTGTATCCTGATCATCAACTATCCTTCTTTCTACTAGTTTTATTCTCCACACAATCCTGATTACACTTCCTCTGCTGCACCCACTCACCTACCCCCAAGACGATTTACAATAACTAATTAACCTATCAACCTACAAAATTTTTGGTGTGCGGAAGGAAACTAAAGAACCATGAGGAAACCTATGTGGTCATAGGGAGAACATACCAATTCTACACAGACAACAAAAGATAGACACAAAATGTTGGAGTAACTCAGCGGGACAGGCAGCATATCTGGAGAGAAGGAATAGGTTTCGGGTCGAGACCCTTCAGCCTGAAGAAGGGTCTCAACCCAAAACGTCACCCATTCTTTCTCTCCAGAGATGCTGCCTGTCCCGTTGTATTACAATACAGCATTTTGTGTCTATCTTTGGTTTAAAGCAGCATCTGCAGTTCCTTCAGACACACTACACAGACAACAAATGGATCCAGGTCAGAACTGAACTCGGATTGCTGCAGCTCTGAAAGCAATTCAATCAGCTGTGCCATCCAACATATGTATTGGATTGCTGACATCTATATAACTAAAAGTCTCATCTTGACCACTTCCTGTCTGCGCTGTATATTGATATTAGAAAAAATGCTACAGTATACCGCTATGATTTTTGGCCATCTTACTCACAGTCCTCCTCTGCTGAGGCAGCCCTGAGGATTTTTCCGATTGATGAAAAATAAAAAAAGTTATGAGTGTTTAAAAAATCTTAAGATCAGCTGATTGGTCCTCTTGCCTGTCAATCACCATGATGAAAGTGACGCCCTTTCCTGGGGGGGCAGGACTATAAAACCCCGGATGCCTGGACGTGAGTCAGTCACTCTGGAAGATCACAAGAGAGAGGCCACAACTATGATTCTAAGCTGTGAATCAAATGAACTGTGAGTCTGCAATCTACTTGCAATAAATGATTTGTTAGCCCTTAATGAAAATGAAATGAGTTGTTTGGCCTGCCCTGTGCTTGAAACTGCAATGGAAATGGAAATGAAATGAAAATGCAATGAGTTGTTTGGCCTGCCCTGTGCATGAAACTGCAATGGAAATGGAAATGAAATGAAAATGCAATGAGCTGATTGGCCTGCCCTTTGCTTGAAACTGCAATGGAAATGGAAATGAAATGAAAATGCAATGAACTGTTTGGTCTGCCCTGTGCTTGAAACTGCAATGGAAATGGAAATGAAATTTAAATGCAATGAGCTGTTTGGCCTGCCCTCTGCTTGAAACTGAAATGGAAATGAAGTGAAAATGCAATGAGCTGTTTGGCCTGCCCTGTGCTTGAAACTGCAATGGAAATGGAAATGAAATGAAAATGCAATGAGTTGTTTGGCCTGCCCTGTGCTTGTAACTGCAATGGAAATGGAAATGAATTGAAAATGCAATGAGCTGTTTGGCCTGCGTGTGCTTAAAACTGCAATGGAAATTGAAATTAAATGAAACTGCAATTAGTTGTTTGGCCTGTCCTGTGATTGAAACTGCAATGGAAATGGAAATGAAATGAAAATGCAATGAGCTGTTTGGCCTGCCCTGTGCTTGAAACTGCAATGGAAATGGAAATTAAATTAAATTATAATGAGCTATTTGGCCTGCCCTTTGCTTGAAACTGCAATGGAAATGGAAATGAAATGAAAATGCAATGAGCTGTTTGGCCTGCCCTGTGCTTGAAACTGCAATGGAAATGGAAATGAAATGAAAATGCAATGAGCTGTTTGGCATGCCCTGCGCTTGAAACTTCAATGGAAATTGGATTGTAAATGAAATGACAATGAAATTAGTAGTTTGGCCTCCCCTGTGCTTGAAATTCAAATGGAAATGGAAATGGAAATGGAAATTGAAATGAAATGAGTTGTTTGGCCTGCCCTGTGCATGAAATTGAAATGGAAATGGACATGGAAATGAGTTGTTTGGCCTGCCCTGAGCATGAAATTGAAATGGAAATGGACTTGGAAATGAAATGAGTTGTCTGGCCTGCCTGAAACCACTAATTTCTGCCCACAAAGCCCCTATTAGCCGAGAAACCCGTCCCTTTTGCCCAAAATGCATGTATTAGCCCAGGAGGAGCATTTTAGCCCAAAAGGCCCATGCCAGGCCAGGAAAAGTCCAGAAAAACGCCTTTCACTGAGATTTCACTTAGATTTTTTTTAATAGAGCCCTTTCGGCCCATCAGTAAGTATTCCCCCTGCAAGTATTAAACCTCACCCCAGTATTTTTCTACCTCCCTTCATTGGCTCCCTGTGAGATTCAGGCCAGGGTAGACTTTCCTGCTTCATTGCTGTGATCTGCAGAAAAAGTCTAAAATTGTCTAAAATTGATTCTCCACCCTCTCCCCCTTCTCTCTCTCACAGTCTCACACCAGTTTTGGGCAGTATTTCTGGCAGTTTCTGAGCTGCCAGCCCACCAGCCCTGAGTGACTGAGCTGCCAGCCCACCAGGCTTGAGTGACTGAACTGCCAGCCCACCAGGCCTGAGTGACTGAGCTGCAAGCCACCAGGCCTGAGTGACTGAACTGCCAGCCCACCACGCCTGAGTGACTGAACTGCCAGTCCACCAGGCCTGACTGAGCTGCCAGCCCACCAGGCCTGAGTGACTGAGCTGCCATCGCAAGAAGCCATTCGGCCCACAATGTCCAAACTAGCCCGCAGGAAACCAGTCCCTTCGGCGCACAACTCCCATATTAGTGCTCCAGAAAGCCCCCCCTCCCAACTAGGCGCCAATATTGGAATTGGTGGAGAGGTGGAACATTGCGTTGGGGGACCAGCCCTCCTGTGTGAACATGGGACCCAATGGGTCCTACTTAGTCTAGTTTGTATTTTCTTAAGCAAATAATCACACAGTCGTAGAGACCTTACACAGCTCTGTGGATAGATTACACTGTCATTCAAAACATGATTAACACAAGGCAGATCTGTTTTGCTTCAATGAAATAAGCTGACCTAAAGAATTGATAGTTTTATCAGTTTAAAAAAGTTTTGTTCAAGTTGCATGCCCCCCAATTGTTTGTGCACTGGCTCTGCATCTATTTCTGGGAACAACCTTATTCACAAGGTAGACACAAAGTGCTGGATTAACTCAGGCCTGCATCTCTGGAGAGAAGGAATGGGTGATGTTTCTGGTCAAGACCCTTCTTCAGACCCTTATTCACAATATTTGCGAGATCTGACATTGACAGCATTTATATTAGGAGCTTTCACACATGAGTGGAAAATCATTTGCGGCAGGTTTTATTTCAAATGGCAGACTACTAGGATTTGCTTCTATAAGTGTCAGGTACTTAACATAGAAGAAATAAACATTCTTGCAGGTCCACGGAGAAACTATCTGCTGATAGTGAGACCCAGCACAGGAAGAGTAAACATTTGAATGGAGAGAAACAGCTGGAAGAAACAGTAGTAATTATGAGTATTTCTTCTTAATTACGTGAGTTTTCTAAAAAAAGTTTTAATTGTTTGAAGTGAGTGTTTTGCAGGAACATTCAGAAGTATAATTGCTTTGACATCCAGCAAAACATGGCGGCATAATTCTTTTTCAATCTTTTTGTGACTGGACCTGTTCTGTTCTTTGACACCTACTTTTTGTTTAGTTTAGTTTTGAGATACAGCCCGGAAACCAGCCCTTCAGCCCACCGAGTCCATGCTGACCAGCAATCCCCTCACGTTAACACATTCCTACACGCATTAGGGACAAGTTACCGATTAACCTACATACCTGTACGTGTTCGGACTTTACATTACTTTACTTATGGCACTACATAATGCTGCTGTTGGTATTCTGGATCAGGAAGGCTAGCAAGACCAGTATGGTGCTAGCCAGGCCAGAATGTAGTTTCGTTCTTACTACAGGTCAGCAATTAAGGCAGGTTGTTTTCCACTGAGCTATGATGTTTCCACCATCAAGGAAGCTCTTTTTGCCCCTTTGTTTACATTCCCATGTTTCTCAACATGCTTTACCTCTTGAAAACGTAGCTGCCTCTATGGTAAACATTTCAGAATTCAAGCCCAGAGCTTCCTGCATTCTGAAATATGAGATTTTATATGATCACTGTGCTGCAGGGAAGCATAAACAAACATAACAATCCATGCGGAGCCTTCAACAGCAAACATCAACATTCATGAGCAGAGTGCCAACTGACTTTGGATATTGTATTAGTCGGTGACAGGAATTTGTTTGTAGAAAAATAATATTTGAAGACACTGATGTTGAAGGTTTTTTGGAGACATAAATGCGACTGTTTCAGCAGTGGTAGGAAGGGAATTAGGAGAGAATCTTACTAATGTATGTCAAATGATTGCGTTTGCTATCAAAGGAATTTTTGGCTCCTGCTATTTTTCTGTTGCATTCCTCCTTTGGATGCTCCGTGGAGATGCTTAATTATATGGCAAAACTTTGCACCAAGCAGTAGACGATAGTGTTGCTGGTGAGTTTACTAAGATTGTGCTGTAATACATCCCATCATCTGTCAAAACATCTGAACTTTTGCTAGAACATTTTACAGTGATGTCCGCTTCCAATGGCTGAATCTCCGTGTTCTAGTAGTCAGTAGGCATGTATCAAGTGCAGTAAAAGCCCTGTTACACTGTGCGAGCTGACCCACGAGGTACCCCGAGTGAAAGACTCGTGGTTGCGTACGTGACTACAAGTTTATGATCCAGAGTCTAACCGAGTTCCCACGGGTATGTGTAAGTTTGCCGTTTACTTCTCATTTCTGCGATGTTCCAAGTTCGTCTCCCGAGTGTACCAAGTTCCTCTCCCGTTAATCTTGAGGCAACAATGTATATCGACGTGTTTCTCAGCTGAATTAGTATATAGTGGAAATACTTTTATATGTGCTTCATTTGTTGATTTGCATGTTTGAGAAGCCATTTTTCAGACCACTGTGTTGTTTGCTGTGGTGCTCCTTTTCTCAATATGTGCAAAAAAGCATTTTGAATAAGATGAATAAAGACTTTCACATTCACCGTGCTGTTTGTCTTATTTTCTGATCTACTGAGAGGGGACAATTTTAAACATTTAAAAAGCACAGCATATGAGGCAGCTGAGTCCTTAACTCTCACAAATGATTGTGATAATCAAGATGTGAATATATTTTGCCTTCCTTTATTTTGTGTTTTATGATGAAAGGAATATTACATTCAAGTCATGAGACTTTGTAGTGATATTAAAATGAAGACTTCCAGACATCAATTTGATCTTGATAGCAAAGAACTCTCTTTTATTGTGCAATTAAGTAAACAAACAGTGAGAATCAAACGGGTCAGTAAAAAGCTTTTCAACACTTTAAGCTATTAGTAAAAGTGGGAGTATCCAAAAGATACTAAAATGCGATCAAACAGGCAAAAAACAACATATACAGATAAGAATGAACATCAGAGGGATAACGGAACTAATCTCCCAGGTCTGTCCCTTCATCAAATGGTGATTCTGCTCCACTAAGACGACCGTCTCCATATTCAGATTGCAAAGCAGCTAACGCAGCAGGCTGCAGCTCTGTATAACTGAGTGGTGATGGGTGGTTTCTCTGAAAAATAAGTTTGAAGTACATATTTTTCAAAGTCTCTCATAGGAAACAATGAGCGTATAGAGCCCAGGGAGAGGGGGAGAAAGGGACGTACACTCACAGAGGCAGAGTCTCTCAGCCTGTGTGAGAGGGAGGGAGAGAGAGAGACACACACAAGGTGGATGTGAAATCTCACCTACCTGTTTCAGTGACAGGCACCCACAGCCAGTGAATGAAGACACCCCCATCTGTCTCCCCCTCCTCTCCCTCCACTCTCCACCCCCTCTCCTCCACCCCACCCCCCTCACCCCCCCTCCCCCAATTTGGAAATGTCATCCCATCACCCATTCCTTCTCTCCAGAGATGCTGCCTGCCTGCTGTTAAAGAGTTCCCACTTGCAGCAGCATAACAGGCCAGTAAACACAATACTCATAGATAATATACTAAACAAAGAAAATATATATTAAAAAATCCAGTATTATTGCAAAAATCCCTAAGTCCTTAGTGCAACCAAGGCAGTTTGTAGTTCATAGTTTAGTTAGAATTTGTAGCGTTCAAGAGCCCGATGGTTGTTGGGAAGAAGCTGTTCTTGAACCTGGAGGTCATGGTTTTCAGATTCTTATACCTTCTGCTCAGCAGGAATGAAATGAGAGCATGGCCAGTATAATGAAAGAGTTGGTGTTGTCCTACGGAACAGAGGTGCAGGAGAGGTGAACACAACCCTGTCTTCTTCAACAGCACTGGTAGAGATGGCTTCTGGACGTGACTGGCAAACCTCAGATTAGGCTGCCATGAAGTGTCATAAAATGTTCTCACGCTGTTCCTCAATACTGGTTTGTCTTAAGGTTGTGAGCTCAGTCCCAAATACACAAAATCTATATATAAACTTCAAGCAATTTTTTCTTTTCAACCCACTCTGTCACCTTATCAATAACTTTTACTTTGTTAAGCAGAATTTGTCTTTAAAAAGTCTAAGTAACTGATATTTCTGTCCCTGATTATTTTTTCTAAAAAGAGTTCCCACGGTAGAATCACGAGTCACAAAGGTAAACGCATGGGCCACTACGTTCTTACAACGAGTTGAAATGTTTCAAATTTTAACCTCAAGAGTACATTTTACTCGTGGAAAAAGTTCAAACATGTTTGAACTTTTTCAAGAGTTAACAAGTTTCACGGGTACCTGCCGTTACGCCACGAGTCGCTAAGTTGCGTCCACGAGTTCTGACGTTCCCGCTACGTTAATTGTACGTGATTACCACGAGTTAAATTTGTTTTAACCTCAGGGTATCTCGTGGGTCAGCTCGTACAGTGTAACAGGGGTTTAATGATATCACAAACTGTGGCAGCTGAAAAATCTATTAATCAGCTTTGTGATTCTGTTTAGGATTAAATAATAGGGGACAGTGAATTATTTTTAAATGCAAGCATTTAAACTAAGTGGGACCCCAACGCAATATTCCACCTCTCCACCAATTCCAATATCGGTGGCCAGTTGGAGGGGGGGGGGGGCTTTCTGGAACACTAGTATGGGTGTTGTGGGCCAAAGGGTCTGGTTTCCAGAGGGCTAGTATGGGCATTGTGGGCCGAATAGATTCTTGGGCTGGCAGCTCAGTCACTCAGGCCTGGTGGGCTGGCAGCTCAGTCACGCAGGCCCTGTGGGCAAGCAGCTCAGTCACTCAGGCCTGGTGGGCTGGCAGCTCAGTCACTCAGGGCTGGTGGGCTGGCAGCTCAAACTGCCAGAAATTCTGCCCAAAACATGTGAGAGACACTGTGGGAGAGAAGGGGGAGAGGGTGGAGAATTGATTTTAGACATTTTTCATCTTTTTCTGCCGATCACAGCAATGAAGGAGGAAAGTTTATACTGGCCTGGATCTCACAGGGAGCCAATGAAGGGAGGGCAAAAAATACTGGGATGAGGTTTAATACTTGCAGGGGGAATACTTACTGATGGGCCGAATGGGCTCCTCCTGGGCCAGTACAGGCCTAATGGGCTGAAGGGGCTCTTTAAAAAACAAAATCTGTGATATCTCAGTGAAAGGCACTTTTTCTGGACTTTTCCTGGCCTGGTGGGCCTTTTGGGCCAGAATGCCACTCCTCAGCTAATACGGGCATTTTGGGCAAAAGGGAATGGTTTCTCGGCTAATAGGGGCCTTGTGGACCGAAATTAGTGGTTTCAGGCAGGCCAAACACATTTCATTTTATTTCCATTTCAATTTCAAGCACAGGGCAGGCCAAACAACTAATTTCATTTTCATTTCATTCCCATTTCCATTTCCATTGCCATTTGAAGCACAGGGTAGGCCAAACAGCGCATTGGATTTTCATTTCATTTCCATTTCCATTGCAGTTTCAAGCAAAGGGCAGGCCAAACAGCTCATTGCATTTTCATTTCATTTCCATTTCTATTGCTGTTTCAAGCAGAGGGCAGGCCAAACAGCTCATTGCATTTTCATTTCAATTCTATTTTTTTTGCAGTTTCAAGCACAGGGCAGGCCAATCAGCTCTTTGCATTTTCATTTCATTTCCATTGCAGTTTCAAGCACAGGGCAGGCCAATCAGCTCATTGCATTTTCATTTCATTTCCATTTCCATTGCAGTTTCAAGCACAGGGAAGGCCAAACAGCTCATTGTATTTTCATTTCATTTTCATTTCCATTGCAGTTTCAAGCACAGGGCAGGCCAAACAGCTCATTTCATTTTCATTTAATTTCCACTTCTATTGCAGTTTCAAGCACAGGGCAGGCCAAACAGCTCATTGCATTTTCATTTCCATTTCCATTGCAGTTTCAAGCACAGGGCAGGCTACACAACTCATTGCATTTTCATTTAATTTCCATTTCCATTGCAGTTTCAAGCACAGGGCAGGCCAAACAGCTCATTGCATTCTCAATTCATTTCCATTTCCATTGCAGTTTCAAGTACAGGGCAGGCCAAACAGCTCATTGCATTTGCATTTCATTTCCACTTCTATTGCAGTTTCAAGCACAGGGCAAGCCAAACAGCTCATTGCATTTTCATTTCATTTCCATTTCCATTGCAGTTTCAAGCACAGGGCAGGCTAAACAACTCATTGCATTTTCATTTAATTTCCATTTCCATTGCAGTTTCAAGCACAGGGCAGGCCAAACAGCTCTTTGCATTCTCAATACATTTTCATTTACATTGCAGTTTCAAGCCCAGGGCAGGCCAAACAGCTCATTGCATTTTCATTTCATTTCCATTTCCATTGCAGTTTCAAGCACAGGGCAGGACAATCAGCTCATTGCATTTTCATTTCATTTCCATTTCCATTTCAGTTTCAAGCATAAAGTAGGCCAAACAGGTCATTTGATTTTCATTTCATTTCCATTTCCATTGCAGTTTCACGCACAGGGCAGGCCAAACAGCTCATTGCATTTTCATTTCATTTCCACTTCCTTTGCAGTTTCAAGCACAGGGCAGGCCAATCAATTCATTTCATTTTCATTAAGGGCTGACAAATCATTCATTGCAGACTCACAGTTCAGTTGATTCACAGCTTAGAATGACAGTTGTGACCTCTCCCTCGCAATCTTCCAGAATGACTGACTCGCATCCAGGCATCTGAGGGTTTATAGTCCTGCCACCCCAGGAAGGGGTGTTAACTTCGTCATGGTGATTGATTGACGAGAGGACCAATTAGCTTATCACAAGATTTTATAAACACTCATAACTTATTTATTTTTCACCGAACGGAAAAATCCTCAGGGCTGCCTCAGCGGAGGAGGACTTTGAGTAAGATGGCCAAAAATCATAGCAATATATGGTAGCGTTTTTTTCTAAAATCAATATACAGCGCAGACAGGAAGTGGTCAAGATGAGACTTTTAGTTATATGGATGTCAATGCTTAAGTTCACATCTGCATGGTAGTTAATCCAAGTAGCCTATGGTAAAGACATGACTTCCATTATATTGTTTGGCTCTGTCCTTGCCTTGACTTATCTGCTAAACCCTTCATTCATGCCATTGCTTTGACCTGATTGAGCTATTCCAATGCGTTCCTTGCATTATGCACCCTCCAGAAACTTGAGATCATCTAAAACTGCTGCTTGTATCTGTTCTTGTATAGAATCTCGATCACTTGTGCTGACTGCCCTGCCTCTCTTTCCCAGTCATCTAACACCTGAGGGATTTTGATCAAAACAAACAGTGCTGGAGGAACTCAATGGTCAGGCAGCATCTGTGGCTGCAATGGAAAGGTGATGTTTCGGATTGAGTTCCTTCTTCAGACTCACACGTGGCTTTAATATACATCCACATGTATTTCCTCAGCAATTGTTTTCACTGCCATCTTGTCGCATGTGTCTTTAAAATACAGCCACAGGGATGTTGATAGGGTGGAAATGAAGAATATAGAATTAGGGATCACTGTTTGAAACTTACAAGTTATCTAGATTTTTTTTTCAAAGGCTTATTAGATTTCCCTTCTTCAAAGGGTGGCTGAAGCAGAGTCTTTGAATATTTCTTTGGCTGAGGTGGATAGGTTCTTACTTAGTGAGAGGGTAAAAGATTACTATGGGTTAGAGTGAATGTGGAGTTAAATTTATAAGCAAATCAATAATTGATTAAAAACATCTCATAGGTATGTTCAAATCTCTCTGTTGCTTCACCCTTCTCTTTCTCTGCAACCTCCTCCAGCTCTGTAATCTTCCAGGAGTTCTACATTCCTAACTCTGATCACACACCTCTGCTATTACCTTCAGCGAACAACTGCTTATTATTCTGTCCACGGCTTATTTTTTAAACTTCTTTACTTCTCCGTGGATTTCACCTCTAAACTATTTCTTAAACCTAACTTTATGACTTAGCTTTAGTTTCCCAACCCTGTATTTCTTTCTTCGTCAAGTGTTTTGGGATATGTTTTTATGTTAAAGGCACTATATAAATGCAAGTTATGTTCCATCATTATGGTTAATGTATACAAATTGCAAGAGCTTCATAAATCTCAACAATTCATAAAATAATATGTAAATGGTAGATTTCTGCCAAAAGCTTTTCTTGCAGCGAAGAAGTATTGAACTCTACTCCAGATATGCTTTAATTGAAGAAACGTTTTGCACTAAATAGATATAAATCATTACTGCCTTTAGTTTAGTCTTTGCTGCTTCTTAATTGCCAGTTTAATTGGTGATTGTCTGCTTGGTTGCTAACGCATAATGCTTGCAATTATTTCACAATGCAAAATGTAATTCAATGGTAATGGTACCCAAAAACCTATTTTCAGCTATGCAATGATAGCATAAAACAGTACTTAATTTCACCCAACAGACTTTAATTTTTTCATGTAGAGCTTAATTGATCCAAAAGGTTAAAAAGGTCAATTGTATTCATTCAGCAAATATGACATCACATATCGACCAAGAAAACATCATTGTTACATTTCTGAACGACAGGATGTCTAATGTAAGTTCCCATACTGTGGACCTTCAATAAAGAAAGATGCAGATATATCTATGAAGTGACTATACTTGGACCAGCAATGGCTGCCTTGCCAACAGTCTGTCTGTCTTTCCCTTCTTTGTCTTTTAAAAGTATGTGTTAAAGCTTTTCATGTTTTTAGTTTTCTTTATGGGCCTGTCCCATTTGGCAATTTTTCACCAGACTGCTGGCGACTGTCAAGTTACCGGCAGTTGCCTGAAAAACCAGCAACTGGAACGGTGACTGTCAGAGTGGAACACACACACAAACACATCGCTTCCTTCACCAGCCCATTATGCAGGCGGGGACAGGGCAAGCGGGGGTAGCGCTGTCTAAAAAATTCACACGGTGCAAAGCCAAGGTGATACAGACACACACTGCGATGAACAGGGAGGTTGGCGCTGTAATTAAGATGGCTAGCACTGTACCATAAGCCCTTTAAAAGAGGGGGGGAGAGGGGGGGAGAAAGGGGGAGAAGGAGGGGAGACAACTTTTAATAAGCCAGAGATACATGGCTGTGAAGCTCGGCGGACAATTAACATTACCGGCCGGTTATCCTTGGTTCTGAATACTACTGCTTACTTTTTAGTTTCCCAATGAACCAATGAAATTCACCGGCCAGCACCGGCTACAACCTACGAGAACCTCCGAGAACCTTCAACCTCCTGGCAACCCATTAGGACCTCCTCGCGACCCACCTACGGCATGCGAATTCTCACTACTCTCCATGGGGGCTTCATTCTAATCGCCGCTAATTTTTCAACATGCTCAAAAATTTGCGGCGACCATAATGAGGCCGCGACCAGTTCCCAGAATGCGGGAACTCCTGGCGACCATGAAGGCGACTCCCCGGCAACTACCCGCGAACATGTGGCGACCATGTTACAACTGCATAGTCTCCTGCAGTCGCCTAAAAAGTCGCCTAAATGGGACAGCCCCATTAGTTTGTTTTATGTGGGGGTTGGGGGAAACTTTTTCTAATCTCTTACCTCGATGGAGATCTGACCGCCCTGCGGCCTAACATCGATGAGTTGGCGGCCTTTGCTGGAGACCAATTTGGAGCTCCAACCGCGGGTGCCTGTGGACTTACCATCGTGGAGCCTGCGATCCCTTTATCAGGGATCGACCTCGGAGCTCCAACTGTGGGTGCTTGCAGACTTTAACATCACAGAGCCCGTGGTCTCCAGTTAGAGAATGACTGTGGAACTCGAAGCCATGGGAACCCCCCTCCCCCCCCGACACGGGAGTTTCAATCGCCCTGACATGGGACCTTCGACTGCCAGCTGTGGGAGCTTTGATCGCCCCGACGGATGGTTCAAGGGAGAATATGATAAGTCACATATCACTGTACCGCAAGATTCAAGATTCAAGAGACATTTATTGTCACATGCATCAATTGGTACAGTGAAATGTGTGGTCACCATACAGCCATACAAATAAAAAAAGAACACAGAACACGATAGTCTTTAACATAAACATCCCCACACAGTGGAATCCAAGTTTCCCACTGTGAGGGAAGGCACCAAAGTTCAGTTATCCTCCTCTTTGATGTTCTTTGATGTTCACCTGTGGTTGGGGCCTCCCGAGCCCCCCACAGTCGCCGCAACGCTGCCCCGACTTCCGAATTGGCCACTTCTTACTGGAGACCGCGGCTCCGGAAGTCCACAGGCCAAGCTGGGCGGAGATTCACACTGGCGGCCCTCGGCAAAGGGATCCAAGGGCTCCGCGATGTTGAAGTCAGCGCCATCCGTGGCTGGGAGCTCCCCAAACCACAGCTCCACGATGTTGAAGCAGCAGGCCCAACACTCCAGAGCTTCAAATGGCGATCCCAGGTAAGGCATCGCCCGCTCTGCGGTGAATCCAGTGCTGCGCTGCCGCTGATGGTCTGGTCTGGCAGGAAAGGCCGCGCCAATCCAGATGGTAGGCCACGGGTGGGGGGGGGGGGGGGACGAGGACGAGGATGCAACTCGGAGAATAGTCGCAACCTCGCCAGGAAGTGACTGAGAAACGGTTTTCCCCTTACCCTCCCTACCTCCTCCACATAAAAATACTTAAGAAGCCTCCAAAAACATACTTTTTAAACAGACTAAAAATAAAAAAAGATGGAAAAACAGACAGACTGTAGGCAGAGGCTGCCATCATGTGGCACCCCTAGATTGGTATATGTGACAATATAAGACCTTTGACCTTTGAAACCTTTGCACAAATTCTATGTCAATTGATCTTGTTCAATGTTACATCTCAAACTTGTAATTTGGCTTGAAAGTTATATACAGACCAATGATGCAAATACTTTCCATCAGAAACAGAAGGTATTAAATGACACTCCACAAAGAGCATCAAGTGAATTGTACCTTATCAGTATTTTAACAAAGGCATGGCACTTCGAACAGAGTTATGGGCCTTTGCACTTAGGCAATTTTTAGGAGACTACAGGTGACTAGGCAGTCGCCACATGGTCGCTGGGGTGTCGCCTGTATGGTCATGGGTAGTCTCCTCAGTCGCCCAAAGAATCGTAGCGTTTTTCTGGTCGCCGCTGGAATTTGAAATGTTCAAAACCTTTCGGCGACAGTCGGCGACAGTTGGCTTGACGCCAATGAGCGTAGCTTGACTTTTCCTGTCGTAGGTTGTCGCCAGGAAGACATAGGTTGTCGCCGGTGCTGACTTCGGTGAATTCCATTGGCGACTACCTACGTCAACCTACGTCAACCGGTGACAGGTACCGCCGACTGAATTGTCTTAAGTTGTCTTCTGTTGTCGCCGACAGGGTCGTACCTTATCATAGCTTGTTGCGGGTGGACGTAGGTTGTCGTAGGTGTAGTCATAGGTGGACGTCCTAATGGGTCGCCGGTTGTCAGTAGATTGCTGTAGCTTGACGTCGACTAGGTGGTAGATTGTTGTAGACATTGTCGTAGGTTTTCCGTCGACCTGCTATGACTATGATAGTCGCTGAAGTCTCCGAAAAAATTGTCGAAGTGGAACATGCCCATAATCATAAGAGTTGTACAACACATAACAACACAATTCAGCCAAGAAGGGGTGAAGGCTGATGGGCGGATGGAGCCCATCTCCCAGGTGGGGGAGCGGTAGGTGTGAAGTTGTGAGAGAGAGGCAAGTGGATGATGGATGGAGGCAGAGACAAAGAAAAAGATGGGTAGATGGAGCAAGGTCGTGTGAGAAGAAGGTGAGTGGATCTAGCTGCCCAAGGGTGATACGCAGGGACACACAGGCTGCTGGTGCAGAAATTTGATCAGAAAAAAGGTGATAATGTGAACCATAGGTAAGGGGGGGGGGGGGGAGGTGAGGTGAAGAGAATATGGAACCAAATCAGGGAGAAATCTAGTGGGTGAAATGTGTAGGTTACAGGTGGATGGAACCAGGAGAGGTCGGCGTAATGAGGGGGCGGGAAAGGGATTTGGGGAAAGAGGAGAATCATGAGAGGGAGAGAGGGAGAAAGGGAGAAAGGGGGAGAGAGGAGAGAGAGGATGTAGCCTCCTGTATATCAGGAGGTGCAGGAGGCTACATCATCTGTACATCATACAGACAGCACCTATAGTCCGGATCTCTGGCGCTGTCTGGCAGCAATTCCACTGCTGCACCACTGTGCTGCCTGAGATGGATAGGCATGGATATATATAACACCATGATCCCATCCAAACGTATCTCCAAACTCCTGGACTAGGAGTGGACCCCTCTCTGCCACTAGATTTTTGACTTTCTGATCTAGAGACCACAGGTGGGGATAGGTGACAATACCCCCTCCACAATAATTCTCAGAACCATTGCCCTGCAAGGGTGCATTCTCAATACTCTATTTAATAAACTCCCTGTAATATCGACTGTACAGCCAAATTTGGTTATGACCCCTTCTACAAGTTTTCAGATGACACCACTGTGATCGACTGTATTATGAACAATGGGAAGACAGAGTACTGGAAAGAGAAAGAGAACTTAGTAACATGCTGTCAGGATAACAACCTCTTCCTCCCGTCACACCAGAGAAAGCATATCGTGGGGCTGCATCATAGTTCGGTTTCAGAACAGCTCTGCCCAAGACAACAAAAAATTACAGAGTTGTAGATGCAGACCAGACACCCCAGCATTGACTCCATCTACTCTTTACACTGCATCGGGATGCAGCCAACACAATCAAAGACCTTTCCCACCTCCTTCATTCCTTCTTCTCCCTGCTCTCTCTCATTAGACAGATGATACAGAAGCTTGAAAGTGCGCACTAACAGACCCAGAGATAGCTTCTTCCCTTCTGTTAACAGGCTTCTGAACGGTCCCGCCATAAGCTAGGGTACAGTGAGATTCTCTTGTACCACTTGCGGACATTAGAGTTTGTCAATGGAAATATTGTACTACAATGCTGAGAACTATATTCTCCACACTGTATCTTTCCCACTGCTCCACCTATGGTAATCGAGTTTGGCTTGATTGTAGTTATGTTCAGTATGATCTGATTTGATTGCAGAGCATGCAAAACAAACCTTTCACTGTGACAACAAACCTAAACATATACCTAGAGTCTAAGATGGCGCCTACCTGCGGCGACATTTTGCGAACGGCACAAAGAAAAATAGTAAAATACAGCATTTATGAACTCACCTGCATCAGAAAATCCACTGAAATCAACGCCATAAGTAGCGAGCTGCTAACGCATTTAAATGCATTATCGCTACTGAGAACTCCCGATGTTAGCGACGGTAAAGGATTCCCTGATCAGAGGGGAACCCCCAACCTCACGGAGGAGCGCAGGTACAGCAAGAACCTTACCAGCAAACACCTGGGAGGCCTTCATGGAGTCCGGAATCGAGGCCGTCGGGCAGGACTGCAGGTCAGACTGAAGCAGAGGGGACTTCAGCCCCCTCTCCCTACTATCCTACTGGCCAACGTACAGTCACTTGAAAACAAAGTGAAAGACTTAAGAGCAAGGCTGCTTTATCAAAGGGAGCTGAGGGAATGCTCTGTGTTCTGTTTCACAGAGACATGGCTCACCCCCAGCTCCCCAGACACAGCGGTCCAGCCTGAAGGGTTCTCCATCCACCTTATGGACCGTACGCAGGCATCTGGGAAAGGGAGAGGAGGGGTGTCTGCTTCATGGTCAACTCTGCGTGGTGCTCATACGTGGCAGTCCTGTTCAACTCCTGCTCTCCACACCTCGAACATCTGGCGGTGAAGTGCCGTCCCTTCTACCTTCCGAGGGAATTCACCTCCATCATCCTGACCGCGGTCTACATCCCACCCCAAACAGACGTCCGTCTGGCACTGGAGGAGCTGCACACCGTGGTCAACAAACACCAGACGTCTTACCCCGAGATGTTTACCACCATAGCTGGGGACTTCAACAAAGCAAACCTCAAGAAATCGCTCCCTAACTTCCACCAACATGTCTCCTGCTGCACCAGAGGACCAAACACCCTCGATCACTGCTACACGACCATCAAGGATGCCTCTCGCTCTATCCCTCGCCCTCACTTCGGTAAATCCGACTATTCCGCGGTGCTGCTTCTTCCTGCCTACACGCAGCAATTGAAGAGCGCACCCCCAGAGGTGAGGACTGTACAGAGCTGGGGGGGGGGGGGGTGGGGGGCGGGCAGAGGAACAACTCCAGGACTATTTGGAGTCTGTAGACTGGGCAATGTTCAGGAGCTCGGCAACGGACCTGAACAAATACGCCACAGTCGTTGCAGACTTCATGAAGAAATGAACCGCTAGCAGAAAAAATTAGAATACACCCTGATATTCATGGATATAATACTAAAGACTCATATAATAAAATATCTTTATACGCGGATGATATATTATTGTATATTACAAAACCTCAAATCACTATACCAAATATATTAAATTTAATTGAAGACTTCGGATCTTTTTCTGGATATAGAATAAATTGGAATAAAAGTGAAATTATGTCAATAAAACCGAAAGATTCAACACATCTTTTAAAATTCCCTTTTAAAATAGCTACAGAAAAATTTAAATATTTGGGAATCGAAATTACCAGAGCATATCAAGGTATGCTCAGGGCAAATTTTGACCCCCTACTTAATAAACTGAATACATTAATTAAATTCTGGAAAACGCTTCCGATGTCTTTAATAGGCCGAATAAACGCAATAAAAATGATCTTTTTACCACAAATTTTATACCTATTTCAATCAATTCCTATATACTTACCTAAGAAGTTTTTTAAAAAACTCGACTCAGATATCACCAATTTTATATGGGACTATAAATCACATAGAATACAAAAAACCCATCTGAATAAATCTAAAGTATTGGGGGGTCTAGCACTACCCAATTTTATGTATTATTATTGGTCAGTAAATATTAAAAACATGATTCAACTGATGGATAACTCCGCCCAGCAAGTAGACTGGATTGTAATGGAGAAAGAGGATTGCTCCTCTAGAAACATTGGAGCGATCCTCCTCTCTCCAATGAAATTGAATAACATAAACTATAATAAGAACCCAATTATTCATAGTACAATCCGTATTTGGAAACAAATAAAACAAAATTTAAAATTAAGAAACTTATCACTTTTATTACCTATAGTCAATAACCCTTCGTTTAGTCCTTCTATTATAGATAAAGCTTATACACAATGGGATAGACTAGGAATTAAAACGCTTGGTGACTTGTATGAAACTGGAAAATTACTTTCATTTCAACAATTACAAATAAAATATAAACTCGGAAATAATCAATATTTTAAATACTTTCAAATATGCGACTATTTGAAAAAATATATAAAAGATCATCATAATAACCCAGCAGATGTACTGGACGAGGCAATGCAGACAAAAGCGGAATCAGCAAACTTAATATCATATTTGTACAATATTATCTTAAATGTACAAATACCATCTACGGAGGGTATCAGAAGAGACTGGGAACAAGAGTTAGCTATTAAAATTTCAAAGGAAAGTTGGAATGAATACTTATTAAAAGTACATAAATGCTCGATTAATGTAAGACACACTTTAATACAATTTAAAATTTTACATAGATTATATTATTCGAAAACTAAAATTCATAAAATTTTCCCAAACATATCATCTATTTGTGATAAATGTCAATCCCAAGAAGCAACTATAGCGCACTCATTTGTCTTCTGTACAAAAATTCAAAAATTTTGGAATGAAATTTTTGAAATCTTTACAAAGTTATTTAAAACAAGACTGATACCCAAAGCAGAATGGATTATCTTCGGAATAACGGAAGATGATCCAGAACTAAATGTGTTTCAAAAGAAATTAATGGATTATGGGTTAATAACTGGAAAAAAGCTAATTCTAAAATTTTGGAAGAAGGCTCCAATACCAACTATAAATATGTGGATTTCAAATATGTTTGAAACACTACACCTTGAAGAGATAAGACTCCTCCTAGCAGGTAAACCAGATCACTTCCACCTGACGTGGTCTGCATTTATAGAATTATTACAAACATAGGGTGCAAAAGTACTTTAAAAAAATAAAAAATTGAGGTCGGGTAAGGGGGGATGATAGTTGAAGAGTTGGTATGTCCTATTTACGTGATGCTCAAAAAAAAAAACATTTGTTTTTCTTTTTTTCTCTCTCTCTTTTCTTTTCTTAGGGCCTATTTCTTAACTCTTTTTCTTTTTGTTTTTAATTTCGCTCTCATAGGGTCCTCGTCCTTTTTTTTTGTTGTTACATTTTCTACACTTTTCTACACTTGCACTTTTTCCTTCACTTTCTTCTCTCTTTCAATCTTTTCTTTCTTTAGTGTAAAAAAAAAAAATAAAGGGAGTACATTAATTGTAAGAAGATATAAATGACGAGTATTAATGTATGTGGCTGTGATGTAATGTACTTCTAATAAATAAAAATTTAAAAAAAAAAAAAAAAAAAAAAAAAAAAAAAAAAAAAAAAAAATGTGTAGAGGACTGCATCCCAACAAAAACCTTCCAAGTGTTTCCCAATCAGAAGCCTTGGATGAACTATGAGATCCGAACTCTGCTGAAGTCCAGACACCGGGCATTCATGTCTGAAGATACTGAGGACTACAAGAAGACCAGATACGACCTTAGTAAGGCCATCAAAAAGGCCAAAAGGGACTTCTGCTCCAAGCTGGAGGATGAGACGGATGTTCGGCAGCTGTGGCGGGGCCTGAATGCAATCACCTCCGACAAGACAAAATCAGGAGACAGCACACATGTCAGTGAAACTTCACTCCCTGACGAGCTCAATGCGTTTTACGCACGCTTTGATAGGGAGAACACTGATGTGCCTTCCCGAGCCCCCATTCGCTGTGATGGTATTTCGGTCATGGCCACTGAGGTCGACGTCCGAAAATCCTTCAGAGGGGTGAACTCTCAGAAAGCGCCTGGTCCTGATGGCATACCCGGTTGTGTACTAAAAACCTGTGCAGACCAACTGGCTGGAGTTTTTACGGACATTTTCAACCTCTCACTTCTGAGGTCTGAGGTTCCCACCTGCTTTAAAAGGGCATCAATTATACCGGTGCCCAAGAAGAGCAAGGTGACGCCCCTCAATAACTATCGAACTGTGTCACTAACGTCAGTGGTGATGAAGTGCTTTGAGAGGTTGATCATGGCGCAAATCAAATCCTACCTCGACAAAGACCTGGACCCACTGCAGTTCGCTTACCGCCACAACAGATCAACGGTGGATGCAATCTCACTGGCTCTCCATTCCGCTCTGGACCACTTGGACAACAAAAACTCATATGTCAGGCTGTTATTCATTGACTGCAGGTCGGCATTTAACACAATCATCCCCTCCAAGCTGGTTACCAAACTCTCAGAACTGGGTCTCTGCGCATCCCTGTGCAATTGGATCCTCGACTTCCTCATTCACAGACCACAGACTGTTCGTATTGGTAGAAATGTGTCAGCCTCGATAACAATCAGCACGGGAGCACCTCAAGGCTGTGTGCTCAGACCCCTGCTGTACTCACTCTATACTCATGACTGCGTAGCCGGTCATAGTACGAACTCCATCATCAAGTTCGCTGATGACACCACTGTTGTGGGACTTATCACTGATGGAGATGAGTCAGAGTATAGAAGTGAGATCGACCGTTTGACCAAATGGTGCCAGCATAATAACCTGGCTCTCAACGCCAGCAAAACCAAGGAACTGATTGTGGACTTCAGAAGGGGTAGGATAGGGACCCATAGTCTCATTTATATCAATGGGTCGATGGTGGAGAGGGTCAAGAGCTTCAATTCCTGGGCGTGCATATCTCTGAAGATCTCTCCTGGTCCGAGAACACGGATGCAATTATAAAGTAAGCACATCAGCGCCTCTATTTCCGGAGAAGATTACGGAGAGTCGGTTTGTCAAGGAGGACTCTCTCGAACTTCTACAGGTGCACAGTAGAGAGCATGCTGACCGGTTGCATCGTGGCTTGGTTCGGCAACTTGAGCACCCAGGAGTGGAAAAGACTACATAAAGTTGTACACACTGCTCAGTCCATCATCGGCTCTGACCTCCCTACCATCGAGGAGATCTACTGCAGCCTCTGCCTCAAAAAGGCTGCCAGCATCATCAAGGACCCACACCATCCTGGCCACTAACTCAGCTTCAGGTTCAAGATCCTTTGTCAGAACTGGGAAAGGCAAAAATCAAGCTATTTATGAGAAGGAGAGAAGGTAGGGCAAGGATTGGTAGAACAAAGGGAATATCAAATATAACAAAGGGTTATACACAAGAAAAAACAATAAAGCAACCTTATTTTATTATTTCAAAGATAGACACAAAATGCTGGAGTAACTCAGCGGGTCAGGCAGCGTCTCTGGAGAAAAGGACCATGTGATGTTTCAGGTCGAGACCCTTCTTCAGACCCTTCTTATTATTTCACTTGTGTTAACCACTTTGCTTTGTCCTCAGGGACATTTCCACTCATTCCAAATAAGATGAAAAGTTGCACGTCATCCCACCAACTGAGGTCACTGATGTATACAACACATACACTTCTTGTTACCATTGATAATTTGCTTAGAAGACCCCACCTTCTATTTTCCTCATACTATCTAGTGACCCAAAATGTCGACTGACAATTTCCCTCCACAGATATTACCTTTTCCACTGCATTCCTCCAGCACTTTGTATTTCACATATCGTAATTGTTCAGTTTTCTGAATTTGTCTGCCATGCGGTTCTTAAACTTTGCAACTCCTTTAAGCAAAAGCAATTACATACAAAATTATTCTTTGCAAGTGTAAAACCATATTCAGGATGGCATCAACGTCAATCTATTTTGCATGTTTCCATTGCTTTTCTCTGTACATTAATGGTGCACAACTTAACACAGAACTGCATTGTGTACTAATTATGATGTTTTGTAACTGCTGCATTATGTTTTTGATTTTGTACTTTATGCTTCACAAAATGAAATCAGGAATTCCACATCTTGCACTGCCAGTTTTAAAAAGCTATATATATGATCTCTGCAACACGGCTCTGTTGAAATCTTGTCATTTAAGATGCATTTAACAACAAATATATTCAGCTGTGGTTTTCTATTCACTCTCTGGTTTTCATCTCATTCTTCTAATGTATTGATCTCCTTCTGAAATCTTGCATAATCCTTTGCCTAATTTGTCATATCCTCCCAATGTGTGTCATTGGCGCATTCTGATAGCATTGCTCAATTTGTAACACTGAATTAATTATGCATTTAATTAATTTCGAATGAAGGCTCTGTTACCATTTTCAGTGAATTCATTAGCTTGTTTATGCTCAGTTGGAGCCTAATCAGCCAGACTTGAAGATACAACTGGAGATCATCAAATAAATCATCAGGTACATTTTTTATTGCTTGAATTAATTTCACCTTTAGGAAAGCATATTTAATGATCCTAACATTATTCTTTTTCCAAGTGCTCAGTAGTGTAATTCAATATTGATATCTCCTTTACCACCAACTGAAGACAAACCAATCTACATAGTGTAGGAAGGAACTGCAGATGCTGGTTTTAACTGGAGATGATTGTCATTGTGGATATTAGATGTTTCTCAATAATACATCACAGTTGGATAGATTATTTTTCAAGGAGACCACTTGGATTATATTATAACAGACGTTTCTTAAATTATTTGCTTGTTTACCTCCAGATAGACACCAAATGCTGAAGTAACTCAGCGGGACTGGCAGCATCTCTGGAGAGAAGGAATGGATGACTCCAGCATTTAGTGTCTATCTCCTATCTACATAGTCTCTCCTTTGAAAAGGGGATCCGATCTTCTCAAATAATTATCAAAACTAAAAATTGCGTCACTTTTTTTGTGTATCTGAGTTAATACTACACAGATACAAGGTCTTGCACAGAAGAATACAATTAAAGAGTTAATGTAAGTGATAGGATCAGCAAAATTTTGTATAATATTTAAGCCATTGATCACTAGAGGAATATAATCACAAGATGGGACTTGGTAAATCGTTAGGTATTGTACTTAATATTGAAAGGAATAATGGGGATAAGTTTGCAAATAGGCATAGGGAGGGCTGATTCACTTTTGCTTGATTTGTCCTACTATCAGAGTCAATTTCCATCCTTGGATGATCCACAGAAGGATAAGGCATCCAGAAAGAATTTAATTTCCTTCCATTTTTTTGTTAAGTACAAAGGCACAAAGTAAATGATTCATATCAGTCACATTTTATAGTGTTAAAACAGTCTGGTTATTGCAATAGAAACAAGCGCCAAATATTTGAGAGTTAATATTACCTTTAATAAATATCTGTTGCTTGTCATTGTGGATATCAGATGTTTCTCAATAATACATCACAGTTGGATAGATCCTTTTTCAAGGAGACCACGTGGATTATATTACTACAGATTTTTCTTAAGTTATGTGCTTGTTTACATCCACAAATATTGTTTCTACTACATAAATTATCTTTCAGAAACGTTAGTAAAAGATAAAAAGTCATTTTATGCTTCTTTGTTCAGAATCTGACTGGGAATTATTTTGCAATCTGTGAAGTTTCCTTACCAACAATAAACAACCACCTCTTGAATGGATGGTACGTTGCGGCACGGTGGCGCAGTGGTGGGGTTGCTGCCTTACAGCGCTTGCAGCACCGGAGACCCGGGTTTGATCCCGACTATGGATGCTGTCTGTACATATGGAGTTTGTACATTCTCCCCGTGACCGCATGGGTTTTCTCCGATATCTTCGGTTTCCTCCCGCACTCCAAAGACATACAGGTTTGTAGATAGGTACACAAAAATGCTGGAGAAACTCAGCGGGTGCAGCAGCATCTATGGAGCGAAGGAAATAGGTAACGTTTCGGGCCGAAACCCTTCTTCAGGTTTGTAGATAAATTGGCTTGGTAAATGTAAAAATAGTCCCTAGTTTGTGTAGGATAGTGTTAATGTGCGGGGATCGCTGGTCGGCACGGACCAGGTGGGCCAAAGGGTCTGTTTCCGCGCGGTATCTCTAAACTAAACTAAACTAAACTAAACTAAACTAAACTGATGTTCTGAGTTGCAAATATTATGGTTTTAATTACACTCATAACTTATCAGGGAACAATATACTGTATACTAGATTGATACAGCTACATTGAAGTCAACAGTGGTTCTGGCTTGAATTATGCTTGAGCAAAACTCAAAGTGCTGGAATAACTCTTGAATGGATGGCATGGTGGTTCAGGCAGCAGCTGTGGAGGGAATAGATAGGTGACATTTTGGGGCAAGACCCGTCTTCAGATTAATTGTAGTAGAGGGCGAAAAAGTGGCGGGGGAAACGACAAAGCCTGGCAAGTGATAGGTGGATACAGATGAGGGGGTTTTGATTGGTAGATGGGTAGAGTAAGTAACACATGCCAGAGGTGCAAAGGAGATGAAAGGGTGTCACATAAGGAGAGAAGAGGAGTAAAATGTAAAGGCAGAGTCAGGGATATAGGTGGAAGGACAAGTGGTTGGGGATAGGTGGATTTTTACTTAAAATTGGAGAATGAATGTTCATACCATTGGATTGTTAGCTACCCAAGTGGAATATGAGGTGCTGTTCCTCCAGTTTGCATGTATTCTCATCCTGGCAATGGATGAGGCCCAGGACAGAGAGGTTGGTATGGGAATGGGAAGGGGAGTTAAAATAGTTAGCAACCAGGATATCCAACAGGCTTGGGCTTATTGCATAGGTGGAATGGAATGTTTGTTCAATTAAAATGTGGCAATCTGACCGTTGTGTTCATGCAGCTAAATGCCATGCAAGGTTTCTTCAGAGGATTGTTAACAGCTAGCCATATTTGTGGATATAAGAGTAATGAAAAGAAAATATATAAAATGGCAAATAGCTGGTAATCTGAAAGATCGTGATTTTCAGTGAGTTTGTGCTGCACTTATAGCTATTGGGAAAGTATTGTCCTTTCACATAACTGAAGAAAATCTAGTTAAAAGAATGAGAAAGGATTGCAAATGTAAGTCCATGTCTTATTATCATGAAAAGATTGTACTCAGATATTCCTGTCAGACTGGCAGAATACACAGAAGCTAAAACCTGATATATCATTATTTCAAAACATGCACCAACTGTTCTTAATTCCTTTGAGATCTTTTAAACCTAATGGTGGAAATTCAATGCTTAATTCCTTCAGGATGAGAAATTTTTAGAGTTCATGAATATTTTGACTATTCACAGCAAATAAACATAGACTTCGCTATCATTTCCACTCTGTGGGAAGCCTTCAAGCTGCTAATAAAATATTTTGTTTAACGGGGGAATGAAGCAATTTAATGATCTAGAAAAAAGTTATTTAAATTCAAAAAAGAAAATAATCACTATTCAGATGCTGTTCGCTGTCCTGTTTTGCCTAGCATAGAACAGATCTATAACCTTCTGATCTCAATCGCCAATCACATGAATATACATTTGAAGTAGCAATATAGAGAACTAAGATATGCAGTTTCAGGGAAGTTACAATGATAAATAAAATTATTCAGTTTGATAAGCCACTGGAAATTCAATGGCTACCGAAGGAGTTAAGGTGCTGTTAAGTTGGTCTGTCCAATTACGTCATTTGCAGGCTTGCTATGGTCCAAGCATGTAGATGTGAGGTCTTTGTATGTACAAGTGTATAAGGCCCATTCTATCATACATGATGCCTTGCAATAGAATTTCACAACTGGGCACAAATATATTCTGTTCCATAACATTGTGTTATGTTTTATTGTTTCTCAGGTTTATAGTTTCTTGGGTTCGCAGTCAATTAGAAAAAAAAAACGTTGGCTACTGGAGACATTTCTTTGTGGTTTGGTTTGAACGGGATTTGGAACAGATAGACAGATGTACAGAGATGCGTTGCACAAACTTGCATCCATAAGGTCAAGGCTGTATCATAACTGGCCAGTTCTGATGTATGGTTAGTTATTTTTAAATGAACTTTTTTTTCTCTCTGTCCACAGATACTGCAGGGAATTTCCAGCATTCTCTTTTTGGTTTTAGGTTCAGCGATATATTTGACTTGCATTACGCAGCTGTAACATAGAATCATAGAATTGTACGGAAGGGAAACAGGCCTTTCTGTGTCCCTGCTGACCACAGTGCCCTGTCTGACCCCTTTTGTCCCTTTGTCTCTCTCTAACTTCCATCAATCTACAAATGGTGATGTGCAGCAGAATCACATTACAAATACTGGCTCACCCTATTAGGGATATTCCCTACTCTATTCACCAACCCACATCTTCTTAGGAACTTAAATAACATGTTTTCTCATTTTCCCTATTCTTTTTTTTTAAATATTTTTATTTTATTAGAAGTAAGTACAATTGTATACAATCATATTTTCATAATACCTTTTATGTACAGCTTCTTATTTTTAAAATTTTTTGAAATAAAGAAGAAAAAGAAAAAAGTTAGATAATGAAAAATAGAAAAATGTGAGATATATAGTGTGTGAAAAATAAAAATAAAGAATGAAATAAGAAAGTTGAGACATAGAAAATAGAAGAAAGAGAATAAATGAAAAGAAAAGAAGAAAAGAAAATAGAAGGAGATCATTTATAATCTTGACCATCCGCAGTCACGGATTAGCTTTTACACCTGTTTTGCACCATACGTTTCCAAAAAGACGACAAATGGAGACCAACTCGTTATGAATTGGTCAAATTTATCTATTAGGAGGAATCGCATTTCCTCAAGATGTGCGGTATCCAACATCCTTGCAATCCACATTTTGAGCGTTGGTATTGGTGTATTTTTCCAAAATTTCAATATTAATTTTTTTGCTATTATTAAACCATAATTAAAAATTGACTTTTGAGATGAGCTCAATTTGTTCCCGTCTTCCATTACCCCAAATATAATCAATTCATTATTGGGTTCCATTTTTGTCTTAAATAATTTTGTAAATATTTCGAAAATATCACTCCAAAATCCATGAAGTTTTATACAAGAAACAAAAGAGTGTGTTATAGTTGCTTCTTGGATTAAACATTTATCGCAAATGGGCGATATATTTGGATAAAATTTATTTAATCTTGTTTTTGAGTAATATAATCTATGTAAAATTTTAAATTGGATTAGATTATGTCTTGCGTTAATCGAACACTTGTGAATGTATGTCAAATACTTTTCCCATGTAGCCTTCGTAATTTTTATCAATAATTCCCGTTCCCACTCTTCTCTAATTACCTTGGTCACAGGTAAATCTATATTTAAGATACTATTATATAAATATGCTATTAATTTTTGTGTATCAGCTTTTATATTCATTACTTCTTCTAGTAAATCAGGAGTTATTTTTTGATATCCCTGTATGTATGTCTTCAAAAAATTACAAATCTGAATATATTTAAAATAATGAGTGTTTTTCAGTTTAAATTTTAATTGTAATTGTTGAAATGATAATAAATCTCCCATTTCATACATATCCCCGATCCTTTTAATTCCTAAACTTTCCCATTGATTATATATTTTATCCATCATAGATGGTTTAAATAAAGGATTATTCGCTATCGGTGTTAACAATGATAGGTTTCTTAATTTTAAGGATAGTTTTATTTGTTTCCATATTCTTATTGTATCTTGTATAATTGGGTTTTTCTTATATATTGTATTGTTCATTTTTTTCAGGGAGAAGAGGATTGTTCCTATATTACAAGGATAACAATCCTCTTTCTCCATTTTTATCCATTCTGTCTGTTGAGTTGAACTATCCAACCAGTAAATTATATTCTTAATATGTATTGCCCAATAGTAATACAAAAAATTAGGGAGTGAAAGTCCCCCGACATCTTTTGGTTTACATAAGTGTTCTTTTTTAATTCTATGTGATTTGTAATCCCAAACAAAATTAGTAATATTAGCATTCAGTTTAGAGAAGAAATATTTTGGTACATATACTGGTATAGTTTGAAATAAGTATAATAACTGTGGTAAGAAGCTCATTTTAATAGCATTTATTCTGCCTATTAATGATAAAGGGAGTGTTTTCCAAAATTTTATCATTATATTAAGTTTATTTATTAAGGGTATAAAATTAGCGTTGAATAAAGCTTTATGTTTTCTAGTAAACTGTATACCCAGATATTTGAATTTTTCTGTTGCTATTTTAAAGGGGAATTTCAATAAGTGTGTGGATTCTTGAGGTTTTAACGTCATAATTTCACTTTTGTTCCAATTTATTCTATATCCTGAAAAGGACCCAAATTCCTCTATTAAATTTAATAAATTTGGTATACTCGTTTGTGAATTTGTTATATATAACAAAATATCGTCTGCATACAATGAAATTTTATTATTTGAGTCCCTAGTATTATAACCCTGAATATTCGGATGGCTTCTTATACTTTCAGCCAGAGGTTCTATCATAAGGGCAAATAGCAGGGGTGATAAAGCACATTTTCCCTATTCTGATGTAGGTCTTTGAATGGAAATGATAATATTGTTTCCACAGAAGCTGTCTGACCTGCTGAGTGCTTCCGGCATTTCCTGTTTTTATCCCTTTTGGGTAATCCCATTACACACCTCCTCTCTAGAACTCCTCTCTCGACTCCATCCAGGGGCCCTGAAAGTTCATTCAAGTGATGCAGAGGTTCACTTGCACCTCCTCCAACCTCATCTACTTTATCCGTTGTTCTTGGTGTGGACTCAGAGTTCACTAAGGTCATTCCTGAAATGAGTCAACTATCTGAGGAGAAAACTATTATAATGAGACTATGTTCTCTAGAGTTTGAATTTGTTGAGTTGTCCCTCTTTTCTGGAGACTCTAGAACCAAAAGTGTTGGCTTCAGGATAAAGGATTGTCTATTTAGTACTGAAACTAATTGAAACATTTTTATTCCAAAGGGTTGTAACTCTGCATCCCAGAGGGCTGTGAATGATCAGTCATTGTGATTCATAAGTGAGTCATTGTGATTCATCAGTATTTTTGATTCATAATGGAGTCAGTGGATAGACAATAAGGCAGCAGAGTGGGGTTAATGCAAAGTCATAGTTATGGGCCTGTCCCACTTAGGCGACTTTTTAGGCGACTGCAGGAGACTTTGTTCGCGACATGTTCGCGGGTGGTTGCCGGGGAGTCGCCTTCATGGTCGTGAGGAGTTCCCACATTTTGGGAACTATTCGCGGCCTCATTATGGTTGCCGAGAATTTTTCAACATGTTGAAAAATTAGTGGCGACTAGAATGAAGTCGCCATGGAGAGCAACGCGAATTCTCGAGCCGTAGGTGGGTCGCAAAGAGGTCCTAGTGGGTTGCCAGGAGGTCGAAGGTTCTGGGAGGTTCTCATAGGTTGGAGCCGGTGCTGACCGGTGAATTTCATTGGCTCATTGGGGGAAAAAAAAGGTAAGCAGTAGTTTTCAGAACCAAGGAACCGACCGGTAATGTTAAATGTCCGCTGAGCTTCACAGCCATGTATCTCTGGCTTCTTAAAAGTTGTCTCCACTCCTTCTCACTCCTTCTCCCTCCTTCTCCCCCATCTTACCTCTCTCCACCCCTCTTTTAAAGGAGTTACCGTACACTGTACCAGCCGTCTTAATTACAGCGCCAACCTTCCTATTCATCGCGGTGTGTGTCTGTATCACCTTGGCTTTGCACGGTGGGAATTTTTTAGACAGCGCTCTCCCGCTTGCCCTGGTCCCCGCCTTTGCGATGTGTTTGTGCGCATGTGTGTGTTCCACTCTGACAGTCGCCGTTTCAGTTCCCGTTTTTTCAGGCGACTGCCGGCTACTTGACCGTCGCCGGCAATCCGCTGAAAAATCGCCTAAGTGGGACAGGCCCATCAATATCAGAGCAGATGCAATAGTTCATATGGCCCACCCCTGCACTAATTGCATATGCTCTTTTGCTCATTCTTTTACGACAGTCTGCTTGTTAGTTATAAATGAATATCAACCTGGGGCACAAGCATGACGATTGTGTGGCAATGAACAAACTTCATAATATGTTTCACTTGTTTTCCTAACGCTATTTCCACGTAGCTATCTTATACCAAAATATCTCTACACATGATATTCTCGTGTCTATCTTCGGTTTAAACCAGCATCTGCAGTTCCATCCTACGCATTTAATTAAAACACTCTTTTCTGTAATAATGTAGAAACAGGAAATTGCAGATGCTGGTTTACGCAAAAGGACACAACGCGTCTGAAGAAGGGTCAGGAACCGAAACATCATCTATCCATGTTCTCTAAAGATGCTGCTTGACCCATTGAGTTACTCCAGCACTTTGTGTCCTCTTCCGTAATAGCGTTTTCTTAAAGTTGTTTAATGTATTTATTCTTCATTTTCACATGAAAGGAATAAGGATGGATGTAAAGGAGATTGACATCCCGTTCCTTCACGGTGGCCTTATTGTTTATGCTGATTTATGCTTGCTATTATCTTACAGGAGATGTTGGTCTAAATTGCCTATGGCAACATTGTTCTAGATGCCAGCCTTAATATTCAGAGTAACATTTGAGTAAATTAGATTGATAAGATTGTGGGAAGAGCGTGTCTATGGTTTCATCAAGTCTCAGCAAACAAGATCAATTCTTCAATTAGGTAACAGCTTTTGGACGGCAGGATTATTAACAGTCCATTGCTAATGATCATTTTGCTGCCTGTCTGAATCAACAAAGTGCAGCAGAAGGAATTATTCAAAATCTATCAGGACATGTATCAGTGAAAGGAGGATATTACCCAATTACAGTTATGTATAATTTCCAGTTATATACAGAACAGTTGGTTCTAGTTTTATCTGAGGAGTTAATTACTTAATAGTGATATTATTATTCAATTATACCCTTTTATATCTAAAAATGATTCAATTAACAAGATCATGGGCAGCAACTCCTTAAAAAAAAAATCTTGCTTTACTGACAACTGGTCCCCATTGCTTTACTATTTGTCTTACGATTGAGACAAATTGGACCTGATATAACAAGCCCTGTGCTGGTAGGCAAAGCTAATTTACTGTTAAGTACTGAATGTTATTGTACAATATGGTTGTTAATAGCTTTAAGATGAATAATATTTCCATAACTAAAGCAGCTCACTGTGCTGCATAATTAACGTTAACTCTGCATGACCTATTTTCTTCTCCAAATTATATCGTAGAATCTTACAATATTAACCTGTCCAAGATTGGGAAATACAGATAAGAACTTGGAGCTGGTTAGCAACCGGAACGTCGCCTATTCCTTTGCTCCACAGATGCTGCCTCACCCGCTGAGTTTCTCCAGCATTTTGGTCTACCGTCATACCCAGAAGTGTGTTTTGTGAAAGTCCTTTCTTGGGCCGCAGAACACTTAATTAATGTAGTTAAAAGAGGGCCTACCATAAATTGGCAGCTGGATTTACATATAACTGCTACAAAGACTTGAGATACTAGGCAGCAAAGAAAACTTGGAGGTTGTTTGTGAATGATCCACGACAACACACAGTGAAAGATCAATCTTTATTCCATAAGGAATCCGGAACATTTAAACTGCCAGCCATACATATCCAGCTCGGTGTGGCTTGTGAGAGCCGGCTGACCTTGTTAGTGTAGAGCTGTGTAGTACAGTAATACCATGTAATACGTACATATGTGTAGTGGAGATTATAAATAGCATGGATTAATAAGGGTTAATCTACATCCTTCCTCTTAAAGAGGCAAAGCATATCTAGAGTGGTTAGTGGAGCATATTGTAAAACACCAGTATAGGGTGTGGGCATTTCTTATTTTACTTGTACATGCTTGTGCATATGTGAGCACATAAAACAAAATGGGTCATGCACAGTTCAAGTACAGCCGGCGAATGTTCCAATCAGCGGGTTTGGCTTGCAGACACGACCTGCACGTGTATGGTAGAACCCCTCATGCGCCTCATCCTTCTCTGAGAAAGCAAGTCCCTTATAGCGTGAACGCGGAGGAGAAGACACCGGTGGAGATGGGGGCACCAGGGAAGGCAGGGATGGCGCTGGCACTGGTAGAGGAATCGCTGGAGTGGCATTCGCGGAGCGTGAGGGAAGACTGGCAGGCTGGTCCGGGTAAGGACGCGGAGGTGCCGGTTCATTAAACCAGGATGGGGTGTTGGCGGGTGCATCGATAGATGCCGTTGTCAATACTAACCAGGTCCGAGCGTGGCTCTGCGGTTGACCCCAGAATGACTCCAAGGCGGTCGTAATCTCTGAGTGACCACAAGCGGACAACCTGTCCCTTGTTGAGCGGTTGAAGCGGAGAACTGGTTTTGTCATATTATTTTCTTTGTATGTCGCGGCGGCGTTGGAGCTGGGATTGGATCACTGATGGTGCACGAACTTGTGGTTCTAGTAGTTGCTTGGTCATAGGCAGGGAGGAGCGGGTTCGCCGTGACATGAGTAGTTCGGCCGAATATCCCAGGAGAGGTTCGCGGGCGATGTTTCGTAGGTTGAGTAAGTCGAGATAGACATCAGAGCCGGCCCTGTGTGAGCGTTCCATTAGTTATTTTGCGTTTCTTACTGCGCGCTCGGCCACGCCGTTGGACTGCGGGTACTCGGGGCTGCTGGTGGTGTGGTGAAAGTCCCAGCGTGTCGCGAAATCCTTGAAGAGCTGACTGGAGAATTGAGTTCCATTGTCTGAGAGTAGCTTGAGGGGTGCTCCGTGGACAGAAAAGTGGCGAGTGAGTTTTTGAATGCCCATGGCTGAGGTCGGGCTACTGAGCAGATCGATTTCGAACCATCTTGAGTAGGAATCGACTAGAACCAGGTATTGTTTGCCGTGCCACTCAAAGATGTCGGCTGCTACTGTGGACCAGGGTAAGTCCGGTGTGGGGTGCGGGAGAAGTGGTTGTTTCTGTTGGTGCGGGGACAGGCTGTTGCAATTCGGGCAGGCAGCAACTTGCTCGAGAATTGGTCAGTGGGGGCGCTGCGAGACGGCTGCCCTGCCAGCAGCATGTTCATCATTTCTACTTTTTTTGTTTTTTTTAGTGTATCCAAATATGTGTTTTAATGTCTCTTGGTGTGTCTTGTGTGGGGGGTGGTGAGGGGGGGGGGGGTAAGGGGGGAACCGCTTTCAGTCGCCTCTCCACGGGGAGGCGACTTTTTCCATGTCGCCTCACTCGCGGCCTAACACCATGGATTGGTGCGGCCTTTTCCGGAGTCGGGCCCGGAGTTTCAGCAGTGGGCGCAGCATGGACTTTTCATTGTGGAGCGGGCGAGCCCTTGCCGGAGTCGCCAGAAGGGAGTGCTCCGATCGCTGGTATGCGGACTGTTACAGCCTGAAGCCGCGGTCTACGGAGCTTCTAGCCGTGGGCGCGGCGTCCAGAGCCTGGGACCCCTCACTGGGGACCCCGCGCTGGGGAAGAGCACTGACCGCTGGCCTGCGGCCGATAACTTCCTGAAGCCGTGGTCTGCGGAGCTTCTAACCATGGGCGCGGCGTGGAGAAGCTCCGACCGCCGGCCTGCGGCCTACAACATCCTGAAGCCATGGTCTCTGGTAGGGAAGCTGCCGATTCAGTACTTACCATCCTGACGAGAGGGCCTGTACATCTGGCATACCGCAGCAGCGACTGCGGAGGTTAATGGCCCCGACCACGGGGGAACAATGGAGGAGGACTGACTATACGTTGTGCCTTCCACCACAGTGAAGAATGCTGTGGTAGATGTTTGTGTTACATTTTTATTGTGTATTGTGTGTTCCTTTTTGATTTTACCGCTGCTGGCAAAATTCATTTAATTGAATTTTATTGTGTATGTGATGAATAAAATGATTGATTGATTGATGGATTGATTAATTGATTGATTGATTGATTGATTGATTGATTGAATGATTAATTGATTAATTGATTGATTGATTGATTGATTGATTGATTGATTGATTGATTGATTGATTGATTGATTGATTGATTGATTGATTGATTGATTGATTGATTGATTGATTGATTGAAACTTTTAAATCTTTTCCCTGTACAGGGGACCCGACCTTTTCTCTGTCAAGTCTCCATTGTCGTTGGGGCCTAGCACCGTCGAGCGGCCTCCAACCGGAACGACCTGGGGGCTGTAGTCGCGGAGCCTGCGGACTCACCATCGTGGAGCTGGCCGGCTTCGGAGCATGGATAGTTGTGGTGGCGCGTGGCTGCGACCCGACTTCGGAGCTTCGGAGACTCCAGCCGCAGGCCCGGTGGACGGTAACATCGGGAGCTCGCAGGTCCCTGGTGGGAGACCGCTTTTAGGAGCTCCCGCAACGGCAACTTCTCCTGCCCGAATTACGGAGTTGAAAATGACCCGGAGTGGGGCCTTACATCGCCCGGCGCGGCTTTAACGGCCGCGGGACTTGCCAGTGCCCGCCGGGGGCTCCAACATCAAGATTCGGAGCAGGGCCTTACATCGCCCGGCGCGGCCTTAACGGCAGCGGGACATACCATCGCCCACCAGGGGCTTTGACATTGGGAGAAGAATGGAGAGCAGGGGAGAGACAAGACTTTTCCTTCCATCACAGTGAGGAGGAGATTCACTGTGATGGATGTTTGTGTGAACTGTGTAGGTTGTTAATTGTTTATTTTTGTTGTATGACTGCAGAAACCAAATTTCGTTTGAACTTCATTTGAGGTTCAAATGACAATAAACTAAATTGTGATTGTAATTGTAATGGGTGGATAGCCAGCGGCAGGTGGTGCTGTTTGTCTGGTCAGCCGCGGCGGATGATAGTGGCAAGTGATTGTAGTGTTTCGTCTGCAACTGTTTGTGCCAATAGGATATCTAAGCCCGTGGATGGAAGGCAGGAGACCGTCATAACCGTGTACTCCTCGTGCTCACCATCAGACAGGTGTTTTTCGCAGGTTGGGCGAGTTGCCCGTGAGAGGGTGTCAGCTAAGTGCATGTCCTTACCGTGTTTGTAGGTTAGTTTGATGTTATACCTCTGCAGTTCCATCATCATGCGTTGTAAACACGCTGGTGCCGTGTGGATCGGTTTACTGAGGATACTGACCAGGGGCTGGTGGTTGGTTTCAACGGTGATCGGGTTGCCAAAGATAAAGTCCTTGAATTTCTTGCAGGCAAAAGGTACCACGAGTAGCTCCTTCTCGATTTGAGCTTAGCGCTGTTCAGTGTCGGTCATGGTGCGGGAGACATAGGCAACTGGCCTGGGACCCTTCCCGTCGGCTTGTAGTCAAGCGGCACCCAATCCATACTGGGAGGCATCACAGGTGAGGGTGACGGGTAACTCAGCATAGAGGTATGTGAGGGTTGGAGCGCAAGACATTAGTTGTTTGAGGATTTCAAATGCCCTCTGCTGGTGTTGGTACCTGGACCAGTGTGTATCCTTGTGGGTCAGTTGTCGCAGCAGGGCTGACAGCTCACTGAAGTTTGGGATGAATTTTCCCAGGTAGTTTACAATGCCTAGAATTTGTTGTAGAGCTGTCATGTCCCTAGGTGCTGGTAATTCGTTGATGGCAATGGTTTTAGACGGGTCTGGTCTGAGTCCGTTGTTGGTGAACACACGGCTCACGTAAGTCACTTCGTCGACCCGAAACCTGCACTTGAGAGGGTTGAGTTTGAGGTTTACCTCTCTGGCACGATCCAGGACTCGCTTCAGGTTTGAGACATGTTCTTGTGCGTTGCGCCCGGTGATCAGGATGTCGTCCAAGATTATGTCGCATGGGTAGCCAGTAAAGAGTTGTTCCATAGTACGTTGGAAAACTTCACTGGCTGAATTGATGCCAAATGGCATTTGTAAGAATCGGTAGCGTCCGAAGGGCATCGCAAATGTGGTTAACATGGAGGATGCATGGTCTAGCGGTATTTGTCAAAATGAGTTCTTTGCATCTAGGACAGAGAAGACTGTGGCTTTACCCAGACTGGCTGTGATCTCTTCCACTGTCCGCATCGGGTGGTGTGGTCATTTGATGGCAGTTTTTTAATCTTTAGTGTTGATGCAAATCCTTATTTCGTATTTGTTCTTTTTGACTGCTGCGACCATGGTAGAGACCCAGGAGAAGGGGTCGTTGACAGGGGCTATCCACGCCCAGTGTTTCCATTCTGTCAAGTTTAGTTTTTACATGGTCCTTCATTGCATGCGGGATTCGGTGAGGAGAACGAACAACAGGTATGACTTCCTTGTCAGTTACAATGCTGTATTCTGTGGGACGCTTGCCCAGCTGGTTATCAAAAAGGTATTTTTATTGTGCAAGTAGTTGTTGGGTGGAACTTTGAGAGGTAGTCAGTTGGTACACAGTTTTGCCGAAGGAGACAAGATTCATATCACGGCATGCATCGATGCCCAGTAGGGGGGGGGGCACATCCCCTCTAACGATGAAAAAAATCCAGATTGTGAACTTGAGACACTAGATGGCATTGTAATGTGACCTAACCAACTGGTTGCAACTCCCCCCCACCAAATGGATGTAACCTGGAGTTTGTTTTCATGACAGTTTTGTTGTAGTGAATTATTTGCAAGTCTGATCAGGACAGGACATTGCATCGTGCATGCCGTGATATGAATCTTGTCTCCTTCGGCAAAACTGTGTACCAACTGACTACCTCTCAAAGTTCCACCCAACAACTACTTGCACAATAAAAATACCTTTTTGATAACCAGCTGGGCAAGCGTCCCACAGAATACAGCATTGTAACTGACAAGGAAGTCATACCTGTTGTTCGTTCTCCTCACCGACTTTGCAGCGACTTTGGTATTGTTGATACTGAGCATTGTCATAGGATCACCTTTTTTAGACGGTGAGTCGGGTATACAGGAATGTATGTTTTGGCTGACTTCTTGCAGGTACTATGATCATGGTTCTGCTGGAACTGCTGTTTCAGTCAGTGCCTTGTGGGAAAGTGTGGGCTCGAGTGCATAGAGAGATTGTTGTGGCTGGGCCCTGTTGCCATGAGTGCGGCAGCACCGGACAAAGTGTTTTATTCTTTTTATAGTTATGGCAAGTTTTGCCATAAGCGAAGCATTGCTCACGAAATTTCAGGTGTGAGCAGCCGCAATTACCACAGTTATGGACCAGAGGGACGGTTACCCACTCTGGGGCTGAAGGTGGTTGTCGAGGGGTTGTTAATGTTTGTTGCGGGGACCTATAGAAGGCATGGACATCATAGGCAGAGTGGAGTCCCGGTCCCAGGGCTTTGGTATGGGTGTCAGTGTACTCTGCAACCCGGCAGGCACGTTCAACCTTATCTAGTTTAAGCTCCTCATCCCAGAGTAGTTCATTTCTCACCTTGTCATTCAGGATGCCATATTCGAGTCTGCCTCGGATGAGTACGTAGCGGTCTTGGAAGTGGCATCTTGCAGCAATGCTCTTTAGGCGCCAATGTCGGATTCGACCATCTCACCCTCTTGTTGGCTAAGGGAAAAGAACTTGTGGTGCTCCATGATAACGTTAGTGCGATGTTGGCACAGGTCTCTGAACTTTCTGAGAAGGCAGGTGGGGTCTCAAATGGACTCTGCCGGGGTCACAACATGTGTTACCGCATTGGTATGTTCTGGGGCGTAGTAGAAATCCTGTGCCCGCAGGGCAGCCTCTGTGCCAGCTACGTTGAAGAGAATTGATGTAATGGTGTGGGGAGCAGCTCCCAGATGGGCAGCATTTATGAAGATTCCGAATTCCACTTTGAAGATGCGCCAACGTTCGGCAAGTTCACTGTCGAATACCAAAGGACCAGGTTTACGAAATGATCCTTCCATGATACGAGAGCGATGGTTCGTTGTTAAATAAATAAACTAAAATAAATTCACACAAAAGAGATGGAACGTGGCTCAAGATTCTGACACCATGTTTGTGAATGATCCACGACAACACACATAGTGAAAGATGAATCTTTATTCCATTAGTAATCCAGAACATTTAAACTGCCAGCCATTCATATCCAGCTCGGTGTGGCTTGTGAGAGCCGGCTGACCTTGTTAGTGTAAAGCTGTGTAGTACTGTAATACCATGTAATGGGTGGCATGCATATATGTGTAGTGGAGATTATAAATGGCATTGATTAATAAGGGTTAATCTACAGCAGTTAATCCCAGACGTGGATGTCTTCTATAGAAGGGACTTTGAGGAACAAAAGAGCAAAATCTCTGACAAAAGCTTTGTGGGTATTTTTTATGATTTTATGTGCTAAACATATATTTCCCCTGTCCACTACTGAAACTTCCCAGTTTCTCCATGCTGTGAAAGAAGGGATTTTAGAATGATAAAGTATTTAAGATAGTATTAAGTATATGGTATTGAAGACTATTTAGCCCATTGAGGTCACGCTTGTTAGTTTAGGTGAGTTCAGTTTGGAGATACAGCATGGAAATAGGACCTTCGGCCCACCGAGTCTGCGACGATCACCACTATTTCTATGTTATCCCACTTTCACTTCCTACACACTCGGGGCAAGTTACAGAAACCAATCAATCTACAATCCTGCATGTCTTTGGAATATGGGTGGAAACCAGAGCACTCAGAGTAAACCCACAAGGTCACCGGAAGAATGTACGAATTACGCACAAACAGAACCTATAGTCAGTAACGAACCCAGGTTTCTGGCACTGTGAGGCAGCAACACTACCACTGTGCTACTGTGCCACACCTATTCAGATAAAGCAATCTCCCATTCATGTTCTTTGCATTATTGCATGTTATTTCTCCATGAGTACTTATCTGCTTTCCTTTTGGAAGATACTAATTTTTGTACCTAATATGACAAGCCTTACCTCATGCTTATTTGTTTTGCCAATCCCCTTAAATCTGCAGCCTCTACATATTGATTATTCATCAGTCAGAAAAGTTTATCTTCATTAAGTCTAATTACACATTGCATGATTGTAAATACTCGTTAATGGCTATCTGCACTTTAAGGAGAATAATCCCTACTTCTCCATATTATCCACAAAACAGTAATCCTTAACTAAAACTGTCTCATCCTTCCTAAAGTGTAATGCTTAGGACTAGACACGATACAAAAGATAAAGTTGAACTAATGATTTATTTAGCTTCAGAATAATTTACTGAAAGTTTTACTCTATTTCTCAGTGAATTAAGTGCAGAATTCCAAATGAATTATCTTGTATACTTGCTTGTTTATTGTTTCATTTCTATTTAAGATAAAACATGTTTTCTGTGTATGTTATGATACCACAAAGTCTTAGAGTAATAGACTACAGAAGGGGGTTATTTGGCTCAGTGAGGCCACAGCATCTCTTTGGCAGTGCTCTTCAAATAATTTTATACAATGGCTCTTCCCCATTGCCAAGTACAGGTCCCCAGGGAACACCACTAAAAGTGAGGGGAAAAAATGCAAAAGAGGTGCTGCGCAGATAAGAAGTTTGAAACATTTTGACAATCAACCCTTAACCACAAATGTCAAAGACTGAAGATTCCTGAAATTTGAGTTTAGAGTTTAGAGTTACAGCATGGAAACAGGCCCTCCGGCCCACAACCAATGATCCAATAGTACAGTAGTTCTATGTTAACCCAGTTTTGCATCCTACACACTCAGGGCAACTAACAGAAGCCAATTAACCTACAAACCTGCACATCTGTGGAATGTGGGAGGAAACCGGAGCACCTGGAGCACCTGGAGAACCTGGAAAAAACCCATGCGGTAATTTGCAGACATTAAAAAAAAAATTATATATATTTTCTAAATTATTCAAACTGTTTAATATCAGTAATATAAAAAAACTCATTACATTCAAAAATATTAAAAGTACGAATACTTGCTGTGAAAACATTTTGAAAAAGCAAAATTAAAAAAAATATATATATATATCTGTCCCCTGCTGCCATTCCTCGCCAAGAAAGTGATTAAGGAGGCACACCCAAACCAATCTCTAAGTAGATGCAGCTTCTTGGTGTAATTATTTGGGAATTTCTTTAACATCCCTCTCCCATATTGGGTTCTTCCCAGTGATCTGCTGGCTGCATCTTTGAGACTTGCAAGATTGCCTGCAGGCACACGGAAATCTCTAATATAGTGCCTCTTTGACGTGCCTGCAGGCAAGCCTCTTTGGGGTAACATTGGCAGTATTAGCAGCACTTCCTTGAACCATTCAATGCAATCTCACCAGTTTAGCGGCAATTATAATGTTCATAATGATCATAATGTTCCTTTTTAAAGTAAGTTAATAATTCAGAAATAATAAACTTATAAGTTTTCAATTTATTTTCTGAAAATAAGTAAGGTTTATATTCTGTAAAGATTTCAACTGTGTTTAATGTCCTAAAAATGCCTAATGAGAAAATAAATCGGGAGCAATGCGGACGGCTAGTAAGGTTTATTGTTTTTTTTGTGGGTTTGATTTCCATAAGCACTGAAAATACACTTGTTCCTTTAATACCAAAGCTTGAGTTACGCATGTATTTTCAAAATAATGCACTCAAATTTATTGCTGACAGCGTAGTCGTGCATATTTTTAATTTACACATTTTTGAATTAGGCTCGGGTTTTCAAGCGCTTAACCTGCGTAAAATATGAGTAGCCTGTACTTGGAATATTCAAAGGCTGAATACATTTCTGGTCAGTACGAAATGGTGAAACCTGTTTAAACTGTGGGCAAAAGATTAACAGATATACATTCAAAGATTAAGTTTACCAGGAAACTCCTGCATGCATCACAAATCCAAACACTAAATTTCTGATCTGGTTTCATGCAAGCTTTTCTCATGTTTTATATATGACAGCTTCAACGTAAGTTCTAATATCATTTGAATCAATAGACAAAGTAGTATAATTCAAAGAAGAGACACAAGAAACTGCAGTGCTGGAATCTTGACCAACACATAAAGTGCGGGAGGAATGGGTCAGGGAGCATCTGTGGAGGGAATGCATGGATATCGTTTTAGGTCAGGCCCCATCTTTAGACTGATTAGATGATTGGAATCATGGTTGGAGGGTGGGGGAGGGGAGGTTGGGGGGGATGAAGAAAGTTGGACAAGAGAGGTGAGGGCAGGACAAAGACAAGGCAAGTGATAGATGGATACAGGTGAGGGGATTTGATTAGCAGATGGTTGGATAAGTTACAAAGGTCAGATGTGAAAGGTAGACAAAAGGGTGTCAGATACGGTAGACGGGAAGAGGATTGAAATGCAAAGCCGGAGGGAAGGATATGGGTGGAAGGGGACGAAGGGAGGGAAAAGATGAGAGGCAAAGGGAAATGGGAGCCTCATGAATGGGCGATGAGTATATGAAGGAGGGGAAAGTAGCAGGGTGGCTTAGGGTGGGAGATAGTCTACTGCATGGTCTAATGAGACCTCATCTACTGAATTCATTCCCCTGATATGCCCTTCGTTACATCGGCGAGTCCAACCCTAAGCTAGGTGATGTTTCACCAAATGGTCGCACTCTGTCTGCCAAGGCCTGCTGAATCTTCGAGTTGAAAACCACTTTAACTCTCCTTCCCCTTTCCATGCTGACCTTGTTGTCAATTGCTTCATCCACTGGCAGAGTGAGATCACATGTAAATTTGAAGACCAGCACCTCATGTTCCACTTGATCAGCTTGGAACCCAACAGTATGCACATTGAGTTGTCCAACTTCCAGCAGTACCCCCCAAGCCCCTCTTTCTTACTCGTACTCCCCACCTCCACCCTCCCCCCACAGTGCACCCCCATATCTTCCGCATCTTCCAACCCTTTGGCTTTCACACCAATATAACTTGCAGCCTACCTATCTCTGTGAAGCAATGGTTTCTTGCTGAATTCTTCCTTCCCTTTCTTGCTAAATTGTCCCCCCTTCCACAGGTTTTTGACCACAGAGAAGGCACAGCTGCCAATTCTACTTCCATGGGTTTGTCCTCCTGCACTTCAGAATAATGCTTCAGGACATGCTTCACATTTTTCAGTGTCACGTCCACATTGATGGGTATTCTGCATATGCCATTGAATGTTAGAAACATAAAAACATAGTAAATAGGCGCAGGAGTAGGCCATTCGGCCCTTCGAGCCAGTACCGCAATTCAATATGATCATGGTTGATCATTCAAAATCAGTACACCTTTCCTGCTTTCTCCCCATATCCCTTGATTCCGTTAGAACTAAGAGCTATATCTAACTCTCTCTCAAATACATCATGTTAGGATTGGTTTTGCCTGAATTCCCTTGCTTGCCAGCCTGAAAATTAAACGATCCTTTGGTGTCCAATTTTAAACTTTGTGTTTGGCCTGACAAAATATTTGTTGCACATCTCTTCTGGTTGCCTGGTCGCAAGTGCCAAACTCATAAAAATCTCTGAAGGCACTTGGCTGAAATGTTGTTTGAAGGTTTTTACATATCTTCATAAGGGACCTTGTTTACTGTCATTGTCATTCATTGATTCATCAGCACCTTGTGCATCTCCATCCCTACCACAAACAGCAATGTTATCTTCTAACTGTCCTGTATTCTGTGCCCTGTATCTGAGGAAGGATGTGCTGGCATTGGAGATGGTCCAAAGGAGGTTTACGCGAATGACCCCGAGGATGATTGGGCATATGTATGAGGCGCATTTGATGACTCAAGGCCTGTACTCGGTAGAGTTTAGAAGGGGGGGGGGGGGGTCTCATTGCAACCTACTGAATAACGAAAAGCCTACATAGAATGAACGTGGAGAGAATGTTTCCAGTAATGTGAGTCTAGACCAGAATGCACAGCTTCAGAATAAAAGAACATACCTTTAGAATGGAGATGCAGAGACATATATTTTGCCAGAGGGTGGTGAATTTGTGGAATTCATTGCCTCAGATGCCATTTAGACCAAGACATTGGGTATTTTTAAAGTGAAGATTGATAGGTTCTTGATTAATAAGAGTGCAAATGTTATGGGGTGAAGGCAGGAGAATGGGGCTGAGAGGGAAAAAATAGATCAGCCAAGATTGAATGGCAGAGTCGATGTGATGGGCTAATTGGCCTAATTCTGCTCTTATCTTATGGTCTGCCTAGAGGCTGAGGAGAATGATTGTTCTCAGGGATATCGCCACTTATTCCACAGAAAAGGAAGCTGCTGAGGTCACTTTTATATATCAAGATCACCAACATATTGACCACATCCATTCATTGATTTTCAAAGAAAATCAAGTTCTCTATTATCTCCGAAACATTGCAGATACTGGAATCTTGAGCAAATAAACAACAAGCTGTTGAGGAGCCCACTGAGTTCCTCCAACAGTTTGCCTTTTGCTCTCAAATATCTCACATTTAATTACTGCCTTGCTACTTGCTCCAGTGGTGACATCCCAAACTTATTGCCAATTCATGTCTGTACCATCTTTGGTATAGCCGTTCACTCAGGCAGACAACAATCATTTAGCATGATCATTAACCCCCATTGATTTTTTTTGCACTTACCTACACTAGGAGGCAATTTGCAGTAGTCTATTAGCCTACCAATATATCGTTGGGATACGGATGGAATCATATGTGGTCTTGCGGGCAGAATATGTATATCTTGAAAATGATTCTATCAACAGCTTTCAAGTAAGCAATAGAGATTATTAATCTGTTAATTTCATAATTTTAATTGCTTTTCCATAAATAATACACTTTTACATGTGTATATGTATAATTACATATACATTGAAAATTGAATAGATAACTTAAATCACCAAAGCACAGTTTACAAAAATGCATTATAACCAAACACTACAATAAAAGCGCAAATACGTGAAATTGAGGTGGCTGGTACCATATTAGGATCAATTCCATATAATTAGTGCAATAAATTCAAGAACACACATGAAGTGCACCGTAGGTCAGTCAGCACTGTGAAGTCAGAGAGAGAAACAGAGTTATTGGTTTTTCAATCATTCCCAACATTTTATGTTTCAATTTAATATTTTCAGAAGTGCAGCTTCTTACCCCCACCCCTCTCTCTCTCCCTCCCCAATCCCTCTCTCTCCCACTCCCTTCCCCCCC
>CM075977.1:130277323-130446026 GCA_038087875.1 Malacoraja senta
GTAGCAAGGATATTCCTGGCAGCATGGAGGGAGGGTGCATTTTAAAAAATATTTAAAGTCACAGTACACTGAATTTTTTAAAAAGTTTAAAATGAGGGAGGGTGAATAAGGCAAAATGAGCAGTCCCTGCGCAGTTGGGGGCTATGGGTGAGTGGTGGAATATTGTGTTGGGGAAACAGGTTGCATTGGGGGAATGGGTGCGTGGTGGAATCTTGCCTTGTGGAACAGGTTGCGGTGAGGGACCAGGCCTCTCGTGGGGTCTATGGGTGAGTGGTGGAATATTGCATTGGGGAAACGGGTTGCATTGGGGAACCTGACATCCTGTGTGACAGGGACGTAACGGGTCGCAGTTGGTCTAGTATCCATATCTATATAATTAAAAGTTCCATCTTGACCACTTCTTGTTTGCACTGTGCTTTGATTTTAGAAAAAAAATGCTACCACATATGGCTGTGATTTTTTGGCCATCTTACTCAGAGTCCTCCTCCGCTGCGCAGGCCCCGAGGATTTTTCTCATCTATGAAAAATAAAAGACTATTAGTGTTTAAAAAATCTTGAAATTCTCTCTCCTGTCAATCACTGCCATGAAAGCCACACCCCTTCCGGTGAGAGGGGGGAGGGACTGTGCAATCCTGCTCCTTCTCGACCTCAGCGCAGCATTTGATACTGTCGACCACACCATCCTAATTGACCGTCTCTGGTACGGGGTTGGTATTGATGGCACTGCCCTGAGCTGGTTCATCTCCTACCTCAAAGGTAGGAGTTTCTCTACTAACATAGGCAACTCTTTCTCCTCCCCAGCTAGCCTCTGCTGCAGGGTTCCACAAGGTTTCATCCTTGGCCCCATTCTCTTCTCCCTGTATATGCTCCCCTTAGGCCAAGTCATTCAAAGGCACGGCATTTCCTTCCATTGGTATGCAGACGATACACAACTCTATCTCCCCCTGAAGCTCAACAACTGATCAAATCTACTTAACCTTATCCACTGCCTCGAGGATATAAAGTGTTGGATGGCCCAGAACTTTCTCCAACTACACGAGTGTAAGTCTGAGGTCATCCTTCTCGGCCCCTCGGACTCAATCAAAACGATAGCAGGCAGTCTTGGAAGCCTTACCCCATTACTCAAAGCTCACGTCAAAAACCTTGGTGTGATATTTGACTCAGCATTGAAATTTGACAAACAAGTCAATGCCGTGGTAAAAGCTAGCTTCTTCCAGCTTCGGACGATAGCTAAAATAAAACAATTCCTCCAGTTTGACGACCTCAAAAAGATCATCCACACATTTATCTCCTCCCGCCTCGATTACTGCAACTCCCTTTACACTGGCATCAGCCAATCTTCCCTGTCCCGCCTGCAACTGGTCCAAAACGCCACAGCGAGACTCCTGACAGACACCCAAAAAAGGGACCACGTCACCCCGATTCTGGCCTCTCTCCACTGACTCCCTGTGCGGTTCCGAATAAATTTCAAGATCCTTCTTTATGTTTACAAAGCCATGTTAACGGGCTTGCTCCCACCTACATCAAAAGTCTGCTTACCCACCACACCACCTCCAGGTCCCTCAGATCGGCCGACTTGGGGTTACTGAACATCCCGCGGTCTAGGCATAAGCTCAGGGGCGACCGTGCCTTTGCGGTTCCAGCTCGTAGACTGTGGAACAGCATCCCTCTTCCCATCCGAACTGCCCCCTCCATCGACTCTTTTAAGTTGAGACTTAAAACTCATCTTTACTCTCAAGCCTTTCTTGACGTCCTCAGAGGGAGGGCTATATGTATGTATTTACGTGTGTACTTAATCTATGAACCACTGTTGTATAACGTTTGTACCTCCACCAATGTAAAGCACTTTGGTCAACGAGAGTTGTTTTTTAAATGTACTATAGAAATAATAGTGACTTGACTTGATAAAATCCGCAATTCTGGGCATGGCTCAGTCTGTCTGCAAGATGGCGAGGGAGAGGTCACGACTCTATGTCTGAGCAGCGAAACTACAGAACACTGTGAGAAAGCAATGTACTTGAATAAATGATTAGTTAACCTTTAATGAAAAGGAAATGAGTTGTTTGGCCTGCCCTGTGCTTGAAACTGCAATGGCAATGGAAATGAAGTGAAAATGCAATCAGCTGTTTGGCTTCAGCGTGCCCTCTGCTTGAAAGTGCAATGGCAATGGAAATGAAGTGAAAATGCAATCAGCTGTTTGGCTTGAGCCTGCCCTATGCTTGAAAGTGCAATGGCAATGGAAATTAAGTGAAAATACAATCAGCTGTTTGGCTTGGCCTGCTCTGTGCTTGAAACTGCAATGGCAATGGAAGTGAAATGAAAATGCAATGAGCTATTCGGCCTGCGCTGTGCTTGAAACTACAATGCAATTGGAAATGAAATGAAATGAGTTGTTTGGCCTGCCTGAAACCACTAATTTCGGCCCACATGGACCGTTTTAGCCAAAAAAACAGTCCCTTTTGCCCAAAATGCCGGTATTAGCCCAGGAGGAGCATTTTGGCACAAAAGGCCCGAGCCAGGCCAGGAAAAGTCCAGAAAAAGTGCCTTTCACTGAGATTTCACACTTTTTATTAAAGAGCCCCTTTGGCCCATCTGACCTGTACTAACCCAGGAGTCCCTTTGGCCCATCAGTAAGTATTCCCCCTGCAAGTATTAAACCTCACCCCAGTATTTTTCACCCTCCCTTCATTTGCTCCCTGAGATCCAGGCCAGGATAGACGTTCCTCCTTCATTGCTGTGATCTGCAGAAAAAGATGGAAAATGTCTAAAATTGATTCTCCACCCTCTCACCCTTCTCTCTCACAGTCTCTCACCTGTTTTTGGCAGAATTTCTGGCAGTTTCTGAGCTGCCAGCGCACCAGGCCTGAGTGACTGAGCTGCCAGCCCACCAGGCCTGAGTGACTGAGCTGCCAGCCCACCAGGCCTGAATGACTGAGTTGCCAGCCCACCAGGCCTGAGTGACTGAGCTGCCAGCCCAAGAATGCTTGGCCCACAATGTCCATACTAGTAATCTGGAAATCAGTCCCTTTGGCCCACAACACCCATACTAGCGCTCCAGAAAGCCCCCCCACCCACTGGCCAGCAATATTAGAATTGGTGGAAAGGTGGAATATTGCATTGGGGGAGCAGCCCTCCTGTGTGAACATGGGACCCAATGGGTCGCACTTAGTCTAGTACTTAATAAAACTCTGATCTTGGATATGTATGTGTTTGTGTGTGGTTCACATCTTCTCGAAAAAACGATGCACTAATGGTGAAAATTTTGCATATTCTGATAGAAATATATGTCGTGAAGTAAAAAATTGCCTTATCTGAACATTTCATGCATTATTTCTCGAGTTATTAATCAAAATGATCAAATATCTGAAATAAATTAGAAAATAAAACTGTCTGGCTTGAAAATAAAACCGTTGGGTCCCATTTTCACATGGGAGGCCTGGTCCCCAAATGCAATATTCCACCTCTCCACCAATTCCAATATTTCACCACTCACGCATAGCCCCCAACTGCGCAGGCGCAGGTGACGGGTTCCCGTTGTGACACCCCTGATCCCCCTCCTCCCCTCACCCCACCAACACTGCCCCTTGCCTTCCCCCACCACGCACTCACTCCACCCCCCTCAAACCTCCCCATCCACTCTTAGCGACTCTCCGGCGGCGAAGCCATTCCCTCTCATAGGGTTCCCATTGTGATATAGAACACACAGGTATTACTGCGCAGATGCAGCTGACGGGCATGGCAAATGGAACAGTGAATGTGAATAACTCTTAAAATATAACAACAATTTAAACGTTAAAGAGGAGATTTATTCAGTCCATTCTTTCTTGTTGCATCTGTTATTGCATTCTTCAGCTGGGGAGGGGATCGGCTTCAGGCAGCGGCTGTCAGGGGCTGGTGGGAGGAGCGCCTGCAGCCTGGGGAGGGACATGGATTCAGGCCAGGGGCTGGTGGGGAGGGGGGGAGCGTCGTGCAGCTGGGGGAGGGGGACGGCTCCAGGTGGTGGCCAGTGAGGGGGGCTTTCTGGAGGGCTAGTATGGGTGTTGTGGGTCGAATGGAATCTTGGACTCACAGTTCACTCACTCACGGCTGGTGGACTCACAATTCACTCAGCCACAGCTTGGGGTGGAAGATTGCAACCTACAAGTGGTCCGCCCTGTTTCGACTAATGCAATCAACTCGATGTGCACAAACAGAAGATCAAATAGAACAAGTTGTCCAACAACTTTAGGCTGTGAACGCCACACAGAAGAAGAAGAAGCCACAGCTTGTAGACTCACAGTTCACTCTGTCATGTCTTGTGGACTCACAGTTCAGTCACTCACGGCTTGTGGACTCACAGGTCAGTCACTCTCCGCTTGTGGACTCACAGTTCTGGACTCAACTCTCACTCATGGCTTTCAGGCTGACTGACTCACACCCGGCCTATGGGGCTTTATTCTCCTCGCCCCCGGAAGGGGCGTTACCTTCATGGTGATTGACAGGCGAGAAGACCAATCTGCTGATCTCACAATTTTTTAAACCTGCATAACATTTTTAATACTCCACCGATTGGAACAAAACTTGGTGTGCTAGGAGAACGGTGAGTAAGTTAGCAAAAAAATTCTAACGATATAGGATAGCCTTTTTGCGCAAATTAAAAAACAACACAACAAGATGAGAGTTTTAGTAATAATACAGATAATATCAAGGGGGTGGTTAGTGTGTGTGTGACGCTGCAACCATGCATTGAAGGGATGGGCCCTAATGGGTCCCCCTTGGTCTAGTATGTTACTAAAACTCTCATCATGTATGTTTCTATGACTGCGTGCGTGTCTGTCTGCGTGCGTGATTCCAGAACTATGCCAAAACGGTACACAATAGCGCTAAAATCCTTGCACCACCTTACTCACAATTGTCCTGTGGTGGTTTGTGTCAAGTTTCGTTCAGATTGATGTTATATTTTACAAGTTATTAACATTTTTAGTTTAACAAAATCCCACTTTGAGAAGGATTTCTTCAAATCTGCACTGGCAGTTCCCAGCAATGATGTCACAATGGGATTGTGGAACTACCCGCTATAATTGTTGCTATCCCAGGACTGAGTCCTTGCCAGCAAATGTCCTTCAGGGGAAGAATATGCCAGCCTAACCCAGCATATATGTGAATGCAAAGCCTTTTAATTGATCTCTAAATTGAAAGTTTAATGATTACATTTGGATAACAAAAGATGGTCTTGTCGATGGCACCTACTTCACATTAAAGAATAAAAAAATGTTAGGGCAATTGCATTTTTTTTTAAATGAGGGAGGGTGAAAAAATGGGCCGACCTGCACACTTGGGGGCTATGGGTGAGTGTTGATATATTGCATTGGGGGAACGGGTTGCGTTGGGGGAACGGATGAGTGGTGGAATCTTACGTTAGGGAACGGGTTGTGTTGGGGGACCAGGACTCTTGTGGGGACTATGGGTGAGTGGTCGAATATTGTATTAGGGGACTAGGCCTCCCGTGTGACAGGGACCCAACAGGTCCCACTTGGTCTAGTATATTACTAAAAATCTCATCTTGCTTGTTTGTATGCTTGTGTGCATGCATACTACACCAAAATGGTACACGATAGCGCTACCTTACTCACCATTGTCTTGCGGTGTGCTGTGGCAAGTTTCGTTCAGATTGATGTTATATTTTATGTTATTCTCATTTAAATCTTTACAAGAAATATTTTTACAAAAATCACTGTTCCACGCCTTGCCCGTTTGTCGCATATGACGTCACAATGACATCACAATGGGATCCCAAATCTAATTTACATTAAAAATTGTGATTTTCAACAAAAAAATCTGTTTTAAACAAATTCTTCCGTTTTCATTCACAATGACGTCGCAATGTGATCGCGAATATCAATTACATTAAAAATCGCGATTTTCAAAAAAACTCAATTGTAATCAAATTCTTGGGGTGAGGTTTCATAAAAAACATCATGATTTTCATTGTGGGGGTGGGATAGGGGGAGGTGAGGAATGGGAGAGCAGGGGGATAGAGGGAGAGGAGGGCTGTAGTGAGGGGAGAGGGGTTACGGAGGGAATGACTGAGGGTATCCGCACATGGGGATTTAAAAATAACTGAAAGTCTCCCCATGCATGTGCAATGGGCCCGGTATTCGAGCATGCGGGATTTGAAATGACCACGGCGCTGAGGCTGGGGCAAGGTCTGGGGGCGTCGGCGCTGCTGCCCCGGGCCCAAAGGGAGGGAGAGGAACGGGACCCAGGGCAAGGACTAGGCCACAGCCTTGCCCTCTCCATCCCCCTCTCTCGGCTTCAGGCCACTCGGCACGTCCCCCCGACAGCCCCTGCCTCAAGTGCAGCTTAATCGCTGACGTCGTGGAGAAAACCAGGCCGGCGGTGGTTTACATTGAGATCCTGGGGAGGTGAGGAGACAGTGTGGGAGGATTGAGGGAATGTAGGAGGTAGGGAGGAAGAGGGAGGGGAAAGTGAGGGCAGTGAAGAGGGAGAGTGCGGGAGGAGTGGGATAGAGGGAGAGAAGGGGGGAGTGGGGGAGGTAGGGAGTGAGGTATCGAGGGAGAGGAGGGCAGTGGGGGAGGTGAGGAGAATGGGGGGGTGTGATAGGGGGGTGAGGAGTGGGTGAGGAGTGGGGGAGGAGGGGGATAGAGGGAGAGGAGGGGGTTATGGAGGGGAGAGGGGTTATGGATGGAGGAATTGAGTGACTGAGTGTAGGGGAAAGGAGAGGGAGGGAGAGGTGAAGGAGGGTGTGGGAAGGGGAGGAGGAGAGGGGAATGAAGAGGGTGAAGAGGAGGGGAGGGAGTATGCGAGGTAATGGAGAAGGGGAGGAGGAAGAAGGAGGAGGGGAGCGAGGGGGTGATTGGCGGAAGCAGAGGAGGGTTAGTGGAGAGTGGGGAGAGGGAGGATAATGGAAGAGGGGAATAGGGGACAGAAGAGGGAGAGTGAGATGCATTTGCATTGATCTTAAATTATAGGTTTTAAACTTTTTAAAATGTCGTAGTCGCGCTCCCACTTGCCGGCCGCTCCTGCGCAGTGGGATGAAGTTTGCTGGGACTCACATCACAATGGGAATCTCTGGCGTCACAACGGAAACCCGTCAGTTGCACGGCTCAGTTTGGTGGAATATTGCATTGGGAGAACGGGGCCCAACGGATCCCACTTGGTCTAGTATATTACAAAAACTCTCATCTTGTTTGTTTGTATGCATGCATGTGTGTGAGTGTGATCCTGAAACGACGTCAAAACGGTACATGATAGCACTACAATGTTTGGCCCACCTCACTCACCATTGTCCTGGGGTGTGCTGTGGCAAGATTTGTTCGGATTTATGTTATATTTGACAAGTTATTGACATTTTAAACTTTACAAAGAACACTTTTCAAACCACTTTTCCACTTGCCCTGCCTGTCAGCAGCATTCAACATCATTACAAATGGGATCACGAATCTAATTTATATAAAAAATTGTGATTTTCCAAAAACTCAGTTTTAATCACATTCTTGGGGGGAGGTATCATTTAAAAAAAAACATTGCCATTTTCATTGTGGGAAGGGGGGGTGTGGGGTAGGGGAGAGATTTCATTAAAAAAAATCATCGCAATTTTCATTGTGGGGGGGTGCGATAGGGGGGAGGTGATGAGAGGGAGAACAAGGGGGATAGAGGGAGAGGAGGGGGTAGGGAGGGAGAGGGAGGGGAAAGTGGGGGAGGAGGTGGGAGAGTGGGGGATGAGAGGGATAGAGGGAGAGGAGGGGGGAGTGTGGGAGACAGGGACTAGGGGATAGAGGGAGAGGAGGGCAGTGGGGGAGGTGAGGAGTGGGGGGGTGGAGGATAGACGGATAGGAGGGAGATAGGTAGGGGAGAGGTTTATGGAGCAGGGGAGGGAGTGACTGAGGGTAGGGGAAAGGAGAGGGAGGGAGAGGTGAGGGAGGGAGTGGGGGAGGGAAGGAGGAGAGGGGAAAGAAGAGGGAGGGTGAAGAGGAGGGGGAGTGAGTGCTGGGGATGAGTGGGGAATGGAGGAGGATAGGGGTAGGAAGAGGCATGGCGAGGGGCAGTTGGGGACGCGTCACATCGGGGATCTCTGGCGTCACATTGGGAACATTAGTTTGGGTCTATGGGTCAGTGATGGAATATTGCATTTGGGGGCGGGGCCCAACATGTCCCAACTGGTCTAGTATATATAACTAAAAGTCTCATCTTGTATGTATTTATTTATTTATGTATTTATGTATGTATGTATGTATGTATGTATGTATGTATGTATGTATGTATGTATGTATGTATGTATGTATGTATGTATGTATGTATGTATGTATGTATGTATGTATGTATGTATGTATGTATGTATGTATGTATGTATGTTCCTGAAACACAGCCCAAATGGTATACAATAGCGCAACAATTTTAGGGGCGTCTTGCTCAACATTCGCCTGCGGTGTGCAGTATCAAGTTTCGTTATATTTTAAAAGTAATTCTCTTTTTAAACTTTAATGAATTTAATACTGTGATTGGGACAAGTTTCAATGTGGCTGTTGTGCCTGCGCAATGCACTCCCACTTGCCGGGCCTGTCAGCCGTGCCTGCGCATTTGGGGGGGGGGTTGCCTGGCACGGGATCCGTGCATGCGGAGTTGGGGGAGGGTTGTCCGGCCCGGCGGCAGCTCGCCCAGAAGGAATGAAGAGACAGAATTTGAAATAACTGAACGTATCGAAGATCTCTGAGAAAGAAAGTTCCCGAAATACAGCCAAAATGGTACACAATAGTGCAACAATTTTAGGGGCACCTTACTCACCATTCACCTGCGGTGTGCAGTATCAAGTTTTGTTCAAATTGGTGCGCTATCGTGCACCGTTTTGGCTGTATTTCAAGAACATACATATATATATACACAAGATGAGATCGCCATTTTCAGATCGCCATTTTGATCTAATACTTCCGTGTGTACTTGACTGGCGTCACAAAGGGAACCAACAGGTCCACGGGTCGTCTAGTTTTTACTATTTTTAAGATGTATTTAGGCAAATGCTTTAAGCCTGTCTCACTTTCCCGAGTCCTCTGCCGAGTTGAAAGGACCTCAAAAAAAAATCAAGATTTTTGTGATCTACGAACTCTTCCCGACTATCTTTTTACTCGTGGACTTTTTTGTCATGCTGAAAAAAACGTCCCGACTTACCTGATGCCCCAAGTACCTACGGTTGGCATAACGAGTCGCTACGATATATCTACGGCCTCCGACGGACTCGCTACGGAATCCTACGGGCTCACTACGGACATTCTCCGAGTTTGAATCAAAAGGAAAACTCGGGAGAATTCGTGAGTAACTCGGGAAAGTGGGACAGGCCCTTAAATAAGAAAGGCATAGATATATACAGCCCTAATCTGGTAAATGGGATTAATGTATGTGGGTAAAATGATCCGTGCAGACATAGTGAACCGAAGAGCCCGTTTCTCTGCTGTACTCTACGACAGATGATAAACAGAGAAGTAATGGACTGATCACACTTGCTTTCTGTGGCTTTGTGGCTTCTATTGTCCTCTCTGTGAGGTGGCCTTGAAAAAGAACACAGCATGAGCAGAAACCAGGCAATAAGTGACAGAAACAAAGGCCCTGTCTACCGCCTACTGCTTGTGTTCCCAAAGGCCTCTTCCATTGATCCAAATGTCATTGATGATCAGAAACAAAAGTTAAAAAAATGTTTAAATCATTTAAAAAGTTTAAAATTATTCATTTAAAATTAATAAAACAAGAAGGATGCATGGGACAGGTATAGGCAGCTGGGATCAGGTGCATCCCTGGAGGAGTTTCGGGAACTAAGGAGTAAATTAAAAAAGGAAATCAGAAGGACAAAAAGGGGACAGGAGATAGCTCTGGCGGGTAGCAATATGGACAATTCCAAAAGATTTTATAAATACATAAGGGGAAAAGGGTAGCTAGAGAGAGAGTGGGACCTCTCAGGAATTAAAGCAGCCACCTCTGTGTGGAGCCACGGGAGATGGGCATGGTCCTAAATGAGTAATTCTCCTCTATATTTACCACGGAGAAAGACAGTAGGATGGAGGAAATTGGAGCAGTCACTGGAAATGTCTTGAGAGCAGTCAGCGTTACTGTCGAAGAAGTACTGAAGGTACTGTCGTGTTTGAAGATAAACAAATCTTCAGGGCCTGATCAGATATATCCGAGGACATTGCAGGAAACTGGAGAAGAAATTGCGGGAGCCCTGGTTGAAATTTACTAGTCATCCTCAAATACAGGAGAGGTGCCGGACGATTGGAGGGTGGCAAATGTTGTACCTCTTTTCAAGAAGGGCTGCAGGGAAAATGCTGTGAATTATAGGCCGGTGAGCTTAACATCTGTAGTTGGTAAGTTACTGGAGAGTATTCTGAGGAATAGGTTATACAGGCATTTGGATGGGCAAGGGCTGATTAAGGATAATCAGCATGGTGTTGTACGTGGGAGGTCATGTCTCACAAATCTGATTGATTTTTTTGAAGACGTGACCAAAAAGGTTGATGAGGGCAGAGTTGTGTACATGAACTTCAGTAAGGCGTTCGACAAGGTTCCGCGTGGTAGGCTGCTCTGGCAGGTTAGATTGCATGGGATCCAAGGAGAGATAGCTGAATGGATAGAAAATTAGCTCCATGGAAGGAAGCAGAGGGTGATGGTGGAAGGTTGCTTCTTGGACTGGAGGCCAGTGACTAGTGGTGTGCCTCAGGGTTCGGTGCTCTCATCAATGATTTGGATGAGCACATACAGGGCAAGATTATCAAGTTTGCTGATGATACAAAAGTTAGTCGTTTTGCAGATAGTGAAGATGGTTGTGAAAGATTGCAGCAGGATCTGGATCGATTGGCCAGGTGGACGGAGGAATGGTTGATGGAATTTAATACAGAAAAGTGTGAGGTGTTGCATTTTGGGACATTGAACAAGGGCAGGACCTACACAGTTAATGGTAGGCCTCTGGGTGGTGTTGTAGTGCAGAGGGATCTAGGAGTACATTCCATGGAAGGTTGAGTCGCAGGTAGATAAGGTGGTCAAAAAGGCTTTTGGCTCTTTGGCCTTCGTCAGTCAGAGTATTGAGTATAGAAATTGGGAGATCATGTTGTAGTTGTATAAGACGTTGGTGAGACCGCATTTAGAATATTGTGTTCAGTTCTGGCACCATGTTATAGGAAAGATATTGTCAAGCTTGAAAGGGTTCAGAAAAGATTCACGAGGATGTTGCCAGGACTAGAGGGTGTGACCTATAGGGAAAAGTTGAGTAGGCTGGGTCTCTATTCCATGGAGCGCAGGAGGATGAGGGGAGATCTTATAGAATTATACAAAATCATGAGAGGATTAGATCAGGTAGATGTACAGAGTCTTTTGCCCACAGAGGACATAGATTCAAGGTGAAGGGGAAAAGATTTAATAGGAATCCGAGGGGTAACGTTTTCACACAAAGGGTGGTGGGTGTATGGAACAAGCTGCCAGAGGAGGTAGTTGAGGCTGGGACTATCCCATTATTTAAGAAACTGTTAGACAGGTACATGGATAGGACAGGTTTGGAGGGATATGGACCAAGAACAAACAAATGGGAATAGTGCAGCTGGGACATTGTTGGCCGGTGTGGGCAAGTTGGGCCAAAGGGCCTGTTTCCACGCTGTATCACTCTATGACTCTATCACTATGACTCTAAGTGGGAAGAAAATAGTCACATATATATATTTTTGAATTTGAAGACATCAATATTGATTAAGATAGAATGAATAAACAGAGCCACATACCTTTTTTCAATCTTTTAAGTTTATGTCAGGAATTTAGATTATGTCAGTTTACAACCCCAGCCTTGTTCACAAGTTCATGTTCATAATTTATAGGAGCAGAATTAGGCCATTCAGCACCATCGACTCTACTCCGCCATCCAATCATGGTTGATCTATTATTCCCTCTTAACCCCATTCTCCTGCCTTCTCCCCATAACCTTTGACACCATTAAGGCCCTGTCCCACTTATGTGTCCTTGGCACGCAAATTACGCGACCTCGTTGTCGCGTTGAGGTGCACGGGCATCATGTGGCCGCGCGGGGCCGGTCCCACTGAGAAGCGTGGAGGGGTATGAGGTTGTGCGCGATATCGTGCGGCACTCCGAAATTTTGTAGCAAACTAAATCTTTGCGCGCCACCAGCCTGTCACGTAACTGACGGCCAAAGTGGGACAGGCCCAAGACCCTGGCGCGATGCAACGTTTCACCTCCAACAGCAGCAGAAGCAGGCAAATGATCGCCGAACTCGGCCTGGGGCTCACGGCTGTTGCGGATCCGGATCCGCCCCCACTTCTACTCCCAGAGCGGGGCCAAGAAAATTGAAGATAGACACAAAATGCAGGAGTAACTCAGCGGGACCGGCAGCATCTCTGGAGAGAAGGAATGGATGACGTTTTGGGTCGAGACCCTTCTTTAGAAGGGTCTCGACCCGAAACGTCACCCATTGCTTCTCTCCAGAGATGCTGCCGGTCCCGCTGAGTTAGTCCAGCATTTTGTGTCCATCTTCAAATGACGTCACGTGCTCGAGACGGCTGTGTGGACGCATGGTCGCGCGCAACCTTCGCGGGACCGTCGCGCCTCAACGCGACCACGAGGTCGCGTGATTAGCGTGCCAAGGACACGTAAGTGGGACAGGGGCTTCACTAATCAAAAATCTGCCAATCTCCGCTTTAAAAATACCCAATGACTTGGCCTCCACAGCTGACTGTGGAAATGAATTCCACAGATTCATCATCCTTTGGCTAAAGAAAATCCTACTCATCTCCGTTCTAAAGGTATGTCCTATCATTCTGAGGCTGTGCCCTCTGGTCCTAAACTCTTCCAGTAGTGGAAACATCCTTTTCACATCCACTCTTTCACTATTTGGTAAGTTTCAATGAGGACCCGCTCATCCTTCTAAACACCAGCGATTACAGGCCCAGAGCTATTTAAATGCTCATAATACAATAACCCAATCATTTCCAGCATCATTCTAGTAAACCTGCTCTGAAAACCTTTATAGCAAATCAAAACATTAAATCAATTGTGTTCAGATCATCGGAGGATCTAAATGACCTTTACTCATCTTGCCCTTTCTTTGGTTTTAATCATGAAATGGGCAAGAAAATGAAACACTGGTGTATTATTATAGAGAATATAATGGAAAGAAGAAAGACCAAGATTGTATTTAATGGAAGAGCAACCATGAATTTATTCCATGTTGAAAAACAATGTGAAATAAAATAAAGGCTAAAATAAAGAGATAAATTACAATCTCAGACACAAAAATAATATAATAAAAGTAAATCAATATAACGTCTAACATTTTATGGCACTTTTCAAATCCAAAGGCTTCAGAAGTTATTTCTCATGACATACAAGGTAGGTAAGAAGGAACTGCGGATGCTGGAAAAATCGCAAGTAGATAAAAAATTCTGGAGAAACTCAGCGTGTGAGTTTCAGGGTCAGGATCAGCTACTGAGCACTATACACAAGGTATCATGCTCAGTAGATGATACTGAAATGATTTTATAGCTGCTTGTTGGATAACTGCAATTGAGTCAAATTAGGTGCTCAGAAATGTATGAGTAGCATTTGAGATATGCAAGTTTCCATTTGTTTCTCAGTCTGCTACCATTCTGTTTGAACAAACCTGAATGTTTGTGAATCTATTCAGATCAGGATCTGGAATGGTACAAAGGGTCCAGATATAACCATTTGGCCTTATCAAGCAGATCATGTAGCTTGGACTGTAGTGGCCATTAGGCTTGTTTTGTGTGTCATTAATGAGGGCATGTGTCTTTAAATTTTAGACGACCCGTTATATTGTGGGTGGGATTTATGACGTATTTTGGGGCGTGTTTGGAGCTAAGTTTCTTGCGCTAAAGCTTAGCTTTTAGTTTAGTTTGGACTAGCATGGGGAAGGTTCACCCTTTGATCATGCGAAGTGTAACGGAGACATGAGGAGTTTTCTAACGTTTTAATGCGATAAGCTGGAGGTCGATGAAGATAACGAGTCGGAAGAAGTCCGGATGTGTACCTTATTGTTTTTCATCAACAATAAAGAATTTATTCATCAAAAGACTGTGTTTTGAAGATTTATCTGTGAAGAAGCTCTGAAGGTCCCTGACTGAGAGCTTGCATGCTTACAACGATATTCCCCTTAACCATGTAGTCCATTTAGCAGCTAGAGGGAGTAATCTCTTGAACAATATAAAAATCTGCTGCTACATTAAGTCAAAGGATACCTACGACCAGGGGGGTGAATACCTGTCCCAGAGAGTGGGACAGAAAAATTGGCTAACATCTCGAAAGAGGTTTTGGCCAGAAGACCAATTCCAGCCGAGGAACTGAAGACAATAGATCTTGGCCAGGGATGGCCTCGAGGGTCTATCGACAGCAAAGAGACTTATCTGATGATCTGAAGACACTATCAAGAAATAGTGAGTAGAAATCGACTATTATTCTTTGAATTTTGAAGCTGAAAAGCTTTAATTTTAAAATGCTTCTGTAAGAAGAGCCAGAAAGTTTTTTTCCACTGTCTGGAGATTCCACCCAGTTCGACCTTGGATTGTTTTGAACTCTTGATCACACGCATTCCTTTCGAACTATCGTCAGCTTTAAGCCCATGGATGTTGAGAGATGTTGTCTACAATATCAGTTTGTTATTGTTTTGAGAGAATTGTTTTCAAAATAGCCACTCTATGTTTACACAAATTTGGAGCAGAGTTCAGAAAATACTTTGTTCGTTCAATTTAAAGACTTGGCAATTTAAATTTCATGGAGCCAGAAGATGAAGAAAGTTTCATACCTGAGGAACCACAAGGTGGCGCAGTCAAGCTTAGTCGAGGACAACCTGCCTGCCTGAAGGAAACTGAGAAGGAGAGAAACAAATTATGGAAACAGGTTACCAGATTAATTGAGAAACAGAAGAAATTAATGGAATCGGTACAGAACATGATCGAAGTGAAATCTAATATGAGCCAACAATGGAGCCTCTGCAAAGAGGTTGGGAAGAAACAGAATGTGCTGCTGTGTTCACAGCCGTCTTGGGAAGAATGCAAAAGACATACCAGTGGTGGGAAGATAAGGTGAAGATATTCAATGGTTTCATGGATGAGGCAGAGGAGTGGTTATCAGAAATTATACCACAACTTACGAGCTTAGCAGCTGGAAGTGTGATGCAATGAGGTGCCAGAATGGAAGATGAAATTACACCATGAGATAATATCTCCAAAATATCTCCACGAGGTTCAAGACAGAAATCTGGTTCTAAGGCCAGTTCGGTATCAAGGGCTTCTGCTCGATTGGGAGTTAAAGCTGATCGAGCTGCTCTCTCAATAGAAGCGGATGCCTTGAGGATGAAACATGAGATTGAGCGACAAGAAGAGGAGATGAAGCATCAAGAAGAAGAGATGAGGCGACAACAGGAGCAGCTGAGGCGACGAAAGCAACAACTGAAACTAGACACAAAGATGGCGGTGGCCAAATCAAAGAAGGAGCTACTGGAAAGTGAGGGTTCAAGATGCAGTTCTAGAACATCGAAGGTGATGAACTCTGATTTGGGACCAAGAGAAAAAACTACTCCAATTGAGTCAGCAGTTGGATCAATTCCACAATCATGGTCCACCGGATTTCATGACTTTGAAAACCCATTGGAACAAAGTAAGATGGGTAAAACTTCATCTCAGCAAATGAGTGCTAGATCAAAACAAACTTCTAATGGAGCTTCTGTGGATGCTCGAGACAAACCAATAGCAGACCACACTTTTCGGAGGCCTGGTGCACAGGCTCGAGCAAGCCAATTTGAGTCACAGAGGCCTGTTTATCAACAGGTAGTCAATCCAAGTTTATCAGGATGGATTATTGGCATTGGTGAAAAGGTAAACTGAATTCAACCAGATCAAAGCTCGACAAAATACCTCTCTCATTCTACCACCAGCAGAAATTCCTACGTATGATGGAGATCCTTTGCAGTATGAAGTTTTCGTAAGGGCATTAGAAGAAGTATTAGAAACAAAAGTTAAGGATGAAAAGGATTTCTGATGAAGTACACAAGCGGAGATGTTCAGTAACTGGTAGAAAGTTGTCAAAATGAGCGAGGCAGCCAAGGCTACAAAAAGTCGAGAAGATTACTTAAAGAACATTTTGGCAAAGAACAGAGGATTGCTAACGCATACATGGAGAAGGCCCATGCTTGGAAAGAAATGAAGCCAGAAGATGGGAAGGCATTGAGTAAATATGCAATATTTCTGAGAGGTTGTTGCAGCTCGATGAGAAATCTCGGCCACAATGAAATGAATTTTGCGAGTAATACTAGAATCATCATTAGCAAGTTGCCCAGAAGAATGAGAGAAAAGTGGAGATATGAAGCAGGCGTAAACATGGATAAAAGGAAGCAAGTAGCCAGGCTACCAGACCTGGTGGAATTCTTAGAAAGGGAAGTACGGTTCATGTTAGAGCCACACTACGGAACTATTGAAGATTATAAACCAATTGCAACTAACAAAGGTTCTACCTTTACCAAAACTGAAAAAATATCAGAACCTATGAGAAGTAGTTTTGCTATCACAACCAGACCTGTGGAAAAGACAGATAGAATGAAAGGAAATGTATCTACTAGCAAGCAAATAGTATTTTGTTTGTTATGTGATGAAATTCACACCATAAGATGGTGTCGAAGATTCAAGATGAAAGAATATGAAGAAAAGATGCATTTCTTGAAAGAGAAGAAAATTTGTTTTGGATGTTTGAAAAAAGGACATATGGTGAGAGACTAAGAATCCTATGATTTGTTTAAAGTGCAAGCAATATCATCCTGAATAACTTCACACTGAAGAAGAGCCACCAGAGCATTGGGAAGAAGAAGAACTGGAACAAATAGATGAAGAGCTATCAGAGCAAATAGAAGAGGATGAACCGGAGCAAACGGAACAGAAGAAGAAGCCAACTACTAGAGATGCTATCACCTCACCTCAAGTAACTGCTCATATTGGGGCTGGGGTTGAAGCTTATAACGTTTCTATCTTACCAGTACAGGTAAGGAATAGTAAGATGAATACAGTGTTGCAAACATATGCTTTTCTGGATCACGGAAGTTCGACTACCTTTTGCACAGAAAACCTGACGGGAAGGCTGAACATCACAGGAGAAGAGACTATGATTCGATTACGTCCCATGACTAAAGATAAAGAGAGCAGGAGTTATTACATTACAAGTATGGAGATATCCAGTCTGGATGAAGATAATTTCATACGAATATCTGAAGTGTTTACACATGGAACCATGCCTGTTGGTTGTCAAAATATACCAAGACATGAAGACTTGAAACAATGGCCTTACCTGAAGGATGTCAAGATATCTGAAATAAATTCTAGTGTTCATCTACTTATCGGAACGAATGTTTTGAAGGCATTGGAACCTATACAGATTGTTAGGAGCCAAGGCGATGGACCGTATGCTACGAAAACCCGGCTTGGATGGGTTATCCATGGCTCCTTGAAAAGGAACAATGAAAATGAGAATCAGAAGAACTATCCTACCATTGCTGTTAATCAAATAATTAGAAAAGCAATACCATCATGACTTTAATGAAAGTACCAGCAAGGAATCTGAAGAGATATCGAATGAAGAGTTGAAGTTCATGGATATTATGAACTACTCAGAAAAGATTGACAGACACTATTGTCCGGACTTACTTTTCAAACAAGAAAGTGTTAATCTGCCAAATAATCGTTGTATGACAGAGCAACGCAACCAGACTTTGAAACGCAAGTATGGCGAGAATACTACATTTCATGAAGTAAGAATCTCTTTGAAGAATACTTTCTACAAGGATGATTGCTTAAAATCCATGTCTACTGAGCAGGAAGCAAGTCAACCAGTAGAACATCTGACTTCCATTTGTAATAAGGGAGGATTCACACTTTCCAAGTGGATCAGCGACAATTGTGAAAGCATTCCACTAGATGATAGAGCCAAAGAAACCAGAGAGTTGGATTTGGACAGAGACAATTGTCAATGGAAAGAGCATTGGGAGTTACTAATGTTGTACAACTGAAATATGTTATCACAAAAGAAAATCCTGCGGATGAAGTTTCCAGAGAACTGACAGCGAACCGCTTCTTCAGCGATAAAAAATGGATCAATGAAGTAAAATCTCTCTGTAAGGCAAACAGAGAATGGCCAAAGCTTGAGCTGGGATTTGAAATCTCTGCAAATGATCCGAAAATGAAATCAAACCTAACGGTGAACTTTATTGGTAAAAATCCTGTTATTCTTTTGAAGGATTTTCACACTTCAACATTACTGTTACAACACATCCATGAGTTGATGGGACATGGAGGAAGACGTTTCATGCTATCAAAGTTCTGGACTGTTATGTTTTAGACTATACTAGACCAAGGGGGACCCGTTGGGTCCCGTCCCCTCAACGCGCGGTTGCGGGGGGGGGGGGGTGTGGCATCACACACACACTAACCATCCCCCACACACACAAGGGGGAGGGGGGATGAGAGGGGGACGAGAGGGGGGGAGAGAGCAGTGGGGGAGGGGAGTGGGTGAGCGGAGTGGGTGAGCGGAGTGGGTGAGGGGAGTGGGGGAGAGAGGAGGAGGGGGGAGAGACGGGGAAGGGGGGAGAGAGGTGGGGGAGTGGGGAGTGGGGGTGCGGGGAGAGGGGGGAAGGGAAGTGGAGGGAGAGGTGGAGGAGATGGAGAGGGGGCAGAGGGGGGAGTGAGATGGTGGAGGGGGAGGGGAAGGGGGTAAGGTGGGGTGGAGGGGTGGGGGGAGAGAGAGGAGGGGGGAGAGAGGGGAGTTGGGGGAGAGAGGGGGGTGAGAGTGGGGAGTGGGGCAGGGGGTTTGGGGGGAGATGGGGGAAGGGAAATGAAGGGAGAGATGGAGGAGAGGGGGGTAGATGGAGAGGGGCAGAGGGGGGGTCGGGGAAGAGGGGGGAGGGGAGAGACGAGGGGGGAGAGAGGGGGGAGTGGGGGAGAGTAGGGGGAAGAGTGGGGGTGGGAGATGGAGATGGAGGGGGAGGAGAAAGGGGTAAGGTGGAGGGAGGGCAGAGGGGTGGGTGGGAGAGAGCAGAGGGGGAGAGAGGGGAATGGGGGAGGGGGACGCAAAGGGGGGGAGGGAGGTGGCGGGGGGAGTAGGGGAAGGGGGCTGGAGGGGGAGGGGTAGAGAGAGGAGGGGGTAGAGAGGGGGAGTGGGGGGCAAAGGGAGGGGGAGGGAGGTGGAGGGGTGGGGGGGCTAGAGGGGGGCAGAGGGGGAGGGGGAGAGAGAGGAGGGGGAGAGGGGGAGAGTGAGAGGGGGAGAGTGGGGAGTGGAGGAGGGGGGAGTGGGGGGAGTGGGGGATGAGGGGGGAAGGGAGGCAAAGGGAGGGGGAGGGAGGTGGAGGGGTGGGCACTGGAGGGGGCAGAGGGGGGCGGGTGAGAGAGAGGAGGGGGGAGAGAGGGGGAGAGTGGGAAGTGGGGGAGGGGGGAGTGGGGGGAGAGGGGGAAAGCGAGGGGGAGGGGGAGGGGAGAGGGGGGAGGTGGAGGTAGGGGGCAGATGGGAAAGGGGGAGAGAGAGGGGGGAGGGGGGAGTAGTGGAGAGTAGGGGAAGGGAGGGGAGGGAGATGGAGGTGGAGGGGAGAAGGGAGGGGGTCTGGTGGGGGGGCAGAGGGGGAGAGAGGGGGAGGGGGCAAAGGCAGGGGGAGGGAGTTGGAGGGGGAGAGAACGGGGTAGAGGTGGGGGGGTAGAGGGGAGGGGAGGAGGAGAGGGGATGGAGGGAGGTGGGGAGAGAGGGGGGAGAGAGGAGGGGGTAGAGAGGAGAGGGGAGAGAGGGATGGAGGAGGGGAGGAGGTGAGAAGAGGAGGGGGGAGATGGAGGGGAGCCAGGCGAGTGAGTGGGCTGCAAAAAGCGGAGAGAGAGAGAGAGGGCCCGACTCTGGTAACCCAGAGCGGTTAGCAGCTGGAGGGAGGGGGCGATGGAGGGGCATGGCTTCACAAGCTGCGCTGGCCGTGAGGAGAAAGTTCTTCAGCGCGTGACCGCCGATGAATGCCGGTGACCTCCGGTGACCTCGAGATCTGCAGAACCTGCTCGTTCTTTCTGCGCCTTATAAAGAACAGGGGGGAGGGGAGGGGGGTGACTTAACTCCTGGAAAACAGCAGATGCTTTTATCCAGAGCCGGGGGTGGGGACAGAGAGGGACACAGAGAGGGACACAGAGAGGGACACAGATGGACACAGAGAGGCAGAGGGAGGCAGAGGGAGAGAGACAGAGGCAGAGAGAGCGAAATGCCAGCATGCCTCAACCACTGAAGCACTCAGAATGTTCTGGAAAGCTGCGTGCGCATCTCATGCACGAAAGCTGTCGGCAGCTCTCTGGAATTTGGGGGGATGGGCCTGCGGTGTCACACACACACACCAACCACCCCCACCTCCACACACAGCAGGTCCCATCTAATCTAAGTTGTCAATGAAGGGAGAGCAAATTTATTTTTAAAAACTGTCTTTGAAATTAAAAGTTAATGTTCAAGAATTAGTGCAGTGCTATTAAGTGAGAAAGAATTCAATTCAATGAAAAACAATGGAATCAACAACAATTAGTGCAGTTAAATGAGAAACAATAACATTCAATGCATGAAAAAAAAAAAAATTAACAATGCTGGAGGCAGACGGGGGGCGGGGCCAGGAGGCAGGTGGGCCTCGAGCAAGGGCATTGTGTCACCATTCAGCTGGCCAGCGGTTTGATTTGAAAAATCATCAGATTGGTGGTGGATTTTAGTCAAAATCTCGGGGAATAATTAACCAAATTTACAGAGGAGTGGATTTCTAAAATCATAAGGTAAATCGCTACCGAAATATGTAAAAATGTCCCTGGGTTGGCGACTGGTTTTCGAGGAGATACGTTTCAAAGGCGAAATGACACAAACCCATACACACACACACACACACACACAGTTTTAATAAGTATATGATACTGGGTATCATGCCTGATTTTAAGGGTTTGGTGCACACAGTACGACTTTAAACTAAAACCAGTGCTTCTAGAAGGCGAAAGTGAAGATGGAAGAGTCGATGAAGAATTGTGATTGCGGATATATAGTGCATGCTATTTTTTTCCTCGTTAGTATAGTGGTTAGTATCCCCGCCTGTCACACTGGAGGCCGGGGTGCAATTCCCCGACGAGGAGCCACGGGGTTCAATTCCCTGACTTTTTGCTTTAGATATATGTTAAGCCTTCAGGGCTACTTTTTTTTAATGTTTATTAATAATTGCCTTGTTATATACTCTGAACTATTAGGGGCCAGTATGTAGTGGCCATTGGGGTTGTTTTGTGTGTCATTAATTATGGCATGTGTCTTTAAATTTTAGACAGCCCGTTATATTGTGGGTGGGATTTAAAATTGGGCCGTTATCTTCTGCACTCTGCCTATTACTTTGAACCACACTCCTGCCTTTAGTTTCTTTCGATTGATTTAATGACAACTGAAAAACAATATTGAACAGTATTGCAATTCCAGCATTTGGAATTTTCTTACGTTCTTTGCGTCCAGTTTCAGGATTGGAAGTTTCAGAAAAGAGAATCGCTAATTACTTCATTTTTCGCGGTAAATTTGTGCTAATGAACTTACTGCCAATAAACAGTGCCAAATAACTGCAATCATGTATTTTTCCTGATACAAAACTTAGTTGGTTTGTGAAAAGAGTGGAAGATTTAGAGGGTTCAAGGCGATATAGACCAGCTGATACAGCAGATGGAAGATAATGTAAAAAGATGAGAAGTTATTCACCTTAATGCACAAAACAGAAAAGCAGTATACTTTTTTAAATGGAGAGATATTGGGTATTGTTAATATGTAAATTAAGCTGTCCTTGCATAGAAGTAACTCATGCGGGTACAGTAAGTCATTAGGAAGGCAAGTGGTAGGTTGGTCTTTATTGTAAGAGGATTTGATTACAAGAGTAAAGATCTCATACCACAATTATATAGAAGCTTTGTGACACTGCTCCCAGTGCATTGTGTACAATTTGGTCTCCTTTCTTAACAAAAGGGATACGCTTGCTGAGGGGGTGAGTAGAGAAGATTTCCTGCTTAGGTTCCAGTGTTCTCCATGTTAACCATATGAGAAGAGACTGAATAGAGTAGTTTTGTATTCTAGAAAGAAGAATAAGAAAAGATCTTATAAAACCTACAAAGTTCTTACAGAGGTTCTCAAATTAGACGCAGAGAGGGCGGTCCCCTGACAGGGAAGTCTAGAATCAGGGATCACATTTTCAAAATAAAGGATAGGCGTGAGATGAAGGGATTTTTTTTCATGCAGTGTTGTGAATCTTTGAAAGTCTTGGAGCGCTGTGGAGGCTCAGCCAATGAGATATTTCATTACAGAAATCAATAGGTGTTTGGATACTAATGGAAATGAGGGAGATAGAAATGGCGAAAATATTGATGCAGGAAAATGAAACTGAACTAAATGATCTGCCATGATTTTGAAGAAGGGCAGAGCAAGCCTAAAGAGCCAGATTGCTACTCCTACTCTTAAAGGCCTGTCTCACGGGTATGCGGTTACTGGCGGTGAAGCAGGAAGTTTGTACCGCTCGTGGACCGCCAGAGACTGCGGGGTCGGTCCCACGCACACCGCCGGGACCGTGCGGTGTTGGTCCCAACACCGCACGGTGCTCACAAAAAACCGACAACGTTCAAAAATGTTGTCCTACCGCACAGCCGCCGCCAGTGCGGCACGAGCACCGTAAGCACCACGAGCACCGCCACAGCCGCCGCCAGTGCGGCACGAGCGCCGTGAGCACCACGAGCACCGCCACAGCCGCCGCCAGTGCGGCACGAGCGCCGTGAGCACCACGAGCACCGCCACAGCCGCCGCCAGTGCAGCACGAGTGCGGCACGAGCACCGCCACAGCCGCCGCCACAGCGCCGCGATCACCTCTCAGATTTGACAAGCTTATTTTTCCCTTGAAGCTCAGTGTTGTTTCTTCTTTATGCTATAATGTAGATTTAGAGGTATGGAGTTATACGGATGTCCTTTGGCCCACCAAATCCAACAATCAGCGATCCATCTATAGTGATCTAACTTATCAACACATGGTCTATAGTCTTCTATGCTTTGTGATTTAAGTGCTGAACTAGATCCTCCATAAACATGATGGGAATACCAACCTCCACCACCTGTTCAGGTACAACATTCCAGATTCCAACCACTCTCTAGGTGAAAAAAAAAATCAGATTCCCCTTACCTTAAATTACCTTACCCCATAGTTGTATCTACCTCTGTCATGGGGAAAGGCTTCTTACAACTTTGCCTATCAATACCTCTCATAATCTTATACTGTACATCTCAATCAAATCTCTCATCTGCTTCAAGGAAAGCAAATCAATCCAGTCTCCCTTCATAACCGAAACATTGCATTGCAAATAACATCCTGGTGACGTTGTTTCACTCTCTTCAATTACATCTGTAATCCGAAATGACGTCATCGCGTAGCGCGTTGCGTTGCGCGATGTCGTCATCACCCGACGCCGCAAGCTCGTGGGACCGGCCGTACGGAGATCACTCGGCCCCCGCGCAGCATCCGTGCGGCGCTCCCGCAGCATAGGCGCGGCGCTCTCACGGTTGCCGTGCGGTCCCCTCTTCCGGCGACGCCGCGCTTCACCGCCAGTAACCGCCTACCCGTGGGACAGAGCCTTTATACTCTTACATGACTTCACAGCTAGTTAGCAAATCAAAATACAGGTAACGTGTCTTAATTCCACTATGGAAAACACAAAATTATCAGGTGATGAACAGAACAAATTTTACAGTAAATGGTCAATGTGCATATCTACTTTTGCAGTTGATATTGAAAAAAAATATTTTTAATTATATCCATTCATAGCCTTGTTGCTTTTCATTTATTTATCACCCTAAAAAACATACGATAAATTATTACGTATTGGAAAATCAAAAGCAATTATAGACAATAGACAATAGACAATAGGTGCAGGAGTAGGCCTTTCGGCCCTTCGAGCCAGCACTGCCATTCAATGTGATCATGGCTGATCGTCCACAATCAGTACCCCGTTCCTGCATTCTCCCCATATCCCCTGACTCTGCTATCTTTAAGAGCCCTATCTAGCTCTCTCTTGAAAGTGTCCAAAGAACCGGTCTCCACCGCCCTCTGAGGCAGAGAATTCCACAGACTCACAACTCTCTGTGTGAAAAAGTGTTTCCTCATCTCCATTCTAAATGGCTTACCCCTTATTCTTAAACTGTGGCCCCTGGTTCAGGACTCCACCAACATCGGGAACATGTTTCCTGCCTCTAGCATGTCCAAACCCTTAATAATCTTATATGTTTCAATAAGATATCCTCTCATCCTTCTAAATTCCAGAGTATACAAGCCCAGTCGCTCCATTCTCTCAGCATATGACAGTCCCGCCATCCCGGGAATTAACCTGGTGAACCTACTCTGCACTCCCTCAATAGCAAGAATGTCCTTCCTCAAATTTGGAGAACAAAACTGCACACAATACTTCAGGTGTGGTCACACTAGAGCCCTGTACAACTGCAGAAGGACCTCTTTGTTCTAATACTCAACTCCTCTTGTTATGAAGGCCAACATGCCATTCACTTTCTTCACTGCCTGTTGTACCTGCATGCTTACTTTCAGTGACTGATGAACAAGGACCTCCAGATCCCGTTGTACTTCCCCTTTTCTCAACTTGACACCATTTAGATAATAATCTGCCTTCCTGTTTTTGCCACCAAAGTGGATAACCTCACATTTATCCACATTAAACTGCATCAGCCATGCATCTGCCCATTCACCCAACCTGTCTAAGTCACCCTGCATCCTAATAGGATCCTCTTCACAGTTCACATTGCCACCCAGCTTTGTGTCATCTGCAAATTTGCTAATGTTACTTTTAATCCTTTCATCTAGATCATTAATGGATATTGTAAATAGTTGCGGTCCCAGCACCGAGCCTTGCGGTACCCAACTAGTCACTGCCTGCCATTCTGAAAGGGACCCGTTAATCCCTACTTTTTGTTCCCGTCTGCCAACCAATTTTCTATCCATGTCAGCACTCTACCCCCAATACCATGTGCTCTAATTTTGCCCACTAATCTCCTATGTGGGACCTTACCAAATGCTTTCTGAAAGTCCAGGTACACTACATCCAATGGCTCTGCCTTGTCCATTTTCCTAGTTACATCCTCAAAAAATTCCAGATTATTAGTCAAGCATGTTTTCCCCTTCGTAAATCCATGCTGACTCGACCGATCCTGCTACTGCTATCCAAATGTGCCGCTATTTCATCTTATATAATTGCCTCCAGCATCTTCCCCGATGTCAGGCTAACTGGTCTATAATTTCCAGTTTTCTCTATCCCGCCTTTCTTAAAAAGTGGGATAACATTAGCTACCCTCCAATCCACAGGAACTGATCCTGAATCTATCGAACATTGGAAAATGATCACCAATGCGTCCACGATTTCCAGAGCCACCTCCTTAAGTACCCTGGGATGCAGACCATCAGGCCCTGGGGATTTATCAGCCTTCAGTCCCATCAGTCTACCCAACACCATTTCCTGCCTAATATGCATTTCCTTCATTTCCTCCGTCACCCTAGATCCTCTGGCCAATAGTACATCAGGGAGATTGTTTGTGTCCTCCTTACTGAAGACGGATCCAAAGTATCTGTTCAACTTGTCTGCCATTTCCCTGCTCCCCATAATAAATTCACCATTTTCAGTCTTCAAGGGTCCAACTTTGGTCTTAAGTAATATTTTCCTCTTCACATACCTAAAGAAGCTTTTACTATCCTCCGTTATATTCTTGGCTAGCTTACCTTCGTACCTCATCTTTTCTCCCCGTATTGCCTTATAGTTATATTCTGTTGCTCTTTAAAAGTTACCCAATTAAAATCATTAAGGCTACTATTTAGAATGCTGTTCCAGTTTAATCAACTTTAGAGAATTCCTGAAAGAAATATTCAGAAGATAGATTAGGGAGTCAAAGTGGAACTGGTTTAAAAGAAACTCTGAAAGTATCAATATGAAAAATGGCATGAATAAAAGCATAGGATTAAGGAAACAGAGAGAGGGGGTGGGTCAGAAATCAAAGGGCTAATGTTCACAGGCATGGATTGTGTGATAAGTAGTGTTCCATTATTGACTGCTTTTAGTTTTGGGATTAAAATTCTACTTTGATGAGTGGTGTTTCTGCCCTTTTCCCCTCTTTATTGAAGTCAATGGAAAGGGAAAATACTCTAGATTAAGGAATCGAGGAATATTGATATCGGAGGATGACATCGTTGGAATACCGCAGGAAATTGTGATAAATTATTTGAAAAAGGATTGAATGCTCGTCATTGTAGAAAAAAAATTCAATATTTTATGATTAAAATTGAAGAAGGGAAGTAACCAAAATTATAAGTTTATATATGAACTACAGCAGTGCAAATAATAAGATAAATGGATTTCAGAACTTTGAAAGGATTAACAAGATAGTTTAGTCTAGAATTCTTTCCCTGAATCTCCCTGTTTCTTTCTTCTCTATTTCAGTTATTCATTTATGGATTCTGAATCTCTGCGAATGGGTGTTTCATGACGTGCATAGGGCAATATTTCATGCCCTTTCATACTTGTGCAGAAAGTGATGTTTGTCAGCATGGTGAATGTATTTGCATTGAGCTGTAAGGTTTTGTTGGCGAAGGAGAAATTAATCATTAGTACAATGCTAAACACAGGTGGGGGGATCAGTTGCAAATTGTGTACTGGGCTTTTTTAATCCTTTCTCCTTTTTTCCTTTAGGACTCAATTGAACGTAGCCAATACCTTTCCACATATTTAGGCTTTAAGAGCAAGGAGGTAAGGGTTTGGTTACCCAACATTTGAAGGAATTTTTAGTTTAGAGATACAGTGCGGAAACAGGCACTTCGGCCCACCGAGTCCGCGTCGACCAGCAATCCCCGCACATTAACACTATCCTACACACACTAGAGGCAGTTTACACATACATCATACATCAAGCCAATTAACCAACATAACCTGTATGTTTTTGGATTGTGGAAGGAAACCGGAGATCTTGGAGAAAACCCATGCAGGACACGGGGAGAACATACAAACTCCGTAAGGACAGCACTCGTAGTGGGGATCAAACCCGGGTCACCGGCACAACTCTACCGCTGCACCACTGTGACCGCCCAATGATGAAGAGACATTTTTAATTAAGTAGATGTTTCCAATGTGGTATGCTCTGCAATAAATTATTACGAAAGAAACTCCAAAATTTATTTTAAAAGCAAATTATGGATACTTGAATAAGAAGCATATTTATGGTAATAACATGGGGTTTTATTAGGGACACAAATAGAATATTGCACTTCATAGATTCCTGACATAAATGCATTTTTTCTTTGCCCCAATACTGAATGGTTCTTTTTATTTAATAGGAAAACTTTAAGGTTTTCCATTTTCTCAAGGAAAGTTTAAATCTACAGCAAAAGGAGCGCATCAGGGCCTTTAAACAATTCACTGCTCTGTGTCCATAAATGAGTTTGCTCTTTGCAGTGCTGTTTAAAATCGCAGTATTGCAGTTTGCAGAGTAAGTATTAAATGTTGAGGTTTGTGTTCCAAGACACCCCTTAGGGATTCGGGCTAACAGTAAACCCACCCAGTAAAACGAAAGTGACAATAAAATTCAGTTGACCAGATGCCCTATTAAAGAACTGTTTCTGTAAGTATTCCTTTCTAGCTAGTTATTTTCATTTTCCTCGGCAGAAAGCTGTAGTCTACATTTGTTACTGTAAATTTATCAATAGGGAGTGTGGAAAAAAATAAGTACGAAAAGTTTATGTTTTAAAAGTCAAGAAATCTAAAATACAAAGATTTTACTTTGCCAACTGGGGTTAACAGTTACTTAAAGACTTCCAGAAATGGGCTGGAAACTATTGATGATAATCTATAGTAAATAGTTATGGATCAGGACTGTTGTTAGTCCATGTATTCGCAAAGCTGATAATAATCTTTCATCTTTTTTTGTATTTAGTCTTCGGATTCATGTCCCATTGTTTCTCCAAATTCTCCCTCTTCCCTTTCATTTGTGAATGTGTATCTCTGTAGATTGGATGTTAAAGAATGGAGCGAATGGAAGAATGGAATGGAATCTTTCCAACGGTGAACAATATAGGCAGCAGAGAGAGAGGAACATTTAAAAATGTTAGTATTCCTTAATCGTAAAGAACAGGGGTTAGAGATGTGAATGCAACATTATAACACTGAATCTCTGATCAGCATTCTCTGTGAGTACACATCCTATTGAGCATAGGGGATTATGGAATTGACTTCTATTTTCAAGGATTATGTCTCAATGTCTTAAAGTGGACATTTTACTGACTATCTTCTCAAAATGATCATCCTTCAAATAGGAATCCTGAAAATACATGTTCTAAAAAATCATCTTGCTTCAACAAGGAGGTTAATGAATAGCAATATTACAGGGGCCTATAATTCTTCCAAAAAGCCAAGCTTTATCTTCAACTGAACACTACATGTATAAGGTTTTAAGAACAGGGATCCATCTCTCCAGTGACCTGTTACATTTTTCCCAGTGAGTTGTAGAGGACATAAGTTGGGGTGAGGTCCACACATAACACTGGAATCTCTCCAAATTTCTGACATAATTTTTCCATTTCCTTACATTTGCAATAAAGAAAGATTTATTTGACATCTTTCCCACAGCCATTCGAAAGCACTTAAGAATCAGCCACCCAAGCAGTATATGAGATGCTGTTCCTCCAGTTAGCGTGACCTCAATCTGGCAATGGAGGAGGCCCAGGTTAGAAAGGTCAGCATGGAATGGGAAGGGGAGTTAGAATGGTTAGCAACTGGGAGATCCAGTAGGCCTCAGCAGATCACATGCAAGTATTCAGTGAAACTGTTGCTGGAACTATGTTTTGTCTCGCTGATGTACAGGAGGCCACATCAGGCATTATATTCTGCTTGGGTAGCTTAAAACCCAAAGGTATGAGCATTGAATTCTCCAATTTTAGGTAATCTACTACAATCCCCTCTTCTCCTCACCTTTCTCCCTTCACACTCCCACTTCTCCCACCTCTGTCTTCCCCATCTTCCTTCTCCTGTGCCCCACCTGGACTCCCACCTATTTCTTCCCTTCCCTTCCCCCTACATTCCTTCCTCTGGCTTTAAAATTTGCAACTCTTCAGTCTTCAATTAGAAGGCGGTACAGTGGCACAGCTGTAGAGTTGCTGCCTCACAGCACCAGAGTCCCGGGTTCCATCTTAACCTTGTGTGCTATCTGAGTGTAGTTGACAAATTCTCCCTGTGACCACGTGGGTTTCCTCCAGGCGTTCCGCCTTCCTCCCACATCCCAAAGATGTACAGGTTTGTGGGTTAATTGGTCACTGTAAATCATCCCTAGTGTATAGGGTGTGGATGCAAAAGTGGAATAACAACTATTGTGAACTATTGTGGCTGATGTGGACACAGTGGGCCGGAGGGCATGTTTCCATGCAGTATCTCTCAACTAAACTAAACTAAACAGTCTTCTATTTTAATCATGGGCGGCACGGTGGCACAGCGGTAGAGTTGCTACCTTACTGCCAGAGACCTGTTTGATCCTGACTAATGGTGCTGCCCGTATGGAGTTTGTACATTCTCTCAGTGACCTGCGTGGGCTTTCTCTGGGAGCTCCGGTTTCCTCCCTCACTCCAAAGACGTACATGTTTGTAGGCTAATTGGCTTGGTAAAATTGTAACTTTCCCTGGAATGTTAGGTTAGTTAGAGTGTGGGGATCGCTGGTCAGCGCGGACTCGGTGGGCTGAAGGACCTGTTTCCACGCTGTGTTTCTAAACTAAACTAAACTATCACAACCCCCCACACTTTTTCCTGCCTCTCTTCTCTCCAAGCTTTCTTCTCCACCGCCCACAATCAGTCTGAAGAGGGGTCCCAACTCGACACATGTTCTCCAGAGATGCTGCCTGACCCCGCTGAGTTACTCTTTCACTATCTATGAGTTACTCTATGACTGTTTAGTTTAGTTTTGTGCAAACGAGTATCTGAATTTCTTCATTTTGACACTAAACAAAATGGCCACATGTTCAGCAAGCTCCAACAAACAGCAATATTCTTCTTCTTCTTGCGTATGGCGTGCACAGCCTAAAGTTGTAGGACAACTTGTTCTATTGGATCTTATTTGATTGTGCACACCGGGTTGATTGCATTCGTCGAAACAGGGCAGACCACGTGAAGGTTGCAATCTCCCACCCCACAGCAATATGATACTGGACAAATAATCCGTGTTTTATTGATTTTGTTCAAAGGATAAATACTGTCCCCAGTAAGGAGTCCTCTGCTACTATTCAGCATGGTGTCAAAGTATAATTTATGTTTACATTGCGATTGATTGAGGGCACGGGAATTTGGTTTGATATCTGAAATATTGAATCTCTAATAGTGTAATAATCCATCACTACTAGAGATAGAGTGATACAGCGTGGAAATAGGCAATTCGACCTAACTTGCCCACATTGGCCAATATGTTCCATCTACACTAGTCCCACTTGCCTGCATTTGGCCCATATCCCTCGAAAACTGTCCTATATGTCTAATTGCTTCTTAAATGTTGCATTATTCCCAACTTCATCTACCTCCTCCGGAAACTCGTTCCATACACCCACTACCCTTTGTGTGAAGAATTGGTGTGCTGTGTTATCCATTGTGTTCACGGTTTCTGGAATAGTACTGTGACAACTTTCACACATCTCCCCCACCGTCTTTCTGACCTACGTGTTTAAGAAGGAACTGCAGATGCTGCAAAATCCCAGGTACACACAAGTGCTGGAGAAACCCAGCGGGTGCAGCAGCATCTATGGAGCGAAGGAAATAGGCAACGTTTCGGGCCAAAACCCTTCTTCAGAGAAACCCTTCTTTCTGACCTACCCTGTTTTTCCCCCTACTCGTGTGTTGCATGACCAACTAAGCATTTCTGACATTGTCTGCATTTGTTTCTTTCCAATGTTTCATTCTGGTCTTATTCAAAAAGAGACACTAAGATCAATGTAACTTAGCATATATAGTTGACGCATCAACAATGCTCAATTGGTGACCATTTATGCAATAGAAAGTTAAAAGTTTTGAGTATTAAGACACATTGTCGAGATGTCAAGCCTGTTACCTTGCCCACAGGAATGTATTACTCAAGGATTACTAATGTTCTTTTTATGTTACATTGTTAATTAAAGTTCTTTATCATTGCACAATCCAGGCTCTTTCATTTTACAAATGCCTTAGCAGATATTAAATTAAATTTACTTTATGTATGAAGTTGAATAATTTATTTTTCTCAAATTCTAATTGAAGCATTATTATTATCACTATTGACAATATCAAATGTCGCCTGTGGTTTGGTTGACAGCACTCCTTCCTCAGTCATAAAATTGTGGGTTCAAGATCAACACTGGAGGCCTGAGCACAAAAGCTTTGCTGACGTTCCTGTGGGAAGAGGTGTCTTTTAGATGAGACATGAAATCCAAGCCTGTCTACTTTCTCCGGTAAATGTAAAAGATTAGAAGACGAACAGAGGAGTTATCCCATTGTTTCAGACAACGTTTTCGCTTGATCGACATCAGCGAAGAAGATTTAGCTGAAAATTGTGTGTTTTGTGACCTGATTTCAGTGAACCTTCAAATGTAATGGAATACCAGAAACTTAATCTCCTTTAAAATTACCAGATTTTTCTTGCATCAGATTAATTCACGTGTTGACTGCATGAGGGGCCACAATCACAAAATAAGGGATCAACCACTCAGGTCAAAAGTTAGAAGAAATGTCTTCACCCAGAAGATAGTGAATCTTTGACATTCACCACCCATGAAAGCTGTTGAGGCAAAGTCACTGATTATATTCAAAGCAGAGATCTTAAGATTGTTGAAGGTAAAGGGTATCATAGGGCATGAGGTTAGTATAGTAAAGTGTTTATGTAAAAGATCAGTCTTTGCCTTACTAAATGATAATACAGGCACAAGGGGCCAAATAGTCTATTCCTGCTGGCATTTGTTATGTATTTATATTTATCTCACAATGACCAATCTCTTCTGATGATCAATCCTACTACACCTATGACTATCAAGTTTATCTGGTAATCATAGCTGTAGTAACCTAACTCAACTATCCTATTCAGACCATTTTCGATAGGTGATCTTTGTCCCACCTTCTCTACCCACTGATTAGCCTAAACTATTCCATATCAATTCCATTACCCGATCCTCCCCCACCTCTGGTCATCTCTCTCTAGTAATCTCTCCAGACTAGTTCCCAAACTAGTCCCCAAACTAGTCTGATTTTCCTTCTGTCTTCTGAATGGTGAAGTGTTCAATGGAAGGTTTTGATTATGGGTGCCTTGGGTCTTATGTTCAACTGAATTTCACAGCAGAAGGCTCATAAGCAACCTTCCAATCAATGCACGTATTGTCATTGTGATTGGTGTAGGTTTATGATTGTCTCATGTACCGAGATGCAGCGAAAAGCTCTTACAGGTATTTGTTTGCTATCCAGTCAAATAACATTCTACTATACATGCAATTAACCCATATATAAGTACACCTGGTAGTGATATAAGAAAATTACCAGAGAGCAAAATATACTTTCACAGCATTATAGTGCTAGAATTACAGGGAAAAAAATCTGTCCGAAAATGAGGTTGGTTGGTAGATCGTTACAATACCATGGCTTATGGCAGGACTATTGAATAGTCTGGTAACAAAGGGGAAGAAGCTGTCCCTGAATCTGATAGAAAATGCTTTTAAGCTTTTGTATCACCTGCCTGACAGAAGAGGGGAGAAGAGGATATCACCATGGTGAAAAAAGTTCAATGAATATATTGGCTGCATTCCTGAGGCAGCATGAAGTGTAGATGGAGTCAATGGTGGGACGGCTGCTCTGTGTGATGGACTGGGCTACATCCACAGCTCTCTGCAATTACTTGTGGTCTTGGGCAGAGATTGGTAAGAATTGTTAGAGACATGTTGAACTTCCTTGCTGTGGAAGTAGAGGTGTTGGTGTGCTTTTTTGGCTGTCGCCTCAATGTGTTTGGCATGATGTGAACCACTGCTTAATGAGCCCTTTCAGGGACTGGCCAAATTCATCAACATTATTTGCTTTCTGTAGGAGCTTGTTCTGCCCAAAGTGGGTTGCTCCATTTCCTTCAGTACAACAGTGAATCCACACATTCACATGTGTGACTGTGAAATGCACGATGGGAATGCTTCTTTCTTTCATCAGATCTGCTGTTAAAAAATAATGATTTGTACTCCTACACAACTCATGGTATTCAATCCATTCAGGCAGTTATCTTCTTCTTCAATTAAAATTTTGACAATACTTCTAGAACGTATATCTCTGAACATGACATTATAATGTCTCTGAAAGAGCGATGACTCCTGCATGAACATTTTCAGGTTTTGTGTGGGCTTTATCAATACAGAAAGCCTGCAAATGAAATATTCTCAGTTAAACACCTAGTTTAGAAGACTGAAAGACAGATTTTTAGAAGTTAATAAAGGAATGATTAAAATCCAATAATTGGATAATTAGTCACTACAGAGGAATACTTTGATGACTGCTATGGACTGTCTTTTGTAGATATTTTATTTATCACCATTTCCTTTAGGGTTATGGGTGGTATAAAATTGATGATTCACAATATTAGTTAGGGAAGTTTTTTTTACAGCTTCTCCTGTTCTAACTGCATATTAGTTGCTCCATTTCAGTTACTTTCTGCCGGAATTCAAATTGTACCGTGCCCTCCATAATGTTTGGGACAAAGACCCATCAATTATTTATTTGCCTCTGTACTCCACAATTTGAGATTTGTAATAGAAAAAATCACATATGCTTAAAGTGAACATTGTCAGATTTTAATAAAGGCCAATTTATACATTTTGGTTTCACCATTTAGAAACTACAGCAGTGTTTATACATAATCCGCTCATTTCAAGGCACTATAATGTTTGGGACACAGCAATGTCACGTAAATGAAAGTAGCCTTGTTTAGTATTTTGTTGCATATCCTTTGCAAGCAATAACTGGTTTAAGTCTGAGATTCATGGACATCACCAGTTGCTGGGTGTCTTCTCTGGTGATGCTCTGCCAGGCCTGTATTGCAGCCATCTTTAGCTTATGCTTGTTTTGGTGGCTAGTACCCTTCAGTTTTCTCTTCAGCATATAAAAGGCATACTCAATTGGGTTCAGATCGGGTGATTGACTTGGCCACTGAAGAATGTTTTAGCTTTGAAAAACTGCTTTGTTGCTTCAGCAGTATGTTTGGGATCATTTGTTTGCTGTAGATAGAATCGAGTTTTGAGGCATTTGTTTGAACTTGAGCAGATAGGATGTGTCTATACACTTCAAAATTCATTATGCTACTACCATCAACAGTTGTATCATCAATGAAGATAAGTGAGCCAGTACCTTCAGCAGCTATACAAACCAGGCCATAACACCCCCACCACCGTGTTTCACAGATGAGGTGGTATGCTTTGGATCTTGGGCAGTTCCTTCTCTCCTCCATACTTTGCTCTTGCCATCACTATGATATAAGTTAATCTTCGTCTCATCTGTCCACAAGACTTTTTTCCAGAACTGTGGTTGCTCTTTTAAATACTTCTTGGCAAATTGTAACCTGGCCATCCTATTTTTGAGGCTAACCAGTGGTTTGCATCTTGCAGTGTAGCCTCTGTATTTTAGTTCATGAAGTATTCTGCAGACAGTAGTCATTGACAAATCCACGCCTGACTCCTGAAGAATGTTTCTGATCTGTCGGACAGGTGTTTGGGGATTTTTCTTTATTATGGAGGGAATTCTTCAGTCATCAGCTGTGGAGGTCTTCCTTGGCCTACCAGTCCCTTTGCGATTAGTAAGCTCTCTTTGTTCTTAATGATGTTCCAAACAGTTGATTTTGGTAAGCCTAAGGTTTTGCTGATGTCTACAACAGTTTTATTCTTGTTTCTCAGTCTCATAATGGCTTCTTTGACTTTCATTGGCACAACTTTGGTCCTCATGTTGATAAACAGCAATAAAAGTTTCCAAAGGTGATGGAAAGACTGGAGGAAGACTAGGTGCTGGGAGCTCTCTTATACCTGCATTAAGGAGGCAATTAAACATACCTGAGCAATTACAAATGCCTGTGAAGCCATGTGTCCCAAACATTATGGTGCCCTGAAGTGGGGGGGGGGGGGGGACTATGTAAAAACACAGCTGTAATTTCTACATCGTGAAACCAAAATGTGTAAAAATGGCCTTTAATAAAATCTGACAATGTGCGCTTTAACCACATGTGATTTTTTTTCTATTAGAAATCTCAAATTGTGGAGATTAAAAGCAAATAAATAAATGATGAGTCTTTGCCCCAAACATTATGGAGGGCACTGGATGTTGCATCGAGACACTGATACCACAAGACAAGAATTTCCTACATCTGCACCAAATTAGTTGAACAGGCAGAGTGCATCCTAAAAGGGGCATTGTCCTTTTCCCCTCTATTATCATCAGTTGAGGAATTACTTTGATATTAAGACAGTAACTGACCCAAGCATAGAATCAAGGAATACTAGAGAAGTCGAAAGCAACATGAATCAAGGTGATGTCTACACTACCAGGGGCTCCAACTTTGTGACTTTTGGGCCCGGAGCGAGGCCGTACACCGCCCGGCGCGGCCTCAATGGCCGTGGGACTTAACATTGCCCGCCTGGGGCTTCAACATCGGGAGAAAAATGGTGCAGGGGAGAGAAAAGACTTTGCCTTCCATCACAGTGAGGAGGAGATTCACTGTGATGGATGTTTTTCTGTAAATTGAATTGTTTGTGTGTCGTGTAGGAATTGTTTTGTTTGTATGGCTGTGGAAACGGAGTTTCGTTTGAGCCTCTTTGAGGTTCAAATTACAAGAAATAAAATCTAATCTAATATAATCTAATCTACACTTGTTGAAGTCATTCTCAGCATAAAGGATGATGGTTTGATTATTGGAATGCCTTAGTTGCATAAGTCTATCCTTCTTCAGCTATTTACATTTCTTCTTTCTGAAGAATGCCATTGTTGTTCGATCCATTTCCTGGAGCTTGCAGCATTTGGGAGATCCTGCAATCTGTGGATTGGTAAAATTCATGAAGGAAGTCTGTTACCTTATGAAAATCAGCCAAGAATGTCCAATAGCTGCTTGTTTTGTTAGGAATGGGCAAACCCCAAGAATTAATTTAAAAGAAGGACCTCAGAGCAACTGGTTGAATGCTCCAATGATTTTACCACAATGGTGGACTTGAGGTACAGAGCTAGTTGTCTCAGAAGACCACATCGGAGCACCAAATGCAATAGACAAGGTTGGACGTGGTGGACGTCAACCACAGTCTCAACAGGAAGGGCAGCTGGGGTCCCTGGATGAAAGTGAGAGAGAAGATGTAGTGATGCACCGCTTCTCTTTTCCAGCTTTCTCTTCCTTATTCCATCAGTCTGAACAAATGGCCCGACCTGAACCGTCATCTGTCCATTCCTTCCACAGATGCAGCCTGACACATGGTATTGTGTGTCTGCATACTGATGTCTAGAGTTCCTTGTGGAGTGTCGCCATGGTCCAACAACCTCTGTTCAACATTCCTTAAAATACCAAAATCTTACCTTGACTGTGCACAATCATTTGGTCCCTACTAGCCTGAGCTATAATATGAAATCACTTCTTGATTGTTGGGAATTGTGACAAATAGAGTTATATTTGGCAAACTGCATACCTGTGGCTAAAACAAGACTGAAAAAATAACTTTATATTCGTGACTCACTTTGTGAAATTGTCATCACAAATATAAAGCTGAAGAATAAAAACATTAGGCGACAAAAGTCTGATGAAGGGTCCTGACCTGAAACATAACCTATCCATGTCCTCCAGAGATGCTGCCTGAAACACTATGTTATCCAGCACTTTACGTTTTTCTTTTATTGTACAACTTATAGATAATGGAGAAGACCAATAAATACAATGTACAAAAATGGCTTAAGATTTTTATTTAGTTGTGAGATTTTTATTTGGCATAAATTGATGAAGTTCAATCAATTTAACGTGGAATTTGAAGCAGAAGTCGAGGGCGGTACAATGGCAGAGTTGCTTCCCTTTAGCACCAGGGACCCGGGTTCGATCCTGACTATGGGGGCTGTCTGTATGGAGCTTCCACGTTTTCCCTGTTAACACGTGGGTTTTCTCTGGGTGCTTCGGTTATCTCTCCAAAGACATGCAGATTTGTGGGTTAGTTGGCTTCTGTAAATTGTCCCCAGTGTGTAGGATAAAACTAGTGTACAGGTGATCGCTTGTCAGCGTGGACTTGGTGGGCTGAAAGGCCTGTATCCATGCTGTATCTATCAAACTGAGTTACATCCAACGCAAATTGGTTTCTGCTATCTTTCATGCTTGTTTAAAATCGTGAGGTAGAGTCCAGACCTTTCCATCGATAGAGTTCATCATCATTTTGAGTTTCTACTAATTTTACTCCATGAGCATTATTGAGGCTGTTCATGATGAAAACCTAATTTATAGGTTTTAGGTATAAATACCCCAGCTGCAACTTTTTAAAGATGTGATTTATCTTTAGTATATTTGAATCTATTTAGACACTGATTTCTGTATATCATTGCAATCAAATAATATTTCAGCATTGGCTGAGTAGTCAATTTCAGTCACTTAAAAGCAACATAAAGTAATATTTAAGGATTTAAGAAAAATGTGTTGCATTTTGGGAAGTCTAACATGGGCAGGATCTACACAGTGAATGGTAGGGCTCTGGGGGGTGTTGTAGGGCAGAGGGACCTAGGAGTGCAGGTGCAGTGTTTCTTGAAGGTGGAGTCGCAGGTAGATAAAGTGGTCAAAAAGGCTTTTGGCACATTGGCCTTCATCAGTCAGAGTATTGAGTATAGAAGTTGGGAGGTCATGTTGCAGTTGTATAAGACATTGGTGAGACCGCATTTAAACTATTATGTTCAATTCTGGGTACCATGTTATAGGAAAGATGTTGTCAAGCTGGAAAGGGAACAGAGAAGATTTACGAGGATTTGCTAGGACTAGAGAGTCTGAGCTAAAGGGCGAAGTTGAGTAGGCTGGGGGTCTATTCCATGGAGTGCAGGAGGATGAGGGGTGATCTTCTTGAGGTGTATAAATTCATGAGAGGAATAGATCGGATAAATGCTCTTGCCCATAGTAGGAGCATCGAGGATCAGAGGACATTGGTTTAAGGAGAAGGAGAAAAGGTTTAATAGGAATGTGAGGGGTGACCTTTTCACACAAAGTGTGGTGGGTGTATGGAACAAGCTGCCAGAGAAGGTAGTTGAGGCTGGGACTATCCCAATATTTAAGAAACAGTTAGACAGGTACATGAGTAGGACAGGTTTGGAGGGATATGGACCAAACACAGGCAGGTAGGACTGGTGTAGCTGAGACATGTTCGCCGGAGTGGGCAAGTTGGGCCAAAGGGCCTGTTTCCACACCGTATCACTCTATGACTCTTTGTGACTCTATGAATACCGCCCTGTTTAATTTATCTTTCCTGTGCCACCGTACCAGCCTGGTTGCTCCCATTGCCTTCACTATTCCGCCATCCTGCTCCTTTCCGCTCCTTCACATACTTATCTCCCATCATCGAGTCTCTTATTTCCTTGGTATTCCCCCTCTTTCCCCTCCCCAGCCCAGTGTGGTAAGGCAGCCTTGGAAGCCTTACCCCACTACTCAAACCTCACGTCAAAAACCTTGGCGTGATATGTGACTCAGCACTGAAATTTGACAAACAAGTCAATGCCGTGGTAAAAGCTAGCTTCTTTCAGCTTCGGACGATAGCTAAAATAAAACAATTCCTCCAGTTTGATGACCTAGAAAAGATCATCCACACATTCATCTCCTCACGCCTAGATTACTGCAACTCCCTTTACACTGGCATCAGCCAATCTTCCTTGTCCCGCCTGCAACTGGTCCAAAACGCCGCAGCGAGACTCCTGACGGGCACCCGAAAAAGGGACCACATCACCCGATCCTGGCCTCTCTCCACTGGCTCCCTGTGCGGTTCCGTATAAACTTCAAGATCCTCCTCTATGTCTACAAAGCCCTCAATGGGCTTGCCCCCACCTACATAAAAAGTCTTCTCACCCACCACTCCACCTCCAGGCCCCTCAGATCGGCCGACTTGGGATTGCTGAATATCCCACGGTCTAGGCATAAGCTCAGGGGCGACCGTGCCTTTGCGGTTGCAGCCCCTAGACTGTGGAACAGCATCCCCTTTCCCATCAGAACTGCCCCCTCCATCGACTCTTTTAAGTCAAGACTAAAAACTTATCTATACTCCCAAGCTGACGTCCTCTGAGTGAGGGCTACATGTATATATGTATGTAGTTTGTTTTGTTTATGCTATTCTTATAACAAATGTAAAGCACTTTGGCCAACGAGAGTTGTTTTTTAAATGTGCTATATAAATAAATGTGACTTGACTTGACTTTCACTATATTCCTCCTACTGACTTTACATTAGTCATTATTAACATTACATTAGTCAAATTAACATTAGCTAATTTGCAGATGACACAAAACTGGGTGGCAGTGTGAACTGTGAGGAGGATGCTATGAGGATGCAGGGTAACATAGACAGATTGGGTGAGTGGGCAGATGCATGGCAGATGCAGTTTAATGTGGATAAATGTGAGGTTATCCGCTTTGGTGGCAAAACAGGAAGGCAGATTATTATCTGAATGGTGTCAAGTTGGGAAAAGGGGAAGTGCCATGAGATCTGGGGGTCCTTGTTCATCAGTCACTGAAAGTAAGCATGCAAGTACAGCAGGTAGTGAATAAAGCAAATGGCATGTTGGCCTTCATCACAAGAGGAGTTAAGTATAGGAGCAAAGAGGTCCTCCTGCAGTTGTGCAGGGCCATAGTGAGACCACACCTGGAGCATTGTGTGCAGTTTTGGTCTCCAAATTTGAGGAAGGACATTCTTGCTATTGAGGGAGTGCAGCGTAGGTTCACGAGGTTAATTCCCGGGAAGGCGGGACTGTCATATGTTGATAGAATGGAGCAGCTGGGCTTGCATACACTGGAATTTAGATGGATGAGAGGAAATTTTATTGAAAGGGGATATATAAGATTATTAAGGGTTTGAACATGCTAGAGGCAGGAAACATGTTCCCAATGTTGGGGGAGTCCAGAACCAGGGGCCACCGTTTAAGAAGATGGGGTAAGTCATTTAGAACGGAGATGAGGAAAAACTTTTTCACCCAGAGGGCTTTGAATTTGTGGAATTCTCTGCCTCAGAAGGCAGTGGAGGCCAATTCTCTGGATGCTTTCAAGAGAGAGTTAGATAGAGCTCTTAAAGATAGCAGAGTCAGGGGATATGCGGAGAAGGCAGGAATGGGGTACTGATTGTGGATGATCAGCCATGATCACAGTGAATGGCAGTGCTGGCTTGAAGGGCTGAATGGCCTACTCCTGCACCTATTGTCTATTGTCTACATTTCACACCGCCTCTTCTCTCTTTATCTGACACCCTTTTGTCTCCTTTTCACCCTGTAGCTTTTGTCACTTACTCACCCGTTTGCCAAACAAACCCTTCTCACCTGTGCCACCTATCACTTGCTAGGCTTTGTTCTGCACCCATTTCTCTTTTCCATCTTTCCCTCCCCTACTACAATCAGTCTGAAGAAAGGACTTTACCCAAAAAATTACCAATTCATTCCCTCCACAGATGATGCCTGATTTGCTGAGTTTCTCCAGCACTTTGAGTTTTGCTCAAGATTCCAGCATCTGCCATGCCTTGTGTTTACAATATGTATTGTATTGTCCCATTTTGTGTCTTCAAAATAGGTTAAATGTGTTGCCAAGTGCCACAACTTTACAAAAATCAAAATGACAATTGTGGAAGTGAGAATGGTTTTGCAGAATTTACATAGATCATCATAGAAAATTCAAACATCAGACACAGAGAATGCAATCCAAACGAGATTAATGGAAATAGAGGTAAAAAGGTCAGTATGGATGTGGTAGGCCGAAGAGCCTATTTTTGTGTTACATGACTTTATGATTCCAAACAATTCACCAATTTCAAGTAATAAATAAAATACGCTAGTCTGTTTTTAAACCTCTCTTCATTATGGGCAGGAAAGTTTGCAATAAATTCACTAACTACCATCATCAGAACATTATTGCTTGTCACAGTTTGGTCAGACTCCTAATTGACCTGTTTCTTCTGAACTATCTGCAAGAAATGGATATCCTGACTTTGGCTGATCCTCCCACTCTAAATGTCAATCTTTTCAATATTTAAAATAGAGCCTCAATAGCCTTCCAGTAATATTTCTATTAAATATTATCTACTTTGTTCATCATTTTGGATGACACATCATTAAACCACATTAACTAGAGGTTAAAAGGTTTCAAATTATTCATAAATTGTCAGGAGTATTTGTTCTATCAAGCCAAATTTAATGCTGCTTTCACTGAAGTATCTATTGAAATGACTGACACTAAAATATATTTTATAACCCTCCAATATATTCCACATAAATACTGTGGTATTTTATTTATCTCAACTCTTTTAGAAAAAACATGTTTCTACCAATGAGAGCTTTTGCTAATCCTCACATTCAAAATCATCACATTGAAATATTCTCCATTCTGCAAAATGGTCTAGCTCTTTGATGTAGACACTTTTATTATTACTTATTTTTAAAGTGTGTAAATTCTACTTCAAATTGCCCTCATAGCAACTAGATGCAGATCAATTGCAACCCCATTGTTTAAAGTTTCCAGCAATTAAAATAGCAAGTTTCATTGATTTGTTTTCTTTCATTATAAAATCAGATTTGCTTGCCACAACCCCATCAGAATTTTCCCATTGAAAAGGAACATTTGCTAGCCATTTACAGGATTTCATTAACTCATGGGATTACTAATGTTGCATGTATGTTAGGAGACCCACTGAGAACGTTAACAGAGAATCCTGTTGCAAAAGTAATTAATACTTCTTGTGAATGTACTAATATAATTAACACAAATATTTGTCAGGGAATATATGCATTTTTATTGGAAATGTATGAACTTGTTTGTGTATTTCTCAAATAAATAATGAATAATATATGTTCATGCATTCGCAAAGAAATGATCTAAGAAGTTTGGTGGAAAATCAGAAGGACTAAAAGAAAAACAGCAGAATAAGCAGGCAACTGGAAGAGGCAATATAACACAGTTAAAAGTAACAAGGATTGAGAGTATGTACTTCATTGAAAGATATTTATGTTTGTGGATAAACAAATGTCAAAAGGTTCAAATACATGAATTAATGGCAATGTAAACACTGGCAGAAAAAGTCAAGGTCATTTAGATAGGAAGGAACTGCAGATGCTGGTTTAAACTGAAGATAGACACAAAAAGCTGGAGTAACTCAGTGGGACAGGCAGCATCTCTGGAGAGTAGGAATGGGTGACGTTTTGGGTCGAGACCCTTCTTCAGACTGGTTATGGATAAGGGAATTGAGAGATATAGACGATGATATAGAGAGATAAAGAACAATGAAAATGAAAGTTATGCAAACAAGTAATGATGATAAAGGAAACAGGCCATTGTTAGCTGTTTGGGTGAAAACAAGAACCTGGTGCGACTTGGGTGGGGGAGGGATAGAGAGAGAGGGGAATGCCGGGGTTACTTCAAATTAGAGAAATCAATATTCATACCACTGGGCTGTAAGTTGCCCAAGCGAAATATGAGATGCTGTTCCTCCAATTTGCATTTAGCCTCACTCTGACAATGGAGGAGACCTAGGACAGAAAGGTCAGAGTGGGAATAGGAAGGAGAACCGGGAGATCAGGTATTTGATTTGTCCATTTGGATTTGGTTATGAAATACAAAAGAGAAAAGGTAATAATTGATTCATTTGTTTTTCTAATACTATGGCCAATTATGGACATCCCAATACAGAGGAGAAATTTAAAAATGGAAAAATATTTAAAACATCAGTTTCAATTAGTTGTATAAAGGGGTCAACGAAAGAGCATTCACGTCGCAGCCCTGTTTCCACCAATCTTTCCACCACCATGCACAAGAAGCACAAGAAGCACAAGAAGCACAAGACAGACACCATTGTGCAGATGCCGAGAAGTGTGTTCAGCTCTGGCTGAACAACTTCTAATCTTGTGTGTGAACTCGATAAGAAGAAGAGTTGAATAAAAAACTCTATTTTATTTGTTTTTGAGGAAACATGATGGATTAATCATAATTTTAATATTGCCACGAAGAGGGTGAGGAATATTATGCGAACATTGAATTCTTTATAATGCCACTGCTTGAGGCAGAGACCATTGCCTCTTTTAAAGTAAAGTAAGTTTATTTATATAGCACTTTTCAATCAAATCACTGAAGCCAAAGTGCTTTACAGAGAGAATTATCCATATAAATGAAAAATAAAAAAGGTAGAATAAAAAAAAGACAGGACACACAATTAGAGATTCAACACGAACATCCCCCCACAGCAGAGTCGACACTTTCCACTGTGAGGGAAAGGCACCAAAATGTCCAGTCCTCCTCCTAGTCCACCCGAAGTCGGGGCCAGTTTGAGGCCTCCGCAGCCAGTCGCCACAACGGCAGCCCGATGTTGTAGACTCACCCGCCGGGAAGCTGGAACACCGGCATCGGGTGGAAAGTCCTCAGCGGCTTGGAAGTGTCTGGAGCGGCCGCTCCCTCCCCGGAGACTGCGACGCCCGTAGTCTTCAGGCCGCGCCGGTTGGAGCTTCGACTCTGACTCCGCGGTGTTTTCGATCCAGCGCCTTCAGACCGCAGCCCGCGGCTGCTCGATGTTGGTGGTCGGCGGTCATAGCACTCCGGAGCGGCGACCCGGCAAGGCATCGCCCGCTCCGTGTTGGTGTCCCAGCGCTGTGCCGCCGAAGCTGTGGTCCCGGCAGGAAACGACGCTCCAGCCCGATGGAAGGCCGCATGGGGAGAGCGAAGATGCGATTTGGAGGAAAACCGCATCTCCGACCAGGTAGGACTGGGGTTAAAGCAGTTTCCCCCCACCCCCCACATAGAAAGAATAGACCTCCAAATAAAAATTATAGACAATAAAAAGGGTTAGAGGACGGACTGCAGGCAGGCAGCCCGCACAACCGGCGCCCACTCCTGCACAATCTAAGAAGATTATTTAATATTATTTATTCTAAGAGAATTATTAATGAAGATCTAGCAATAATCTCACTTGACGCTGAAAAAGCATTTGATCAGGTTGAATGGTCTTATTTATTTAAGTAAAAATTGAGACATTTGAAGCAGAAAAAGATAAAGGTTGATGGTCTGATTAGTGACATTAATTCCGGATTTCTCTAGCAGAGACCAGGGGTTTGCAATGAGCTTACTGAGCTCCTGCTGAGCTGCATACCTAATTGGTTTAGTTCAATAATGCAATAATTCAATATGCAATCCGTATTGCCAAAGTAGTCTGGAATTTCAGACAACACTTTGAACTGTTTTCACTTTAACACCATAATTCAGTGGAAGTGGAATGGTCCACTTTTGTGTGCAAACACGTGTTCTATTCCAACTTTAGAGACAATATGGGGGTGAAAGAAGGGGAATTTTAAGATAATTTCAGAATTGCCAAAATATTTCAAATAAATAGTGTTTTATAAAATGAATGCACTGAAAAACTTGTGAGTTTGTAGGCTAAATGAACTCTGTGAAATGCCCCTTATGTGTAGAGAGTGGATGCAAATGTGGAATAACATGGAACGGGCGATTAATCGTTAACATGGATTTGTTGGGCCAAAGGGCCTGTTTCCAAGCTGTATCTCTGAACTAAACTAAAAACTGAAGACAGACACAAAAAGCTGAAAGGTGCATTAATTTCTGCTCAAGTATTTTATAATAAAGAGAACAGGATTAAACAACAAACATTGGAAAGGGAAATCAAGCAACTAGATATAGAAAATGCGAGAATGCCATCTATTTCAAAACATAATAAAATTGCTGTATTGAAATATAAATTAAATAAAATGTATTCAGAACAAGTAATAAAACTTTATCAAAAAACCAAACAATTACATTTTGAATTTGGAGACAAACCACAAAAACTAATAGCACGTCAGTTACGAAAAATGGAAGGGGAAAAAATAATTCATAAAATTAGAACAGAGACAGGAGAATTATTAAAAATGCCCAAGGACATGAAAGATTTCTCCAATACTATCATAACCTTTATTCAACTAAAACTGTAACACAAACAGAAGGAATAGCAGATTATTTACTAAAATGTAATTTAAAAGGTTTAGATTCAAATGATAGAGAATTATTAGAAAGGGAGATTACGATAAAGGATATTGAGGAGTCTATTGGCTCTTTAAAAAATGGTAAAGCAGTAGGACCAGATGGTTTAGGCTCTGAATTTTATAAAAAAAATTATGACTTGCTCTGCCCACGTTTACAAAGGCTGCATGAGCATATCTATACTCAACAGAAACTTCCAGATACTTTAAATGAATCTATAATAACACTTATTCCTAAAGCTGATAAAGATCCAGAAGATCCGGGATCATATAGAGCAATTGCACTTTTAAATACAGATCAGAAAATATTAACTAAAATACTAGCGCATAGATTAAGTACAGTGATGAATAAAATAATACACCCTGACCAAACAGGCTTTATTCAGAAACGGTACTCATATTATAATCTAAGAAGATTATTTAATATTATTTATTCTAAGAGAATTATTAATGAAGATCTAGCAATAATCTCACTTGACGCTGAAAAAGCATTTGATCAGGTTGAATGGTCTTATTTATTTTCGGTGATGGAAAATATGCAACTAGGGGAGAAATTCTGTACATGGATAAAACTGTTATATACAAATCCTACGGCTAGAATATTAACAAACCAAAGGTTGTCATCTAAATTCAGCCTATCTAGAGGTTGTAGACAATGATGCCCGTTATCTCCATTATTATTTGCGCTTGCTATTGAGCCACTTGCAGAAAGAGTTAGGGGTCATCCGGAAATATATGGGTATATCACAAAGGACACAGTGAATAAAATTTCTCTATACGCAGATGATGTACTAATTTACATTACAAAACCAGAAATTAGTATTCCAAACTTATTAGAGCTAATAACCCAATTTGGTTCACTCTCAGGAAACAGAATACATTGGAATAAAAGTGAAATTATGCCAATAAGGGAACATAACAAACAGATAATACAACAATTTCCATTTAAAATAGTAAATGAAAAATTTAAATACCTAGGTATTTATGTAACTAAGATATATACATCATTATTTAAAGCAAATTTTCCCCCATTACTGAATAAACTACATAAGAATATTCAATACTGGAAAACACTTCCTATCTCAATGGTTGGCAAAATTAATGCCATAAAAATGATTTTTTTACCGCAAATATTATACCTTTTTCAGACAATTCCGATATATTTGTCAAAAAACTTTTTTTTTAAATTGGACTCCATTGTTAATGATTTTATCTGGGATTATAAGAATCATAGGATAAACAAAAGACATTTGTGTAAATCAAAAATAAATGGAGGCTTGGTTTTACCCAACTTTCTGTTTTATTTTTGGGCAGTTAATATTAAAAATATGAATTTCTGGTTGGAAGAAATAGATCAACAACCAGATTGGTTAAAAATGGAAAAGGAAGATTGTTTGCCTTTTGATATCGGTTCGATATTATTTGCTACATCTAAATTAAACAAAAACATTTATAGGGAAAACCCTATAATATTTAGTGCCATACGAATTTGGAAACAATTAAAAAAGACATTAAAATTAGATAATTTATCACTTTTTCTCCCAATTGTGAATAACCCTTTGTTTAAGCCCTCATGGTTGGACAGGGGTTTTACACAATGGAAGAATTATGGAATTAAAAATATGGGACAACTTTATAAGGAAGGCACTTTTCTGACATTTCAGGAGTTGCAACAGACTTATGGACTTCGAGGAAATGATTATTTCAGATATCTTCAACTCAGAGATTATGTAAAATCGAATACTCAAAATTTTCGAATTAGAAATTCAGAAATTCTTGACGAATGTTGGAATAAACATCCAAATACAGAAAAATTAATATCTTATATATATAATATCTTATTAGACAGTGACATTCCATCGACGGATTTACACAGACAAACATGGGAAAAAGAATTAAATCAAATAATAACGAAAGATACTTGGGAAGAAAGTTTACAACACATACATCAATGTTCATTAAATGCCAGACATTCTTTAATACAATTTAAAGTAATACATAGGTTACATTATTCAAAAACAAAATTACATAAAATCTTTCAACATATCTCACCTATATGTGATAAATGTCAACATCTAGAAGCTACCTTATCTCATATGTTTGCAAACTGTATAAAAATTAAAAAATTCTGGGTAAATATTTTTAGTATAATATCTAAAGTGACCAGCACACAAGTGGACCCGGATCCAAAATTAATAATACTCGGAACATTAGAATTAAATCAAACATTTACAACAACACAAAGAAACTTTATTGATTATAGTATAATAACAGGAAAAAAATTAATTCTAAAATTTTGGAAAGGCCCTACTATAATCCACAATCAAAATGTGGATTATAGAAATGACGGAGACCTTAAACGTGGAAAGAATCAGATTTTCCCTGTTGGACAAACAGGAATTATTCGTTGGAACATGGTCTCCCTTCATTGATTATTTAAAGGGTCAGAATGGTTCAGCACAGGAACCTGACTAATACTCAGGCTAAAGAATGGATGAAATGCTATTCTCTGAAATGTACGAATATATCTCGAATGAAGATTTTTATTTTAATAAATTTTTCCATTCTTCTTTAACCATCTTTTTCTTTTTTTTTTTTTTTTTTTTTGTTTTCTCTTTTCTCTTTTTCTTCTCACTCTTTTCTTTCTTTACTTCATCTATCTTTTCAGTTCTATCTAGTTTAAAAAAAAAAAAAAAAAAAAAAAAGGCAAAAGGTATTGGAGACAATGTAATAATAATTGATAATATTATCAATTTAAAAATGTAAGACTGTAATGATGTTAATAGGTTGTGTACTTTTCTCCAATAAAAAATATTTTCAAAAAAAAAAAAAAAAAAAAAAGCTGAAAGTTACTCAGCGGGCCAGGCATCATCTCTGGAGAAAAGGAATAGGTGACATTTTGGGGGGAGACCCTTCTTCAGACTAAGTCAAGGGAAAGGAGCACGAGAGATATAGACAGTACTTAGGACAAATGAATGAAAGATACGCAAAAAGCATAACAATATTCAAGGAAATGTAGAGACAACAATGTAGGATAGGTGATAACGAGTTATACAGACTCACCAGAATGACAGTAGCACTAGTACAATGACTAGGGTTGGGGAGGGACAGAGAGAGGGGATGCAATGGTTACTTGAAGTTAGAGAAATCAATAATCATACCACTGGGTTGTAAGCTGCCCAAGCGAAATATGAGGTGCTGGTTCTGGTCTGATATATGATACAATATACTGGGCTGGACCTTGCTGCAGGAAGGCTGCAGCTTAGAATTAGCACCCATAGTTCTGGCAGGCAGAGTGCAGGTCTGGGAGGTCTTCGACAGAATGAGGTCTGAACAATGACTAGAAGGCACATGATGCAGTGCAGATGTTATGTTGGATCTTGATAGAAGGCTACAACTGTGAGGAATTTTATTAGCTTTTATATGTCTTTTAAAGTAATTTTAAAAATAATAAAAATTACGGCACTTATTATACCTAAAAGCATGAAGAAGTAATTAAAAGCATTAAACTAAAGCAAAATAATTAGAAAAAGTAATTTACTTTTCTGCTTACCCACTGATCCAGACCTATAATCCCTATTAAAATCTGTAGGATCAGTCAGACTGGCAATTTCCCAGCACAATTCAGGACTGGGACATTCTGGAGACCAACAACAGAGCATAATTGGTATTAGCACTCAGTAAGATCCAGCCTCACAGTGCACTGGCTTAATTTGGGGATTTACAACTAAAGTAGCTGAATGTCAGCAGCACTCCCTTGAAGTTCAAGCTACTACCAGTTAGATTCAGCTCACCTATTCTGCTTCCACAGTCAGATTAAACATTCGGCACACTGCAAAATTTACAATTCTCTTCCCCTTTACAAGTTTATAAAACATTGTAAGGATTTTCTACTGGCATGTTTCCCATGCACCATATTTCTTTAATCTCTTCTTGCCCTTTCGACATTGCTTTGACCAGAAGCATGCATACAGGGATATGGGGGAAGGCTGGGCCCATTGCTGTTTGTAGTTTATATCATTGATTTGGATGAGAATGAACAAGGCATGATTAGTAAGTTTGCAGATGACAATAGAATGGGCGGTATTGAAGATGGTTATCCAAATTGATAGCAGCATTTTGATCAGTTAGGGAAGTGGGCTGAGGAATGGTCAATGGAGTTTGATGCAGATAAGTGTGAAGTGTTGAATTTTGGGAAGTCAAACCAGGGCAGGACCTTCACAGTGAATGGACCCCCGTGGGAGAGCAGATGGATCTTGGAATGAAGGTACATAGTTCCTTCAAAGTGACGTCACAGGTAAATAGGATGGTGAAGAAGGCATTTGGTACATTGGCCATCAGTCAGGGTATTAACTGTGGGTAATTAACAGGTTATTGCAACCCAGCATGAATATTGATTTCTCTCACTTCAGGTTGCCCCGGCATTCCCTCTCTCTCTATCCCTCCCCCAATCAAGTTGCACTAGCTTCTCATTTTCACCCGACAAACAGCTTACAATGGCCTGTTTCCTTTATCATTGTTACTTTTCCATATCTTTCATTCATTGTTCTTTGTCTCTCCACATCACTGTCTATATCTTTCGTTTACCTTATCCCTAACCAGTCTGAAGAAGGGTCTCGAACCGAAATGTCACCGATTCCTTCTCTCCAGAGATGCTGCCTGTACCGACCGCTGAGTTACTCCAGCTTTTTGTGTCTATCTTAGGTGGGACTGTGTTGATGCGGCATCTTGGACAACATGGGCAAGTTGGGCTGAAGGGCCTGTTTCCGTGCTGTTTGACTCTATGACTCTAGTTCTAGTCCAGTGACATGATCGGATTCCAGAAAGGCATCTGGGAAATCTAAATTCAAGTTATTAAATAAATTTGCAATGGAAAAGAGGATAAAACACTCATCTCAGTAAATGGAGACCGCATAACTACTGGATTGTACTAAAATCCATCTGATTCACTGATGTCCTTCATGGAGGGGAAATTGCTGCCGTAACCTCTTCTGGACAGTTTTTGACCCCATATCACTAATGCAGTGAAATTAAGGTTGTATGAAAAGTGTGAACATTTCCAGTGACTTGCACACCTCAACGCGATCCATGTTGGAAAAAAATCTTCCTCTCATTCACCTGCTCTTTCCCCTTTTTCTGTATTCAGTGGAACATGATATTGGCAATAAACTGAAATTATCTTGGAGCCCTGCTTAAAATATATTTCTTAGATTTCTCTACTGTCTAAAGGAACATATCTTTCTGTCTCTCATTGGCACTGATATTGACCATGGTCTATTCACTCACATCCACCAACTTCCTCAACCCTACTGACGCTACCCAGTGACAGTATGGCCATGGAACTCAGGAGGCAGTATATTATCATGGTTAAGGGCCTGTCCTACTTGGGCGACCAAATCCGTGAGTTCTGATGAGTTTGCCCTCGACTCATACTAGCAGCATGGTCGACACAAGGTCGTAGGAGGTCTTCGTAACTCTCCTTCATGCTCGAGAGTGGTCTCCACGTACTCAAGGCCTCAGCTAGGTCTCGGCGTTTTTTTCGATATGTTAAAAAATGCCCGCAAGTAAAATAAGGTCGCCATGGAAAAAATGATACTTTTTATACTCGTAGGTTTAGTCGTAGTAGGTCGCAGTAGGTCGGCATGTTAGTCGTAGGTAATCGAGGGTAGTCGAAGGTAGTCTTAGATTGTCTTCATCATAGTTGAAGGGAGGTCGAAGGGAGGTCGAAGGAGATCGAAGGAGGTCGTCTTCACTCTCCACTATTCTGTATCCAATTTTCCCGAAGTTAGGCGTAGCTAGTCGTGGCTAATCGTAGCTACAACATAGTCGAAGGAGGTCGAAGGAGGTCTTCTACATAGTCGAAGGAGGTCTTCAACATGTCATTTTTTAAAACTCTTCTAAACTCGCCATTTAGGTCGCCCAAGTGGAACAGCCCCTTTATGTCTATAATCATACAAATGTCACATGGCGCCTAATTACAGAATTATCCCACTAGTACAACTTTCACGGGTTTCCCTTGAACACCAATGGCGTGGCACTGTGAGATACACCACCAATCCTGTTGTCTTTGGTGAAAAAGGGAAAATAAAAAAAACATCATTTGAAATGAGATGGTGTTGGTCAAACAGATGGATTTTGCTGCAGAGATAATCGCACAACTGAAAATTAGTAAATAGTCCTCGGTATTCAACCAAGCAGCTAACAGCTTTGGTAAATGAAAACCATAAGGACATTATGACAAACGGGATCGCTTTCTGTATTTAGTCCATTTGCAAAGTAGACTAATTTCAATTCCCCTACATGTTTAAATAAAGCGACAGCATTAATGATGCAATCTATGGCTTCCTGAAAAGAAGAAACTATTCTCTAAAATTGGGATGAGTAGATTTCAAATCATGAAACATCATCATGATCTAGCTCCCAGACATATTGCATCAGCCCATGACCTAGTTGTTATTTTGATTCCAGAAACCAGGAAAGTTTGATTGCGTGCAACAGAATTACTTTTTTCCTTTAATAACAAGAACTTTTGCTGAACACTGTTAAAATCTGGAAAATAAAGTTATTTTTAACCAACGTTAGAAAAAAAGGAAGAATCCAATCCCCCATTACCTAATTTACAAGTTTACATTTATTACAAATGTTGTGGGTGCTGGTAAAAGGAAATATTTTCACCTTTATTTCACTGAGCTTCATGAGATTGCCTGCCTTTCAGCTCAGTTAATTATGTTTTTGCCTCAGGAGGTTGACTTTAAATCTCACTTTGAAAATTGGCGACATATATGGATGACATACTATTCCTAATGGTACTTTTATTGAGTGCAGAGGATGTGCTGCATTGCTATAAGCACCATCTGTTGAATTTGATATTAAGCATCTTCAAGTGAACATCAAAATCACAAAAAGCTTTTTCAGTCTTGGTCCTGGTCAACATTATAGCTTTGCTCATGTTCAACACCAAAAACAGATTAATTAGCCCTTCATCGCATTTATTCATTGTGGAACCTTGCTATATCTGTTTACAAAATAGCCGAGAAACGACTCTGAATATATCTTATTTAGTGTAGGATGATCTGGGCCAGATGATGAGTATTTACATGTGATATTCACCCTTCTTTTGTGGCTCCTTTCTGAGTTTTATTTCAGTTGATTTACTCCTTGCACCACTTTCAGTATTGGCTCCATGCTTATCCATGTTTATTCAGTTGATATAAATGTCACTGTTTTTCTTATATAAAAGTCATTATTGATTGATATTAAACTATCTTTGATACAGTTTGTGGCGTATACCCCACCTTTCATAAAGGTTACATTTTTGTAAGCTACCTTTCCCCAATTTTTGTTCACCTTCACTTTTGCAGAAAATAACCCATGTAAGTCTACTTATATTTGACAAAAAATGGTAATATTTTCAATGGTGATGTAGAAAATGCACATATATATATTGTGAATGTTTATGTTATTTAATGACCAATGATATACTTTTGAAATGCAGTCTATGTGTAGGTAAACACATACACCATGTTTCCATATGCACCAAATGAAATAAATGATCAGCAAAATCTTCTTTTACTGGTTGAGATTGCTGAGGTGATAGGGGTTAAGGGTCAGGGTGTAATGGGCAAGGGAAATGTTAGCCAGGGGTTTAAGACAGTAATCTTATGTCAGTTTGGTCTGGGACTACCCAAGATGAATGATTTCCAGTTTAAAACAAACATTAATTATCCATATAGAGTCATAGAATCATACAGCACAGAAACAGGCCCATCGACCCAACTCATCCATGCTGTCCAAATGCCCCATCTAAGCCTTTCACATTTACTTTGGCCAATATCCCTCTAAACCTTTCTTATCCATGTCCCTGTCGAAATGTCTTTTAAATGTTATTACAATACCTGTGTATATTACCGCCTCTGGCAGGTCGTTCCGTATCTCCACCACCTTCTGTGTAAAAAAAAGTTTCAATTAAACATTTCCTTTCCCACCTCTGGTTCTTGATTCCCCTACCCTGGGAAAAAGACATTGTGGGAAACAAATAGAATTATTTATGGATTTGACTTGAGATGAGTATCCAGATATAGAATAAATGCATAGAAATTGTGCACATTACAGGGTTGATTACATGTGAAGGTTGTATGGTAGAAACAGAAACTAGAAACAATAGGAGGCAATTAGACTATTTGAACCTGCTCACTATTCCATATAATTTCCATATAATTATCATCAATCTCACTATTCATTGAAATTAAATTGCTTTAAAGCCTCTTTGATTCCTCCTCACAATTCAGAATCTCCCTCAGTTTAGTGTTATGGAAAACCTTGAAATATTGTATCATGTTCCATCCAAATCACTCTTATAGCTGAGCCTCAAGCATTACTGTACTGGAAAAAAAGATTACTCCCTGTTTCTTGTCAACCAATTTTCAATACATGCAATATTCTGTTGTGCTGCAGCAAGCAAGAATGTCATTGTCCTATCTGGGACACATGACAATAAATTCTCTTGACTCTTGACTTGACTCTTATACCCAATTCCATGCACTTTGATTTACACACAAAAACATCTTATCAAAGGCTTTCTGAAAATCCAAGTACTCTGCATCCAGTCGTTTTATCTTATCAATTCTGCCAGTTATACTCTCAAAACTCTCCAGTGGGTTTGACAAACACAAATTCAATTTTCAATTTATCTCATCCCACTATTATTCTGTTATCACATCCTTAATTTAGTCCCATCATCTCTCCTACCACTGGCATCAGGAAAGCAGGTCTGTGATTTCCTCTTTTCTTTCTCAGTTCTGTTTTTAACAGCAAGGTTACAGCCTACAGGAGTTATTCCATATCAAGAGATAAAAGTTAAGTGGGTTGGGCAGAGAGGCGGCACAGTGGTGCAGTGGTAGAGTTGCCTTACAGCGGCAGAGACCTGGTTTCAATCCTGACTATGGGTGCTGTTTGTACGGAGTTTATACGTTATGTATGGGTTTTCTCCGGGTGCTCCGGTTTCCTCCAACACTCCAAAGACGTACACATTTGTAGATTAATTGGCTTCTGTAAATTGTAAATTGGCCCTAGAGCTAGTGTATGGGGTGATCACTGGTCGGCCTGGATTTGGAGGGCCAAAGGGCCTATTTCCATGCTGTATCTCTAAAATCTAAAGTCTAAAGTATAAAGTCTAAAGCAGCACAACAGATATGTAAACATGGTACTATTAGTCAATGAGGAGGAACTGTTATTGCCTTTTCATACCTGACTGAGGTCTTATGATGGGGAAGTGAAGGATTCAGTTGCATAGAGATGAGCAGGGACACAGTTCCCCAAGTTGAACAATGAGTTTAAGGGGATGATGATGTTAAACGCTAAGCTTTGTTTGATTAAGAGCCTGATGAGAGTGTCCTTGTTATCCAAGTAGTCCAGTGTAGAGTGGAGAGTAGGCAGATTGCATTTGCTGTTTCTCTATTGAAGTGAGAGGAGAATTGGAGTGGCTCAATATTCTTACTAGGCAGGAGTTGTTACGTGTTGTAACCGACCTCTTGCAGCATTTCATCACAATGGACATGTTTGCCTCCAGTGGGAGGTCATTGAGGTATGACATCTTGTTCTTCTTGGGCACTGGTATCATGGATGGCCTTTTAAAGTAGTTGGAGACCTCCGACATTTGTAGTGAGTGGTTGAAGTTGGCTGTGGAAATTACAGCTGGTTGGTCTGCAGGGCTTTTAAGGACGAGACGAGGAATACCGTCAGGGCCGAACGTTCCTGAAGGTTTACCCTCAGTAAGAGTCTTCTGAAGTCTGCCTTCAAGATTGAGATAATAGCTTCATTGGGGACTGTGGGGGCTCATGAAGGTACATTGGTGTTCTCTCTTTTAATGTAGCATCAATTAATGGCACCAAAAGCTAAAAGATAAACAACATCACCCAGAGACTGCTGCTATCCTTTTATCGATGCTCAATTGAGAGCATCTTAACATACTGTGTATGCGTGTGGTACACCAGCTGCACAGTGGCTAAGAGGAAAGCGCTCCAGAGGGCTATTGACAATGCCCAGAAGATTATCGGCTGCCCTCTTCTCACCTTGGAGGACCTACACAGTTCCCACTGTCTCAAAAAATCCCAGAAGATCATAAAGGACATTTTCCACCCCGGTCACTCCCTGTTTGAACTGCTGCCGTCAGGCAGACGGTACAGATCAATGAGGACAAGGACAAACAGACTCAAAAACAGTTTTTATCCCACAGCAATAAATACACTTAATGTAGCCACCAAATGAGTACAGGTGCGCTACACACCAAAGGGACTGTGAAATTGACAGAAGAATGTGGGTTTTTTTCATGTTATTTATTTTAGTTGTTTATCTTAGACTTTTGCTTTTAGAAAATGTGCGAAAGGTGCACTGACTGGTTGGCATTTCTAATTTCGTTGTACATGTTTACATGTTATAATGACAATAAAGTATTCATTCATTCATTCATTCATAGAAACATTGAGTTTGTTCAGGAGTGATGCTTGCTGTAACTTGAGCTATAGCCTTCATCTTATAGGAAGTGATGGTGTGTAAGCCCTGCCTCGGTTGCCAAACACCCATCTGATTCTCCACTTTAGACTGTAAATGTCTCTTGAGGTCATATCTGCACTTCTTATATGACGCTGCGTAGCCTGACTTGAATCAAAAGAGATTTGAAATATAACACCCTAGGCATTCAATATTTCCATGCCCAACCTCTCTGTTATTCTGGGATACATTTAATCAGGCCTTGGGGATCTATTAGCTTTTGGTGCCATTAATTTACCTGGCAAAATTATCTGACTAAATTTCCTTTAGTTCCTCATCTTCATTAGATTTGTGGTTCACTAACCTTACTGGAACATTATTTATGTCCTCTTCCGTGTTAGATTGCTCTGTCATTTTCCTGCAACATATTATGAATTTGTCTTTTTCGACTGTGGGGGACTTACACTCAGAACATGGAACATAGAAAAGTACAGCACAAGGAGAGACCCCTTCTCCCACAATATTTGTGCCTAATCTGATACCAAAATAAACTAATCTCAACTGCCTTTGCATAATACATATCCCTTCCTGCATATATAGTGTACATGTGCCTGTTTAAAAGCCTCTTAAACACCACTTGTGTATAATTGCCCCAAACATCTCCTTTAAACTTTGCCCCTTTTACCTTAAGGGCCTGTCCCACTAACGCGACTTTACAGCGACTGTCTTTAACCTTCAAGCTCGAGGGCACTCGCCTGAAAAACCTTGAGCTGGATCGACCATCAGCGATGAAACCGTGATCCGGATTGACCTTCTGCGCACACACACACACACACAGACACAAATACATCGCAAAGGCGGGGGCCAGGGAAAGCGGGGCAGCGCTGTCTGAAATTCACACCCGCGATGAACAGGAAAGAAAAGACGGCCGGCACAGTTACAGTAAGTCCTTTCGAGAGCGCGGAGAGGGGGGGGGGGGGAGAGAAGGGGAGAGAGGGGGAGAGAAGGGGAGAGAAGGGGAGAGAAGGGGAGAAATGGGGAGAGAAGGGGATGGAAGGGGGAGAAGAAGTGGAGACACTTTTAAGAAGCCAGACAACTTTTAATAAAGTTTAGCAGGCATTTAACATTACCGGTCGGTTTACTTACCTTTTTTTCTCAACGAGCTATTACCTTCGACTACCTTTGATTACCTTTGATTGCCTTCGATTACCTACAATAGCATTACGACCTACTACGACCTACCTCGACTAAACATACGATTGAAAAAATATCGATTTTTTTCCATGGCGACCTTCTTTTACTCGCGGGCATTTTTGAGCTTGCTAAAAAAAACGGCATGACCTAACTGAGGCCTCGAGTATGCGATGACTACTCACGAGCATGAAGAAGAATTACAAAGACCTCGTAGGACCTCGTGTCGACCATGCTGCGAGTATGAGTCGAGGGCAAACACTTCTAAACTCGTGAATTAGGTCCCCGCAGTGGGACAGGCCCTTTAAAGCTTTGCCCTCCCCTCAACCTTTGGCGTTGCAAGGAAAGCAGTGAAAATCTGTCCTACCTCTATTATAGCCAATATACTCTCATCCAGGCAGCATTCTGGTAAACATCTTCTGCACTCTCTTCAAAGCCACCACATCCTTTCTGTAATGGACAATAGACAATAGGTGCAGGAGGTGGCCATTCAGCCCCTCGAGCCAGCACCGCCATTCAATGTGATCACGGCTGATCATCCACAATCAATATCCCGTTCCTGCCTTCTCCCCATATCCCTTGACTCCACTATCTTTAAGAGCTCTGTCTAGCTTTCTCTTGAATGCATCCACAGAACCAGCCTCCACTGTCCTCTGAGGCAGAGAATTCCACAGATTCACAACTCTGTGTGAAAAAGTTTTTCCTCAACTCCGTTCTAAATGGCTTACCCCTTAATCTTACATTGTGGCCCCTGGTTCTGGATTCCCCCAACATCGGGAACATGTTTCCTGACTCTAGTGTGTCCAAACCCTTAATAATCTTATATGTTTCAATAAGATTCTCTCTCATCCTTCTAAATTCCAGAGTATACAAGCCCAGCCGCTCCATTCTATCAACATATGACAGTCCCGCTATCCTGGGAATTAACCTGGTGAACCTACGCTGCACTCCCTCAATAGCAAGAATGTCCTTCCGCTAATTGGGAGACCAAAACTGCACACAATACTCCAGGTGTGGTCTCACTAGGGCCCTGTACAACTGCAGAAGGACCTCTTTGCTCCTATACTCAACTCCTCTTGTTATGAAGGCCAACATGCCATTTGCTTCACTAGGGGCGCCGCATGATGGCAGCCTCTGCCTACAGTCTGTCTGTTTTTCTATCTTTTTTTAATTTTTAGTTTGTTTAAAAGTACGTTTTGGAGGATTTTTTTGTAATTCTATGTGGGGGAGGGGGGTAGGGTAACGGGGAAACCATTTCACAGTCGCTTCCTGGCGAGGATGTGACTATTCTCCGAGTCGCATCTTCGCCTCCCCCTCGCGGCCTACCAACTGGATTGGCGCAGCCTTTCCTGCCGGGGACCGGACCAAAGATTCAGCAGCGGTGCAGCATTGGATTCACCGCGGAGCGGGCGATGCCTTACCTGGATTGCCGTTTGAAACTCCGGAGTGTTGGGCCTGCTGCTTCAATATCGCGGAGCTGTGGTTTGTAGAGCTTCCAGCGCAGGCGGCGCTGACTTCAACATCGCGGAGTCCTGGGATGCCTTTGCCAATGGCCGCCAGTGAGAATCTCCGCCCAGCTCGGCCTGTGGACTTTGGGAGCCACGGTGTCTGGTAGAAGTGGCCGATTCGGAAGTCCAAGCCGCTGAGAATGTTCTCCCGTTCCGACGTCGGAGTTCCATCATCCGGCGAGCGGGCGTGAACATCGAGCCGCCCGTAGTGGCGACAGCGAAGGGTTCGGGAGCCCCCCAACCACGGGAGGACAACAGAGGACAACAGAGGAGGATGACTGAACTTTGGTGCCTTCCCTCACAGTGGGAAAGTTTGATTCCGCTCTGTGAGGATGTCTATGTTAAAGACTATCGTGTTCTGTGCTCTTTTTTATTCGTATGGCTGTATGTTGACCACAAATTTCACTGTACCAATTGATGTACCAATGTCTCTTGTCTTGTCTCTTGGCTTTCTTCACTGCCTGCTGCACTTGCATGCTTACTTTCAGTGACCGATGAACAAAGACCCCCAGATCCCGTTGTACTTCCCCTTTTCCCATTTTGACTCCATTTAGATAATAATCTGCCTTCCATTTTTTGCCACCAAAGCAGATAACCTCACATTTATCCACATTAAACTTCATCTGCCATGCATCTGCCCACTCCCCCCAACCTGTCCAAGTCACCCTGCATTCTCATAGCATCCTCCTCACAGTTCACACTACCACCCAGCTTTGTGTCATCTGCAAATTTGCTAATGTTACTTTGAATCCCTGCATCCAAATCATTGATGCATATTGTAAATAGCTGCGGTCCCAGCACCGAGTCTTGCAGTACCCCACTAGTCACTGCCTGCCATTCTGAAAGGGACCCCTTGATCCTTACTCTTTGTTTCCTGTCTGCCAACCACTTCTCTATCCATGTCAGCACTCTACCACCAATACCATGTGCCCTAATTTTGCCCACTAATCTCCTATGTGGGACCTTATCAAATGCTTTCTGAAAGTCCAGCTACACTACATCCACTGGCTCTCCCTTGTCCATTTTCCCAGTTACATCTTCAAAAAATTCCAGAAGATTAGTCAAGCATGATTTCCCCTTCCTAAATCCATGCTGACTCGGATCAATCCTGTTACTGCTATCCAAATGTTCGGCTATCTCATCTTTTATAATTGACTCCAGCATCTTTCCCACCACCGATGTCAGGCTAACTGGTCTATAATTCCCTGTTTTCTCTCTCCCACCTTTCTTAAAAAGTGGGATAACATTAGGTACCCTCCAATCCACAGGAACTGATCCTGAGTCTATAGAACATTGGAAAATTATCACCAGTGCATCTATGATTTCTAGAGCCACTTCCTTAAGTACCCTGGGATGCAGACCATCAGGCCCTGGGGATTTATCAGCCTTCAGTCCCATCAGTCTGTACAACACCATTTCCTGCCTAATGTGGCCAGATCCTCTGGCCACTAGTACATCAAGGATATTGTTTGTGTCCTCCTTAGTGACGACAGATTCAAATTACCTGTTCATGAAGACGGATCCAAAGTACCTGTCCAAAGGTCCAGAACTGCATGTAATACAGTTGTAAACTTTCCTCACAAAGCAATAAACTATACTGTAAAGAGTTCTACAATATACCCCAGTGAAGAAACCTTTTCAGAAACTTAGTCACGATGGGCACCCATGGTGTTTATTCACAGATTTACCTGGCTGGTCAAATGTCACAGAGCTCATTTTAAAATTCAACCTGATAGGTCTTAATCACCATGGATTCCATATTATTTCAGAAGCTACAAAAATAAAAGATATAAGGATTTTCAAATCCCTTAAAGCCAAAAGAAACTAAAAGACTGCTGGGAAAGAAATTCCCAGAACTAAATACCATTTCATCTCAATACAACACAGGAAATATCTAAACAAGGTAAAAAAAATTACTCCTAAAGTCACAAGCATGTAAACATGGAATTCAGCTTAACTTGTCCATAGCAATCACGATGCCCCATCTAAGCCAGTCCAATTTGCCCACATTTAGCCCATATCCCTCTTAACCTTTCCTATCCATGTACCTATCCAAATGTATTTTAAACAATGTTATTGAACCTGCCCAACTTTTTCCTCAGAAGCTAGACATAAAATGCTGGAGTAACTCAGCAAGACAGGCAGGATCTCTAGAGAGAAGGAATGGGTAACCATTTCCTCAGGTAGCTTGTTCCAAACACCCACAGCCAATTGTATGAACCCTCACCCCTGTTATTTTTTCCCCTCTAACCTTAAATCTATACTATCTCGTTAAATCTATTCTCTTCATGGATAGTAGACAAAAATGCTGGAGAAACTCAGCGGGTGAGGCAGCACCTACGGAGAGAAGGAATAGGCGACGTTTCGGGTCAAGTCCTTTTTTCAGACTGATGTCGGGGGAGGGGGGGGGGGCGGGAAAAAGAAACAAAGAGGCGGAGACAGTAGGCTTGTGGGAGAGCTGGGAAGGGGAGGGGAAGCAGGGAGAAAGCAACGACTATCTGACATTAGAGAAGTCAATGTTCATACCGCTGGCAAAGCTACCCAAGCAAAATATGAGGTGCTGTTCCTCCAATTTGCGCTGTCATATGTCATTATTACCTATATGGCCTATCGATTTCTTACAAAGATCCTGCCACTTGAGACTGGCAGTAGGAAGTGTTTTATAGTCGTGTGTGGAAGTGGCGCCGACGGACGAGAAGCCGAAGCAAAGAAGTGGAAGCCAAATAACCGAATGGAAACTGAGCCGAAACACCAAATAATCGAATGGAAACTACGCCGAAATGCCAACTAACCGAAAGGCTGGGACGCCAAAATGCAAACTAACCGAAAGGGTGGGACATCTAAAAGCCAACTAACCGAAAGGCTGCGTCACCTAAAAGCAAACTCACCGAATGGCTGCTCTTCCGAAACGCCACCTACCCAAAAGTGTCGCGTACAAGCCAACGGACCAAATGCCGCTCAACAGAAAAGTAAAATAATGGACATGATGTTGCCGGGTGGCGGGACCTGTCAGAGATTGGTCTAGGTTAGGGGTCATTTTCCCGCACAAGCCATAGGTGACTGGGCAATCTGAACCCAAGCACCAAGTTGTAAGCGGCCGAAGCTGCGCATCCCTAGGGACAGTCCCCACTCTCCCACGGCCACCCTCCGTGGGCTGTGGGTTGGGTGGAACGGAGGTGTGGGACAATGTTCATCTCTCCACAGTGATGTGATGGACGCGGGCGTCCGGACCAATCGCTGACAAGTCTCGCCACCCGGCAACGTCATGTCCGTTATTTGATCTTTCTTTTGAGTGGCATTTGATTCGTTGGCTTGTAGGCGACGACGCCTTTTGGGTCGGTGGCATTTTGGCAGAGCGGCCATTCGGTGAGTTTGCTTTTAGGCGATGCAGCCTTTCGGTTAGTTGATGTAGATTGGTTATTGCATGTGAACCAATCAGAGTAATGTACTAACATTAACTCCACCTTACTGTACACTTTATATTATCACTCACTTCCCATATTATGTAGTTACACCGGTGGTAAAGATAAACTAACAACGTATTGTACTGCACCACCATGACTGATGATTAAAGCTGACTTTGAGCATCAGACTGTGTCTGTACAGTTGTTTACATGGTGTCAGATTAGCTGGAAACTACCGATTGCGTCCGTCTATCGGGTTTTATTTGTATTTTATTAATCTTGATCCATCTTCAAAACCAGTATTAAAACACATTTATATTCCTTGGCTTTTGACACTGCTTGAGACTTTGCTCCTGTTTTCAGTGCTTTTAATGTTTTTAATTTTATTGTTTTTACTCTTTAGTGTAATGTTTTTATTGTTATGTAATAATTTCTTGTCCATGATTAGTCATGTACAGCACTTTGTTGCAACTGCGGTTGTTTTTAAAGTGCTCTATAAATAAAGTTATTATTATTATTATTATTGATCTTTTACTCTGATGGCTCACTCCTGCCGCAAGCCAACCCAGCTCATCTTTGATGCTGACATAGGCGAGCGATGGAGGCTCTTTGAAATTGAGGACTACATCAATATCGTCCATCGCAACGATCCAGATGAAGTCAAGGCATCGCTCCTGCTCAACCTGGCTGGACCCGAGGCTATGATTCAAGCGCAAACCTTCGACTTTGCGCCACCTGTGCTCGACGGGAGCGGCCAGGTGGTGGTCCCAGCTGAGACGAAGCGCAACCCGAACGTGCTGCTACGTAAATTCCGTGAGTTATGTGACCTGCCATCGAACCGCATTCTGGAGAGAGCAAAGTTCTTCGCACACCAACAGCATCCTGATGAACCTGTGGAATGTTTCATTTGTGATTTGAAGTACATGGCCCTAAGATGTCGCTTTGGTGAGATAACTAATGAGTTAATACACGGCAAAATCGTTAGCGGCATGTGTGATCGGAAGCTCAAAACAGAGCTACTCCAAAATGCTGACCTGACTCTTGAACAGGCTGTGCATGCCTGTCGTATGTCGGAGGTTGTAGCCCCACTGGGTGATCAGCTTGGCACTCAGAAACTTGATGTTAATCTGATCGGTTTCAGTAACCGCACCACGTCAGCTGCCACTAAAAGATATGTGAATGAGGCCCTGCAGAGGTGCGCTAACTGCAACTATTTCCAGTCACCAGCTTTGCCCAGCAAACGGCAAATCATGCAATTACTGTAAGAAAATGAATCATATTGCCGCGTGCTGTCATTCTCGTGGGAACCCTAGTGCGAATTCAAAGTCTAATCTACACCTGCTGCAGCAAGACCCAACAGTCCCTGACTCCCATGAACAGATCGAAGCTGCCCACGAGAATGAACCAATTATCTCATTCAATAGTTCTGCTGTTCACACTCCCCTCCGCACATCTGGTAAGCTCTTGGACCTTGCTGTTACCGTGCACATCAATAACAAGTCTGTTATTGCTAAAGTGGACACGGGAGTGCGCGGGAACGCGTGAAGGATGCCTCTACCTTGCATGCCTACGGGGGGGGGTGTTCTGCATCCTCTCGGAAAAGCTGATTTCAAGTGTGTAGTGGACAATGTCACTAAACACCTGATTTTCTACATTGTAAAATTGAACTCTGAGACTTTGTTGGGAATCCATGCGTGCCACGACCTGGGTTTAGTGTCCTTCAGATGCGCTTTCCACAAGCTATGCTTATCTGATGAACCAACACAACAACTCCTGTCCCTCTATCAGGATTTGTTCGACGACAAACTGGGCAAGTTGCCAATGACTTACAAGATCACTGTTGAGTCCGATGTTGTCCCAGCAGCCCATGCACCGCACCGCGTACCCCATGCTATGCATGACAGAATTCAAGCCGAACTGAGACACATGGTGTCTATGGGGGTGCTGGCTGAAATAAGTGAACCCACAGACTGGGTCTCCACCATGGTCGTTACAAAAAAGAAAGACAAAGACAAGCTCAGTGTGTGCATTAACCCAAGAGACCTGAACACAGCTATTAAACGCCCACACTACCCGATCAGAACCATCGAAGACGTTGCAGCTCAAATCGGTCGCTCAACAGTGTTCTCAGTACTAGATGCCAAAAGCTCGTTTTGGCAGATACCTCTAGATGACGCATCCTCAAACCTCACTACATTTGCCACACCATTTGGCAGATTCAAGTTCCTTAGAATGCCATTTGGGATTAACTCGGCCAACGAGGTCTTTCAGAGAGCTATGGAACAGCTGTTCGCAGGCTACCCATGTGCTATCATCGTTGATGACATTCTGGTGTACGGCCATGACTTAGCGGAGCACGATTATAATTTTAAAATGATTCTGGACAGGGCACGTGAGATCAACCTAAAGTTCAACCCCATGAAGTGCAAGTTTCGTGTCTCAGAGGTTACCTACGTCGGACATGTGTTCGCAAGCGAAGGGTTAAAGCCGGACCCTAAGAAGACTGCAACCATCAATGAACTGCCTGTTCCCACAGACACCCACAGCCTTCAGCGTTTCCTGGGTATGGTTAACTATCTGGGCAAGGTCATACCCAACCTCAGCAAACTTATCTCACCACTTAGACAGCTCACTCACAAGGAGACTGCCTGGACCTGGTACCAGCAACACCAGCAAGTGTTCGACTCTTTAAAACTTCAGCTAGCCAGCGCCCTCACCTTGATGTATTTCGACCTCAAGCTGCCAGTCACTATCACCTGTGATACCTCGCAATACGGTTTAGGCGCAGCCTGCCTACAAACATCAGCTGATGGCACCGTTCTACCTGTATCGTATGCCTCTCGCACCATGACAGAGACCGAGCAGCGCTATACCCAAATTGAAAAAGAGCTGCTAGCTGTCGTTTTTGCATGTTCCAAGTTAGAGACTTTATCTTTTGGAAAACTTTTACAATTGAAATTGACCACCAAGCCCTGGTCACCATCCTGAACAAACCTATTCACGCAGCACCTGCACGTTTGCAGTGCATGTTGACATCCGGTGGCGTTATGGAGAGCTAAGACGTGCACCATTTAGCTCCGCTCCGCAAAAACGCGCAAAACCACACGAAAATAAAAAACGGACTGAAGAAAATGCTTACCAGCAGATGCCCGTTGTCGCGTAAGCGACGTCATCAGAAATCGACCCGACTCTGGTATTTTAAATGAGAAAACGGGACCAGAAAAGGAACCTTCCCACCCCACCGCCTAGAAGACCTAAAACACGTGGGAAAACACTACAAGAGGAAGGTGAGGAAGTTTCTCAAGGCTCTGAGGAAGAAAGCTCTACTTTGACTATGGAACAAGAGCAAGAGCGAGCACTAAGACAAGCTATGGTGCACAAAATTAAAGACTTGTTGGCTGAAAAGCTCGAAAAGCTAGATACAAATCTGGATGAGCAACTTACTGCTGTGAAGTTAAATATCGTGGTTCGAAGAACAGAAATGTGTAAGAAAATCGATACGGTACAAGTTCGTATAGAGGAGGTGAATTCCTCCCTGAAAGGAGAAATTAAAAGGGTTGAAGAAGACATCAGCAACAAGTTAGAACCCATTATTATCACTTCAAGAAAATATAGCGATCCCATCAGAGAACTGGAATCTGCAACTACAGAGATCAGCCAGACAGCTCAAAGACTGAAGACGGAACTGGAGCGTGTTTCTGGGCAATTGGCCAAAATGACCGAAAAATGTCTAGATCTTGAATGCTGCTCTAAACGTCAAAATCTAAGGATTGTCGGGGTGAAGGAACGAAAAGATGATGACAAAGATACTCGTGACTTTGCTGCCGATTTACTTCAACAGGTACTTAATCTGGATGAGAGACCAAAACTCGACCGGGCACATAGAGCCCTGAGAGTCCGACAGGGACCCGGAGCTCCACCAAGACAGCTTATCTTGAAGTTACATCACACCTCAGTTCTTGAAGACATCGTGAAGAAAGTGGCAAACAAAAGAAATCTGATCTTTGAAGGAGACAGCATACGAATTTTCAGAGACTATCCAGCCGAAGTCGTTAAGAACAGTCCATATTAAAAACATGAATTTCTGGCTGGAAGAAATGGATCAACAACCAGATTGGTTAAGGATGGAAAAGGAAGACTGTTTACCTTTTGAAATTGGTTCGATTATATTTGCTCCCACAAAACTGCATTAAAAAACCTATAAGGAAAACCCTATAATACATAGTGGAATACGAATTTGGAAACAATTTAAAAAAGCTTTAAAACTGAATAATATACCACTATGTCTTCCCATTGTAAATAATCCTTTATTCAAGCCATCCATATTGGATAGAGGTTTTATACAATGGAAAAATTATGGAATTAAAAAGATTGGACATCTTTATAGTGAAGGCATCTTTCTGTCATTTCAAGAGTTACAACAGAATCATGGACTGCACTCAAATAATTTCTTCAGATATCTACAAATTAGAGGTTATGTTAAATCTAATACACAAGTTTATAGGGACTAGGGAACCAGAAATTCTTGATGAATGTTTGAATAAGCATCCTAACACTGAAAAATTAATAGCTTATATTTATAACACCCTCTTAAACAACGAGGTACCACCGATGGAACTATATAGATACACATGGGAAAATGAGTTAGGTCATCCTATAACGAAACATATTTGGGACGAAAGTTTACAACATATACATCAATGCTCGTTAAATGCCAGACATGCTTTAATACAATTTAAAGTCTTACACAGATTACATTACTCCAAAATAAAACTAAATAGAATCTTCCCACATATTTCTCCTATTTGTGATAAATGTCTGCATCTAGAGGCATACTTTTGCAAATTGTACAAAAATTAAAAATTTCTGGACTGATATTTTTGAAATAATTTCTGAAGTTGTTAATACTAAATTGGATCCAGACTCAAAATTAATAATACTTGGGATAGCAGAACAAAGTTTAACACTCACAACAAGCCAAAGAAACCTCTTCGACTACAGTATAATAACTGGGAAAAAATTAATATTAAAATTTTGGAAAGGCCCTATAACCCCCACAATTAAAATGTGGATTGTGGAAATGTCGGAGACGCTACATCTAGAAAGAATTAGACTTGTCTTAATGGACAAATAAGAACTTTTTGTTAAAATATGGGCTCCATTCATTAACTATTTCAAATCAAGTCAAGTCAAGTGAGTTTATTGTCATGTGTCCCTGATAGGACAATGAAATTCTTGCTTTGCTTCAGCACAACAGAACATAGTAGGCATTGACTACAAGGCATTCTATAAATATATATACACATGAATCAATATACTGATAAAGTGCAAATAACAGTATTGGCTAATAAAGTTCAGTGTTATGTCCGAGCCAGGTTTAATAGCCTGATGGCTGTGGGGAAGTAGCTGTTCCTGAACCTGGTCGTTGCAGTCTTCAGGCTCCTGTACCTACTACCTGAAGGTAGTAGGGAGATGAGTGTGTGGCCAGGATGGTGTGGGTCCTTGATGATACTGCCAGCCTTTTTGAGGCAGCGACTGTGATAGATCCCCTCGATGGAAGGGAGGTCAGAGCCGATGATGGACTGGGCAGTGTTTACTACTTTTTGTAGTCTTTTCCTCCCCAGGGCGCTCAAGTTGCCGAACCAAGCCACGATGCAACCGGTCAGCATGCTCTCTACTGTGCACCTGTAGAAGTTAGAGAGAGTCCTCCTTGACAAACCGACTCTCCGTAATCTTCTCAGGAAGTAGAGGCGCTGATGTGCTTTCTTAATAGTAGCATCAGTGCTCTCGGACCAGGAAAGATCTTCAGAGATGTGCACGCCCAGGAATTTGAAGCTCTTGACCCTTTCAACCATCGACCCATTGATATAAACGGGACTGTGGGTCCCCATCCTACTCCTTCCAAATTCCACAATCAGTTCCTTGGTTTTGCTGGTGTTGAGGGCCAGGTTATTGTGCTGGCACCATATGGACAGTTGCTCGATCTCTCTTCTATACTCTGACTCATCCCCATCAGTGATACGTCCCACAACAGTGGTGTCGTCAGCGAACTTGATGATGGAGTTCGCACTATGTCCGGCTACGCAGTCATGAGTATAGAGTGAGTACAACAAGGGGCTGAGCACGCAGCCTTGAGGTGCTCCCGTGCTAATTGTTATCGAGTCTGACACATTTCCACCAATACGAACAGACTGTGGTCTGAGCGTGAGGAAGTCGAGGATCCAATTGCAGAGGGATGCGCAGAGACCCAGTTCTGCGAGTTTAGTAACCAGCTTGGAGGGGATGATTGTGTTAAATGCCGAGCTGTAATCGATGAATAACAGCCTGACATATGAGTTTCTGTTGTCCAAGTGGTCCAGAGCGGAGTGGAGGGCCAGCGAGATCGCATCCACCGTTGATCTGTTGTGGCGGTAAGCGAACTGCAGTGGGTCCAGGTTTTTGTCGAGGTAGGAGTTGATCTGCGTCATGATCAACCTCTCAAAGCACTTCGTCACCACAGGCTTTAGTGCCACAGGTCGATAGTCATTGAGGCACGTCACCTTACTCTTCTTGGGCACTGGTATAATTGATGCCCTTTTGAAGCAGGTGGGAACATCAGACCTCAGAAGTGAGAGGTTGAAAATGTCCGTAAAAAATCCAGCCAGTTGGTCCGCACAGGTTTTTAGAACACGACCAGGTATACCATCAGGTCCAGGTACTTTTCGAGGGTTCACCCCTCTGAAGGATTTCCTGACGTCGGCCGCTGTGACTGAGACTGAAATACCATCACAGTGAATGGGGGCTCGGCAAGGCACATCGGTGTTCTCCCTATCAAAGCGTGCGTAAAACGCATTGAGCTCATCAGGGAGTGATGTTTCGTCGACATTCGAGCTGCCTCCTGATTTCGCCTTGTAAGAGGTGATTGCATTCAGGCCCTGCCACAGCTGCCGAACATCTGTCTCTTCCTCCAGTTTGGAGCAGAAGTCCCTTTTGGCCTTTTTGATGGCCTTACCAAGGTCGTATCTGGACTCCTTGTAGGCCACTGTATCATCAGACATGAATGCCCGGTGTCTGGACTTCAGAAGAGTGCGGATCTCAAAGTTCATGCAAGGTTTCTGATTGGGAAACGCTCGGAAGGTTTTGGTGGGGATGCAGTCCTCCACACGCTTCTTAATGAAGTCTGTAACGACTGTGGCGTATTCGTCAGGTCCGTTGCCGAGTCCTTGAACATTGCCCAGTCTACAGACTCCAAACAGTCCTGGAGTTGTTCCTCTGCACACCCCCCCGACCAGCTCTGTACTGTCCTCACCTCTGGGGGTGCGCTCTTTAATTGCTGCCTGTAGGCAGGAAGAAGCAGCACCGCGGTATGGTCGGATTTACCAAAGTGAGGGCGAGGGATTGAACGATAGGCATTCTTGATGGTCGTGTAGCAGTGGTCGAGGGTGTTTGGTCCTCTGGTGCAGCAGGAGACATGTTGGTGGAAGTTAGGGAGTGATTTCTTTAGGTTTGGCTTATTGAAGTCCCCGGCTATGGTGGTGAACACCTCGGGGTAAGACGTCTGATGTTTGTTGACCACGGCGTGCAGCTCCTCCAGTGCCAGACGGACGTCTGCCTGGGGTGGTATGTAGACCGCGGTCAGGATGATGGAGGTGAATTCCCTTGGGAGGTAGAAGGGACGGCACTTCACCGCCAGATGTTCAAGGTGTGGAGAGCAGGAGTTGGACAGGACTGCCACGTCTGAGCACCACGCAGAGTTGACCATGAGGCAGACGCCCCCTCCTCTCCCTTTCCCAGATGCCAGTGTATGGTCCATACGGTGGATGGAGAACCCTTCAGGCTGGACCGTTGAGTCTGGGGAGCTGGGGGTGAGCCATGTCTCTGTGAAACAGAACATAGAGCATTCCCTCAGCTCCCTTTGATAAAGCAGTCTTGCCCTTAAGTCCTCCACTTTATTTTCAAGGGACTGTACGTTGGCCAGTAGGATAGTAGGGAGAGGGGGCCCAGCATGAAAGGATAGATTGGCCCAGCACGAAAACCCAACTGAAGCTTGAACTCAGGATTAGATGAAAAATTATACTTCATAATCTACGAACTTATCTCCAATGATGTATTATAAATAATTCATTCCACCTTCTCTCTTTTTTGATATTTGTAATTATTTTTTCTCTCTTTCTCTCTCTTTCTGTCTATATAAAAAAAACACTAGAAGCAGAATTAATCGACAATTGAAAATTTTAATAATGTATGATTGATGTATATGAAAAGTTTTTTTTTACTATAATATGTAACTATACTTTATAATATGATTGCTTCTAATAAAAATATTTTAAAAAGAAAAAATGAAAAGAAAAGACCACTCTTCACCAAGTCGCGAGTCATCCTCAGAGACATACAAGATCTCAGATATGGCCTAATGTATCCAGCCAAACTCAGGGTCACATACAGAGGGTCCGAACGCTTCTTCACCGACCCAGAGGAAGCATTTAAGTTTGCGCAAGACATTGCAAAGGACAAGTAGGATAAGTAACATTTTGCATAGCTTTGTCACGAAAATACATTGAGTTGACTTTACGAGATCAGTTAGGAGGGCTATGTTTTATTTACCTTGAAGTTATACTGTGTGTTATACTGTGTGTTTAAATCACTCCTTCTGTATTCATTTATAACGGGATTATAAAAGCTGTAAGGGTTTACAAAGGGCTTATAATTTTCTTACACTGTATGCATTTACAATGGGTTTAAAATTTAAATGCTCGTATAAGATGGCCAAATTATAGAAACAAGGGCTCTTAAGTCTAGGCGAAGATTAGAGATAGAAATGGAATGCATGTGAAAATTGGGGGAGGAGAGGGAGGGTATGGGGGAGAGATGGAGAGGGAGAGATTACTCTCTCCCTGTACAATGCAGCTGTTTAACAAGTGGAAATTCTTAACAACTTATCTAACATATTAACATACTAACAGAAAAAACCCAAGTCATCTATTTTAATTTAACATTTAATATTTAACTATGAGAGTCACCAAATCTATGTTACGGTTATATAGTCTGTTCACATCCAGAAGGCGGTTATAAACTATCTGATAAAAAGACGTTTAGACCTCCTGACAGTCTGCATGACAGAGCGAGAGAGAATATGGCAGAGAAGGTGGGGAGTAGGGTTAAATTAGGGGGTAGAGGATGGAAGAGTGAGCTGGGGAGTGTTACAGAGTGTTATCAAAAGGGCGATTTAGAATTAGTCAGGAAGTCATGGAAAGTTCCCCTGAATCAAGTAGTGAAGCGAGAAGGTGGGAGGCCCAGGGAGAGGGCAGAGGTTAATAGAGATTAGAGATTTTATTTCTTGACATTTGAACCTCAAAGAGGCTCAAACGAAACTCCGTTTCCACAGCCATACAAACAAAACAATTCCTACACGACACACAAACAATTCAATTTACAGAAAAACATCCATCACAGTGAATCTCCTCCTCACTGTGATGGAAGGCAAAGTCTTTTCTCTCCCCTGCACCATTTTTCTCCAGATGTTGAAGCCCCAGGCGGGCAATGTTAAGTCCCACGGCCATTGAGGCTGCACCGGGCGGTGTACGGCCTCGCTCCGGGCCCAAAAGTCACAAACTTGGAGCCCCCGGCGGGCGCTGGAATGTCCTGCAGCCATTAAAGTCGCGCTGGGCGATTTACGGCCCCGCTCCGGGTCGTTCCAACCCCGCAACACGGCCGGGAGAAGTTGCGTTGCAGGAGCTCCGGAAAGCGGTCTCTCACCCGGACCCGCGAGCTCGCGATATCATAGTCCACAGGTCTGCAGCTGGAGCTCCGGAGTCGGGCCGCAGCAGCGAGCCACCACCGCTCCTCATGCTCCGAGGCCGGCCAGCCCCATGATGGTAAGTCCGCAGCACCGCAGGCTCCGCGACTGGAGCCCCCAGGTCGTCCCGGTCGGAGGCCGCTCCACGGAGCTAGGCCCCAACGACAACGGAGACCCGACAGGGAAAAGGTCGGGTCTCCCGTGCAGGGAAGAGATTTTAAAAGTTTCCCCCTCCACCCCCCTCCACCCACATATACACAGTTAAAAACAGTACAAAAAAACACAAACAACTACATTTAACTAGACAAAAATTAAAAAAGACAGACAGGCTGTAGGGGCCGCTGCAGTAATCCGTGCCGCCGCACTTCCACGCTGATAGAGAGAGAGGGGTCGAGCAAGTGTAGATAGGTACTGGGTAAGTTGTGGCAAGATGTGCGGAAGTTTAGAGATGGTATTAGAATGAGTGGGGAAGCTGTTGGGGTGTTGATGGGTGTTTGAGAGGGGAGGAGAGAGAGTTCTCGCTCTGTCTGCAGAACTGCTGGTGGTACTAATTAATTCCATTAAGTCTACCGATTTTAAATCGGCTATTTATTTGACATCTCAATTTCAGTAAGTTAGTTAATAAGTTCTATATACTAATCTAAATACCAAATATTCATCTAGTATTCATTGTATAAAACGATATCTAATTTTACTTCGGAGTCACGTGAGTGACTACGTGAAGAAGAGCCCGTCGAGCCGCACACGCGTCATATCGTCAGTCGCATAGCGTAACGACCAATGTTGGAGGAGCAAAGCTCCTCCAAGCGGTGAGTAAAAAGCCTGAAGGTAAGTGGTTTCACTTTCGTTTTCAGGTCGCTTACCTCCGAGCAGACTTGTAGTTGGGGCGCAACACAAGTCAATATGGAGAGGGCGTAAAGGAAGGAGACGGACCGCAAGTAAACCTCAAGAAGACCGCGGGTCTGAGGGTAGCGGGCGGCCATTTGAGGAGTCGGTGGCAGCGAGGCCATGAACTCCAGATGCGGTAGAAGGTACCGTTGAAGCGCCATTAGGGCGCAAGGCCGGGCAAAAGTCCGTGCGACCAGTAGACTCAGAGGAGTCAAACCCGGAGGTTAACCCTCCTCAGTCAGATGTTATGGCTGCTAGGGTCGCGAGTCTAGAATTCATGATGGGGAAGATGATTTACCAAGACCCACTGCAGGAGGAATACAGCCCGCGTTGGCCTACGGGAGAGCCAGCGCAGGGAGTGCCTTGGATGGGTCGGGCATAGCGTTGGCCTACGGGAGAGCCAGCGGCAGCAATGCCTGATTAAAGGCAGCTTATGCGTTGGCCTACGGGAGAGCCAGCACCAGAAATGCCAGAACGAAGGCAGTATATGCGTTGGCCTACAGGAGAGCCAGCGGCAGAAATGCCAGAACAAAGACAGTATAAGCGTTGGCCTACAGGAGTGCCAGCGCCAGCAGCACCTAAAAAAGGGCTGCCTATGCGTGGGCCTACAGGAGAGCCCGCGCAGGGAGCACCTGAAAAAGGGTTTACTATGCGTAGGCCTATGGGAGAGCCAGCGCTAGAAACACCTGAAACAGGGATGCCAGAGCTCCCCCAACATGAGGAGGAACAGCAGGATTCAGATGACGAATCATATGAGGACCAGAGTCCAATAAAAGAGCCTAAAATACCAGGTCTGGCACAAAAATTTGCTGTTCCCAGACTAACAGGGGAACCATTGGGAGATGAATTAGCAATGACTATAAATTACTTGCTCTCCCATCAGCTCCAGGAATTAACTATGGATGAGACTGTCAAAAAATATGAAAACCCGCAGAATTGCGCACTGCTAGCAGTCCCGGCAGGGAATAATGTAATATGGGCCTATTTGGGCGCTGCAGTACGCGCACAAGAAATGAAATTACAGCAGGTGTTGAAATTGCTGGGGTCAGGCATTATGGCTTTCGCCAGAGGCTTGGATGAGGAACATGTGTCTGCATCACAACAGGATGCCTTAGCACTCATGTGTAGTGCGCACTTTGAAATAAACTGTATTCGTAAAAGTGCTATGACCTAACATTCACCCTAAGTTTGCAGGGCTCTGTAAACCATCTAATATTCAATTGCCTAATATGCTTTTTGGAGAGGATCTAGCAAAAAGGGTAAAAGACCTGAATGAAGAAGCAAAAACCGTGGGGATGATGAAACCACCGATGCTTGGCAGATCAACTCGAAGGCAGTTTCCGTACCGACGTGTGGTGACTGGGGCCGGTGAAGGAACAAGTCGGTCTTTCCCATATATGCGTTATTGGCGCACTGCTCCTGGGACGCGTGGAGGTTACAGTATTCCCACTAAAAGCAGGGGACAACATTTGCCATCGGCAAACCCTGAGGTAGGTGGGTCTGGTCCGGTAAGAGACATATTAAATGTTTCACACTCACAAGTTGGAGGAAGATTACAATGGAAGAATGGCAACAAATAACAACTGATGCGTTTATACTGTGCAGTATTGTGGGATTTAGAATTGAATTCTATCCATATTTGGAGCCTCCTACTCAGCATGTTTCAAGTCAGACACATAATTTCTCAAAGTAGAGAATATGCAGGTTCAGGCTGAACTTGAAATATTGTGTAAAAAAGGTGTAATAGAGAAGTCAGTTGACCAACATCATCAGTTTGTGTCAAGTATTTTTCCTAGACCAAGAAAGAATGGTGGGTGTAGAATTATTCTAGATCTGACAAGTCTTAACCCTTTTGTACAGTATAAACATTTTAAAATGGAGACATTTGGCAATGCCATACAGCTAGTTTCAAGAAAATGCTATATGGCTAGCATAGATCTTCAAGATGCATATTATTCTGTGACTGTGCATGGTAATGATCGGAGATACTTAAAATTTAGATGGATTAGTCAATTATGGCAATTTAAAGCATTGCCTAATGGGTTAACATCAGATCCGAGATTATTTACAAAATTGTTAAAACCAATCCTGGCACTACTAAGAGCTCAGGGTCATTTTCTAATGGCCTATTTGGATGATATTCTGATTGTGGGAGACACTCAGGTTACAACAGAAGCATCAGTGTCAATAATTAAGCTCACTTTCGAAAGGCTGGAATTTATTATCTACCCAGATAAATCCAAATTGTTACCAAGCACAGAAATTGATTACTTGGGTTTCACCATTAATTCAGAACACATGATAGTAACATTGCCTAAAGATAAAAGGCTGCAGTTGATTGAAGGTTGTACTAGGCTCATTACACAGCACCAAACCTCAATTAGGCAGGTAGCAAGCTTGCTGGGCAAATTAATTGCTTCTTTTCCAGCTGTACAGTTTGGACCACTACATTATCAGCATTTGAAGCGAGCAAAGGTACATGCATTAAGGATACATTCAGGGCATTTTGTCAGGCCCATGCAATTGCCAGTTGCAGCTATTTCTGAAATAGAATGGTGGATCAGCAATGTCTCTAATGCTTCCAGAGAAATTCTGGTTGAAACACCTTCCATTATTCTACAAACTGATGTAAGTGCTCTAGGTTGGGGTGCTACTAATACTATTTCCAGCTGTGGAGGTAGATGGAATGTGGAGGAAGTACTTTTGCTCCAAGAACAAGGTATCAATTACCTAGAGCTTTTAGGGACATTTTATGGGCTTAAAGCTTATTGTTCTAATATGGAAAATTTGCATGTTCAGGTACATATTGACAATACTACGGCTGTAGCATATGTTAATCACATGGATGGTATCAAGTCAGAATCTTGTGATAGATTGGCTAACGTAATCTGGACCTGGTGTATTTCCAGAAACATTTGGCTTTCGGCAATCTACCTACCAGGTAGATTCAACATAGTTGCAGACACAAGGTCACGTAAATTTAATGACAATACAGAATGGATGTTGGATCGTGAAAAATTTAATAAAATTGTTGCAAGGTTCGGGATGCCAGAGATTGACTTGTTTGCATCCAGACTTAACCACCAAGTACCTAAATATGTGTCATGGGAACCAGATCCCGGTGCAGTAGCGGTGGATGCTTTCTTGCTGCATTGGGGTAGTATGTTTCTGTATGCATTTCCTCCATTTTGTCTCATTAGTCGGTGTATATAGAAGATCAAACAGGATTCGGCTTCAGGAGTATTGGTGGTACCAGACTGGCCTACACAACCGTGGTACCCTCTGGTGTTAAAAATGATCACAAAGCCCCTTATGATTATTCCTAAACAGGAAAACCTGCTTGTGCACCCTGTAACTGGTGATTCGCATCCTTTACATGATCGTATTGGTTTGTTAATTTGCAGATTCTAAGGAGGCCATATTTCGGAAGAGGACTATCAGAGCGTACTGTGGGTGTTATTTCGGCAGCCTGGAGGAATAGTACCCAGAAGCAGTACATTTCTTACATAAGGAAATGGGAGTTGTTTTGCTTACAACAGAATATTACATATAGCACTGCAGACATCTCAGACGTGTTAGAGTTTCTGTCAACTCTTTATTTTGATTTAAATTTAAGCTATAGTGTGATCAATACTGCAAGGAGTGCTCTTTCTGCATATCTATGGAGGGAATCAGAACAAAATCCTGTAGGATCACACCCTTGGGTTTGTAGGTTTATGAAGGGAATTTTCAATTCCAAGCCTCCTAGACCTAGGTATACAGACATTTGGAATGTAAGAGATGTGCTTATGCTCCTTCGCCAATGGATTCATATTGCAGCTCTGTCCTTGGCCAAAATTACCATGAAGGTAGTCATGCTCATGGCACTGGTTTCAGCACAGAGAGTGCAAACTTTGCAGAAATTAAGAATAGACAGGATGAAGACAGCAGCAGATGCCATTACATTCTATGTCTATGATTTGCTTAAACAAAGTAGACCTGGACTCACAGGATGTAAGTTGGTTTTTTCAGCATATCCTAGGGATCCACCTTTATGTGTAGTAGCACATTTAAAATGTTACATTGAGGCCACGAAAACCTTAAGAGGTGCAGAATCAGCATTCTTTATCAGCCATAAAAAAACGCATAAGAAAGTGTCAGTACAGACTATTTCAAGATGGCTGAAGCAGGTGTTGGTTGATGCAGGTATTGATACTGACGAATTTAAATCTCATTCCACCAGGGCAGCATCAACATCGGCGGCCACGGATTCGGACGTTCCAATAGACCTTATCCTCGCGGCCGCAGGATGGGCAAGTGAACGGATGTTTCACAAGTATTACCATAAGGAGATTACAGATCCTGGGTTATTTGGTGGTGCTGTTTTGGATTCAGTATTAAGACCCCCCTTGTGATAAAGGGGTTACTATTGTTGTGATAAATAAACCATTAACTGATTGCATCTATGTTGTGGTTATGCATTGTTGATTTCTTTACTTATTTAGAGTCAATCAATGCAGTGAGACGCCTGGATTTGTATCTACGGCGTGAAATCACAGAGCTTTGAAATCTTCACGTAGTCACTCACGTGACTCCGAAGTAAAATAGTAAGATTAAACGAGAACTTACCAGTTTGAAGTTTGATCTTTATTTTATGAGGAGTTACGATGATGGACTACGTGCCCTCCGCTCCCACCTCTCATAAAGGTCAAGCTGGTAGTTCTAGTCTTTACGTATCTTACTATCATACTTCAGTAATTATTATCTGTGATTTCACACCGCTGCTTTGAAGATTGATGCGTGTGCGGCTGGACGGGCTCTTCTTCACGTAGTCCCTCAACGTAACTCCTCATAAAATAAAGATCAAACTTCAAACTGGTAAGTTCTCGTTTAATCTTACTATTCTCCCAGAGGAAATTATATACTGATCTTCCTCTGTTTTTTTGCTATACTCTGTTCTGCTCAGTCCCTTTTTTAAATTATTACTCTGTAAGGGGCGGAGCTAATTGAAACTAACGGAAGTTTACAAGAATTATCCCACCAGGGGGTGGGACACACCCACAGAATGTCTATATGCTGTGATTTTTGATGTTTTAAAAAAAAATGTAGCTTGTCTGTTACACTCTTTATCTATCTTTTTAAGCACTTTTTCTTGGGAGATACCTGCAGGGGTCTGGAATTGGGCTCACCCACCCAGCAACCAAAAGACTTATTTAAAATATTGTGTTACTCGATTTCAAACAAGGGAAACCATGTAAGCTTTAATGCAAGACGATCCTTCTAGGAAAACTGGAGGAATCACCTTTTGTAGTTGGAACGTTAGGGGCGTTAATGAGCCAATCAAAAGGGGTAAGATCTTAGCCCATCTAAAATCTATTAATACTGATATAATATTTTTACAGGGGACGCATCTCAAGGATGGAGCTCATAACAGGCTGAAGGCTAACTGGATTGGTCAATTGTATCATTCTACTTTCCTTTCTAAAGCTAGAGGTACTGTAATCATAGCCACTATAGCCGATAAGGAGGGTAGGTACATTATAGTATCTGGGGAGTTATATTCAACCCCACTTACTATGGTGAATATCTACACCCTCAATTTTGACAACCCACAATTTTTTAATAAAATAATTAATATAATCAATATCTGGATAAATCCTCACAGCAAAGGAGATATAATACAAAATCAAAATCCAGCGAACTTCTAAACACTTACATAAAAAATGCAAACATAACCGATGTTTGGAGGATTGCTAATCCAACCACAAGAGAATATTCTTTTTATTCAGCCGTTCACAAAACGTATACACATATTGATTATTTTCTGGTGGACACAAAATTAATGCCTTTTACAATAAATCCCAAATATCATAATAATATTATTTCCGATCACTGTCCTTTAACATTCTCCTTAAAATTAGAAGGGATGCATAATAAAAAAATGTTCTGGAGATTTAATCCTCAAATATTAACCGATCCAGGTAGCTGTGAATATTTGAAACAACAGATGGAACTATTTATTGAGACAAATGACACACCTGGTATTTCGGCCTCTTTATTATGGGAATCTTTTAAGGCCTTTATCAGAGGTTCTATTATCACATATGAAGCGTATCAAAATAAAAAAAAACAGGTCGGAACAATTGGAATTAGAAGAATGGATTAGACAGTTTGATTTAGAAAATGCTACCGACCCCTCTATTGACAAACACAATACGATAGCAGTATTAAAATTCAAGTTAAATCAAATTCTTTCTGCAAGAGTTATTAAGTTATTTCAATATACTAAGCAAAAAACCGTTGAATTTGGTGACAAACCGCACAAACTCCTGGCACGTCAGCTGAGAAAAATGGAAAAAGATCACACCATCCAAAAAATTAGATCAGAAAAAGGTGAGCTGCTTACACTCTCTAAAGATATCAATGAAAGATTTTTACAATTCTATCAACATTTATACACATCTAAAACTTCGGTAGAAACTATAAAGATAAAAAACTTCCTTGACAATTGCAATCTTCCGTCACTCAATGCGGCGGAACGTGAAGAATTAGGAGTGCAGATTACAGTAAAGGATATTGAAGAGACTATTAAATCACTGAATAATGGTAAAACGCCAGGCCCAGATGGGTTCAGTAACGAATTTTATAAAAAATGTCATGAATTAATTTCTCCTTGTTTACAAGCCCTTTATATACACGCATTTAAAGAACAGATGTTACCACAAACTTTAACCGAATCAACTATTACACTGATACCCAAAAAAGATAAAGATCTTGAGGAGCCAGGATCATATAGAGCAATAGCTCTTTTAAATACAGACCAGAAAATATTGGCTAAGAACCTGGCAAGAAGACTAAGTAAGTACGTTAGTAAATTAATACACTCTGATCAAACTGGGTTTATACCCAAGAGACATTCATTCAATAACTTTAGACACAGAACGATAAACGAAGACTTATCAATTAATTCCTTAGATGCAGAAAAAGCAAGTAGAATGGCAATATCTCTTTACAGTATTGCAAAAATTCCAATTAGGAGAACATTTTATTTCATGGATAAAGTTGTTATATAACAATCCGACTGCCAGAATACTGACTAATCAAACCCTCTCAACTAAATTTCAATTATCCAGGGGCAATAGACAAGAGTGTACATTATCACCAATGTTATTTGCCCCTGCTATAGAACCCTTAGCTGAAAGTATAAGAATACATCCGAGCATTCATGGCTATAATACTAAATATACTAATAATAAGATTTTGTTATATGCAGACGATGTACTATTATATATTACCAACTCCCAAGTCAGTATCCCAAATATACTAAATCTCATAGAACAATTCGGTTCCTTCTCAGGGTATAGAATAAACTGGAACAAAAGTGAAATTATGCTGATAAAACCTCAGGACCCTTCACACCTCCTAAAATTTCCCTTTAGAATTGCTACGGAAAAATTTAAATATCTTGGAGTCTACGTGACTAGAAAATATCCTTCCTTATTTCAAGCAAATTTTCCACCATTAATCACCAAATTAAATGCCCTTATTCAATTTTGGAAAACACTTTACGATTTCCCTTATAGGTAGAGTAAATGCCATAAAGATGATTTTCCTTCCACAACTCCTGTACCTATTTCAATCAATACCGATTTTCCTCCCTAAAAAACTCGACTCTGTTATTACAAACTTTATCTGGGATTATAAAACTCACAGAATTCACAAACGACATTTATGCAAACCTAAAGAAATCGGTGGACTGGCTCTCCCTAATTTTCTTCTCTATTACTGGGCAACTAATATTAAAAATGTAATCTACTGGATGGACGATACATGCCAACAAGTAAACTGGTTAAAAATGGAGAGGGAAGATTGTTTGCCTTTCAATATAGGCGCGATTCTTCTCTCTCCAATACATCTGAAGAAATCAACGTATGAGAAAAATCCGATAATCCACAGTACCTTACGAATCTGGAAACAGTTGAAATCAACCCTTAAATTGAGAAATGTATCTCTCCTCTTACCAATCGCCAATAATCCCTCCTTTAAACCGTCTACTTTAGACAAGGCGTTTGTACAATGGGAAAGCTTAGGAATTAAAAAGCTGGGAGACCTTTATGAGATGGGGACCTTCCTCTCGTTTCAAGAATTACAGTTGAAATATCATCTGAAAGGTAGTCATTACTTCAGATATCTTCAAATACGAGACTATGTGAAAATACACACGCAAGATTGTCACTCCATGGGTCCAGATATACTAGATGAATGCATGAACAGAAAGGCGGATTCAAATAAGTTAATATCGTACTTCTATAATACCCTTTTAAATCTACATATCCCATCGTCGGAAATAATTAGGCGCGCTTGGGAAGATGAATTGGGTTTAACAATTTGAAATGATAGTTGGGAGGAAAGACTTCTATATATACATTACTGTTCTCTTAATGTTAGGCACTCACTAATACAATTTAAAATACTGCATAGACTCTATTATTCAAAGTCTAAATTGAACAAGATCTTCCCAAATGTCTCTCCAATCTGTGATAAATGTCTCCTCTAAGAAGCAACCATAACCCATTCTTTTGTTTCCTGTACAAAATTACAAAACTTCTGGAGGAGAATTTTTGATATCTTTTCCAAAATACTTTAAACTAAACTGGATCCCAACATAAAATTGATCAAACTAGGTATGTCAGAGGCATACCTGAGTTAACGATATTTCAAAGACGTTTCCTTAAAAGGCCTGTCTCACGAGTCTGCGGTCATTGGCGGCGAAACAGGAAGAATCTACCGCTCCTGGACCGCCAGAGACCGCGGACTCGGTCAAACGCACAATTTCGGGGCCGTGCGGGGTTGTTCCCAACACCGCACGGTGCTAAAAAAAAATCAACACTGTCCAAAAATATGTTCTGACCGCACAGCCGCCGCCAGTGAGGCACGAGTGCGGCACGGTCACCGCCACAGCCGCCGCCAGTGCGGCACGAGCGCCGTGCGTCGAACTTGCACCGCCACAGCCTCCGCCAGTGTGGCACGGCCGTCACCACAGCCGCCGCCAGTGAGGCACGTGTGCGGCACGACCGCCGCTAGTGAGGCGCACGTGTGCGGCACGGCCGCTGCCACAGCCCCGCGATCCGAAAGACGTCATCGCGTAGCGCGATGACGTCATCACCCGACGCCGCAAGCTCGTGGAACCGGCCGCACTCGGCCCCCGCGCAGCATCTGTGTGGCGCTCTCATGGTTGCCGTGCGGTCCCCTCTTCCGGCGACACCGCGCATCACCGCCAATGACCGCAAACCCGTGGGACAGAGCCTTAACTATGGCCTGATAATGGCGAAAAAATTAATACTTACATTTTGGAAACAGACAACAGTCCCTACAGTGAAGATGTGGATCACAAACATGCCCGAGACACTACATTTGGAAAACATTAGGCTTGTCTTGGCGGAAAAACCAGATCAAATTCTTGAGACATGGACACCCTTTACCGAATTCTTACAACAATAGGATGGTGCAACACAAATTTAAATTTAAATCCGAAGCTGGGTTGGGGGAGTTTTGATTTCCAGATTGGTTACAAAAAGGGCAAAGATATGCTCATCGCCGACACTCTCTCTTGAGCGCCACGGGCGTCCTGTGATCAACATCCTTTTGAGTGCGACGAGCTTGCTGTGCTTAAAAAGTCGACTTCGTTCCCATGGAACGACTGCTCCGCCTTGCGGAGCACACAGCTGCTGACAGAACGCTACAGCTGCTCTCCTCCATTATCAAGAGTGGTTGGCCCACAAAACAATCTAACACTCCACTTGATATACAGCCATTCTTCTTAGTTCGCGATGAACTGGTGATACAAGACGGGATCATTGTCAAGGGTCACAAAGTTGTGATTCCCTCATCCCTGCAAGATGAATATTACAAATATGTCCACAGCGGCCACCCAGGTACTGAGGCCACGCTTGCCCGTGCCCAAAGCATGTTTTATTGGCCAGGAATGATCAAATACATACATGAAAAAATGGCATCCTGCTCCATTTGCAACAGCTTGGCTCCCCACCAACAGAAACACCCTCTCCTGCAACAATTCACTCCAGAGCTACCTTGGATATCCCTCGCTGCGGATATTTTTGAATGGCATGGTAAACACTACCTAGTTCTGGTCGATTCCTACTCGAATTGGTTTGAACTTGATCTGCTGTGCTGCCTACCATTACATCTGAGATGGTTATACAGAAGCTTCAGAGACATTTATCTGTACACAGCGTACTAGTTCGACTGCAAACTGACAACGGGAGACAGTTCACCAGCCAGGCATTTAAAAACTTTGCCAAATGTTGGAACTTTCAGCATGTTACCAGCAGCCCCGAATACCCTCAATCCAACGGCCTTGCGGAGCGTGCTGTCAGGAGCGCGAAACAGTTAATGGAACGTTCACATCTTGCCAATTTTCCGACGTCTACCTGGATCTGTTAAACCTGAGAAACATTTCCAGGGATGGTGTTCTAGGCTCTCCCGCCCAGCGGCTGATGTCTCGCACAGCACGGCCCCAGCTCCCCGTCGCCCAGCAACAGCTGAAGCCACAGGTGCTCAAACCAGCTGCGGTCCAGAAGCGCATTCAGGAGAAACATGATGTCCAGAAGCGCTCCTATGACAAGTCGGGCAAACCACTTAAACCGTTACTGCAACGTCAAGTGGTTCGCCTGCAGACTGCAGTTGGACATACCCGACAGGGTTTTGTTGAGGGGCCAGCCAAGGATCCTCGTTCCTACCTTGTCAACGTCAATGGTGTTCTGTACCGGCGCAGCCGTCAACATCTTCTGCCCGTGAACGAACCGCGACCATCTCCTCCCGGTCCTTACGCACCGCCGTTGGTTTTCAAGATACCTGCTGCTGTTGTCTGTCCCAGACCCCCTGACCCCAACATGTATTCCCAGCGTTGTTCGGTTCCCACATCCCCCAGTGCTCCTGGTCCTGAATGCTCGCCCCATCGTTTCTTTCCAGGCTCCCCGGCTACGTTCTCCTTCTCGGGTTCTCCACCACCCAGCCCTACTAACTTTTCCGGAACGGAGGGGGAAGGGTTTGTCCGTACGCGTTCGAGTCGGGTTAGCAGACCGCCTGACAGGTACGGCGAGTATGTTTAACCGCATTTGCTTTAACAACTGCTGAACAACTCTTTGCTCTACGGGGAAGGATGTAGATTGGTTATTGCATGTGAACCAATCAGAGTAATGTAATAACATTAACTCCACCTTACTGGACACTTTATATTAACACTCGCTTCCCATATTACGTAGTTACACCGGTGGTAAAGATGAACTAACAACGTATTGTACTGCACCACCATGACTGACGATTAAAGCTGACTTTGAACACCAGACTGTGTCAGTACAGTTGTTTACAGTTGACTTTTAGGCATCCTGCCCTTTCGGTTAGTTTGCATTTAGGTGTCCAAGCCTTTTGGTTAATTGGCGTTTCGGCTTTGTTTCCATTCAGTTATTTCGCTTCCACTTCTTTGCTTCGGCTTCTCGTCCGTTGGCGCCACGTCCGGGTACCGTTTTTAGTCAGGGAGTAAAATGGTACTAACCTCAAGCTTAGTGGTTGTCAGGATCTGATGTATTCCAAAAACACCTTGGACGTATTTTACAAAAATACAATTTCTCAGCACAATGAAATATAATTCAGGAACACTTTGAGGTCAATAGTATTCAGGGGGACTCTTTCTTCAATATCCATACATTGAAGAAACACTGGGTGCTTGTTGTGCTCAAGTGGATTAATTGGAAAATCAAGAATACAGTTCCTGTTGATGAAGTTATGTTGGTGAAATTGTGATAAATTTGCATTTTGAATTAAACGTTGTGATAAGTAGTTGTGCTTAAAAAAATAACACAAAAACAGGAACATCCCTCTGGGTGCTGTTTCCATTAATAATTTGTATGTTATATGCTGGCATTATTGAGAATCAGTTCAGCTGAGATTTAAAAATGACATAAATTATGAAAGTGGTTTATAAAAAAATCATGCTGCCAGACGTGAAAACTATTTTTTTTACTTATTTTGGGAATGATTTAAGACATTGTCTAGCAATGACTGTGAAATGTAAGATATCGCTGCAACTGATGCATTATAAATGGCTGCTTCAGCAAAATTAGCTTTGACTGTATATAAAACTTTTTTGAAAGCCCAAACAAGGTTTTCAAAAATTATTCTCAAATTTATTTAAACTAAATCTTCAGACAGAAGGCAACTGAGATTGTTATTCAAGTGAGAGTGTTATTCAAGGCAGTATATTCAGCTACTTTTGGCAGTGAAAGTCATCAGTGTACCTTTGAGTCCTAGTACAGGATGCATGATGGGCAATGTTCAGTTAGCACCACAAACATTTTGATGCTAGTGGCTATAATGTCTCCACTAATCACTATCATTGCCATGTCAGATGGTGAAGGGGAAATTCCACATGAAGCATATATTTAGCCTAGGTCAAGGTACTAATACGTAACAGTATGTATAGCCAGAGAAAGATTGCAGCTGGAGATAGACACAAAATGCTGGAGTAACTCAGCGGGACATCAGCATCAATGGAGAGAAAGAATGGGTGACATTTTGAGTCGAGACACTTCTTCAGTCTAAAGATCCATTGCAATGGGGCCAGAATAAATCATTTGTGGAATACAGATGCTCCCCAATTTACGATGCTTCGACTTACGATATTTTGACTTTACGATGGTGCAAACGCTGGGCAACTGCAGCGAGCTGCAGCTCACTTCCGGTCACGTGATCAAATTGTATTAAATGCGTTTTCGACTCACGATATTTTTGATTTACGATGGGTTTATCGGAAAGTAACCCCATCGTAGGTCGAGGAGCAGCTGTATTCAGATACACATGTTAACTTTACATTCAAGTAGAAGTCTTCTCAAGACACTACTGACTATGAAGCAATCTATTCCGGTTTATGTGGCAACAGGAAAATATATAGACGAACAAATAAATGGTGATATTAAAATCATAGCACTGTAAAGAAGTGAAAATTTCAATTGAAAGACCCAGCGCAATATCAACATTACTGAGCCTTCAATTATCAACATTCAATGTAACAAAAGGGCAGTACAATGGGGCAGCTGGTAAAGCTGCTGTTTCACAGCACCAGAGACATGAGTTCAACCCTGTCCTCGGGTGCTGTCTGCATGGAGTTTGCACTTTCTCTCTGCGATGGCGTAGATTTCCTCAGGGTGCTCCCATGTTTTCTCCCACTTCCCAAAGATGTGCCGGTTTGTAGGTTTATTTAATGTGTGAGGAATGGATGAGAAAGTGGGATAACATGGAACTAGTGTGATCGATGGTCGGCATGAACTCGGAGGGCTGAAGGGCCTGTTTCCATGCTATATCTCAACAACTAAAAAATATTACCTGTCACGCTTTGCCCTGCCTCTCCCATTTTACAGCTTTCTTCTTCCCCTCTCCAATCAGTCTGAAGTAGGGTCTCATCCCGAAACATTGCTTATCCACGTTCCCCAGAGATGATGCCTGACTGCTGAGTTACTCCAGCACTCTTTGCCCTTTTGTGTATTAACCAGCATCTTTGGTTCATTGTTTCTACTAAATATTTTATCACTCTTTTGATAGATCAAAATTGAAACTGGATATTTTGCAATAAGGGTATGTCTTCTGGACCTCCTGCAGTCAATCTACTAAGCAGAGTACTCAATTCAGATGTGTAAGGAAATAGCATATTCCTTAGTTGGTGAGTACAAGAAGTTCATCAGAATGCAGAAATAGTTGATGAACAAAGCAGTATAATTGACAGAATTAAGTGGAAAAGTGTGAGTACCTTTGATGACAGTTGAGCGAGTGAATGTTTGGTGAGCAGAGAAAATTAAACAGCTACTTTCAGTAAAGATAGCATTGTTCTTCATAAGTGTTACTGAAGCTGCATTTCTTGATTAGGATGGAGAGTATTCCATCATTATTCCTAATTTGTCCCTTGTAAGTGCAGAAGGCTTTTTTGGAGGATAAAAGTGAAATTTTTAGCACCTGAAACTCAGCCTCTATCTGCTCTTCTTGCCGCATTCTTTGTGTAGTTGGTCCAGTTAAATCTCTGATCATTGGTGACCACCATTTCTCCACTCCCCAAAATATTGAGGGTGTGAAACCTGATTTTGATAAAGCGATTTAATTCCAATTACATTACTACTGCCGGAGGGTAGGCCAGATTTCAATGGAAATGGTCATTGTCACTTGTGTTTGACAAATATTACTTTCCATTTTCAGCCCATGCTTGAAGGTTGGCTGCACCCTTCAATGCACTGGTATGGACAACTGCATTGTGTCAGGATTTTTGAATGGAATTCATCATTTACCAATATCCCACTTCTGACCTTGTCATTTGGAGAAAGATACTGATGAAGATCTAGAAATGCTTATGCTAATTTCCATGTCGCTAGGCACTCCTGAAGAAAAGTCCTGTGATTGAAACAATTCTTACCAGCAATCACAACCAGATTTTATGTGGTGAATATGACACAAGCCATTCAAGAGTTTTCCTTTGATTATCATTGACCTTAGTTTGACTCGGGTTCTATGAAGTCATACTTTGTCGACTAATAATTTAATGTGTAGGGCAATCAATCGCACTTTAGTTTTGTAATTCATCTCTTTTGTCTATGCCTGGATTAAGTTCATAACATGGTCTGGAACCCAATAGCTTTAAAAAAAAAAAAAACTAATTTGGATTAACAATAAAACTTGAAATGAATAAATATATTGCAAGGGCACAAGGGGAGAATTTGAGAACAAAAGTAGAAGACATTAATAAAGGCAAACAAAAACACTTAAAAGGTGGGCTTTGAAAAGTAAAAAGGTAGAGGCCTAAAAGGGACATAGGACTTTGTGGGATAGAACTACTGAATGCTTTGGCAAAAAACATGGATAAAGAAGGGAGGTGAACTGATATCCATAGTTGCAGGATTAGATTGTTCAAAACGGTTTGGAGGAGATTTCTAGTTTCTAACAAGGCAAGGTTAAGGAGAAGATTACAGACGAGGGCTGCAAATTTTGGCTCTCCTGCATCTATCGATTGTACAAGAGATTTCTGCTTTCAACAGTTCTTCAAAGTTGCCAAAATCCATAAGTAATGTGCTATGTGCTGAAGGACTTTGTGTTGACTTCATTGTTAATCAGTAGCCTTCCTTTTGGGGTGTAGCATGACAGAGAATGATCAGCGAGCATAGAAAGCATTACAAGTTTGTGGAAGAGAGGGCAAAAGATTCTCAGCAGGTGAGGGGGGAAAGATTTAAGACGAACCTGAGGGGTAGCTTTTTTATGCAAAGGGTGGTAGGTGTATGGAACGAGTTGTCGGAGGAGAAGTTGAGGCAGGTTAGTATTATTGCAATGTTTAGACCGGAAACATTTAGACAGATACATAAATAGGACAGGTTTAGGGGGATATGGGCCAAATGCAGGCAGGTGGGACCAGTGTAGATGGGGCATGTTGGCCGGTATGGGCAAGTTGGGTCGAAGAGCCTGTTTTCACGCCGTATGACTCTATGTAGGACTCTAGGAGAAGATCATATATATCTGGTATATTCAAAGAACAATGATGACTAAACTTAACTCCACGTCAATCAGTTTAAAAAAAATCATATTCAAAATATGGAAGTTGCTGGTAAAGCCACTTTTAGTGTACACTCCTATTGCCTTTGAATGTCACTACTACATTGCTGAAGATATTCCTTTTCATGGTGCTTTTACTATGCTGCTTTTATTTATCATGTGCAAATGCACAGAGAAATTATTTCTTACATATATTCCAGTAAAATATTGCCATACCTATGCACATTCCTGATTAACAAAGTGCACAGAAATAGTCTACTGAGCCCGCATGTAAGAGGGGCAAGGTTTTGGTACCAATTTCAAAGTCCAGTCCACGCTTTAGTTCTTATGAGCGGTGCTGGACCCAGGTAAGCCCCAGACTGCTGCGGGCCTCCAGCCTTTGCCTTCCTTGGACATGTGGTTAAACCAGCAAACTAACATCCTTCCTCTTGCCCGTCCACCTTTGTGCCCTGGGAGGGGGGGGGGGGGGAGAGAGTCTCCTGCACCTGACCGTGAGTGCCCAGTTTTGTACCAGTCACACTCCTCGCCAGTTGTGTCCGTCGCCGGCTCCATCTTCCTGGTCTCTGGTCTTTGGGTGATGAGTAATGGCAGGCTCAGCTGCCTCCTCCCTGCAGGCTGCAGTCCATCGGGACCCCTAAGCAGGGGCTGGCTCGGTGGCTTCCCCCTGCAGGCCACAGAGTACTGGGAGCTTCTGCCATGTGGCATGCTCAGAGCAATATTCTATTATATTTCTGGCGTTAGTGCAATGATGAAGAGCTGGTGACATATTATATCAAGTCAGAATGGTAGCAACTTCAAGGGGAACGTGTGAATGTTGGTGTTTTTATTTATCTTTCCCATGTCCATATTGGAGCTAGAGGTCATGAGTTTGGGAGATACCATTGGAATAGCCTGGATCAGTAACCAGTGCATTTTGCAGATGAAGCACGCTGTGGCCACTGTGCACAGGGCGCTGGGCCTGTACTCACTGGAGTTTAGAAGAATGAGGGGGGACCGCATTGAAACATACAGAATAGTGAAAAGCTTGGAAAGAGTGGATGTGGAGAGGATGTTTCCACCAGTGAGAGAGTCCAGGACTAGAGGTCATAGCCTCAGAATTAAATTATGTTCTTTTAAGAAGGAGATGAGGAGAAATTTCTTGTCAGAGGGTGGCGAATCTGTGGAATTATTTGCCACAGAGGCTGTGGAGACCAAGTCAGTGGATCTTTTTAAGGTAGAGATAGCTAGATCTTGATTAGTACAGGTGTCAGAGGTTATTGGGGAGAAGGCAGGAGAATGGGGTTAGGAGGGAGAGAGGTCAGCCATGATTGAATGGCGGAGTAATCTTGATGGGCCGAATGGCCTAATTCTACTCCTATTCCTTATGATCTAATGACCTTATATGACAAGTAGCAGAGAGAGTGAATACTTAGAACAGTTGATGGGGTTGCAATAAAGTGGGCTGATTCGTCCCAGGTGGATATCTTATCAGCAATATAACCATTTATTTCCTGTGTAATCTCTGATCAAAATAAGTGTCTCCGTTCCCAGTGGAACAGTGTCCATTTTGAGCAACATAATTGAACTGGCATGAGAACCAATGAATGATCCAAGCTAGAGTAAAAATAATTCTTGTATGTCTGGGAAAATAATATGAAGAAAATTATGAAACTTTCAGAGAGCTTTAGGAAGCGTTGTTCTCCTATCAGTTTTATTGGATCTGGTTAACAATGCTCTCTAACTCATTGCGGATTAAGTTATAACTCTGCTCCAAGCCTAGTCTTCTGCCTGGCAACTTATATCACAAAATATAGTAATTACATTTTTCAGTGGTGGTACAATTCATCTGCTTGCAGAAAATAAAGAACAAATATGGTTTAACTGTTACTGTACCTAGAGCAACATTAGTTTAGTTTAATGTACTGTTGCGTGTACCAAGGTACAGTAAATAACTTTTGTTGCATGCTGTCCAGTCAATGACAATACATGATTACCATTGAGCCATCCACAGCCGTCACACAATAAAGGGAATAAAGTGAATAATGTTTGGTGCAAGTCCATTAAAGTCTGATCAAAGATAGTCCAAGGGTCTCTCATGAGGTAGAGAGTAGCTTGTGAATGTTCTCTAGTTGTTGGTAGGATGGTTCGGTTGCCTGATAACAGATGGGAAGAAACCTGTCCCTGAATCTGGAAGTGTGTGTTTTCACACTTCTATACCTTTTGCCTGATGGGAGACGGGAGAAGAGGGAGTGGCCAGGGTAAGACTTGTCCTTGATTATGCTACTGGCCTTGCTGCAGCAGCATGAGGTGTCACATTTTAGGGCTAATAATGATACATTGTAGAAGTCACAATATATATATCTGAAATTTGGCACTAAATAAAAACAAAGCTAAAGAAGACATGTTTAAGCTTTTCACTGTTATACACTAGATCCCTTTTGTAGGAAATTCATTAGCCAAAATAATAGGTTTGGTCTTGTTCCAGTAACATGACCATAATAGTGTAGCACAATTAGCAGTTTTTGCCATATTCAGTTTGTGCATGCATGGTATATGGGTTCATGAACAACACTAAATTCAACAAGGGAGCCACAATTTTGACTGATTGCCCAGTATTTGTGGAATTAACTCACCTGATAATTCAGCACCAGGCCTCTGGAGGTGTTTCTCTGTCAATATCATTGGAAAGAAACAGCTGGAGGAGATCCAGTTAGTGGTCTTTCAATCTATATTACCAAAAGTCTGATCTTGACTACTTCCTGTTGTTCTGTATATTGATTTTAGAACAAACGCTTCCACTTACGGCTGTGAGTTTTGGCCATCTTACTCAGAGTCCCCCTCCGCTGCGCAGGACAAGAGGATTTTTCGCATCGTTGAAAAATAAAAGATTTATTAGTGTTTAAAAAACGTTGAGATTCTCTCTCCTGAAGGCCACGCCCCTTCTGGAGGGACTATAAAACCCAGAAGTATTGAGTGCCTCAGTCAGTCTCTGCAAGATGGGGAAGCGAGAGGGTCACGTCTCTCAGTCTGAGTTGTGAATAACACTGAACACATGTCTACTAAACTGTGAGTGGTTTTACTGACCTGTCAGTGCCCTTAATGTGGATTGAAAATATAGTTTGGAAATACTAAAGCTGTGTTGCCTTTGGTTTGGAAATGCTCAAGCTGTGTTGCCTTTGGTTTGGAAATGCTAAAGCTGTGTTGCCTTTGGTTTGGAAATGCTAAAGCTGTGTTGCCTTTGGTTTGGAAATGCTAAAGCTGTGTTGCCTTTGGTTTGGAAATGCTAAAGCTGTGTTGCCTTTGGTTTGGAAATGCTAAAGCTGTGTTGCCTTTGGTTTGGAAATGCTAAAGCTGTGCCTTTGGTTTGGAATTGCTAAAGATGTGTTGCCTTTGGTTTCGAAATGCGAAAGCTGTGTTGCCTAATTAAAGTTGCCTTGCCTAATTAAAGCTGTCTTGCCTAATTAAAGTTGCCTTGCCTAATTAAAGTTGCCTTGCCTAATTAAAGTTGCCTTGCGTTCTATATATAATGAAAAGTCTAATCTTGACCACTTCCTGTTTTCGCTTTATATTGATTTTAGAAAAAAACACTACCACATACGGCTGTGATTTTTGGCCATCTTACTCAGTCCCCCTCTGCTCATCAGGTGCCAAGGACTTTTCCCATCGATTAAAAATGAAAGAGTTATTAGTGTTTAAAAAATGTTGAGATTCTCTCGCCTGTCAATCACACCATGAAGGCCACGCCCCTTCTGGTGGGAGGGGGAGGTACTATATAACCCAGAAATGTGGGCGTCGCTCAGTCTCTGCAAGATGGAGGAGGGAGAGGACACGACTCGCTGTCTTTAGTGGCCTTGCACCCTGCTTGAAATGGTATGAAACTACACTTGAATTTGGTGGCCTTGCACCCTGCTTGAAATGGAATTTCAAGGAACAGCTGTGTCAACTGCCAGCCCACCAGCCGTGCGTGAGTGAGCTGCCAGCACAACAGGCTTGAGTGACTGAGCCGCCAGCCCAAGAATCCATTCGGTCCACAATGTCCATACTAGCCCACTGGAAATCAGTCCCTTCAGCCCACAACACCCATACTAGCGCTCCAGAAAGCCCCCCCCCCCCACTGGCCACCAATATTGGAATTGGTGGAGAGGTGGAATATTGCGTTGGGGGACCAGCCCTCCCGTGTGATGCTGGGACCCAACGGATCCCATTTAGTCTAGTACTTCAAAAATTTAAAAGTCTCTCCGGTGCTATTAATTTGAAAGTAATCCTCCAGAGGCTAGAGACATATAAATATATACATTTACATTTTAAAAATTGTATATATATATATATATATATATATATATATATATATATATATATATATATATATATATATATATATATATATATATATATATATATATATATATATATATATATATATATATATATATATATATATATATATATATACAATTTTTAAAATGTAAGCTTTTAAAAGCTATTTTTTCCTAAATTTCGAGATAGTTTTTCAAAGATAGTTTTGCAAGTTAAGCTAAGACCATGGGCACGTCTTGGCATCGTGTAATGTGATGTGGGTAGTTATTTGCATACAATGTGCATTGATCCTACCCCTGCTACTGAGTCTGAGGTAGATGCTGCATTTATCAACTGAACAATCTCTGTTTGAACACTGAGCTGATGGATATGGCAATGGGCATATGGGTGGGGCTTATAAAGAAAATGGAGGAGGTCATTTTGCTGTGGTTATGATACCCACCTCCAAATAGCCAGAGAGAGATAAACTGAGTTTATGTTTTTTGTAAGCATAACTGGCCAGTTCTGAAAAATAACCTGGAAAAGGTGATTACCTGCAATAGTTGAATTTGATGTTAAGTCTTGAGGCATGTAATATGTTTAATCAGAGGATCAAAAGCTCTTCTTCAAGCTTATGTTAAGATTAATTGGAGCGGTGAGAGGCTATAGACAGGAAGGCAGGGTGGGATGGAGGATTAAAATGACAGACAATTCAAAGCTTGCCATCAACTCAGGTATCCCCTTTCTACCAGATACTGCACGACTGTTGGATACTTCCAGCATTACTTTTTATTTCAGTTTACCAGTGACTGCAGTATTCTATATTTAGTATTATTTTATGTGTTATTGTACCTATTATTGTTTTTCATAAATATGTTTTTCCTATTCCCCAGCTTCATAAATGTTCTTTTATTAATTTCCCCTCTTTACAGATCAGCTATGATTAACTACCCTCTCTCATCCAACACCAATAACATTTCATCATTTAGCTGTCCATAGACTCCACCCTATCACACACATCCTCACCATTCACTCATAGAGTCAGGCCCTTCAGCTATACAGGTCCTTCAGCCCAAGACAAGCAAGATACACCATCTAAGCTACTCTCATTGGCCAGTATTTGATCCAAATCCCTCTAAACTTGTTCTATGATGTACCTGTCCAGATATCTTTTAAATGCTGTTCAAGCACCTGCCGCATCTACCTCCTCTGGCAGCTCGTTCCAATCACCTTCTGAATGAAAAAGTTGCATCTCTGATTCCTATTAAATTGCGCTCCAAAGAATAAAGTCTTGCCTGCCCAATGTTTCACAATAGCTCAGGCCTTCGAGTCCTGGAAACATCCTCATAAGTCTTCTCTGCACTCTTTCTAGCTTAATAACATTCTTCCTATAGCAGCATGACCAGAATTAAACACGGCATTCCAAATGTGGCCTCACCAATGTCTTGTACAATTGTAACATAACATCCCAACTTCTATTCTCAATACTCTGACACATGAAGCCAATGTATCAAAGGCCTATGACCATCCTGTCTATCTGTGAGGCCACTTTCAGCAATCTTTATACCTATACTCCTTAATCTACCTGCTTTACAACATTCCCCAGGTCCCTGACGGGCCCCCGAAAAAGGAACCACATCATCCCGATCCTGGCCTCTCTCCACTGGCTCCCTGTGCGGTTCCATATACATTTCAAGATCCTCCTATATGTCTACAAAGCCCTCAATGGGCTTGCCCCCACCTACATTAAAAGTCTTCTCACCCACCACTCCACCTCCAGGTCCTCAGATCGGCCGACTTGGGGTTGCTGAATATCCCGCGGTCTAGGCATAAGCTCAGGGGCGACCGCGCCTTTGCGGTTGCAGCTCCTAGACTATGGAACAGCATCCCCCTTCCCATCAGAACTGCCACCTCCATCGACTCCTTTAAGTCAAAACTAAAAACTTATCTATACTCCCAAGCCTTTCTTGACGTCCTCTGAGTGAGGGCTATATGTATATATGTATGTAGTTTGTTTCTTTATATTATTCTTATAACAAATGTAAAGCACTTTGGCCAACGAGAGTTGTTTTTTAAATGTGCTATATAAATAAATGTGACTTGACTTGACTTGACTTGACTACCATTCACTGTGAAGGTCCTGCTCTGGTTTGACATCCCAGAATACAACACCTTGCAACTATCTGCAGTAAACTCCATAAGCCATATTTCAGCCCACTTGACCAGCTGATCAAGATCCTACTGTAATTTTTTTAAACTGTCTTCACTGTCTATGATACCACCTATTTTAGTGTCATCTGCAAACAGATCACAAACAGCAATGGCCCCAGCACCTATTCTTAAGGCACACCAGTAGTCACAATGCTCCATGGAGTGAGTGATAGAAGCAATTCTTTAGACTTGCGATACAGTGCAGAAACAGGCCCTTCAGCCCACCGAGCCCGCTCTGACCAGTGATCACCCCCGTACACCAACACTATCCTATACACAAGAGACAATTTACAATTTTTACTGAAGCCAATTAACCTGCAAACCTGTATGTCCTTGGTGTGTGGGAGGAGTCTGGAGCACTTGGCGAGAACCCACGTAATCACAGGAAGAACGTACAAACTCCGTACAGACAGCACCTGTGTTTAGGATTGAAACTGGGTATTTGGCGCTACTGCTGTGCCAACGTGCCGCCCTAATTCTACAGTAAATTTTAAATCTATCTATCTATCTATTTATCTATCTATCTATCTATCTAGTCTTTCTATTTGCGCAAAATCGGTTTGCGATAGCGCTACTATTTTTCACCAGTTCACTCACCGCTCTCCTATGCTACGTTTGCACCAAGTTTCGTTCCGATCGGTTGAATGTCGTAAAAGTTAGCAAGGTTTAAAAAATCTTTAAAACCGCATATAACCATATAACCATATAACAATTACAGCACGGAAACAGGCCATCTCGACCCTTCTAGTCCGTGCCGAACACGTATTCTCCCCTAGTCCCATATACCTGCGCTCAGACCATAACCCTCCATTCCTTTCCCATCCATATAACTATCCAATTTATTTTTAAATGATAAAAACGAACCTGCCTCCACCACCTTCACTGGAAGCTCATTCCACACAGCCACCACTCTCTGAGTAAAGAAGTTCCCCCTCATGTTACCCCTAAACTTCTGTCCCTTAATTCTCAAGTCATGTCCCCTTGTTTGAATCTTCCCTACTCTCAGTGGGAAAAGCTTATCCACGTCAACTCTGTCTATCCCTCTCATCATTTTAAAGACCTCTATCAAGTCCCCCCTTAACCTTCTGCGCTCCAAAGAATAAAACCGTAACTTGTTCAACCTTTCTCTGTAACTTAGTTGCTGAAACCCAGGCAACATTCTAGTAAATCTCCTCTGTACTCTCTCTATTTTGTTGACATCCTTCCTATAATTAGGTGACCAAAATTGTACACCATACTCCAGAATTGGCCTCACCAATGCCTTGTACAATTTTAACATTACATCCCAACTTCTATACTCAATGCTCTGATTTATAAAAGCCAGCACACCAAAAGCTTTCTTTACCATCCTATCTACATGAGATTCCACTTTCAGGGAATTGTGCACAGTTATTCCAAGATCCCTCTGTTCACCTGCATTCTTCAATTCCCTACCATTTACCATGTACGTCCTATTTTGATTTATCCTGCCAAGATGTAGCACCTCACACTTATCAGCATTAAACTCCATCTGCCATCTTTCAGCCCACTCTTCCAACCGGCATAAATCTCTCTGTAGACTTTGAAAATCTACTTCATTATCCACAGCCCCACCTATCTTAGTATCATCTGCATACTTACTAATCCAATTTACCACACCATCATCCAGATCATTGATGTACATGACAAACAACAGTAGACCCAACACAGATCCCTGTGGCACCCCACTAGTCACTGGCCTCCAACTTGACAAACAACCATCCACCATTACTCTCTGGCATCTCCCATTCAGCCACTGTTGAATCCATTTTGCTACTCCACCATTAATACCCAACCATTTAACCTTCTTAACCAACCTTCCGTGAGGAACCTTGTCAAAGGCCTTACTGAAGTCCATATATACAACATCCACGGCTTTACCCTCATCAATTTCCCGAGTAACCTCTTCAAAAAATTCAAGAAGATTAGTCAAACATGACCTTCCAGGCACAAATCCATGTTGACTGTTCCTAATCAGCCCCTGTTTATCCAGATGCTTATATATATTATCTCTAAGTATCCTTTCCATTAATTTGCCCACCACTGACGTCAAACTAACAGGTCTATAATTGCTAGGTTTACTCTTAGACCCCTTTTTAAACAATGGAACAACATGCGCAGTACGCCAATCCTCCGGCACTATTGCCGTTTCCAATGACATTTGAAATATTTCTGTCATAGCCCCTGCTATTACTACACTAACTTCCCTCAATGTCCTAGGGAATATCCTGTCCGGACCTGGAGACTTATCCACTTTCATATTTCTCAAAAGTGTCAGTACTTCCTCTTCTTTGAATCTCATAGTTTCCATAGCTACTCTACTTGTTTCCCTTACCTCACATAATTCAATATCCTTCTCCTTGGTGAATACCGAAGAAAATAAATTGTTCAATATCTCCCCCATCTCTTTTGGCTCTGCAGATAGCCGTCCACTCTGACTCTCTAATGGACCAATGTTATGCCTGAATATCCTTTTGCTATTAATATAGCTGTAGAAACCCTTTGGATTTACTTTCACCTTACTTGCCAAAGCAACCTCATATCTTCTTTTAGCTTTTCTAATTTCTTTCTTAAGACACTTTTTACATTTTTTATACTCCTCAAGCACCTCATTTACTCCATGCTGCCTATAATTATTGTAGATCTCTCTCTTTTTCCGAACTAAGTGTCCAATTTCCCTTGAAAACCATGGCTCTTTCCAATTTTTACTATTTCCTTTCAACCGAACAGGGACATAAAGATTCTGTACTCTTAAAATTTCACCTTTAAATGTCCTCCATTTCTCTTCCCATAAAACAAACTGTCCCAATTTACTCCTTTTAAATCCTTTCGCATCTCCTCAAAGTTAGCCTTTCTCCAATCAAAAATCTCAACCCTAGGTCCAGTTCTGACCCTCTCCATAATTATATTGAAACTAATGGTATTGTGATCACTGGTCCCGAACTGTTCCCCAACGCATACCTCTGCCACCTGACCCGTCTCATTTCCTACCAGGAGGTCCAGCACCGCCCCTTCTCTAGTAGGTACTTCTATGTATTGCTGCAAAAAACTATCCTGCACACATTTTACAAACTCCAACCCATCCAGCCCATTTACAGAATGTGTTTCCCTGTGCACAGATCGATCTCTTCTTGTGCCGTTCAGCGCGGCGCAGATTAATCTCTTCCCCCGTCACTCACCGGGACGGTCCGCCCCTTCCTGTGCCATTGCGTGTTTACTGGAGCTGAAGATAGTCGGCGGAGGTTTCCAACCGGATACAATTTTCGGAGGGACCCGAAGCAGCCCAGCGTCAAGCAGCCTAACGTCAGAGACCCAGCTTCAGAGACCCAGCCCAGCGTCGGACACCCAGCCCAGCATCGGAGACTCGACCCAGCCCAGCGTCGGAGACCCTGCCCAGCCCAGCCCATCCCAGCGTGGCAGACCCAGCCCAGCCCAGTTGGAGACCCAGCCCAGCCCAGTGTCGGAGACCCAGCCCAGCCCGGAGTCGGAGATGTCGCCGCTGTCGCCAAACGGAAAGCGGAGACACCAGCGACCAGCAGCCACTGTGAGTCCCCATCGCACCACCAATTCCAGCCACTACCGCTCTGGTCCCCCTCGCTGAATCGTCCACCCTCCCCGTGATACCCCCCTCTCACCCATTGCTCTTTCGCCATCTTTTCTCCAAGCTCACTCCCCCCAACACACACACCTCCCCGTCCACACACACACCCCTCCCACACACACACCCTCCTCCACACATCTCTACTCTCCCCTCCCAAATCACTCCTTCCACCCCTCCTACACCCCGCCGCCCACATACACACCTCCTCCCCGCCACACACACCCCCGCAACACACAGCCCACCCCACACCCCCCATAACCCTACACCACCATCTACCCCCTCCTACATCTCCCCGTCCACACACACTCCTCCTCCCCCACACCCTTCGTCCTCTCCCACCCCTCATGCTCCCCGTCACGCACCCCACTTCCCTCCTCTCGTCCCCCCATTAACTCCTCCCCTCATCCCCTCCTCCCCTCCTCCCCTCCTCCCCTCCAACACTCTGATCTTGTGCTCTTCTGGTTTGCGCGGTTTTTCTATTTGCGCAAAAACGGTATGCGATAGCACTACGATTTATGACCAGCTCACTCACCGTTCTCCTGTGCTGCGAGTGCACCAAGCTTTGTTCCGATCGGTGGTCTATTGTAAAAATCAGCGAGGTTTAAAAATCTTATAAAATGCGCGTGAGCAGATCAATCTCTCTCCTGCCAGTCATGAGCCACGAGGATTGGTCTTTTTCTCCTGTCACTCTCCGGGACAGTCTGCCTCTTACTGCGCCATCGCATCTTTACTGGAGCTGAGGATGGCTGGCGGAGGTTTCCAACTGAACACATTTTTCGGAGGGACCGGAAGCGGCCTGGCATGGGAGATGTCGCCAAACGGAAAGCGGAGTATCTGATCCCGGTGGAGAAGAGCGTCCAGCGACCAGCGCCTGCTGTGAGTCCCTATCGCACTGCCAGCTCCAGCCCCTTCCCCTCTGGCCCCCTTGCTGGCTCCTGACCCCCTCCCCCATGACCACCCCTCTCCCCCACAACTCGCGTTTTTTCTACGGCACTCTCCCCTCCACCCACACACCACCCTCCCCCACACTCCCCTCCCCCCACAAAACCCCCCACCACAACCCACCCCCGCACCGACACACACATGAAGAGGAGGGGGAGGGAGTGCTGGGGTTGAGGGGAGATGAGCTGCGTCTGCACAGTTAGGGGCTATGGGTGAGTGGTGGAATATTACGTTGGGGAATGGGTTGCATTGGGGGACCAGGCCTCACGTGTGACTGGAATCCAACTTAGTCTAGTATACTATTAAACTTAGTCTAGTATACTATTATACTATTGTTTGTCTGTCTTCTCTGTGATCTCTGATTCTGTACACGATAGCACTATATATTTTTTGAACCACCTTACTCACAATTGTCATGTGGTGGTTTGTATCAAGTTTTGTTCAGATTGATGTTATATTTCATTACAAGTTAATAATAATAATAATAATAATAATAATAATAATTAAAAATCCTTTATTTCGAACAGACTAAAAAATAAAAAGCAAGTATGAAACAGCATACAAAAAAAACAACAAAAAACAAGAATATTTATAAAGTGTCATAAACAATATTTATAAATAAATGAATCGTATGTCTGAAAAGGAGCAGGAACGAGCCAAAGCTTATTCATTCCCACCCCTCATTCAACTGCTTATAATTATCTTATACAAATTTAGCAGCTATAAACACCTATTTCCTTATGTACACCAAATTATTCACATTTATACACTAATCAAATATTTGCAAAGCCATACAAAAAAATAGAGAAAAAAGAAAAAAGAAAAAACCCTCCTGTACTATACAGTATATCTTAGTCATATATACAACACAATATCCTATAATTACCCTTCCCAATACAATCAGTATAACAAATATCCCACTCAAAATAGTAAGATTAAACGAGAACTTACCAGTTTGAAGTTTGATCTTTATTTTATGAGGAGTTACGATGAGCGATTACGTGAAGAAGTGCCCGCCAGTGTGCATGCATGTCAATCTTCAAAGCAGCGGTGTGAAATCACAGATAACAGTAGTTGAAGTGACATAGTAAGATTAGAGAAAACTAGAACTACCAGATGACCTTTATGATACAAGGGTTGGGAGCGGAAGGGCACGTAATTGCTCATCGTAACTCCTCATAAAATAAAGATCAAACTTCAAACTGGTAAGTTCTCGTTTATCTTACTATTTTACTTCGGAGTCATGTGATGATTCCGTGAAGATTTCGAAGCTCTGTGATTTCATGCCGTGGAAAAGTCCACACAAACACAACTGCATCAGTTGACCACAGATAAGGGAAACATTGATAATGCATACAGACATGACATGGATTTAAAACATGCTGATGCTATTTAATGAACAAATAATAATAATAGTAACCCCTCTCATCTGGGAGGAACTATAAAATAGAAACTAAAATAGAGTTGGCAAATACACCCGGTCTGGCTATGGGTTATTATAAAATGTTTTGAAAGCTCACTCGTTAGACCATCCTGCAGTCGTTAGGATGTGGTCCAGCGGAACATACATAACCCTTGCTGCTGATGTTGTAGCAGCCCTGGTGGAGTGAGATTAGAAAATATTAGTATCTACTCCTGCATAAGCCAAAACCCCGTTTTAACCACCTGGAGATGGTCTGAACTAATACCTTCTTATGAAGATTTTCGTAACTAACAAACATTGCTAGTATCAGGGCCTCTAAGGCTCTAGGTGACCTTGACGTATTGTTGTAAATGTGTGACCACACATAACTGAAGGTCCATGGGGTATGCCATGAGAACTAGTTTGAGACCTGACACCCCTGGGCTGCTCTACTTAACTAAATCATAAACGTAAAATATTATATTATTTGCAGGTGTAACCATCCTGTCCAGTCGCAATTCATGTAGTGACTGGACCCACTACGCTGAGACCAGCGCCCTGAGGATAACTACCTTATGAGAGCCGGCCAAAAATAAGGATGTAGCTGGAGCCCCCTGGCGTAGTAGTGTTAACACAATGTCAATATCCCATACTTCCGTGTGCTTGGGCCAGGGATATCCTTTATAAAGATATCCTTTATAAACTGGATATCAGAGGGTGAGACCCGACAGAGTGGGTCCCGCTCGCTGCAGCAAATACGATGAGAAGGCATGTTGGGCACAGTTAATGGCTTTATAACTTAATTTATTGTCAAGGACCCATTTGAAATGAACTCCAAGACGTCAGTATCAGTGCCGTAGTATATGTAACATAGTATTTAAACAAAATGCTTCCCATCTCCTGAAGAGGAAATATACTGATTTTTGGTGCTATCCCTGCACTCTGCAATGCACACATACATGGATTGGTCTGACAATCTGAGCCGCAGGAGCAGTGTTCTCAGAGTCGGCAAGCTAATGAATTGATTTTAACATGCAGGGGCTGGTTTCCTGAGTCACAGGCTGAACCAGCAAAGTTTTATGTTTAGAATAACCATATAAGGTTCTATTTTACTTCTGAGTCACGTGAGTGACTACGTGAAGAAGACCCATCAGGGCGCTTGCGCATCATTACGTCTGACGCATTGGCGCATGGACCAGCGGGAGGACAGAGCTCCTCCTGTGGTAAGTACTTTTAAAGTAGTTTTAAAACTCCAGCTAAGTGGGAAACTTAGCTGGAGTGAAAAGTTCCTTTGCTGTGGTGCCATGCTGCGTGTTTTTGTTACAGGCAGCACCATGGTGAAGACGAGCAGGGGGAGGGCTGCCGCAGGTAAAGCAAAGGAGAGCCGCGGGAATGCGGTCTGTGAGCGGCTGCCTCGCACCCCTGCACAGTCACGGGCCGGGAGAGGAGCGACTGCAGACTTAGTGCTATAAAGCACTATCATAGAGCCAACGCCAGTGGGCGTCAGGCCAGGGGGAAGTCTGTGAGGGCTCAACTGAGTCGGGCTGCGACGAGTTCCGTACGGGGCTGGATACAGTTTTTTGAATGGTATCCCATATGGAGCACCTCATTCAGGGGTTGCTCCACTAACGCACACTCCAGGGGGAGGAGATGTGTGGGCGGTAGGCTACAGAAGAGGCCGCGCCGGCAGAACCTGGTAGAGGGCTGCTTGATAGCACCCTCATTTGTGAGGTGAATGCAGAGGGTCAGCTCAGTTCTGACCCTACTCTGACGGTGACTTCATTGACTAGCGAAGGCGGTCGTTGTCAGAGGTCCATCTCTGGCAGCACGATTCGCTGTCCCGTCAGAGTATGGAGTGCCACTGGGAGAAGAGCTGGTCTCCACAATATAGAGGCTGCTGGATAGCACCCTCATTGAAAAGGCACCTGCAGAGGGTCAGCTCAGTTCTGACCCGACTCTGACGGTGACTTCGTTGACTAGCGAAGACGGCCGTTGTCAGAGGTTCATCTCTGGCAGCACGATTCGCTGTCCCATCAGAGTATGCAGTGAAACTGGGAAAGCGAAGACGGCCGTTGTCAGAGTTCCCATCTCTGGCAGCATGATTCGCTGTCCAGTCAGAATCTGGAACCGCCAAGAAACAGGAGACCCAGGTAACTGCGAGTTGCTGAAGGTGCCAGCAGTGAACCGGGTGATATGGAGCCAGATGGGTGTGGTCATGCAGTGCCCAGGAGATGAAGCTGCAGAGAATCCTGAAATTACTTGGCTCAGGAATCACGTCGTTCGCTAGAACGGTGGATGGAGGGCATCTGTCAGAGACACAGCAAGAGGTACTAGGGTTGCTTTGTAGCACCCATTTTGAGATAAATTGTCTCAGGGAAAGTGCCATTGGGCCCACCATTAATCCCAAGTTTGCAGTACTCTGCCAGCCCAGCAACATACAGCCAGCCAACCTACTCTTCGGAGAGGAACTCGCCAAGCATGTCAAGGACATGGATGACGAGGCAAAGACGGTGGGCTTGATCAAGCCACCGGCGGTCGGCAAATTTCCAAAAAAGAAAGTACCCCTACAAACGAGGCTAGACCAGGAATAAGTCGGCCGACAATGCAGATGCGCAGGTGGCATTCTGCAGCGGGAACACGGTCAAACGCCGGCTTTCCCGCCAGGAGCCAGGGACAATGTGATCCACCAGGTACCAAGGAGGTAGGTGGGCCTGGTTCTCAGGTGCACATCTCAAATGTGACATAACTTAAATCTGGGGTTACATTACATCTGTTCTGGGATGAATGGAAGCAAATTACCTCAGCTCTGTTTATACTGAGTGTTATTCAAGGGTTTTAAATGGAGTTCAATCCAAATTGTGATTTGCACATTCAGCATGTTCCTGGGAGAACTGTTCAGTTTTCATTAACAGAACAGATGGATGTTTAGACTGCGCTTGGAAGCTTATGTGATAAAGGTGTAATTGGAAAGTCGGTTCACCAACCCCATCAATTTGTGTCTAATATTTTCCCAGGAAAGGATGGGGGATGTAGTATAGACATTGTAAGATGGAATTGTCACTGCCAAGCAACTGGGTCAAGAGGATGCTATATGGCGACTATAGAGCTTAAAGATGCGGATTACTCAATGTCTGTTCATTTGCAGGATAGAGGATATTTGAAATTCACCTGGATGGATCAACTATGCCACAAAATTGTTAAAACCTATAATAGGCATGCTGAGAGCCCAGGGTCAGGTGCTCATGGCTTCTCTCGATGATATCTTGATTACAGGGGTATCCAAGAGAACAGCTGAAGTAACCGGTGGTAGTTGTTAAATCCAATTTTCAAAGATTGGGCATTATCTATCCAGAGAAATCCAAATTAACACCTGACTATTTGGGTCACAATTGATTCAATTAAGTGACTCTGCCCAAGGAAAAAGGGTAGAGCTAATTGCCAGCTGTATCAAGCTGATAGAGGCACTAAGGATACATTCGGGTCATTATAATAGACCCATGCAGTTATCAACAGAGGCTGTTTCTGATTTGCAATGGTGGATTCACCATGTGTCCAGGAGTTCTACCAATGTAGTTCTTGACCAGCCTTCCATGATTTTGCAGATGAATGTCAGTGCACTCGGGTGGGGTGTCACGGATACGATTTTCAGCTGTGGAGGCAGATGGACTGAGCAAGAGGCATCGCTTCTGCAGTCATGCGTAATTAACTATTTTTATTTTTTTTATTTTTTATTTTTTATTTATTAGAAGTATTTTACATTACAGTAATCTGCAATAATGTAAATGTATACAGTTCTTGTACCACTTCTGTTTTTCAACTTTAATAGAAAGAAAGGATAGAAAGAGCTAGCAAAGACAGTCAGTGAGTGAATGAAAAAGTGGTCCAGGAACACACATGTGAACCTAAACCACATGAAGTAGTTAAAGAAGAAAAGAAAAAAAAGAGAGGAAAAAAAATAAATAAGATAGGACCATATGAAAGGGATGCACCTACTTCTTATCTTTACTCACCCCTTGCCAGGACCTAAAACCATTTATTATCATCATTTTGTTGCACCCTATGTTTGTAATAAGTCGATATATGGAGACCAACTCTTTTGGAATTGGTCTTGTTTACCTGCTAGGAGGAATCTCATATCTTCTAGATGTAACAATTCCGACATATTAGAAGTCCACATTTTTATTGTTGGCGTAAGAGCATTTTTCCAAAGTTTCAGTATTAATTTTTTTGCCGTTATTAAGCCATAACTAAGAAAACTCCTTTGAAACGAAGTCAGCTCCAAACTTGCTTCTATTGTTCCAAAAATAATCAGTTCTGCATTCGGTTTCAGTTTTATTTTAAATAATTTAGTGAAAATTTCAAAAATTTAATTCCAAAATTTCTGAATTTTTATACAAAAAACAAAAGAATGTGCTATAGTTGATTCTTGGACTAGGCATTTATCACAGTTTGCAGAGGTATTTGGGTAAAATTTACTTAATTTAGCTTTTGAATAATATAATCTATGTAAATTTTTTAATTGAATCAGAGTATGTCTTACATTAATCTAACATTTATGCACATATAATAGATGTTTATCCCAACTCTCTTTAGAGATTTTTATAGCCATTTCCTGTTCCCATTCTCTTCTAATCCCATCCGATGATGGAATTTCTATATTTAAAATGGAATTATATGGGTATGATATTAAATTAGCTGATTCCGCTTTTATATTCATTATCCCATCTAATAAGTCAGGAGAGATATTTTGATATTCTCGTGTATACTTTTTCAAATAGTCACGTAGTTGGAAATATTTAAAATATTGATGATTATTCAAGTTGTATTTAAGTTGTAATTGGTGAAATGTTTAAAAACTTCCATTATCATACATATCTCCAAACATTTTAATTCCTACTCTTTCCCAATTTCTAAAAGCTCTATCTATCATAGAAGGTTTAAACGAAGGGTTATTCATTATAGGTGAAAAAAGTGATAGATTTCTTAATTTTAACATTAATTTTATTTGTTTCCAAATTCTAATTGTACTGTGAATAATTGGATTTTTACTATATATTGTATTCTTTATTTTTGTTGGTGAGAGAAGGATCGCTCCTATGTTAAAATGGGAGCAGTCCTCTCTCTCCATTACTATCCAATCCACCTGCTGGGCCGAATTGTCCAACAGGTGAATCATAGTTTTGACATTTGTGGCCCAATAATAATATTAAAAATTGGGGAGTGATAATCCACCAAATTCCTTAGGTTTACACAAATGTTTTCTTTGGATTCTGTGGGATTTATAGTCCCATATAAAATTTGTAATATCAGCATCCAATTTTTTTTAAAAAATGTTTGGTACGTATATTGACTGGAAGAGATATAAAATTTGTGGTAAAAAGATTATTTTTATAGCATTTATTCGGCCTATAAGAGACATCGGGAGGGTTAACTATTAAGTGTTTTTATGGATAAGGCTTATTGCTCTAACAAAGGTAACCTGCATGTTCAGTTTCAGATTGACAATACTACGGCAGTGGCATATATATTAATCACATCGGTGGAATCAAGTCGGTATCTTGTGACAGATTGGCTAATCAAATTTGGGCCTGGTGCATTGAAAAAGATATTTGGTTTTCAGCTATTTATCTACCAGGTAGATTCAACAGTAGCAGAAGCCAAGTCATGAAAGCTCCATGACAACACAGATTGGATGTTGAACCAGGAGGTGTTAAATAATATAGCACTTATATATGAATGCCAGATATCGATTTGTTTTGCATCGAGGTTTAACCACCAGCTGCATAAATATGTTTCATGGGAGCCAGACCAGGGGACAGTTGCAATTGATGCTTTCTCGCTACATTGGGGTGGTATGTTTTTATATATTTTCCCACCATTCTGCCTCACAGGTCGGAGTCTGAAAAAAAAAATCAAGCAGGATGCCGCTTCAGGGGTGCTTGTAATACCTAATTGCCGAACAAGCATGGTTCCCTTTGATGTTACAGTTAGCAATCCAGCCTCCTTTGGTGGTTCCCAAGCATAGGAATTTACTGGAGCATCCACTAACATGGGAAAGTCATCTGTTATGTGATCGTATTGACTTGTTAATTTGCAGGTTTTAAGAAGGCCATACCTGGGGCGAGGACTGTCTGGGCGAACGGTGGACATGCTCACTGCAGCCTGGAGAAAGAGTACTCAAAATTACTTATGTAACAATTTTTTTTTTTTAAATGGAAGGAATATTGTGTACAAAATAATATTGACTATAGTACTGCAGGTATTGTGTATATTTTAGAGTTCGTGTAGACATTCTACGATGATGAGGGGCTCAGTTATAGCACCATTAATACAGCTTTAAGTGCTTTGTCCTCGTATGGATTTGATGGGGTCAGGAAAGATCCTATTGGGTTTTCATCATATCATAGCTCGATAAACCTTTCATATTGTTTTTATTATTCTCTAATATTTTATTATAGTATTCTTTCTTACATATCCTAATAATATTGGTTAATTTATTCTAATATTTTTTACATTTTTCTGCTTTGAAATTCGATATTTTAATATTCGAATTGTCTATATAGTGTGTTTTTCTTTTTGCAGGCATTTTTTAAACTCTTAAACCCTAAGTTATTGACATTTAAACAAAAACAATTTAAACAGAGCCCCCACTTACCCTTAGCAGCGTATGACGTCACAATGGCATCTCATTTACATAAACTGTCCATTCATTTACAAAACAAAAATTGAGATTTTCATTGTGGGGGTGTGGGATGGGTGTGGGGGAGGTGGGTGGGATGGGGGAGGGGTGAGCGCCGACGTGTCACAATGGGATCTCATTTATATTATAAAAACCTCGCTGTCCCGAATAAAAGCATGCTGGACACAGACATGGACACAGACACAGACAGGGTCTGGAGCCATGCGCCTCCCTCCCCCTCCCGTGGCTCAATGCAGCAGCCTCACAAACTCGCTGACTGACTTTCAGTTATTTTACAATGCCACGCACGCTGGTCACAGACACGGACTGGGCCCGAAGCCGCACTCCTCCCTCCCCCTCCCGCCGCTCCACATTGCGTTGGGGGAGCGATGCCCGGTAGGTTGCACTTGGGGTAGGGAGGGGAGAGGGGTTATGGACAATGTTAACAAAGACAGGACAGAAGTGGGGGAGAACACGAGGAGAGGATTGTTGTTTAATGTTATTTAAACAGATAGAGGGAGAGGAGGGGCGTAGGGAGCGGAGAGGAGTTATGGAGGGAGGGAGTGACTGAGGGTAGGGGAAAGGAGAGGGAGGGAGAGGTGAGGGAGGGAGAGGTGAGGGAGGAAGCGGGCGAAGGGAGGAAGAGGGGAAAGAAGAGGGAGGGTGAAGAGGAGGGCGAGTGTGTGCTGGGGGATGAGGGGAAATGAGCAGTGCACAGTTGGGGGCTATGGGTGAGTGGTGGAAAATTGCATTGGGGGAGCGGGTTTGGGGAACAGGCGAGTGGTGGAATATTGCGTTTGGGGGAAACGGGGCTCAACGGGTCCCACTTGGTCTAGTATATATTACTAAACTCTCATCTTGTTTGTTTGTTTGATTGTTTGTTTGTATGTGAGTGAATCCTGGAAACTTCCAAAATGGTACACGATAGCGCTACAATTTTTGGCCCACCTTACTCACCAGTGTCCTGGGGTGTGCAATAGCCAAGTTTCATTCAGATTGAAAGTATATTTTACGTTATTGACATTTTAAACTTTACACAAACCACTTTACAAAACTACTTTTTCACTTGCCCTGCCCGTGAGCTGAATTCAACGTCACAATGACGTCACAATGGGTCCCAAACCTCATTTTTTTTAAATCGCGATTTTCATTGACATTGATTTTATTCTAAAAAAAACTAAATTTTAATCGTTCTTCCGTTTTCATTAACAACTAACATTGTTTTTAGGTTATTTTAAAGAAAAAACGCGATTTTCATAGATTTTTTTAAAACATCGCAAATTTCATTGTGGGGGGTGGGGGGTGGGATGGGGGAGGTTTCATTAAAAAAAAACATTACGACTTTCATTGTGGGGGGTGGGATAGGGGGGTGGTGAGGTGTGGTGGAGCAGGGAGATAGAGGGAGTAGGGAGGGAGTGGAAGGGGAAAGTGGGGGAGGTTAGGAGGCAGAGTGGGGGAGGAGGGGAATAGAGGGAGAGGAGAGGGGAGTGAGGGGACTGGGGTTATGGATGGAGGGAGGGAGTGACTAAGGGTAGGAGAAAGGAGAGGGAGGAAGAGGAGAGTGAGTGAGTGGGGGAGGGGAGGAGGAGAGGGGAAAGAAGAGGGAGGGTGAAGAGGAGGGGGAGGAAGTGCTGGTGGTTGAGGGGGAATGGAGGAGGATAGGGGTAGGAAGAGGGATGGTGAGGTAATGGAGGAGGGGAGGGGGAAGAGGGAGCAGGGGAGGGAGGGGGTGAGGGGAGGAAGCAGAGGAGGGTTGGTGCAGAGAGGGAGGATAATGGAGGAGGGGAATAGGGTACTGAAGAGGGAGAGTGAGATGCGCTCACATTAATCTTATATTATACAGGCTTTTACCATTTTGAACATTAAAAATGTCGCAGTCGTGCTCCCACTTGTGGGCCGCGCCTGTGCAGTTGGGGGGAGGGTTGCTGTGACTCGCGTCACAACGGGGATCTCTGGCATCAAAGCGGGAACCCGTCAGCCGCTCCTGTGCAGTTGGGGGTTATGGGTCAGTGGTGGATTATTGCCTTGGGGTCAGGCCCAGCGGGTCCGTACCTGGTCTACTAAATTTATATATCTATAAATTTGCCTTTCTTTTCAAACCCTGAAAGGAAGACACTGAAGCAAAATAATTGAGATGGCGGAAAAGCAATATTCAAAAAAGATGATGCCTGAAATACTTGGCTACTCAAATAGCATCCATGTAGATTAATACACAGTTAACAAAGAATATAGACCATATACTGTAACATTACAGCACAGGAACTGGTTCTGCGGTCCACAATGTCCGTGCCGAACTGATGCCAATTTATCCTAATTTCCTCTGTCTGCATGCGTTGCCTGCATACCCATGCCGATCTAAAGGTCACTTAAATGCCACAATCGTAACTGCCTCCTCTACGAGCATTGGCAGCATGTTCCAGGAACCCACTATTCACTGTGTAAGAAACTTGCCCCACACATCTCCTTTGCCCACTCTGCAAAAAAAGTTCTGATATCCATCAAGTTAATTTTACTGTTTGCAAACAAGCTGACCAATAAATAGTCATTATATTTCATAAATTTAGTGCTTCTGGCTGAAGATGTTTTCAGAAGTTCAGGCTTGTCATTAGCACTCCTATGCTGAACTCTACCATCACTGAAGTTAAGGATATTTTTGGAGAGATGATGGAGCTCAGTGTGTGAATGCTGAAGACATAAATCACCAAGTTCATACTGAACATTGGTTACTGTATCCTTTGGAAGTGCTGAATACACAAGTCTCCTTGTCTCCATCTGGAAATCTTCATCATCACGGAAACTAATCCAGCTACCAGATCAAACCAGTGGCAGTTAGTGAGTGAACCGACATGAGTTTGTCTTCAACAATCTTCACAAAAGATGCATCTGTTCATGAAAGTATATTATATTAATTGCACAAATCTTGTGGAAACAAAAGCTCATCTTCACCCAAAACACAATCCTTTATGTTACGCGGCATTATAGTTCTGCTAAATGTAATGGAATCAGAACAGATTTAGTAACTCAAAAAGCTGTGCATCCATGAGGTGCTATGGATCATTGCCAACATCAGAAATTCAAATCCCTCATGCCACCAATGCTATCAAGCAGGGAGATCAGCTCTGGCTCAATGAGGAGTGCATAAGGGGATCCTGGAAGCACCATCAGGCATATCTAAAAATGATGAGATTCTACCTAGTGAAGCTGCCATAGAGAACTCCCTGTCGCTAAATGCAAAAACAGCATACAATAGATGGAATTAAGCATTTTAAGACCAACCGGTCAGATTGAAACTCTGCGATATAACTTTGTCTCATCATGAATGGTGGTGGACAATCAAACGGCTAGCAGGAAAAGGCGGCACCCAAAATTATCTCCGTGTGCACTAATGTGGGACCAAATTTTCAGTGCTCTTCCATGGACAACACCAAAGAAAACCGATATCTGCCAAATCAAATTGTTATATTCGATGAGCAACGCAAATGATCTATATTATTGATATTATAGCTGTTACTATAGGTTGATGATTGAGCAAAACATTTATTGTTCATATGGAAATTATTCTACTTCACAAAAAAAGGGAATTTACTGTAATGTATCCCAGCAGTTTTGGAATTAATTTAACAGTATTAGATATGTGGGTTTATCTACATTGGTTGGATACATTGTCTCAGAAATGAAGCAACCAATATTTATATTCCACAGGGAATTATATATTTTTAGCAATAAAATGAGTTCAAGCGCTTCAAGGATGCCGAAAGGGAATTCCGAAGTAAACTAAAGTCGCAAAGCAATGACACGGACAATCGTCCATTGTCGCAAGGCCTGCATGCTGTAATTGGTTAGAATGTGAACTCAGGCAGTATCATCGGCAATAACATGTCCCTCCCCGATAATCTCTTTGAACAGAAGGTCAGTGGAATGACGTCACCTGCCTTGCGAGTCTTGGGTGCGCCTTTGCCAACGGTTAATGTAAGAGCAGCTTTTCTGAGAGTTAATTCATGAAAGCAACTGGTCCGGATGAAGTGCCCGGCTATGTCCTCAGACCTGCACAGGCCAGCTGGCAGGAGTATTCACAGACATCTTTAACCTCTCACTACAACATTCTGATATCCCCATCTGCTTTAAGAAGACTACCATCATCTTGGTGTCAAAAAAAGCAAGGTAGTATCCCTTAATGGCTATCACCCTGTGGTTCTGACATCCACTATCATGAAGTGCTTTGAGAGATTAATCCTAGCCTCCCAGACAGTCTTGATCCACTGCAGTTTGCCTCTTGTTGTTCAAGGTCCATAGCAGATGCCATCTCTCTGGACCTTCACTCTTCCCTGGAACATCTAGATAACAATGGTACATCAGACTCCTATTTATGCACTACAGCTCCGCCTTCAGCACCATAATTCCATCCAACATCATCTAAAAAATCCTGGACCTATGAATCTGCTACTGAATCCTCGACTTTCTGACCCATAGACCACAATCAGTGAGGATTGGTAGCAATGCGTACTCCACAATAATTCTCAACACCAGTGCCCCCCCACCCCAAGAATGTATTCTAAATCCCTTACCATTCTCTTTGCACTCAAAACTATGCAATTAAATTCTGCTCTAACTCCATCCACAAGTTTGCAGATGATACCACTGAAGTGGGCTGGATCTCAAAGAATGACGAGATGGAGTATAGGAAGGAAATAGAGAGCTTATTAACATGGTGTCAAGACAACAACCACTCCCTCAATATCCGCAAAATGAAGGAGCTAGTTATTGATTTCAGGGAGTGTGGTTGAAGTGTAGGCTTCACTTAGCATCATTGCTGCAAAATTGGAAATGGTTGATTTTGTAAATCAGATGCTTTTTTGTCATTCATCGAGCTGGTGCTGATATACAGTAGTTATAAATGTCTACGACTGGTGCAGAAAATAATTGATCAATTTTGTTCTACATGTCATTCAATGCACCAGATGAGTGAGTTGATCTTATGGTGAATATAGTTAATATATTACAATACATTAAACTCATTTGTTTTTAAATGTTTTATATAGACTGAGAAAACATTCACAGTCAGAGATATAATTTATCCAATAATAGAATGAAGCTGAAGGACAGTTACAATTAATAGGATTTGTTCTGATGTCAATTCCTTCCTGCAAAATAAAATTGCACAGTACATCAGTAATGGAAGCAGATTTAATGCCATTAGCTGTTTCCTGATAACTGTGAAATGCAGATGGTTCTAGTGCAGATTGACATGAAATGTATGTGCACAATGCTGCGTGTCCTATGGAGGGCTAGATAATTATTTGTCAAGCGCTGGTGACAGCTGAAGTAGCTTTGCAGCTACATACCCACTTAGGATATGCATCAACCTGTTCTAGCAGTGTCAATTATTACTGCAGGAACGCATCCACTCACAAGCTGCAAATGCAATGGATTATTTAAAAAAAAACTGAATGTGGATCTCGTTGCTCTGAAACATATTTACTTGTGAACTAAACATTTAGAAGAAATAATAAATGCAGTGCAAGTTAAAGTACTAAAAAATGTGAACTCTGAAATCTTTCAGGCTGGAAGGCAATTATCTGTTAATGGCAACATGTCCTTCAAACTCTATTTCTTGAAAGGTCATTTTAAGCTACAGGCAAAGCTCTCACACTTATTATGTATCTTGGAATGGATTGTATTAAAAAGGCATGATACCGTTCTAATAAGATACTCATAAACATTGGGGAATCATTACATTTCCACTAAAGATTGGATGCCTCTTACTTTCTTTGAATTTAAAATCAAACCATGTCTCTATGTTCTCAGTTTTGCTTGTTTTTATTTTCCCTTTCCTGACTTTGACTGTTCTGATCCTTCATCCCCAGTAACTGACAAGATGCAGCTAGCAGCAGTTTGCAGCAAGATTTTACTGGTAAATGTATCTTTTTTTTTGAGTGAAACATTTCTACTGTACATGCCAGGATCCATGGAATCAAGCTTGAAGTCCGGAAATTACAACCACAGCATTTCTCCTGAAACTGCAGCAGTCATGATAAGATTGAATTTCCATTGTCATGGCGATCAGCATGAAAAGGGATCTGTACAGCAGTTGACAATTTCATTGTCCACTGTAACCTCTTGACAGACATTCTTCTCCCTTCTCGAAAACCTTGATATATTACCATATCAGTACATTGTTAAATAGCTTGTTTCATGGCAGTACGTTTATCTATTGCTATCTGGACATTTTTGTTGACTCCCACAGATTTACAGCTGAATAATGAGGCCCCAATGAGTATATTCATCGGGCTGGTGCTGATATAGATCATACACTGGGTTGCCTGGAAAACTGATCAGGGTCAAGATCAGTCTGAAGAAGGGTCTCGACCCGAAACGTCACCTATTCCTTCGCTCAAAAATTTCCAGCATTTTTGTCTACCTTCGATTTTTCCAGCATCTGCAGTTATTTCTTAAACACAGGGTCAAGATATATTCCTCAAAGCAAACCTCTGTGGTCTGACCACTTGCCTAAACTTACTGGACCACCAGTGAATGTTGGGTGGGTAGAGATGTGATGGGGGGGGGGGGGGGGCGGGGGCAGAGGGAGGTACAGAGCCTTGGGATAAAGTTTACACATTAGCAAACCCCTTCCTCCGAGGGCTTCAGGAGGAAACTTGTATCCCTGATTCAACACAACACCCAGACAAGATTTTCCAACTGTGTTCAAATGTCCATTGCCCTGAATATCTGTGGCTACTCTTGGCCACTTGTGCTTTAACTTTGGGATCTAATTCCTTTTGTACGGTAAACACTTTGCTCACATGAAGTAAGGGGGAGAGCTGAAGGGAAAAATGACCAAAGTCATGGCTTACAGTATTTCAATATTTCAATGATCAATGGAGGTTTATTCGGGAGTATCTCCTTGTGAATGTGCGGTTGTCAGACACACTGGAGAATCCAATCTATGATTGTGGAAACCTAACTTTTGATGGGAAATTTTTAAAGCAGTTTCAATTCACAAAACTATCTAAAATGACCCTTGAGACTGACCGAAATGATAAACTTATTGACTTGTCAGGCATCCTGGATGCCCACATACTTATTAACTGGAGACAAGTAAGTAGACCAAATGAATCTACTTGGTCCATTAATTACTTTGTTCCCTCTTTGTGCCTTGACCCTTAACTGGACCATCTTTCAAGCAGATAACAAGGAGGATTTTTTTGAGGGCACTGCTTTTGAGAGTCAAAAGAGACAAGAGTAAAGCGTCTACCTCGATATCTACCTAGATTTATCTAGTCTACTAGTAATCTATTTAGATATTAATAATGATTTTAACAAATCACATGTGGTAGATTGATCAAATAATTAAAATCTCATGGGATCAAAAAAAGACTCAAATTAGACGTGTAATTGTTGCATTGTCAGGAGGTAGTGGGTAATGATTGATTCGATGCATGACTGGGGGATAGCGACAGAAACATCCTAACATGGATGTGTACTTGAAAAACCAATAAGGTCAGAAGTAGACGGCGTGAGATTAGTATGAGTCGATCTATTCAAATCAGCACAGGTGAGATGTGCTGAATGATCTCCTCTTCATTAGGTCATAAGGAATAGGAGTAGGAGTAGGCCATTCGGCCCATCACATCTACGCCGCCATTCAATTGTGGCTGATCTATATCGCCCTCCTAACCCCATTCTCCAGCCTTCTCCCCATAACCTCTGACACCTATACAAATCAAGAATCTATCTATCTCTGCCTTAAATATATCCACTGACTTGGCCTCCACAGTCTCTCACAGTATGTCATGGCTTTTTCCATGTTGTTTGTGCTAAATCTACAAGACAATGTCTTGCTACATTCAAGTCGTCAAGTCAAGAGTCAAGAGAGTTTATTGTCATGTGTCCCTGATAGGACAATGAAATTCTTGCTTTGCTTCAGCATAACAGGACATAGTAGGCATGAATACAGAACAGATCAGTGTGTCCATACACCATTATATAAATATATATACACATGAATAAATAAACTGATGAAGTGCAAATAAACAGATAATGGGCTATTAATGTTCAGAGTTTTGTCCGAGTCGAGTTTAATAGCCTGATGGCTGTGGGGAAGTAGCTATTCCTGAACCTGGTTGTTGCAGTCTTCAGACTCCTGTACCTTCTATCTGAAGGTAGCGGGGAGATGATTGTGTGGCCAGGACGGTGTGGGTCCTTGATGATGCTGCCAGCCTTTTTGAGGCAGCGACTGCGATAAATCCCCTCGCTGGTAGGGAGGTCAGAGCCGATGATGGACTGGGCAGTGTTTACTACTTTTTGTAGTCTTTTCCGGTCCTGGGCGCTCAAGTTGCCGAACCAAGCCACGATGCAACAGTCAGCATGCTCTCTACTGTGCACCTGTAGAAGTTAGAGAGTGTCCTCCTTGACAAACCGACTCTCCGTAATCTTCTCAGGAAGTGGAGGCGCTGATGTGCCCTCTTTATAATTGCATCAGTGTTCTCGGACCAGGAAAGATCTTCAGAGATATGCACGCCCAGGAATTTGAAGCTCTTCACTCTTTTAACCATCGACCCGTTGATATAAATGGGGCTGTGGGTCCCCATCCTACTCCTTCCAAAGTCCACAATCAGTTCCTTGGTTTTGCTGGTGTTGAAGGCCAGGTTAATGTGTTGGCACCATTTGGTCAGTCAGTCGATCTCTCTTCTATACTCTGACTCGTCCCCATCAGTGATACGTCCCACAACAATGGTGTCATCAGCGAACTTGATGATGGAGTTTGCACTATGACCGGCTACGCAATCATGAGTATAGAGTGAGTACAGCAGGGGGCTGAGCACGCAGCCTTGAGGTGCTCCCATGCTGATTGTTATCGAGGCTGACACATTTCCACCAATACGGACAGACTGTGGTCTGTGAATGAGGAAGTCGAAGATCCAATTGCAGAGGGATGCGCAGAGACCCAGTTCTGCGAGTTTGGTAACCAGCTTGGAGGGGATGATTGCATTAAATGCCGAGCTGTAATCAATGAATAACAGCCTGAAATATGGGTTTTTGTTGTCCAAGTGTTCCAGAGCTGAGCGGAGAGCCAGCGAGATCGCATCCACCGTTGACCTGTTGTGGCGGTAAGCGAACTGCAGAGGGTCCAGGTTTTTGTCGAGGTAGGAGTTGATTTGCGCCATGATCAACCTCTCAAAGCACTTCATCACCACCGACGTTAGTGCCACTGGTCGATAGCCATTGAGGCATGTCACCTTGCTCTTCTTGGGCACCGGTATAATTGATGCCCTTTTAAAGCAGGTGGGAACCTCAGACCTCAGAAGTGAGAGGTTGAAAATGTCCGTAAAAACTCCAGCCAGTTGGTCCGCACAGGTTTTTAGAACACGACCGGGTATACCATCAGGTCCAGGCGCTTTTCGAGGGTTCACCCCTCTAAAGGATCTTCTGACGTCGGCCTCAGTGACTGTGACTGAAATACCAACACAGCGAATGGGGGCTCGAGAAGGCACATCAGTGTTCTCCCTATCAAAGCATGCGTGAAACGTATTGAGCTCGTCAGGGAGTGATGTTTCGCTGATATTCGAGCTGCCTCCTGATCTCGCCTTGTAGGAGGTGATTGCATTCAAGCCCCGCCACAGCTGCTGAACATCTGTCTCATCCTCCAGTTTAGAGCAGAAGTCCCTTTTGGCCTTTTTGATGGCCTTACCAAGGTCGTTTCTGGACTTCTTGTAGACCACTGTATCATCAGACATGAATGCCTGGTGTCTGGTCTTCAGAAGAGTGCGGATCTCAAAGTTCATCCAAGGCTTCTGATTGGGAAACACTTGGAAGGTTTTTGTAGGATGCAGTCCTCCACACATCTCTTTATGAAGTCTGTAACGACTGTGGCGTATTCGTTCAGGTCCATTGCCGAGTTCCTGAACATTGCCCAATCTACAGACTCCAAACAGTCCTGGATTTGTTCCTCTGCACCCCCCCCCCCCGACCAGCTCTGTACTGTCCTCACCTCTGGGGGGTGCGCTCTTTAATTGCTGCATGTAGGCAGGAAGAAGCAGCACCGCGGTATGCTCGGATTTACCAAAGTGAGAGCGAGGGATAGAGTGATAGGCATTCTTGATGGTGGTGTAGTTGTAGTCGAGGGTGTTTGGTCCTCTGGTGCAGCAGGAGACATGTTGGTGGAAGTTAGGGAGCGATTTCGTAAGGTTTGCTTTATTGAAGTCCCCAGCTATGGTGGTAAATGACTCGGGGTAAGACGTCTGGTGTTTTTGACCACGCCGTGCAGCTCCTCCAGTGCCAGACGGACGTCTGCCTGGGGTGGTATGTAGACCGCGGTCAGGATGATGGAGGTGAATTCCCTTGGGAGGTAGAAGGGGCGGCACTTCACGGCCAGATGTTCGAGGTGTGGAGAGCAGGAGTTGGAAAGGACTGCCATGTCTGAGCACCACGCAGAGTTGACCATGAGGCAGACGCCCCCTCCTCTCCCTTTCCCAGATGCCTGCATACGGTCCATATGGTGGATGGAGAACCCTTCAGGTGGACCGCTGAGTCTGGGGAGCTGGGGGTGAGCCATGTCTCTGTGAAACAGAACACGGAGCATTCCCTCAGCTCCCTTTGATAAAGCACCCTTGCCCTTAAGTCCTCCACTTTATTTTCAAGGGACTGTTCAATGGCCAGTAGGATAGTAGGGAGAGGGGGCCGAAGTCCCCTGTGCTTTAGTCTGACCTGAAGTCCTGCCCGTGGGCCACGTTTCCGGACACAATGGAGGCCTCCCCGTAGTTTCCAGATACTATGTTTACTGTACCTGCTGTTTCTGCGAACCTGCGCTGGCACGGAGATTCCCTCGCAGACGGCAGCTCCAGCTCCGTTACGAACGGGGGTAATTTCAAAGTCGGCAGCTCCAGCTCCGTTGTTCCTGGAAGATCCAGCTCGTCGGCTTCGGAGGTCATCCCGGAGTTTCCAGGTACAGTACCTGCGTTCCTCCGTCGGGTCGGGTGTTTTCCAGCGAGCGTGGGAAAGTTTAAAGTCAGGGGCTCCCGCAGCTGTGGGAGATCGCGAAATCGCAAGAGCCTTCAGGTGCCCAAGCAGCTTGTCTGATATGGCGCCGATTTCTGCTGTTTTCCTGATCCAGGTGAGTTGATGGAAGTTGTAGGTAATCCTTTTCTGTTCTGGTGCTTTGCAAAAGTCGCCACAGCCATCTTTCCATGAGTGAGGCAGTGAGTTGGTCATTACCCTGAGTCTAAGCAAATTTTGGGTCTGTCAGTCTTCCTCAGATCCCATAAGTTTTTTTATTTTTTGACCTGTCTGTGACGTGGGATCTTGTTAAAACCATTGCTAAAATCTAAGTAGATTACATCGGGTGGCGCCATACAATGACTGCCTCACCAACAGTCTGAGGTGTCTCTTTCTCCCATCTGCACTATGGCCTAAAATCGTGGAGCTGGCGGCCTCTTGCTGGGGATCGAGCTTGGGAGATCCAACCGTGGGTGCCTGCGGATTTAATATCTCGGAGCTGGCAGTCCCTTTGTCAGGGATCAATCTCTGAAGCTCCAACTGCGGGAGCCTGCGGACTTAACATCGTGGAGCTCGCGGTCCCTGGTTAGGGACCGGCTTCAGGGCCTCCAACCGCAGGAGCTTTGACTGCCCCGAACACGGGAGCTTCGACCGCCCCGAACACGGGAGCTTCAATCGCCGGCTGCGGTAGCTTCAATCACCCCAACTGCGGATGGTTTGACTCCCCCGACCGCGGAAGAAAAGGAGGAAAGATAAGACTTTATTGCCTTCCATCACAGTGAGGAATGTAGAGGAGCCGCTGTGATGGACGTTTATGTTGAATTTTTATGTGGTTGCGTGTTTTGTTGCTTTTTTGGTATCACTGTATGGCAAATCAAATTCCTCGTATGATTTATATACTTGTTTTGTTTTCATACTTGGCTACTAAAAATCAATTACAATTACAAAATCAATTACAATTACAATTACAATTACAATCGCTCGCTAAACCACCAGATTATGACAGGACATTATATTACAACCTCAAAGAAAGAGGCCATTCATTTCGTTAACTGCATGCTGCCTCAGAGCAGGCTCCAAACAGAGCAATCGCATACATCGTGGTTGCCTGCTTCTTATTTTTGTGCAACCCTAACATCACAAAGACTGGCTGATAGAGATGTCAAATAAACATTTGAAAAATCACATAAGTCCTTCACAGTAGACTGACATCATTGGCCAGTCATTCTGATTTCAGGCATGTCAGAAGAGTTCTTAGCTGTGCCATAGATGCCTTTAATAAAAGTACAGAGGATGTTTCTTCAAGCTCTATCAAAAACTGGTACTTTCAAGTTATGACGGAAGCTGTAACAACAAATGTTCTGAGGCTCAGACCAGGTTTGTACCTATCCATCCGTTCCAAATCCTACATGGAAAACAAAAGGCCGACTTTTGGTTAATTTACATTTGCCTTAATTTTAAAAAAAGCCAAAGAAATAAAATAAAGTTGCCATAATTCCTCACTTCTCTAGGCACAAGATTTGGTGAAACATATTTACACCAGTTGTCTGGTGTTTATTTAGTTGCTACAATTTCCATCCATATAGAGGATAGCTGCTCCATTTGCTCTATTGTTCTTTGGTTACATTAAAAAAGGACTGACAGTTTGATGTCAACCATCCATTTATCTTCCTCATTTAACTCACAAAATATGCCTGTACAAAGCTGATGAACTTGCTAGTGAAAGTCGAGCACATAAATTTTAAACTGCCAGTTCGTACACTGCAGTCAATTCCCATCTAGTCAATTGTGCACTGGAAGGCAGCTTCCTCAAAGAAAGAGGCACAACCTACAATTTAAAATTGCTTTCAGCCACTCCATAGGGATTTCTTAGTGAAAGTGACGCAGCACTGTGAAGTTCCTGATCTGCACGTGGGGTTGGTGTCCCAGATACACCTTTAAAATTACGTCTGCAGGTTAAGAACATGAAAGGTCTAGTCTGCCTTCATGGGACAAGCAGAGTCTTTGTCTTGCCCCAGATCCGCTTCTAAAATTCCTTCAGCGGTAATAAGAAGGGTTGTGCTTGCTTTCATTGCATTTCAAAACAGACAACAACTTTGTAATTTTTACTCATATGAGGGCAGAACTCCAGAAGTTGCTGTCATTGACTTAGTGTGAGTCAGGAGGCTCTGCTCCAACATGGAGCTCATGGAATTCAGTGAAGGAATGAGAACTCCGACTACGATCTGCCCAAAACCTGTACAAGAAACATGTCGGAAAATATACAGGAGGTTGTCGGAGCCTTCAGCGCATTCGCCTGCATGAAACCAGATCTTTAAAATGTCTGTTCATGCACTTCAGTTTTTGTAAGATTTGAAATTTTATTTTCGTTAAAATGAATTCTTTGTTTTTAATAGAAAAATTCAGTTGTTTTATTTAAACAATGTCATAGAGAGTCATAGAGTCATGGAGTCATACAGTGTGGAAACAGGACCTTCGGCCCAACATGCCCAGATCGACCAACATGTCCCATTTGCACTAGTCCCACTAGCCTGTGCTTGAACCATATCCCTCTAAACCTGTCCTATCCATGTATTTAACCATTTTGATTAACTTCAGAGGTTTCACTTTATTGACTGTTATATTTATTTTCTCAATTGATGAGCAGGGTTAACATTGTCCACTTAGTGTAATATTAACCTCTGTGAGACCATCTTTTGACAGGCTGGGTTTATTCTCACTGGAACACGGGAGGCTGAGGGATGATCTTACAAAGGTTTGTTAAATTTGGAGGGGTATAGGTCGGATCAATAGTCCGAATTGTTATTCCAGGCTAGGAGTATCAAGAACAAAAGTGCAGAATTTTAAGATGAAAAAGGAACAAAAATGTCACAATTGTAAACAATCTGCCAGAAGAGGTGGTGGAGGCAGATACAATTGCAATATTTACAAAGCATTTGAACAGGCATGCAAATGCCACATATGAACCACATCCAAGAAGGATTCAACTTCCTCAGTGCACAGGTGGTATATGACTACAGACCGTACAGTATGGGCCAGTATCCAATATTTTAGCAGTAATCATGATATCTAGGTGGCGGCAGAGTGTGGGGTGGTATTGGTATTGGAATTGGTTTATTATAGTCATTTGTAATGAGATACAGCAACACAGGGTGTTGAGAATACTAGCCCTTTAACTATGATTCAACAAAGCATGAAGAACTGTTAACATTGCAGCAGGTCTCATGTAAGTGATGGGCAGATGTGGAAACAATGCAAGCTCAAACTGACATTCAGTGCAGTTTAACACAACATGTACAGTTAATGCAATAAAAAAATATATATTGTAGGGAGTGATTGCTGTTCCCTTGAAGAAATGGCTTGAGACGATCAATTTAAGACTATATCTAAGGATTTATTTTCAATAAATTGAAAATTCCAGATGGCTTGGCTGCTGGCAAGATTTAACCCTGATCTTATCAAGCTGGAAAGGGTGCAGAGAAGATTTACGAGGATGTTGCCGGGACTCGAGGGCCTGAGCTATAGCGAGATGTTAAGCAGGGTAGGACTCTATTCCTTCAAGGGCTGGAAGATGAGGGGTAATCTTCTAGAGGTGTACAAAATCGTGAGAGGAATAGATCAGGTAAACACACAGTCTTTTGCCAAGAGTAGGCGAATCGAGATGCAGAGCATATAGGTTTAAAGTGAGGGGGGAAAGATTTAATAGGAACCTGAGGGGTACCTTTTTTACATAAAGGGTGGTGGGTGTATGGAACGAGCTGACAGAGGAGGTAGGTGAGGCATGGACTATCGCAACATTTAAGAAACATTTAGACAGGTACATGGAGAGGATAGGTTTAGAGGGATATGGGCCAAATGACTGGCAGGTGGGACTAGTGTAGATAGGACATCTTGGTCAGTGTGGGCAACTTGGGCGGAAGGGCCTGTTTCCGTGATGTATCTCTATGTCTATGTCTAACTCGAGAATGAAAACATCAATTGACCATAATAATATCTTGCAGTTCTTAATTAAGTTTCAAGGTGGACATTTGTCTGAACTACTGTTTTAATAGAAAACGTCAGCTGGATTGTTTTCTTTTCCAGCGGACAGAAAATCATGGCTGTTGCACCTACATACCCTAATCAGTCAGACAACTGCAGGAAATTTCATTCTTAGAATACATTTGTAAAGTATTCTCTCACGAGTGAATAATGTTTCAGAAGTTATGATAACAAAGTGCATTGGGAGCCAAAGTGAGCAGCTTTTTGAGTATCTTAATAGTTAAAATGAATTAAGCCTCTGTGTCAAGGTGATTTGGTTATCCTACTCTGCTCGACCATGAGACTATTTAGTCTCTAAAAGGTATTCATTTAATTCGACCTATTTATCTTCTGAGAGTTTACAATTCAATCTAAAATCTGTATACTTTGGCATAAATTTATGTACAATGCAGTAATTGGTACCTTAAATTGTCAGATTATATGGCTCAAAGCTAAGTAGTACTTATAGGATAACAGCCAAAACTTAATTATAGCTAAGAACTGCAAGATGTTATTATGGTCAATTGATGTTTTCATTATTGGGTTAATCTTGCCAGCAGACAACCCTGGTGGATTTTTGAATCATGGATCTTCAAGGACATGATTATATTTAGATTAAGGTGTAGATCATAGAGATTGATTCCATTTATAGTTGGATGCAAGGCCAATTTTCCCATTGGATACATCCAACCAACAAATTTGCTGAATTTGTCTTTACCCATAGAGAGTACGTAATGAGTGAATTATTTCTTTTTTTGATTTGTAGTATAGTCAAGGGTGGACAACTTTCATTTGTCTGCTTTCTCGACTGTTATGTCCATATTACTAAAAGTCTCCTCTTGACCGCTTTTGGCTCGCTGTGACGTGATTTCCGAGAGAACGCCGCCACCTACGGCCGTCATTTTTGGCCACCTCGCTCAGAGCCTCCCTCCGCCTTCCTGGACCAGAGGATTTTTCCCATCGATGAAATATCAGAGAGATATTAATGTTTTAAAATAATTTGCCATTCTCTCTGCTGCCCCTGCTGGAGGGAGGGGGAGGGACTATAAAACCAGGAAGTGGTGTGCCTCACTCAGTCTCAGCAAGGTGGAGGAGGCCAGAGGTTCACGTCTCTCTGAATAACACGGAACACATGTCTACTCAACTGTGAGTGCCCTTAATGTGGTTTGAAAATGAAAATATGGTTGGGTTGAAGTAAAAATGCACTGCTAATGGCTGTTTGGGTTGAAGTAAAAATGCACTGCTAATGGCTGTTTGGTTGAAGTAAAAATGCACTGCTAATGGCTGTTTGGGTTGAAGTAAAAATGCACTGTTAATGGCTGTTTGGGTGGGGTATTTTGGGTAGAAGTGGAAATGAACTGCAAATGGCTGTTTGGGTGGGGTGTTTTGGATTGAAGTGGGAAAGCACTGCAAATGGGTGTTTGGGTGGGGTGTTTTGGGTTGAAGTGGAAATGCACTGCAAATGGCTGTTTGCGGGGGTGTTTTGGGTTGAACTGGAAATGCACTGCAAATGGCTGTTTGGGTGGGGTGTTTTGGGTTGAAGTGGGACTGCACTGCAAATGGCTGTTTGGGTGGGGTGTTTTCTGTAGAAGTGGAAATGCACTGCAAATGGCTGTTTGGGGGTGTTTTGGGTTAAAGTGGAAATGCACTGCAAATGGCTGTTTGAGGGGGGGGGTTTGGGTTGAAATGTAAATACACTGCAAATGGCTTTTTGGCTAAACTTGACAACTTCCTGTTTGCACTATATTGATTTTAGATAAAATGCTACCACTTACGGCTGTGATTTTTGGCCATCTTACTCAGTCCCCCTCCGCTCATCAGGTGCAGAGGATTCTTCCCATGAATGAATAATAAAAGTGTTATTAGTGTTTTAAAAATGTTGAGAATCTCTCTCCTGTGATTCACACCATGAAGGCCACACCTTTTCCGGGGGATGGATTATAAAACCCAGAAGTGTGGGTGTGGCTCAGTCTCTGCATGATGGGGGAGGGAGAGGTCACGAGCTGTGAATCAACTAAATACTGAATGTCTACTGAACTGTGAGTGTGGTGTTTTGTGTGGTATTATGGTGGTATTACCCTGCTTGAAATGGTATGAAACTGCATTTGAATGTGGTGGCCTTGCACCCTGCATGAAATGGTATGAAACTGCATTTGAATGTGGTGTCGTTGCACCCTGCATGAAATGGTATGAAACTGCATTTGAATTTGGTGGCCTTGCACCCTCCTTGAAATAGTATGAAACTGCACTTGAATTTGGTGGCCTTGCACCCTGCTTGAAGTGGTATGAAACTGCACTTGAATTTGGTGGCCTTGCACCCTGCTTGAAGTGGTTGGAAACTGTACTTGAATTCGGTGGCCTTGCACCCTGCTTGAAGTGGTACGAAACTGAACCTGAATTTGGTGGCCTTGCACCCTGCTTGAAGTGGTATGAAACTGCACTTGAATTTTGTGGCCTTGCACCCTGCTCGAATAGGTAAGGAACTGCACTTGAATTTGGTGGCCTTGCACCCTGCTAGAAATGGTAGGAAAATGGATTTGAATTTGGTGGCCTTGCACTCTGCTTGAAATGGAATTTCAAGGAATAGCCGTGAGTCAACTGCCAGCCCACCAGCCGTGAGTTAGCTGCCAGCACATCATGCTTGAGGGACTGAGCTGCCACCACAAGAATCCATTTGGCCCACAATGTCCATACTAGCCCTCTGGAGACCAGTAGTCCCTGCAGCCAACAGCACCCATACCAGCGCTCCAGAAAGCCCCCCCCCCCCACTGGCTACCAATATTGGAATTGGTGGAGAGGTGGAATATTGCGTCGGGGGACCAGCCCTCCCGTGTGAACATGGGACCCAACGGGTCCCACTTAGTCTAGTATTTAATATTTTTGTTTGACATAGGAGGCTATTCTGCCCATTCACTCAATGACAATTTTCAGAGCAATCCCATTAATCCCATTCTGCCACTTATTTCCCTGCAATTTATTTTCTCTCAAGTACCCATCAACTACTGATTTGTTTTGCCACCGACCCACATAAGGTAAATTTTTTACCAGTTAATTAACCTATTAGTATATCCTTTGGATGTGGAGGAATATAAAGGAAGCCCATTCAGTCACAGGGAGGATGAGCAAACTCAATTTAGGAGACCGGGATTGAACTCAGGCAGCAGGTGTTGTAAAGCGACAGTACTAACCACTGCACCGCTTTGCCGCCTATCTTTCTTCATCTGTGGACCAACATCCAAGAGCATATGTGACACATCATGACTGAATGAGATAGGATGGATGACCTCCTTTTCGTGTCCATCTTGTTACAAATGTTGGCCTCGCTGTCATCATCCATCCTGAAAAGGACGCAAGCTTCCGGCGACAATCAGTGGAAGCCATCACTTGTCGCAATAGATGGTGGTAGCTGAATTAGTTCAGGATACTTTCAGTTTCCAGCCCTGCGACGTGGACGCTTCTGCTATGGGCCGATGGATGACCCAGTTGGTTTCACATATTTTTATTTATTTATAGACTGAGATTTTGCCAAATATTACCTTTTAGTTCCCTTAATTTTTATGTTAATTCCTGCTTGGATCAGACATCCGAAAACAAGAAGCACAAAATAGTCACAAAATGCTGGAGTAAAACTCAATGGGTCAGGCAGCATCTCGAGCAAAAAAAAAGGATGGGTGACAATTTGGGTCAGGATACTTCTTCAGACCAAGCCCGACTGGATAAATTACCCATCCTTTTTCTCCAGACATGCTGCTTAACCCACTGAGTTACTCCAGCACTTTGTGTCTATCTTTTGTAAAAAGCAACATCTGCAATTCTTTGTTTCTAGCGCAAAATAGTTATGGCTATTACAAAATCCCAATGATTATTTGTTTCATTTATTTTGCATCATCTATTAAATGTATGTTTTTAACCACATTGGTATGCTGGGGACCTATTTGGGTTATGGAGCACTGTCAATCGAAACTGTCTGTTGTAACGCAGTGCCTTGCAGATTTGAACCTATGTCATCTTGCCATTCTACACTGGGCTTATTAAAATCCCTTTGTTGTATAATTGTACGATTTTATCTCTATTGTAAGGAAACTTGGATACTCTTATTTCTGTAGGAATAGCATGTTAAATTATGGTCTTGATTTTATTGTAGAGGCCAGCAGGCAAATGGGCTTCATTCATTTGCAGCAAGAGAGTCAGATCAATGGGCTTTTCAATGCCCTGTTAAATTTTAATGGCTTGGTCTAATAGTAATGTTAAATGAGAACTTACCAGTTTGAAGTTTGATCTTTATTTTATGAGGAGTTACGTTGGTGATTACGTGAAGAAGTCCCGCCAGAGCGCATGCGCGTCAATCTTCAAAGCAGCGGTATAAAATCACAGATAACAGAATATTTGAAGTAACATAGTAAGATCAGCAACATGAGAACTACCATATGACCTTTATGAGAGAGAGGGTGGGCGTGGTGGGCACGTAATCACCAACGTAACTCCTCATAAAATAAAGATCAAACTTCAAACTGGTAAGTTCTCGTTTAATCTTACTATTTTACTTCGGAGTCACGTGAGTGATTCCGTGACGTTCAAAGCTCTGTGATTTTATGCCACAGATTCAAATCCCGGCTTCTCACTGCATTGATTGACTCCGGATGAGAAATAATCAATAATGCGTTAAACATGAAATTGAAGATCATGCAGTAACAATTTGTTTGAATAATCAAAACAAACAGTAACCCCTCTATCCCAGGGGGAAAAACGTAAACAGAACTTAATACTGAATTAGCAAACAGCCCCCGATCGGCAATCGGACGATGGTAGAAATGTTGAAAAACCAATTCATTTGACCACCCGGCGGCTGCGAGAATATGGTCGATGGGAATGTCCATCGCCCTGGCCGCCGACGTTGCTGCTGCCCTAGTGGAACGAGATGTAAACACGTCAGTGTTAATACCAGCCTGAATCAACACTTGCTTTAACCACCTTGAGATAGTCTGCACTGACACTCTCTTGTGTGATTTCTTGTAACTGATAACAATCCTGTTTCCACATTTCTTAAGGCCCTTGTAGCTTCAATATAATGTAATAAATGTGTGCTTACACATGAACATGGATCAGTAGGATATGCTGAAAACACAATTTTGAAACCCACTGACGAAGCATCTTGAGGACCACACTTACATCCCAGATCGCCATATACCTGGGTTTAGGAGGTTTGGAGTTGAAAATTCCTTTCATTAATCGAGCTATGAGAGGATGAGAACCAATAGGATCTTTCCCTATCAAAAGATACAAGGACAAAGTACTTCTAGCTGCATTAATGGCGCTATAACTGAGCCCCTCATCATAGTAGAGTGTCGACAGGAACTCTAAAACATCCACAATATCTGCAGTACTATAGTCAATATTATTTTGTACACAATATTGCTCCCATTTTTTACCTAAGTAATATACTGCTTTTGAGTACTCTTTCTCCAGGCTGCAGTGACGATGTCCACAGTTTACCCAGACAGTCCTCGCCCCAGGAATGGCCTTCTTAAAACCTGCAAATTAACAAATCAATACGGTCACATAACGGATGACTTTCCCGTGTTACCGGGTGCTCCAGTAAATTCCTACGCTTGGGAACCACCCAAGGAGGTTGGATCGCTAACTGTAACATCAAAGGGAACCATGCTTGAGTCGGCCAATTAGGTATTACAAGCACCCCCGAAGCGGCATCCTGCTTGATTTTTTGCAGACACCGACCTATGAGGCAGAATGGTGGGAAAATATATAAAAACATACCACCCCAATGTAGTGAGAAAGCATCAATTGCAACTGCCCCCGGGTCTGGTTCCCATGAAACATATTTAGGCAGCTGGTGGTTAAGCCTGGATGCAAACAAATCGATATCTGGCATTCCATATGTAACTACTATATTATTGGACACCTCCTGGTTCAACATCCACTCTGTGTTGTCATGGAACTTTCGTGAACTGTCGTCTGTTACAATGTTGAATCTACCTGGTAGATAAATAGCTGAAAGCCAAATATCTTTATCAATACACCAGGCCCAAATTTGATTAGCCAATCTGTCACAAGATACCGACTTGATTCCACCCATGTGATTAATATATGCCACTGCCGTAGTGTTGTCAATCTGACACTGAACATGCAGGTTACCTTTGTTAGAGCAATAAGCCTTATCCATAAAAAGCTCTTAAAAGCTCTAAATAGTTAATTCCCCATGTCTGCAGAAGCGATGCCTCTTGCTCAGTCCATCTGCCTCCACAGCTTGAACTCGTATCCGTGGCACCCCACCCGAGTGCACTGACATCCATCTGCAAAATCATGGAGGCTGCTCAAGCACTACTTGCTCGAACTACTGGACACATTGCTGAATCCACCATTGCAAATCAGCAACAGCCTCTGCTGATAACTGCATGGGTCTATGTATCCTTAGTGCCTGTTCCTTTGCCCTCTGTAACTGTTGGTAGTGCAATGGCCCATATTGAACTGCCGAAAATGCTGCCACTAATTTTCCAAGCAGACTTGCAATTCTCTTACCTTTGCTGGAGTTCGAACGAAATTTCATTCGCAGACTCTGCCCATGTTGTCATTTCCATTAGATCACTGATGCTGCTGGCCAACTTCTCTTGTAGTGGCTAGTCCATCTCCGACTGAGCAGCAATTTTAGAGGCAACGCCCACTGCTTTCCCTCATGCGATCGTCATGCCTTATGCATTCAGCATGGGATCCCGGCACATAGCCATGCTCGGATTCCTGTTTGGAGTTAATCCATACTAACCTTAGACACTCTTTTAGAGTGGGAGTAATCGCAGCTGAAGCAGGTATCACCATCCATCTCCTCCATTTGCTTGTACATGCCTCTGTACCAAGCATGTTGTTCGACAACATTCCCCACAATCTTATCATGTATGTGTGTGGCTCCATCTTCATTCGCTATACATCTGCGTGGTAGGACTTATGCAATCTGAAACGGGAGCTGCCCCAGGCCTGTGTGCATGTATTTTAGCACCATCTCGACCACTGCGGAGAACCGAGTGGGAGGAATGGCAACCCTGCAAACAGGAGTTGCTTCAGGCCCATGTGCATACTCCTGTAGCACTCTCTCGACCACTCCGCCATTTGAGTGGGAGAAATTTTGGCAACCCTTTACTAGGTGTCGCCTCAGGCATGTGTGCATGTACTTTAGCACTATCTCAACCACTGTGGTGCACCAAGTGGGAGGAATGGCAACCCTGCAACAGATGTTGCTTCAGGCACATGTGCATCCTCCTGTAGCACTCTCTTGACCACTCCGACCCTTGAGTGGGAGGAATTTTGCAACCCTTTACTAGGTGTTGCTGCCTGACATGCCTCAAGATGGAGCGTTGTTGGATTGCGACGAGACGCAATCTTGTCTGACATTGATACCCCAGGCTTGGCACTCACTCTGAGTTGGGGTTGTCAGGTCGCTGCCTACAGCAGCCGCCAGGACTAGCCGTGCAAATCAATGATCTGTTGGTATCCTCCTTCCCCAAACAGGCTGCACATGCTAGCGACTCCAAGTCGTGCTCTTTCCCGATGCCAACGCCGTCTATAGGGAAGAATTGGAGCGCCTCTGGCCCCCATACATTAGACATAGTGGGAGATGCTGGAACAAAACTTAACAGTTATTTGTCATAGGCAAAGACATTTATGTGAATGAAGACGCCCATCCCAGTTAAATCTGGGATTTATTTACTTTTAATATGAATAATCCGTCGTCTTGGGGAAGAAAACGTGCACAGTCCCTTTAATGAGTAGAATTACTATGACGCCACCTGGTGTAACTCCCATAGGTGACTGATAATACAGCTCAACAAGGCTTCCCATTTCCTAAATTGAGTAAATGATAATCATCTGTCTCGGTATGATAGTCACAACGTGACCTAGTGTCAACTATAATGTCTACCTTTTTGAACGCTTCCCAAATTTGCGTTCATCCTTAATTTGGATGGCAGCACTGCTGGGATGCGTGAATTGTAAATTCTCCTTGAAGGCCAGCTTGGTCCAATGTGACTGATATAATGACGCGCATGCGATCTGGCGGGGCATCTTCACGGAAACACTCACGTGACTCCGAAGTAAAATTAACAATGTCTAGCACATTTTCATGTCACAATCCTTCCAGTGCCAGAGACCCGGGTTTGATCCTGACTACAGGTGTGGTCTGTACAGAGTTTGTACGTTCTCCCTGTGACCTGTGTGGGTTTTTCCTGGGTGCTCCGGATTCCTCCCACTCCAAAGACAAACAGGTTTGCAGGTTAATTGGCTTGCTAAAATTGTAAATTGTACTCCCTAGTGGGTGTAGGATTGTGTTAGTGTGCGGGGATCGCTGGTCGGTGCAGACTTGGTGGGCCGAAGGGTCTGTTTCCGTGCTGTATCTCTAAACTAAACTAATCAGCCAGATTGCAAGGGTGGCTGGACATGAAAATAGTTACCTGATTGTTTCCAATAGTAGGCTGGGAGAGTAATGGTGGGATAATGGGTAGGTCTTCCATGGCCTGTCTTCGGGAACTATTGGCACCTATGGACTTATCTTGTAAAATTGGCAGGCTCTTCCTGTTCACACAGGGGACATCTCTTAAGAATATGAGCACACCATGGATCTTAGCGTCGCCGTGGAAGTTCTTTCCAGATGGCCCCTTGATATTGGCAATTCTGGCAGAACTGACATGAATCAACATCTGCAGACTGTCAAATAGCAGGAGGCACAACTCTGCGTTCTGTTGCTAAGAACTCACAATAAAGTGAAGCTGCACTAACTGAGATAAATAAACTTAATAATGTAAATAACAAACAGGATAAGTGTCAGCAATATTTGTTTATTAAAACTCCAAGCAGGGCACTTTGCCAACTGGACTTGTCATATTTATTGACTTACCCTGCTTGACATTATTTTTGACTGCTGGTTTCTTGCACACTATTTTTCATCTCCACTTTAAAATAATGGTAGTCTTTCCTTGTCTGGATACTTTATCAGTTCCTTCTGACTGATCTCCTGATTGCCTTCCAGTGTACAGTCCCAAGCCATTTATTCTGTGTCCTTACCATGGCACAGAGGGTGATGGGAGGAGAACTTGCTGCTGTTTTCACCTTATTCATACCCCCCCCCCCCCACCGCCCCCATGTTAACTCTGCCCAGAATTTAACAAGGGTCAACTTTTCCCTTGATTCTGCAAATGATTTGTTATTGGCAGGAGCATCAATTGCAGTTCACATTAAGCCAGACCAATTTATACTTCTAAGAGCAATTATGATTTATTTGCCAATAGAGGGAAGAAATAAACACAGCTGCTCACATTTCTTCACTATCATTATGGATAGCATACTGACAATCATTTAAAAGGTATGGATTTGAAGGAGGATGCTGACAGGAAAGGTGAGTGTACAATATTTCATACTTTTATGCCATGCTCTTATAATTAATCCCCAATCTGTAATGAGTGATCACATCACATAGGCCACTGGCTCTTGCTTTGACAGCGTTGTTAATTTATCATGGACAAATATGGAATATTGTAAACCTGCAGAACTCTGCACTCACACAAATTTAATGTATCGCTTTTGTAAAATCAGGGAAAAATCTAGGAAGGGACTCACAGGTTGAAGGCAATCGAAGGATGGGGGCAGAGGGGGTGGGGGGGGCAGAGGGGGTGGGGGGGCCAGAGGCCGGAGTTGATCACATAGTATGTGACCCCATGATGCATTGCAGGGCCTTGTCAATTGGTGGGGTGGGGTAGTATGGGCAGCTTCCCAATAGGTATATACTGGAGGATATATCTCACTCTTAAAGATGGTGGCCGGTTGACCATTGGAAAATTTCCCGCATGCTGGGCGGAATAAACCATGGAAAACTAGGTATTGGAAATACCGTGGATCAAAGACACTGTCATATGGTGGGATGGTTGAAGGCATGAGGGAGTGGAAGACAAAGTTCAAATTGAAACCAAAGATATGTGAGGGCTGGAGGTATTGGGAATTTGTAAGGTCAGTAAGGGTAGAACAAACAAATAAAGTTTGTCATTCTAATCACAAATGTGACAAATAATGTACCATTGAACCATTGGGGCAATTAGGCTGATTAAGGGTTGGTACATATTAATGAAGGTTTAGATGTGGATATTGAAGCCATCAGGGGTTGGAGCCTTTGAGGGAAAAGAAGGAGGAATAGAAGGATTGATGAGTAATTGCTGCCGTGAGTGTGAGGTCAAGGGAAGATAAACTGGATCCAGAAAATGGGGATAGGCACCTGAAAGGATCGTCCCTACTGCTCAAGTACATAAGAACACTGGAAAATAAGGAGCAGGACAAAGCCTCCAGGCGACTTCCCTGACATCAGTCTGAAGAAGGGTCTCGACCTGAAACGTCACCCATTCCTTCTCTCCAGAGATGCTTCTTTACCTGCTGAGTTACTCCGCCAGTTACATTCCTTGAGCTTGAAAAAGGCTAATTTGTCCCAATTCTTACATTTCTATGTGATAGCCAGTTTTCAATCCATGCAAACACATACACTCCAAAACCTTGGGCTTGTAATTTGTGCAGCCCCTAGTGTGGTATCTGGTCAATAGCCTTTGGGAAGTTTAATACAGTAAACCCACTTGTTCCCTTCTGTCAACTCTTCCTGTCACATCCTCAAAGAATCTGAGCAAAGTTGTTAAACATGAATTACTCATGTTGAATAGATTTAATTATATTCAGTGTTCCTAAATGATTAGTTATTTCCTATTTGATTATTGACTCTAACGTCTTGCAAATAATAGATGTTATACTAACCAGCCTATAGCTCCCAGCCTTCTTTCCTCATCTTTGAACAAATAAACCACATTGACTGTTTTCCAATCTATTGATACCGTTTGGGAAGTTAGAAAGTTATGAAAGAATTCAACCACTGGGTCCACTATCTATGCAGCACTTGCTTTAAAACCATCGGATACTGTCCAACAGGTACTCTGCCTTTAGTCTTGTGAATTTCTTTAATACTTTATCTCGTCATTGAAATGTTTACATTTAATTTAGTTTAGTTTTTAGTTTAGAGATACAGTGTGGAAACAGCCCATTCAACCCACTGAGTCCACACCGACCAATGTTCATCCATACACTAGTTCTCTCCTCAAATTGTGTTTCTTATTTTCTTTTTGTGCTTTTGAAATTGAATTCTGCCCTTGATTTGTGTACTGTGGTGTTTTTATATTTAATTTATTCCGATTATGTGTTTTGTATTTTTGTGATTCTATGCCTTGTAAGGTGCCCTTGGGTTTTAGAAAGGCACCAGTAAATAAAATGAATTATTATTATTATTATTATGTTATCCCCAGTTCCTCCAGGTTATTTGAAATTAGCCTCTTTGTTATTTTGGGCATATTTGCAGTATCTTCCATGATGAAGACTGAAACAAAAACAAAACGATTTAACCTATCTACCATTTCTTTGTTTTCTGTAATTAATTCACCAGCCTAAATCTATGGAGGCTTTACACTTACCTTAGCCACCTCCTTACTATTTATATATCCATTGAAACCCCAACAATTTTTAAATTACAAGCTATAAACTTCACAATCAATTGGCCTGCCGTCAATCCTTGTCCCTTTGTGTACTTGTCAAAGCTATAAACTTCCCAATACTCTGGCTGGCCACCATTCCTTGTCTGTTTGTATGCCCTTGAGCTCACTAAGAGACACTTCTGCATATTGAAACCCTTCCCTTGCTTTGCTGACAGGATCCCCAGGCTTAGGAATCCCAACAGGCCAGTGTTAAATGTTAAATGAAGATTAGTTCTGAGATACCTAGACATATTATGATATTACAATAATCAGTCCATCTCCAAGAAGTGAGTAGGAAGGAACTGCAAATGCTGGTTTACACCGAAGATAGATAAAATTTTGGAGCAACTCAGCGGGACAGGCAGCATCTCTGGATAGAAGGAATGGGTGACGTTTTCGGTCGAGACCCTTCTTCAGACTGAGCGTCATGGGAGAGGGAGTAACAGAGATAAGGAAGTGTAAGAGATCAAAAGAGATGAGGCTCGAGGAAAATGTAGAATAAATTATTGTTAGCTAGGAGAAGTTAACAACAAAGTAAACAAATATAATATGTAATCAGGGGGACAGTCAGACTGGTCGGAGAACTGGGAAAGGGGTGGGATGGAGAGACCGGGAAAGCAAGGGTTACTTGAAGTTAGAGAAGTCAATATTCATACTGCTGGGATGTAAGGCTGCCCAAGCGAAATATGCGGTGCTGTTTCTCCAATTTGTGCTGGGCCTCACTCTGACAATGGAGGAGGCCCAGGATAGAAAGGTTGGTGTGAGAATGGGAGGGGGAGTTAAAGTGTTTAGCAACCTGGAGATCAGGTAGGTTTAGGCAGATTCAGTGGAGGTGTTCAGCGAAATGGCCTGTGCTTGGTTTCACCGATATATAGGAGTCCACGCCTGGAATAGCGGATACAGTAGATGAGGTTGGAGGATGTGCAGGTGAACCTCTGCCTCATCCGAAAAGACTGTCGGTGTCCTTGGATGGAGTGCTGGGATCCCGTGGGAGTTGGTGAAAATGTCGGAGAATTATGTGCTGTATGCGACGGCTGATGGGTTGAAAGGTGAGGGCTAGGTGGCGAGGAAAATTGGCTGGTTCTGCGGTCGAGGGAGAGACGGGGGGCTTTAAGCCTTTCCTGGTGGTGGATGGAAGTGTGGAGTAACTGAATATCCGTAGTAAAAATGAGGAAGTGGGGGCCTCATTTTTAGAATTTAGAATTCCTAAATGGAAGTCATTGAAGAGACGAAGGGTGTGTGAGGTGTCTTGGACATAGGTAGGGAGGAATTTAACCAGGGGGATAGGATGAAGTCGAGGTATGTGGAAATTAATTCAGAAAACTAGTGGAGTAACTCACCAGGTCAGAAACGATGTGTGAGATTATGGCCTGGTGCTCATCTGTGGGATCATGGTCTGCGGATAAGTAGGAGGAGGTGTCTGAGAGTTGGTGCCTGGCCTCAGAGACTAGTGCACCAGACTACCACGGCACCTCCCTTGTCAGCGGGTTTGTTGATAATGTCAGGGTTGCTGCAGAGTGAGCGGAGGGCTATACATTCAGAGGGGGGATTTTAGAGTAGGTAAGGGGAGTGGAAAGGTTGAGACAGTAGTTGTCATGCTGGCAGTTAGAAAAGAAAAGGTCTAAAGAGAGTAAAAGGCCGTCTGGGGGAGTCAAAAGGAGGGGGATCTGTGGAGACGGGGGAAGGGGTCATCACTAGAAAAAGGCACGGAAGAGAAATGAAAAGGTCTAAAGAGGGTAAAAGCCTGTAGAAATGAAAAGGTGAGTTGGTTGTCCATTGCCATTTCACCACCAGAATGGCAAAGATTGGAGGCATGTTTGAGTTACTTTTTTTTTACGTAGCCCTCCATCATTTTGGGGATAAAAGGTTCCCTCTTTGCATCAATTAACATAATTAGTGTTTAATTTCCCACTCAGAAGAAAAGGATGCAGTTCCTCTTTGCATTGGATATAATAATATTTGGTTTGGAATAATTGCAGTACTTCTACTGCCTTTGTTGTAATTTTTGGCATTACCAAAATACTTTTCACAAGTATTTGAGAACCTTTACAAAAATAATATTTGCACTTTACATTCAAAAATATTTTAAAATGTACTGACAGGGTAAGTTGCAGTACATGAACATTTTGCAACTCACCTATTTGTGTTGGACAGCTCTTTAATCAGCATGAATTCAGTTATGCTGTTGTAAGATGGCTATTGACTTCTTGTTTCATTTCTACAAATTTCCCATATAATGTGAACGGTTTAAGGAAAGGAAATCAGAATGAATCTGCATATTTCCTTCTATGTATGTATCATCTGTGGGCAGCACAGTTGTGCAGTGGTAGAGTGGCTGCCTTACAGCACCAGAGACCCGTGTTCGATCCTGACCATGGGTGCCGTCTGTACGGAGTTTGTACGTTCTCCCTGTGACGGCGTGGGTTTTCTCCGGGTGCTCCAGTTTCTTCCCACACTCCAAAGACGTGCGGGTTTGTAGGTTAATTGGCTTCAGTAAAAGCTGTAAATTGTCCCGAGGTGTACGATAGTGGTGGTGTACGGAGATCGCTTGTCGGCGCAGACTCGGTGGGCCGGAGGGCCTGTTTCTGCGCTATATCACTAAACTAAACTAACCTTTGTAGTAATTCAATCAGTCCAGGCTTATGTCATCTTCAGGAGATCACGAAAAATGTATTCCTTGCATTGTATTCCAGCCATCTTATGTACTGTTGACAGTGACATAACATAGTTCATGGTCAGGTCACTGAAGCTCTTTATGCTGATTTATAGCCCGAGTTGGTGACATCCGTGCCCCAGATTGTCCTCCCACAATTATAAATATGTTGCTGAGATGAGATGAAAGCAACCTATCAATACTGTATTAAAATAAGAAGGAGGTGCATCTCCAGAAATGGCAAACTGACATTGGCAAGGATATTCTTTCTCTGTCTATGTGCACCAGAACGGAAGTCTACATTTCCCCTTGAGGTACAAAGTTTTAACTTGATGACATACAACTTTTATTTATTACAGGATCCCTGGTTTTCAGTTGGACATTCAGATGCTGCAGGGTGAGGTCCAATTTCAATATGGTTATTACAAAAATTGGATCTGAGATATGGGCTTGAAAAAATCTGACTCCTGGTGACATTGGAATTAATATGTGGCCGAGATGGAGTGGGATGGGGTTTGGTAATGTCTGATAAAGGGAGGATCTGAAGTTGGGTTGAAACACTCACACAAGTTTACGTTCACAAGTTATAGGAGTCGAATTAGGCCATTCGGCCCATCAAGTCTACTGCGTCATTCAATCATGGCTGATCACTGCCTCCTAATGCCATTTTCCTGCCTTCTCCCCAAAACCCTGGGCACCCGTTCTAATCAAGAATTTGTCTAACTGCCTTAAAAATATCCACTGACTTGGCCTCCACAGCCCTCTGTGGCAATGAATTCCACAGATTCATCACCCTCTGACTAAAGAGGTTCCTCCTCACCTTTCTAAAAAAAGGCCCTATAATTCTGAGGTTATGACCTCTGGTCTGAGACTCTCCCACCAGTGGAAACATCCTTACCACATCCATTCTATCTATGCCTTTCATTATTCTGTATGTTTCAATGAGGTCCCCTCTAAACCTTCCAAAATCCAGCAAGTACAGGCCCAATGCTGTCAAACGCTCATCATATGCTAACCCACTCATTCCTGGGATCATTCTTGTAAACCTCCTCTGGACCCTCTCCAGAGCCAGCACATTCTTCCTCACATATGGGGCCCACATTTGCTCACCGTACTCCAAATGCGGACCACCACCTTATAGAGCCTCACTCCAGACGCTACTAATCATGCAAGTAATTTGGAAAAATATTTACCTTCTCTGTATGAACATCTTTTAATTGCTGCAACTTCAAGATTCATGAGGCCAGAGCTGTCCGCTGTAAAATTTCAAACTAGTTAAAATCAAAGAATGTCAGAATTGTTAAAATTTTCAAAATGCCAACCCATCTCCTGGGAGAGGATGGGCTGTGTTGTTCCCATCCCCTGTAATTAAAAAGCAAAGGTTGACTGTTTTTAAATGGTGTCCTGACATCCTTCTGGGTTTACAGTATTTTTGCCCATTAAGCCTCCAACTTGTACCAACCTCACATACTCATTGAAATTATCATTGTCACCAACCAAGCATTAAAAGCAAATGATGGGACCACATTTGTTATTCTGCTGAAAGGCTCATCATGTTGCTCAACAATGAAAGGGAAGTGTGTAAGAAGGAACTGCAGATGCTTTATTATGATTACATATTCTGTTGTGCTGCAGCAAGTAAGATTTCATTGCTCTATCTGGGACATATGGCAATAATACACCCTTGACCCTTGACTTGACTCTTGGTTTAAACCAAAGATAGACACAAAAAGCTGGAATAACTCAGCGGGACAGGCAGCATCTCTGGAGTGAAGGAATGGGTGACATTTCGGGTCGAGACCCTTCTTCAGATTTGTTAGGGATAAGTGAAACGAGGGATTGTGGAGAGATAAAGAACAATGAATGAAAGATATGCAAATAAGTAATGATAATAAAGGAAACAGGCCATTGTAAGCTGTTTGTAGGGTGAAAATGAGAAGCTAGTGCAACTTGGGTGGGGAAGGGATAGAGGGAGAGGGAATGCTGGGGCTACCTGAAGTGAGAGATATCAGTATTCATACCACTGGGCTGTAAGCTGCCCAAGCAAAATATGAGATGCTGTTCCTCCAATTTGCAGTTAGCCTCACTCTGACAATGGAGGAGACCGAGATCAGAAAAGTCTGTGTAGGGATGTGAAGGAGAATGAAAGTGTAAATTAAAGAATTAAAGAAAGGGGAGCGATTATTATTCTCGTCAGAACCTGCGGAAGGTAACTTATGTATTTCCAAGGTAAAAAGGGATTAGCCATGCAATCCTCTGTACAAATCATTAGCCAAATATTTTTTCTGAAAACTGTAATCACTTTATATTCTGATGGTAACTTCTGTACTATCAAGTGTATTTTAGAGTCAGTCAGCAGCCTCTGCCAAGCATTCTGCATTTAGTCGCTAGTAGATATTGATAGGTGCTATTCCTATCAGAGCCTGAGATTTATTCCTAGATCAACTGAGGTCAGATATGTGGAAGTATTACAAATCCTGTAAAACTCTTATGAATTTTCCTTTGAATACAACAAAAAACTTCCTTCTTAGCACGGGTTAAACTGTGTTACCACAATATCGCAAAATCCGAAGTTGTTCAGCAGACTCTTGAGAAATATCGGAGCAACCAATTCACCTCATGTTTCACTCATGGATTGGAGGGCTGGGATCAATTAACACAGGGATAAGGACTATTATTATTAATTTACGAGTGTGCTTCACAAATATTTTAAATGTAGTACATGTCCCTCCAAATCTTGCCTGGTTGGTTTGAAAAATTTGGACATGATTTATTCTACAGTATACAAATTACAATGTGTTAGAGCATCTAAAGTAAAGCTGTTTCAAAAGAAACAGCATCGAAGAATTGGACAGAAGTGCTGGAGTAATTCAGCAGGTCAAGCAACTTCTCTGGAGAGCATGGATAGGTGACATTCAGTTGGAATTTCACCTCTCCATGTTCTCCAGAGATGCTGCCTGACTTGCTGAGTTACTCCAGCACTTTGTCTGTCCTTTTGTTTACGTCAAATGTCTGTTTCATCAATATCTGTGGCTACTCTTGCCCACTTCTACTTTAACTTTGAGAAGTAATTTCTTTTGTGGGGTAAAAGCTCTGCCCACATGAAGTAAGGGGAGATCTGAATGGGAAAATGACCAGCCACGTATTTCAATGATCAGTGGAGGTTAATTCGGAACTATGTCCTTGTGAATGTGTACTTGTGGGACCCACTGGCGAATCCAATCCAGGGTAATAAAGGGTCTCGATCCAAAATGTCACCCACCATTTTCTCCAGAGATGCTTCCTGACCCGCTGAGTTACTCCAGCATGTTGTTTCCTTTTGTGTATTAACCAGCATCTGCAGTTCTTTTTTTCTAGAATTTACGTAATATAGCAATAAATTGGAACATTGAACACTACAGCACAGGAACAGGTCCTTTGGCCCAAAATATCTGTGCCAAACATGATTCAAGCCAAACTAATCTCAATTGCCTGCACATGATCCATATCCTTCAATTCTCTGCATATCAATGTTTAGATCAATTTGAAGAACAGTCCCAACCCGAAAAGTCATCCAATTATGCTCTCCAGAGATGCTGCTTGACCCGCTGAGTTACTTTGGAACTTTGTATCTTATTTTATGTCTATGTGCCTATCTAAAAGCCTCTTTAATGTGAAATGGGGGAGTGGGCCTATTAATAGATGAAAAGCAGAAAGTAAAGGAATGATTTCAAATATGGGAATGATAAAGTTCAGATGCAACTTTATTCCTCCCATATACAGTAAAGGGAGCATGATGCCTGTAAAATTACATTTAAAATAGAATCAATATTCTGTCTCCAGAAAAAAAAACTTTTTCCAGTCAGATCTAATATTTACTTAATACTGATACTAGTTTGATTTCAAGCATCATTATGATGCAAGTAACATTTTCTTCTCAGCAAAGCTGCTAAAATTTGATATATCAGCCAGATGTAATTTTGACAATTTGGTTGTGCATTCTTCTAGATAGCTGCTGTACCTCTAGAGCTTGGTGGAATCTTACAGGGAAACACAGGCAGGTTCCTGAACTTTAGGATAGGAGGGCACAAGAATAAATCAGATACTTGCCGCATCAGTGAAATAAAATGTCCTTTCGCATTTGCACATTCAGGAGGATCAATGCTTAGGGCCATTGGTCCACAGTTTTTTGGCCTTTAAATATTTGTTGTAATTAATCACAAAATACATATATGCAGACAATGCAATATTGCGCATCAGAAGAGTAGACTTATAGTTGCGTCATCCATTCTAATACTGAACACACTAAACTGAAAATTACTGAGGACCAATGAGGAAGTCCCTACTGAAATCTAACACTCCAGGTCCTTTTCGGAAGCCTCTAAAATTTTGGAGTCAAGAGTCATATGCCCTGAAACGGAACAATGACATTTTGTGTTTTATCGTCATATGCCCTGAAATGGAACAATGACATTTTTACTAGCAGGAGGCATGGTGGCACAGCGGTAGAGTTACTGCCTTTCAGCACCAGAGACCCAAGTTCGATCCCAACCATGGGTGCTGTCTGGACAAAGTTTGTACATTCTCCCTGTGATTATGTGAGTTTGCGCCAGTTTCCTCCCACACTCCAAAGATATGCAGGTTTGTAGTTTAAATGGCTTCTGTAAATTGTAAATTGTCCCTAGTGTAATGCTAGTGTATGGGGTGATTGCAAGTCGGCATGGACTCGGTGGGCCGAAAAGTCTGTTTCCACATTGCATCTCTAAAGTCTAAAGCAGCACAACAGATTTGCAAACATAGTACACTGTAAACACCATAATAAACATCAAAAAAGAAGTTTAGTCTGTAAAAATAAATAAATGATTGTGCAAAGCCAAAAACAACAACAATAATAGCCCCATGTCTCTGCAGTGCAGAGTTTAGTTGGAGCTCGCAGTGTTCAGTAGCCTGATGGTTGTTGGGAAGAAACTGCTCCTGAACCTCGATGTTACCGTTTTTAATCTCCTATACCTTTTTCCCGATGTCAGGAGTGAAATGAGAGCATGGCCAGGGTGGTGTGGGTGTCTGATGATGCTGGCTGCCTTTTTAAGCATCCTATTTAAAGATCTGCACCTTCTTTCTGCTGATATTTTTATTCTATGGACATACACAATTATCTAATCTCCAGTTCACATGGTGACTTTCAGGGCAAACTGATGCTGTGCAAATGCCTGGAAGTATTCATTGAGAAGATGACATGGAGCATTTACAGCCTTCATGTGTAACATTCCAGGACATTGGTCCATTGATATTTCCCAATAGGTCTGACTGAGGCATATTTCGGAAGCATCGTAATGTTGGAACCAGTTTGATAAGTGCACTATTTACTTACCCTAGTTTCCTTTGCTGGTTGGTGATAATTAGATAACTGACATGTGACCGAAGTACTGTATTCAGTGCCTTTATTATCAACATCCTCTGCACTGTATGTTGAATTTATAGCAGTTCACTGCCTATATAACTAATGAGTTCACAGGTCTGTGCTGCAAAGTCAGGGTTATCTCTACTCTAGTGCACAGTGGGAGCTCTGATAAATGGTGCTAAATCCATTCAAATGGCAGATACACTGACATTTAATAGCTCAGAACGTCACTTTTGGTCCATGTAGAATTTGTAGAACTCAACTAATTGGAAACGTCATATACTTTATCTGGAAGCATTATTTTTTATCTGTTAGCTCTCACTCCTAGAGAAAAAAAAGGAAAAGAGAATTCTATTAATGCTTCAGTTAACTAGATTATAATTAAACATTTATTTCTTGCTAAATATCAGCTGCTCCATTTTACTGTCAGGTCATGACTTTGAATAAATGCTTATTATTATTTGGCATTCTTTTCTAAATAGTATAATCATGCATGCATTTTGGTAATGAATTTCTTGAATAACTCATTACAACATAATCCTCAAAAAATGAATAATCCAATATTTTATTTTCAGCTCCATAAGGGGATTTACATAAAGCTGATCAGTAACAGATATTTTAGACTGGAGCTTGAATAGTTTGTTATTAAGAATTTCCAAAGGTGCGCAGCGGTAAAGTTGCTGCCTTACAGCGAATGCAGCACCGGAGACCCTGGTTTGATCCCGACTACAGGTGCTGTCTCTACGGAGTTGTACGTTCTCCCCGTGACCTGCGTGGGTTTTCTCCGAGATCTTCGGTTTCCTCCCACTTTCCAAAGACATACAGGTTTGTAGGTTCATTGGCTTGGTATATGTAAAAATTGTCCATAGTGGGTGTAGGATAGTGCTAATGTGCGGGGATCGCTGGTCGGCGAGGACCCGGTGGGCCGAAGGGACTGTTTCCGCACTGTATCTCTAAAGTTAAAAAAAGGAACTCCAGATGCTGGTTTATGTGAAAGATAGACACAAAGTGGGCGGCGCGACTTTTGTCTGCAGTGGCCTCTGCAGTCCGTCTGTCTTTTTATTATTTTTGTCTCGTTTTTATGTAGTTTTTTATTATTTTTTTTGTGGGGGTATGTGTGTGGGGGTGTGGGGGTGGGGGTGGGGGGGGGAAACTTTGAAATCTTTCCGCTGCACGGGAGACCCGACCTTTTCTTTGTCGGGTCTCCGTTGTCGTTGGGGCTGGGCAACGTGGAGCGGCCTCCAGCAGGAACGACCTGGGGCTCCAGGTGTGGAGCTGCGGACTACTCACCATCGCGGGGCTGGCAGAGTCCGGAGCGGGTGGAGCTGTGGTGGAGACAATCGCTGCTGCGACCCGACCCCCGGAGATTCGGAGGCTACAACCGCGGGTCTGGCGGACGGCAACACCGGAAGCCTGCGGGTCCCTGGTGGGAGACCGCTTTTCGGGGCTTCCGCAGTGGCGACTTCTCCCGCCCGAGTTGCGGGGTTGAAGCGCACCTGGAGCGGGGCTTTATCCCCCCGCGCGGCTTGGAATGGCCACCGGACTTTGCGGGCGCGCGCCGGGGCTCTAACACCAAGACCCGGTGCGCGACCTTGCATCACCCGGCGTGGCTTTAATGGCTGCGGGACAATCACCATCGCCCGCCGGGGGCTTTGACTTTGACTCTGACATCGGGGGGGGGTGGGTGCAGTGGAGAGATACGTTTTTTTGCCTTCCATCACAGCGCTGTGATGGATGTAATGTGTAAATTGTGTTGTGTCTCGGGTCTTCTTCGTTTTGTATTGTATGGCTGCAGAAACGACATTTAGTTTGGACCTCAAGGGGTCCAAATGACAAATTTGTCCAAAAGACAAATAAATTGAATTGAAAAAAAAAAAAAAATTGAATTGAATTGAAAATGCTGGAGTAACTCAGCGGGTCAGGCAGCATCTCTGTTTTGATGCAGCATCCCTTCTTCAGACTAATCACAGGGTGGAACGAGAAATAAAAACTGGAAGTGAAAAGAGGCAGGGCAAATCATGGCCAGCAACACATGACCTCTTGTGAGGGGCTCCCTGATAGGCAGATTGTTGGATAAAGACAAGATAAAGGCTGAGGAATACATAATTGTTAAACTGTGAAGCTAGTTAACAGACTTTTAGTAGGGGGTGGGAGGAGAAGCTGGTGCAAGGTCATCCGTAGTTCAGAGGTAGGGAGTGGGGGGTGGGTGGAGTAACGGGTGGGAGTGTTGGGGGTGGGGGGATGAAAGGGGAGGGGGAATGGAGGTGTCTGTAGAAGTTCCCTAAAATTGGAGCATTCAATGTTCATATGGTTGGGTTGTAAGCTACCCAATCGGAATACAAAGTGCTGTTCCTCCACTTTGTGTGTGGCCTCACCCAGCAACTCTTCAAATATTTATATGTTTGGAGAGATCCAATAAATATTATAACCACGATAAACTTTGCAACATCCTATTAATAGTAGGGAGCAACCAAAGCTTCTGCAATAACTATGGATTATGTAATTATGGATTATGTAGTTGTAAAAAAAGGCGCAACAGAGACTTTACTTCATCAGAACACTGAGGAAGGCCCATCTGTCTGCTAAACTGCTGGAGTCTTTCTACCGCTGTTCGGTAGAAAGCATACTGACTTACTGCATAACTGCCTGGTTTGGGAACTGTTCAGCAGCTGACAGAGCAGCTCTCCAGAGGGTGATAAAAACTGCCCAGGGTATCATTGGACTCCCCCTGCCCCCTCTGGAGGACATTTACCACTCCAGATGCCGCAGCAGGACCTGTAATATCGTGAAAGACATTACACATCCTTGTCACCACCTTTTCACACTGCTGCCCTCAGGAAAAAGGTACAGGTCGCTAAAGTCACGCACTGCCAGACTCAAGAACAGCTTTTACCCATCAGCAATCTTGGAACTGAACTCTGTCTCGGGAAGGAGGGGGGGTGGGAGACAGTGTTAATTTATGTAAATGTGAATCCATGGGTGGGTTTGGGGAGGGAGGGAGTGTAAAAAGTTTGAGTATGTGAATGTTTGAAGTTCTTTTAAATGGAGAGACACAGTAATTTCGTTGTATGTGACACATGCAATGACAATAAAGCATTCTGAATAAAGCATTCTGATCTACTGTATACTTAATTTCATGTATAGTTTTCTGGATTTAAAACATTTTATGTCATGTTGCAATTCATTATATTGGACAAGGCACGTTTAATTATTTGATGAGGAATGAGATCAGTGAACTAGAAGTCATTTACTTTTCAATTCAATATCTTGAATTGTACATGCCGATGAATTGGATCACAAAACAGTTTTGAATGAAAAGAACAAACTAATATCATCTTGGAAAAAGAGAATCTTTTTACATTAATAACAAAGTACTGCCACTCATCATCCATTATTGTAAACAAAAAACATGGAACAGTGCAGCAGAGGAACAGGCCCTGAGCCAACAATGTCAACATTGAACACAATACCAAGTTAAACTAACCTCCTCTGCCTGTGTGAGATCCATATCTCTCTATTCCCTGCATATCCATGTGTCTATCCAAACACCACTAGCATAACTGCCTCCACAAGCACCCCTGTCAGTGAGTTCCATGCACCCACTATTCTCTGCATACAAAAACTCGCTCTGCACATCTTTTTTTAAATGTTGTCCCTCTCTTGCAGATGACACTAAGGCAGGTGTTATTGTAGATAGCGAAGATGGTTATCAAAAATTGCCACAGGATCTTGATCAGTTGGCCAAGTGGGCTGAGGAATGGTTGGAATTTAATACAGAGAAATGTGAGGTGTTGCATCTTGGGTGGTCTAACATGGGCAGGACCGACACTGTGAATGGTAGGGCTCTGGCAGAGTGTTGTAGAGCAGAGGGATCTTGGAGTTCAGGTGCATTGCTCCTTGAAAGTGACGTCACAGGTAGATGGGGTGCTCAAAAAGATTTATGGTACTTTGGCTTTCATCAGTCATAGTATCAAGTATAGAACTTGGGAGGTCATGATGCAGTTATATAAGGCATTGGTGAGGCCACATTTAAATTATTGTGTTAAGTTTTGGTCACCATGTTACAGATGTTATCAAGATGTTGTCAAGCTGGAAAGGGTGCAGAGAAGACTTTCAAGGATATTGTCAGGACTCAAGGGTCTGAGCTATAGGGAGTGGGTGATCAGGCTAGGACTTTATTCGTTGGAGCGCAGGACGATGAGGGGAAATCTTATAGAGGTGTACAAAATCATGAGAGGAAAAACAAATCGGGTAAATGCACAGTGTTTTGCCAAGAGTAGAGGGATTGAGAACCAGAGGACATGGGGGGTAAGATTGAATAGGAACCTGAGGGGTAATGTTCTTTTACACAATGGACAGTGGGTGCATGGAAAGAGCTGCTGGAGGAGGTAGTTAAGGCAGGTACTATCAGAATGTTTAAGAAACATTTGGACTGGTACATGGATGGGACAGATTATAATAATAATAATAATAATAATCATTTTATTTACTGGTGACTTTCTAAAACCCAAGGACACCTTACAATGCATAGAATCACAAAAAAAAATACAAAACACATAATCGGAATAAATTAAATATAAAAACACCACAGTACATAAATCAAGGACAGAATTCAATTTCAGAGCACCAAAAGAAAATAAGAAACACAATTTGAGGAGAGAGCAGCGGCGACCAATTCGCGCCAGCGTCCACTCTCCCCTCCGACCGCCATCTTGTACACGGACTGACAGGCACAGCACACAAAATCATCCCCCCACAATGACCACCACTGTGGGGGAAGGCACAATGTCCAGTCCCCAACCCAGTTCTCCCCAGAGTCAGGCCCATCGAGGCCACCACAGTTGCCTCTACGGAGGCCCGATGTTCCTGGCCGTCGGGAGAGTCCTCGGAGCGGCTGGAACGGCCGGATTCCCGACGGAGTCGATGGCACCTGAAGCCGACAGGGCCGCGCCGATTTGGAGCCACGAGGCTCCCGATGTTGGAGTCGGCGCCGCCGCCCGCAGCTGGTCGCTCCGCAGTCCCGCAGCCCGGAGGTGTTGGTGTCGGCGGTGAGCGCATACCGGAGCTCCAGCGCGTCGATCCAGCGCGGCGACCCAGGCAAGGCATCGCCCACTACGCTCTCCGATAGCGCTGCAGCGCCGCCACCGAAGCTGAAGGTGCTGGGCGGTCCCCGTCAGGAAACGGCGCTCCATGCCCGCTGGTAGGCCATGAGGACGGGTCGACGAGGCAGCCTGGAGAAAAAGCTGCCTCACCGACCAGGTAGGGACCTAGAAATAGTTACCCCCTTACCCCCCCACATTAAAAGTCAAAACCCCCCAAACAAACAAAGAAATAAAAAACACTAAAACAAAAGAAAGAGTGAATTTGACGGACGGCTGCTGTTTAGCAGCCGTTCCTCCAAGATGGCGGCTGCTCCTTAGAGGGATTAGAGGGATATGGGCCAAACACAGGCAGGTGGTTTGAGTGTAGATGGGGCAAGTTGGACCAAAGGGCCTGTTTCCATGATGTATAACTAGGACTCTCACCTTAAAGCTAAGCCCCCTAGTCTTTTGGAATTACCATCCTGGGAAAAAGGTTCTGACTCTCTATCCCATCTAAACCACTCAGAATTTTATATACTTTTCTAGGTATTCCCTCAGCCTCCAACGCTCCAAAGAAAACAATCCAAATTTGTCCAACCTCCACATCTAGCTAATACCTTCTAACCCAGGCAGCATTCTGATAAACCTCTTCTGTACCCTTTCCTAACCCTCCACATTGGTCATGACACTGAGTGTAAGAGTCAGGCAGTCATGTTCTAGCTTTATAGGATTAAACCGTTTCCAGTCACTTACCTCTGCGAAATGCGACTTTTCTCCTAGTCGCATTTTCGCCCTCCCTCATGTCCTGACAACTTGGATTGGAGCGGCATTTCCCGGAGACAGCCCAGAGCTTCAGCAGTAGGCAAGGCATGGACTTCTATCGTGGAGCCTGAAGAAAGGCTTCGACCGCCGGCCTGCTGACTTTAACATCTTGATGCTGCGGCATGTGAAGCTTCTACCAGCGGGTGTGGAGTGGACTTTACCATCCCAGAGCCAGGGATCCCTTGCCGGGGATTGCCGGAGAAGAGCTCCAACTGCTGGCCTGCCTGTGGCCATCTCCGGTAAGAAAGTGGCTGATTCAGGCACTCCAAACCATGAAGTGTGTTCCATCCGTCCCGGCGTTGGAGCTTCGATCATCCTGACGAGAGGGCTTGTACATCGGGCCATCTGTAGCGGCGACTGCGGAGGGTCAAGGCCCCAAACACGGGTGAACAAAAGGAGGAAGATTGACTGAACTTTATTGCCTTCCATCACAGTGATCACTGTGGTGGATGTTTATGTTAAGTTCTATAATTCTTTTTAATTGTGTTGTGTTCTTTTAATTTTATGGCTGCATGGTAACTCAAATTTCACTGTACCTTAATTGGTGCATGTGACAATAAATCTGAATCTGAATCTGACATCTATATAATTAAAATTCTCATCTTGACCACTTCCTGTCTGCGCGGTATATTGATTTTAGAAAAAACGCTACCTTGTACATCGCTGTGATTTTTGGCCATCTTACTCACAGACCTCCTCCGCTGAGCCAGCCCCGAGGATTTTTCCCATCGATGAAAAATAAAAAGGTTATGAGTGTTTAAAAAACCTTGAGATCAGCTGATTGATCCTCTCGCCTGTCAATCACCGTGATGAAGGTAACGCCCTTTCCGGGGGGGCTGGACTATAGCACCCCAGATGCCTGGACGTGAGTCAGTCACTCTGCAAGATCGCGAGGGAGAGGCCACGACTGTCATTCTAAGCAGTGAATTAACTGAACTATGAGTCTGCAATGTACTTGCAATAAATGATTTGTTAGCCCTTAATGACAATGCCATGAGCTGCTTGGCCTGCTGCCCTGCCTGTGCTTGAAAGTGCAATGCTTAATTGGAAATTAAATGAAATGAAATGACAATCCATGAGTTGTTTTGCCTGCTGCCCTGCCTGTACTTGAAACTGCAATGCTTTATTAGGTCTGACTGTGTTTGGAAGGAATAAATGCTTTATTAGGTCCGACTGTGTTTGGAAGGAATAAATGCTTTATTAGGTCTGACTGTGTTTGGAAGGAATAAATACTTTATTAGGTCCAACTGTGTTTAGTCCAAAAGTCCCGATCATTTTGTGAGTTCCGCTTAGTGGACAGGTCACGCTGAATGCGTAATTTCCGGTGAGTGCAGAGGTCACGCTGATTGCGGAAGTGCCGCTGACTGCGCAAGCCCCACAGCGGAGAGGCCATGTGAGTAGATTCAAGAAAGTTTACTGTCATATATATGGTGTGTGAGTCAGTGTGTGTGAGTGTTAGTGTGTGAGTGTGTATGTGTGTGTATATATGTGTGTGTGAGAGTGTGAGTGTATGTGTGTGTGTGAGTGTATGTGTGAGTGTATGTACTGTGTATGTGTGTGAGTCTGTGTGTGTGTGTGTGTGTGTGTGTATATTGGAATTGGTGGAGAGGAGGAATATTGCATTGGAGGACCAGCCCTCCCGTGTGAAGCTGGGACCCAACGGGTTCCACTTAGTCTAGTCCTTCCTGTAATGATGTGACCAGAACTGCATGCAATACCCCAACTGTGGCGTAACCAAAATCCTATAAAGCTGGAACATGACAGCCCGACTCTTACTCTCAGTGCCATGACCAATGAAGACAAGCATACTATATACCTTTTATAATCACTCTATCTGCTTGTGTTACCACTTTCAAGTAGCTGTGGACTTGAACCGCAAGATCCCTAGTGCATCAATGCTGTTCAGGGCCTTGACATTAACTATATACTTTCCCCTTACATTCGACCTCCCAAAGTGCAACAACTCACCATTGCTCAGATTAAACTCCATCTGGCATTTGTCCACACTTCTGTAGCTGATCTATATTCCACTGCATAGTTGGGACAATCTTCCTCACTCTGCGCAACTCCACCAATTTTATTGTTGTCTGTAAGCATACCCACAACCCTTATGCATAACTGGTAGAACTGCTGTCTCACAGCACTAGAGACCCAGGTTCAATCCTGATCTTGGGTGTTGGCTGTGCGGAGTTTTAATGTTCTCGCTGTGACTACATGGGTGTTCCCACATCCCAAAGATGTGTAGGATGTAGGTCAACTGGTCTCTGTAAATTGTCCTGAATGTGTAGGGAGTGGATGAGAAAGTGGGATAACATAGAACTAGTGTGAACATGTGATCGATAGTCGGCATTGACTCGGCAGGCCAAAAGACTTATTTTCATGCTGTATTTCTAAAATCTAAAATCTATGTCCTAGTCACATATATATCACAAAAAAAAGGGGTCCCAGCACAAATCAAATATAGAGTCTTGGAGCCAAATACTTGAAAGCAAATACTTTTGGCTGGATAAAAGTAGGCATCATAATATTGCTTTCTGCTGATTTAAATTAGCAAAAGTTATGCATGGCTTTAAAAAAAAAAGTGCATTGGATTATATTTCCACAACAGATGACAAACCATTGATTGAGTTTATAATCTGGTATTCAATAACATTAAAAACATGCAGATATTGTTCACTACACATTCAGTAACTGGAGGAACCAATGCCAGAATTAATTAAAAGCATCATCTACTTAATTTATAGGTTAGTTGCTGATTGCTAATCTAGTTACTGGCTGTTATCCCATTTTTATAAATGTTTGCCAATTTCCAGACTTCTTTGTAGTTACTAAATTCTACAGGGGTCACTGCACCAGGTGTTAAAAACTGTCTTGATTTTAAGTATGTTGCACAAACCAGTTATTTCTCAGCATGGGTGTGTGAGGAGACATTCCTAATGTAACACAGCATCATTAGATAAAGGAGGGCAGGTGGAGAGAGAGGAGAATGACGATGAAGAGGAGGAAAAGTACAGATCCCAACAGGAGGCCACATTTCTCACAACATAAAAGGAAGCCAGTCAAAATGTAGAAACAAGAAACTGCAGATGCAGGTTTACAAAAAAAAAGATACAGTGCTAGAGTAACTCAGCAAGTCAGACAACATCTCTAGAGAACATGGATAGATGATGTTTCAGGTTGGGATCCTTGGAGGCAATTTTGCTCATCTTGTCGATGCTGACTCTCTGATGAATCCCATCAATCCCAATCTTCCACATATTTTATTTTATTTACACATACATCACCAAATCAGGCCCTTCGGCTCACAGAGACGGCACTATTCTCCAGAATTCGGCTTAGATAGGATAGAGCATCAGACCATTTTTTACAGAGGTGGAAATGTCAAAAGACTGTTCCCTATTTCCTAGTAACTTATTCTCCCAGCTGATACTTGCAAAACGATGTCAATGAAACTGTGCATCCCCAATAAGATCCTACCATTCACCTGCACCCTGGTGGACAATAAATAGTGATCAATTGACCCACCAACCCGCATGTTTTTTGTTTAAAGTGGGAGGAAACTAGAGTACTCGGGGAAAACCCACACAATCACGGTGAGAACATGCAAACTCCTCATAAACAGCAAGGAAGGTGAGGATTGAACTCTGGTAGCTGAAGCTGTGAAGTGGCAGAGCTGTCCACTTGCACTACAGTGCTGCCCAGAGCAATCGGAGAGTTATTCCCCAACCTGTATATCAGCATGAGACAGTGTGTAAGATGTCTGGATGTCAGTAAGATCATTCTCATTGAAATGTGCCATCTGATGTAGCAGTAATAACAACAGTGCATTGCCAGTGACCTTCTGGGCTATGTACATTAATATGTAAGCTTCCCTCCAGGATAAAGCAACGTCATCTATTTTGACAGCCAACATTGTGCAAGGGAGGTCACCATCATTCTTTATTGTAAGAGAGCTTACACCAATTCTTCTCTCCTCCTGACAGAAAGCAGTGGGTGAAGTGCACACAAGGTTTTGTGTGAATTGCTGCTTTCCCTGTGGTGCACATTTCCTTTGACATCGCTTTGCAAGTGTCAGATTCATCTCTGCCCAGTACTGGAATCAATGAGAGCCTACTCCCTCAGCGTTTGTGATCATGAACAGCAATCAAGTAGTCAGTGGCCCATGTTAATAGTGGCGTTTTCAATCTGTAGCAGTCCACTGTGCCAATCTGCTGTGCCACCAGCATTTGAAGCATCGTAATAAACTAAATTACCTCATGACTCCATGATGATATGGTTCATGACTCCACTTCAGAATCCATTTACGTAAAAAGTTTGCAAAAGAAAGAATGATGCAATATTAATGCAATGGAGCGATCACTAGCATGTGGAAATAATTAGTTATTTACTTGGAGCAACCCTGTTGACCCCTGCGGTACTCAACATAACGATGTCAATATGTGTGGTTTGACCTATAGTCTGACCATAGCCTAACCTCATTAGAACACAAATTTACCCACTAACTACACGATGAGCAACTGTCAACTGGGATGAAAAGTGCATGAGGAACAGGAGTATATGAAAGAAAAAGATGCATTTTGTATACCCACGTTGTATCCAAGCTATCTATGAAATGATTTGTGTCATATTATTTACAGCTTTGAAATAGGCCAATCGGCCCAATTTGTTCACGCCGCCCAAAGTGCGTACTTGAACTTGCCTGCATTTGGACCATTACTCTCTGAACTGTTCCTATCCAATTACCTGTCCAAATGCTTTTTAGAGTATAATTTTACTCACCTCCACTACTTCCTCTGGCAGTTCGTTCCACATGCCCACGGCCATCTGTGTGAAAAATGCCCATTTGGTCCATTTTTAATCTTTTCTCTACCTTTGACAAATGCCTTCAGGTTTTAGAATTCTCTGCCCTGATAAAAACATGGTGACCATGCACCTTATCTCTGTCCTTCATGATATTATAAACCTCCATAACCTCCCTGAATCTCCCATGCTTCAGGGCAAATAATCCCAGCCTCTCCAATGTCTCCTCATAATGCAAGCCCTCATTTATCGTAATATTGTTTTGAATCTTTTCTGCATCCTCTCTAGCTTAATCACATTCTTCATATAGCATGGCAAACAGAACTGCATGCAGACTCCAAGTGGAGCCTATCCAACATGTTTTTTACCACTGCAATATGATGTCTAACTCTTGTATTCAATGTTGGATAGAGACTGAGAATTAAGGCACAGGAATCATATGTTTTTGAGTGAACAGAGGTTCTTTGCAAAGTAGTCATCCAATATGTGATCTGGCCTCCCAATGCTAGGGAGGTCATTTATCATAATATGTTCAGTATGCAAACATGAACTTAAGCTTCCATTCCATTCTGAAATGTTGACTTTGTTTTCCTTCTCTCTAACCCACTGAGCATTTCCAACATATTCTTTGTTTCTAGAATCTGCAGCATTTCAATGTTGTACTTTAGGTTTTCAAAATTCTATCTTCATCTGTGAAGAAAAACAGCCTGCCAGCTTTGCCATAAGCCCAGGGCAAGATCCTATGGTATCACTTAAACCTCTTTCTGAAACAGGCACATGTTATACTGTCTCTGGAGGTAGTGTAATGGTGGAGGTGGTATTAGTTGAGGACAAGATGCACACAGTCTTTGGGTCGATGCATAGTCCTTTGCCCAGAGTAGGTGAATCAAGGACCCGAGGACATTGGTTTAAGGTGAAGGGAAAAAGATTTAATAGGAATCTGAGGGGTAACTTTTTCACACAAAGGGTGGTGGGTGTATGGAGCAAGCTGCCAGAGGAGGTAGTTGAGGCTGGGACTATCCCAACATTTAAGAGACATTTAGACAGGTACACGGATAGGACAGGTTTGGAGGGATATGGATCAAGTGCGGACAGGTAGGACTAGTGTAGCTGGGACATGTTGACCGGTGTGGGCAGGTTGGGCTGAAGGGCCTGTTTCTACAACTCAATAACTCTATGACTATGACTCTGAGAGCTAGCAAGTTTGCATCTGTTGTTGATCTATCTGTAAATCTATGTCCTCGATTCACCTACTCTGGGCAAGAGACTCTCTCTACCCGATCGATTCCTCTCATGATTTTATACACTAGACCCTAGAGGAGAGACTTTCCTCTCCTTGCTGGACCATTTGGACAACACAAACTCATATATCAGGCTTTTGTTCATCAACAACAGTGCAGCATTCAATACCATCATCCCTTCCAAACTCACCTTCAAACTCAGGCAACTGGATCCTCATCAGCAGACCTCAATCACAATGGATTAGCAACAACATCTCCCCCTTATTGATCAACAGCACGAGTACCGCGGCTGCATGCTCAGTTCCCTTGGCAGTTCTAGTTGGCAGTCCTGACCTACTATCTACCTCATTGGAGACCCTTGGACTATTGTTAATTGGACTTTACCTTGCACTAAACATTATTCACTTTATCCTGTATCAATACACTGTGAACATCCTCTTTTCCTCTCCCTTCCCCCTCCCTCCTCTCCTCCCTTCTCCTCCCCTCCCCTCCCTCCTCTCCTCCCTCTCTCCCTTGCTCCCCCCCTCCACCCCCAAAATCCACGTGCTGTCATGTTAAATTACACTTGGCAGTTTAATCTTCTGCCGTTCTCTCTACCAGCGTTGTTCTGCCATAATTGTTCACCACAAAGAGTAGATGTGTCCCTTTTTCCCCACATATCAATCTGACAGGTTGTCTTCTGGAAAACCTACAACAGAGCAGCAAGACGCCTCGCTCAGTATGTCAAGACTTTCCATGTCTGTGGAAGCAGCCTATGAAGTGAAGCCTTTCATCAGCTTTGTTAACTCTGCTCTCCAATCCATTCATCCAACTGACAATATACTGCCTGGGGAAACCAGAAACAATGTAAATTAGTTTCACTGCATTAAAAAAATATGTTCTAACTACTATTGAGTTAGGTTTCCAGCAGTTGCTTAAAATCTTACTTAAGAGTTCCACTTAAAAAGCTAGAGAATTAGATGTAAAATTGACACACATTTTAACATATTTGTAAGGTATGTTCCACCCAGTAAATTTGCCTGTCATGTAAATTTGTTTATTTTTCCTTCCACCTTTCTCTACTGGAAAACTAGTTGGGCCCAAGAGTTTGATTTCCCTCTGGTAGCCAATAGTAGATTAATGGTTCAAGAGTACTTTTATTGTCACATGTAACGAGATGCAGTTAAATTATTTTTTGCATACAATTCAGTGAATGTATCACTGTACATAAGCTCATCTTGGATTCAGTCCAAGTGTTTAGGAGTAACACCTGAGACAGTGTACAAGAATCGCCAGGTTTTAGTACCATTTTCAAGTCCCAGTTGTTATAAGAGAAGAGTTCTTAACCTGGCCATAAAGGCCCGTGTCCCTGGTGACTGCAGGTGTCCTCCACATGCTCCACAACTCCGTGCAGCTACAGATCACCGTCCGGTCCACGCGCGTGGCCTCTTGGAGCTGCGTTTGATCCAGCCAAGGCCCAGGCTGCCGCAGGGCCTCTAAAGTCTGAGGGTCTTCATTGTGGTAGATGGTAGTTCAGGACCAGTATCTAGTTGCTGATAGGATGGTTCAGTTGGCAGACAACAGCTGGATATAAATTGTCCCTGAATCTCGTAGAATAATGAGTCTGCAGAAGCATCCCTAGCCAAAATGTCTAGTCTCTCCCCAGATGCTTCCTGACCAATTGAGTTACTCCAGCAATTTTTGTTTTGCTCGACAACTGTAATATGTTTCTTTGCATGTAGGCTGCCAATCTACTTACAACATTGCATGGTCATGCACATGTAGTCTAGATTTTGCAGGGTTAATGACAACGATCACGATCAGATAGGTCTTCCAAATTATGTAGATGTGCTTCATGGTTTAATGATGTATATGACGATTGCATATCAGCTCTCTATTAATATCCTGCTATCTCGATGAGGAATATTATTAGCATGAAGGCATTGACATAAAAGTCAGAGTCTCACACCACGGAAATGGGGGCTTCTGCCCACAATGTCTCTGCATCCTTATACACTAATCTCAGTTATTTTTATTCTTTCCACATTCCCATCAATCACTCCCACCCAACAACCCAACCACCCATCCCTGTCCTTCAGTTACGACTAAACCCTACTACTATAAGAGCGATTAACAGTTGCCAAATCATTCATCAACCTGCATGTCCTGTGAGGAAGCCACAACACCTGGAGGAAATGGGCGGCATGGTGGTGGAGCGGCAGAGTTGCTGCCTTACAGTGCCAGAGACTCGGGTTCGATCATGTCTAGGGTACAGAGTTTGCACGTTTTCCCTGTGACCAAATGGGTTTTCTCCGGGTGCTCCGGTTTCCTTACACACTGTAAAGACGTACAGGTCTGTAAGATAATTGGCTTTGGTTAAAAAAAATTGTAAATTGTCCCTAATGTGTAGGATAGTGCTGGAGTATGGCGATCGCTGGTTGGCGTGAACTTGGTGGGCTGAATGCCTTGTTTCTGTGCTGTATCTCTAAACTAAACTAAAAAGAAAATCCATGAATCCACAGGGAGAATATGCAAACCTCACACCAACGGCACGGAAGGTCAGGATTGAACTCGGGTCACTGTGCCACAACAAAAAGATAATGATTTATCTACACAGCTAGTGTTCACAGTGATTTGATGTTTGGAAAATTTAGCATGATAGATTTTTATTAAGGAAGGTACCAAGGGAGATGGAGGCAAGACAGATGTAAATAGTTGAAGCACATTTTAACCATAATCTGATAATTTGTGGATGGCTAAAGTGGCTGAATTGCCAACTTTATGTTCTGATACATCTATTTCTGTCAGTCTTGTATTCATGGCCAACATTTTGTTCAGATACATTTAGTTTAGTTTAGAGATACAGCATGGAAACAGGCCCTTCGGCCCACTGAGTCAACACCAACCAGCGAGCCACACATATTAATACTATCCTACACACTCTGTGGATAATTTTACATGTACACCAAGCCACTTAACCTACATACCTGTACGTCTGGAGTGTTCTCAGATCAGAGAAAACCCACGCGGTCATGGGGAGAATGTACAAGCTCCGTACAGACAGCACCCAATAGTCGGGATCGAATCTGGGTTCCAGCACCGCAAGCGCTGCAAGGCAGCAACTCTACCGCTGCGCCACCGTGACCACCCTACCTCTTTCATTCTTATATTCATCTGCGACTCCTTGGAGCAGTTTTAATGAATTAGAATGCCAGATGTAATGGTTTGCACAATGAAGGTGAGGTCAGGTGTGAAGGTTAACTTGGCCCACACAAATTCCCATCTAATAAAATGAATTGATGGTAAATTGTTGAGCGCACCAAACTCCGTAACGGACTCTCCAATCACTTGAAACTCTCTTCCAAAAACATTGCATGGCTCACTTTGATCTTTGCCAATAGTTAAATGGCTGATACTGAATCAGTGATTTATTTTGCACATTGTCAGATCTTCCTTTCTCATGTTTCATGAATACATATCAGGAGAGGTCCATGATCTGAATTTACTATAATATCAATATTTATCAATATTTATAATTATCCCTTGATTGATAAGCTCTATTTTCTTAGTTATGAAACAATCGTTCCAATTGAATGGATTTTACCGTCAGTTGTGAAGTTTACTTATGACCTTGAAGACAGCATGCTCAATGTTATTGTCATTCTGGTATCAGCTCCAATGAAATCATGGCATCCAGAAACAGACTGTCACCACTCACTATGAACAGCTGAAAAATCATCTGTGTTATTCCCACTCTGATCCCTCTGCCCTCAGCCTCTAATACTGCTGCACCAAAGCTCACTATCAGCTTGATGATCAAACAACAACTTCATTTTTGACTGGGTAAGTTATAGCCTTCTGCACAACATTTGAGTTCAACAATTTCAGATAATCATTACTTCCTGCAGTTTTATTTCAGAGTTCCAGCATTCATGCTAGGTTTATCTGATATTTAAAATAATTATTCTGCAGTCACATCTTCACTAAAGTTTCCTTTTATGTGTGCTATTCTCGTTTATTCTCGTCTCCCCTTACCCATTTCTCTACATCTTAAAATTTGTTCCTTGAATTTACTGTCTTTTTCATTGTTTAATGACAACTGGTGCTAACATTTTTATTACTGATCTAATTGCAAACACAAGTGCAAACTATAATTTTTAAACATGTTTGTGCAATTTAAAACCTCTGGCATCGCCTTTATTCTAATTTATGTTGTGCTCTAAACAGAAGTCTATCATTACCGTTTTTCATTCCATAATTTCTTTAACTGTTTTGTGAGTTTTTTTTCCAGATGTAACTTTTTTTACTGATGCAATATTTTTGGACAGCATAGTGTTCTACCAGTTGGTACTAATAATCTATTATCTAAATATGATGATAATTGCGTATATTTGGGAAAACCCGTTAAACTAATATGAAGGAAAGCCGTAAACTCATGGCCATGTGCAGATATACGTGGGGGATATGACAACAAAATACATTCATGACCTTTACTTGGTTTTCAATTTCTCCTAGCTTTGAACTAAAGATGACCCTAATGGTTTCATACCACATTTAATTCTTCATTTAAATATAAATAAAGCATGTGGCATTTTTGCATACATACATGGTAAATTCAGGCTTATGGAATTGGGATCTTTATGTGACTTTGAATAAAGTACTTGAATGAAGAAATTAGAAATAAAGGTTTATAGAGCATGTTATGATCTGTTCTAAAGAAAAGTAGTTCATTAAATACCTATAACAACGCCTTTACAATTGTAATTTGCAGATACATCAATCAGCTGACTAGAGAACTGCTCGATTGCAAAACTATAATGCTCGATTGCAAAACTATAATGAGCCTCATTATTGATGCATTGAGGCTCATTATAGTTTTGCAGTTCTCTATCATTTCAGTGTGTAAAAAAATAGATGGATCTGACTGACAGCAATGTAATTTTATGAATTGGGGAGATCAGGTTACATGCACCAAAATTTACAACAATCATGTTTTTCCCCCCTAACATTTGCTTCAGGGATAGGTACAGTATATTTCACTTTAGTCCCTATGCTTTGACTGCCTAGAATGAAATGTGCATAAATGAATTGAAAGATGTTGGAGCTAATGTAATGTGCTTTCCACCTCGTGCAATATGTAATTCTTGTTAATGTGTGGAATGTTATGAATTTAAAATGTTCACCAATGTCACGGACATTATTCTTTTGCATATAAGACAGTTTAATTTTTCAAATTTAATTCTGGAATACTATTAGCAAGGCCATCACCCCTAGTTGGCTTTGAGAAGTGGAAGCTGAGATGCCCTTGCTGAACTGCTATTTTCAATTTCAGGATTCTGATTCATCAGTGATGAATGAAAACTGTATAATCACCAAGGAGATAGAGCTGTTCCAACGTTCTTCTTCCTTTATTCTTCTATGTGATCGAGGTTGAAGTATGAAAGGAGCCTTGTCAAAAGAGCCTTCTTAGTGTATTTCTGTAGTGCATTCTGCAGATGATAAACATTGCTCCCACTGGAGTGCTGAAGGTTGAGATGGGGGAACTGATATTTTTTAAAACATGAGGGGGATAGATGGGATAGACTGTCAGAACCTTTTTTGGGAGGGTGGGAATGTGAAAGACTAAACGGCATAACGTTAGTGAGAAGGTCAAAGTTGAAAGGAGATGTAGGGTGGCACAGTGGCACAGCGATAGATTTGCTGCCTTACAGCGCCAGAGACCCATGTTCGATCCTGACTTCGGATGCTGTCCACATGGAGTTTGTGCATTCTTCCTGTGATCGCGTGGGTTTTCTCTGGGTGCTCCAGTTTCCAAAGATGTGCAGGTTAGTTGGCTTCTGTAAAACTATCCCGTGTTTAGGATAGAATTAGTGTATTGGTGATTGCTGGTGGGCCTGGACTCGTTTGGCCAATGGGCCTGTTTCCATGCTGCATCTCTTAACTAAACTAAACAAAACATGTGGGGCAAGTTTTTTTTATACTGTGAGTGCCTAGAATGCTGCCATATATGTGGTGGTGAAGGCATATATGACAGTGGCACTTAAGAGGCTTTTGGACAGACACATGTATATGGAGGGTTATGGATTACGTGCAGGCAGAGGAGATTAGATTAACATGGCAATATGTGCAGCACATATATTGTGGGCTGGCGGGCTGTTCCTTGCCAGTACTGTTCTATATTCATTGTGTACCAATGGAAAAAAAGGTCAATTGTGTAGGAAGGAACTGCAGATGCTGGTTTGAACCGAAGATAGACACAAAAACCTGGAGTCAGCATCTGTGGAGAATAGGAATAGGAATCTCCAGAGATGTTGTCTGGCCCACTGAGTCGCTCCAGCTTTTTGTGTTTATCTTTGAGCAAAAGGTTAAATTGGTGGATGGAATGCCAAAAGCTGTGGAAAATAACTACAATTGGAGGAAAAACAAGAAATATGCACATTTTCAAAAGGTCATGTGATGGGAGCAGAATTAGGCCATTTGGTCCATCAAGTCTACTTCGCCATTCAATCATAGCTGATCTATCTCTCCCTCCTAACCCCATTCTCCTGCCTTCTCCCCATCACCCCTGACAGCCGTGGCAGGATTTTGCCCAGAATATACATAAATATATCTTTATATTTCATTTCACTGCCTTTTTACTTCTCTTTTGCTTCCCTTTTTAAGATGTGTGCAATAGAATAAGGAGAATGGAATTGGAATTAGCTTTTCAATGAAAGTTAGACCCTCACCATAAAAAAAGTGGCTTCATTATATTTCTTGTTAAGGCATTAAAGGAGGTCATCCAGCCATTACATCCCAGTGCAATCCTATCAATCTCCTTCTACCAATCATTTCCCTCTAATGCACTATGTCTCATGTCTATTAACTCAATTTTGCTCTTGCAACCATCCAGGTGCCCAAGGGGTAGTTTGCAGTAGCCAATTAGGGATGTGAGAGGAAACCAGGACATTGGGGAGAGGTCCAAACAGACAGCACTGGACATCACAATTGAAACCAAGTAGCGAGAACTGAGACACCAGCAGCACACATTACACCACTGTGCTGCCTGTTTGTGTTTGGTGCAATCAGAAAGAGTTAATGTGTATGCCAACTCATATTTGCATTCTTTCTTTCAACATTTCCATGTGATTCATGCTTTGATATGTCACTATTTGCAGAGTTTAGCTATTGAAATGATTTAGTTTGTCTTCCGTATGTTCTTGAGTCCAACAGTAGGCAAATTTACATTGATTATCAATGTCCAATGATGTGAACAGGGCTCCTACAGCCATCTAGCAGAGAATGAATCAGAGTCGATATTAATGATTAGAGTAATAGTGACTTGAAAAGATAAGATTCATATTGGTACACATTTTGTCTGCAGTGATTGAGATAAGAGTACTTATTATTGATCAGGATGTCCGTTATGATCCAGCAAGAAGGGCCTTGACCCGAAATGTCACCAATTCCTTCTCTCCATAGATGCTGCCTCACCCGCTGAGTTTCACCAGCATTTTTTGCCTATCTCCGATATGAATTGTCTATTTTCCAAAGTTGTTCAACTATTGGACTTAAACCACAGAGTCTAGCAATGTTTCTGATTGTCCTGGGTTGGGGCTCAAAGTGCACTTTATGTCTGGCCCCTCAGCCTTTTCTGGTCCTATGCAGTAGCTGCCTTTCTTAGTAGTAAAAGTCAAGAGTTTAGAAGGTGAAGTCTATGTTGTGCATTTTATAGAGGCGTACACACTGCAGCCAAGCTGCATGATGTTGGAAGGACAGTGGACAGTTTTGTACTGGATTGTGTCAAGCTTCTTGAGAGTTGTCAGAGCTATAATAATCCAGACATGCAGAGAATATCCCATCAATTTCCAATTTATACCTTGTTGAGTGGAAAGGCGTTGGGATATGCATCCGTTTCTAAAGGATATTCAGCTGACTTGCTTTTGTAGCCAAAGTATTTATTTGGCTGCTTCAATAGAGTTTCTTGTTAATGGTGACCCACCAAGATGTTGCGGAAGGGATATTTATTGTTGGCAACACCAGTGAATGTCAACAGGAATTGAAAATCAAAAGAAATGCAGGAGCTGGAAATATGATACAAAAACAGGAAATGCTGCAAAAACAGAAGATCAGGGAGTATCTGTGGATAAATAAATGGAGTTAACATTTCAGGTTATAGAGACATGTGGATGAGGCCCAGGTCAGAACAGTCAGTTTGCGAATGGGAGGGGGTTGAACTGTTTAGCAACTGGGAGATCAGGTAAGTTTAGGTGGACTGGGCGGAGGTGTTCAGCGAAACGATCACCGAGCCTGCGCATGGTCTCGCCGATATATAGGAGTCCACACCTGAAACATTGGATACCTACATTGACATAGGTAAAAAAAAGAGAAGAGGTCCTGAAAGGAGAATTTAGGGAGTTAGGAGGGGAGTTAAAGAGAAGGACAGCAAAGGTAACAATCTCGGGATTACTGCCTGTGCCACGCGACAGTGAGAGTAGGAATGGAGCGAGGTGGAGGATAAATGCGTGGCTGAAGGACTCGTGCAGAAGGCAGGGATTCAAATTTCTGGATCATTGGGACCTCTTTTGTGGAAGGTTCGACCTGTACAAAAAGGATGGGTTGCACTTGAACCTGAGGGGGACCGATATCCTGGCGGGGAGATCTGCAAAGGCTACTGGGGAGACTTTAAACTAGAATGGTTGGGGGGAGGGACTCAAATAGAGAATGCTATTAGACAGTGTGTGAAGCAGGAGGCAGAGAAGGAAAGCACTCAGACCTAACATGTAGGGGGGAAAGAAGAAAACAATAATAAACAGAGAATAAGAGGTGGTGGGGTTCTTAAATGGGTGAGCAGAGAAACAGAGGGGTGTAAAATGCGGGCGGAAGCAATAGGTAGCAAGGTGAAACGTAAAAGTGGCAGGCAGACAAATCCAGGGCAAAAATCAAAAAGAGCCACTTTTCAACATAATTGTATAAGGGGTAAGAGCGTTGTAAAAACAAGCCTGAAGGCTTTGTGTCTCAATGCAAGGAGCATTCGTAATAAGGTGGATGAGTTGAACGTGCAGATAGCAATTAATGATTATGATATAGTTGGGATCACGGAGACATGGCTCCAGGGTGACCAAGGCTGGGAGCTGAACATCCAGGGATATTCAATATTCAGGAGGGATAGAGAGAAAGGAAAAGGAGGTAGGGTAGCGTTGCTGGTTAGAGAGGAGATTAACGCAGTGGAAAGGAAGGACATTAGCTTGGAGGATGTGGAATCGGTATGGGTAGAGCTGCGAAACACTAAGGGGCAGAAAACGCTGGTGGGTGTTGTGTACAGGCCACCTAGCAGTAGTAGTGAAGTTGGGGATGGCATCAAACAGGAAATTAGAAATGCGTGCAACAAAGGCAAAACAGTTATAATGGGTGACCTCAATCTACATATAGATTGGGTGAATCAAATTGGCAGGGGTGCTGAGGAAGAGGATTTCTTGGAATGTATGAGGGATAGTTATCTAAACCAACATGTAGAGGAACCAACGAGAGAGCAGGCTATTCTAGACTGGGTATTGAGTAATGAGGAAGGGTTAGTTAGCAGTCTTGTTGTGCGTGCCCCCTTGGGCAAGAGTGACCATAATATGGTTGAGTTCTTCATTAGGATGGAGAGTGACAATGTTAATTCAGAAACAACGGTTCTGAACTTAAAGAAAGGTAACTTTGAGGGTATGAGACGTGAATTGGCCAAGATTGAATGGCAATTAGTTCTAAAAGGGTTGACGGTGGATATGCAATGGAAGGCATTTAAAGACTGCATGGATGAACTACAAAAATTGTTCATCCCAGTTTGGCAAAAGAATAAATCAGGGAAGGTAGTGCATCCGTGGATAACAAGGGAAATCAGGGATAGTATCAAAGCAAAAGATGATGCGTACAAATTAGCCAGAAAAAGCAGCATACCAGAGGACTGGGAGAAATTCAGAGACCAGCAGAGGAGGACAAAGGGCTTAATTAGGAAAGGGAAAATAGATTATGAAAGGAAACTGGCAGGGAACATAAAAACTGACTGCAAAAGTTTTTATAGATATGTGAAGAGAAAGAGATTAGTTAAAACAAATGTAGGTCCCTTGCAGTCAGAAACAGGTGAATTGATCATGGGGAACAAGGATATGGCGGACCAATTGAATAACTACTTTGGTTCTGTCTTCACTGAGGAAGACATAAATAATCTGCCGGAAATAGCAGGGGGCCGCGGGTCAAAGGAGATGGAGGAACTGAGTGAAATCCAGGTTAGTCGGGAAGTGGTGTTGGGTAAATTGAATGGATTAAAGGCCGATAAATCACCAGGGCCAGATAGGCTGCATCCCAGAGTACTTAAGGAAGCAGCTCCAGAAATAGTGGATGCATTAGTGATAATGTTTCAAAACTCTTTAGATTCTGGAGTAGTTCCTGAGGATTGGAGGGTAGCAAACGTAACCCCACTTTTTAAGAAGGGAGGGAGAGAGAAAACGGGGAATTACAGACCAGTTAGTCTAACATCGGTAGTAGGGAAACTGCTAGAGTCAGTTATTAAAGATGGGATAGCAGCACATTTGGAAAGTGGTGAAATCATTGGACAAAGTCAGCATGGATTTACGAAAGGTAAATCGTGTCTGACGAATCTTATAGAATTTTTCGAGGATGTGTCTAGTAGAGTGGATAGGGAAGAACCAGTGGATGTGTTGTATCTGGACTTTCAGAAGGCTTTCGACAAGGTACCACATAAGAGATTAGGATACAAACTTAAATCACACGGTATTGGGGATTCAGTATTGATGTGGATAGAGAACTGGCTGGCAAACAGGAAGCAAAGAGTAGGAGTAAACGGGTCCTTTTCACAATGGCAGGCAGTGACTAGTGGGGTACCGCAAGGCTCAATGCTGGGACCCCAGCTATTTACAATTTATATTAATGATCTGGACGAGGGAATTGAAAGCAACATCTCCAAGTTTGCGGATGACACTAAGCTGGGGGGCAGTGTTAGCTGTGAGGAGGATGGTAGGAGACTGCAAGGTGACTTGGATAGGCTGGGTGAGTGGGCAAATGTTTGGCAGATGCAGTATAATGTGGATAAATGTGAGGTTATCCACTTTGGTGGCAAAAACGGGAAGGCAGACTATTATCTAAATGGTGGCCGATTAGGAAATGGGGAGATGCAGCGAGACCTGGGTGTCATGGTACACCAGTCATTGAAAGTAGGCATGCAGGTGCAGCAGGCAGTGAAGAAAGTGAATGGTATGTTGGCCTTCATAGCAAGAGGATTTGAGTATAGGAGCAGGGAGGTTCTACTGCAGTTGTACAAGGTCTTGGTGAGACCACGCCTGGAGTATTGCGTACAGTTTTGGTCTCCAAATCTGAGGAAGGACATTATAGCCATAGAGGGAGTGCAAAGAAGGTTCACCAGACTGATTCCTGGGATGTCAGGACTTTCATATGAAGAAAGACTGGATAGACTTGGCTTATACTCGCTAGAATTTAGGAGATTGAGAGGGGATCTTATAGAAACGTACAAAATTCTTATGGGGTTGGACAGGCTAGATGCAGGAAGATTGTTCCCGATGTTGGGGAAGTCCAGGACAAGGGGTCACAGCTTAAGGATAAGGGGGAAATCCTTTAAGACCGAGATGAGGAAAAACTTTTTCACACATAGAGTGGTGAATCTCTGGAACTTTCTGCCACAGAGGGTAGTTGAGGCCAGTTCATTGGCTATATTTAAGAGGGAGTTAGATGTGGCCATGGTGGCTAAAGGGATCAGGGGGTATGGAGAGAAGGCAGGTACGGGATACTGAGTTGGATGATCAGCCATGATCATATTGAATGGCGGTGCAGGCTCGAAGGGCCGAATTGCCTACTCCTGCACCTATTTTCTATGTTTCTATGTTTCTATGATACAGTAGATGAGGTTGGAGGAGGTGCAAGTGAACATCTGCCTCACCTGTAAAGACTGTCGGGGTCCTTGGACTGAGTCAAGAGTGGAGGTATAGGGACAGGTGTTGCTTCACCTGCGATTGCAAGGCAAAGTAGCTGGGGAGGAGGTGGTTTGGCTCGAAAGGGATGAGTTAACTAGGGAGTTGCGGAGGAAACTGTCTCTGCAGAATGTGGAATGGGGTGGAGATGGGAAGATGGCTAGGGGTGGAATCCCGTTGGAGGTGGCAAAAATGTCAGAGGATTATATGCTGATGGGGTGAAAGGTGAGGACCAGGGGGACTCGGTCCCTTTTGCGACTGGGGGGGAGGGGGAGCAAGAGCAGAGCTGCGGCATATCAAGGAGACTCTTGTGAGGGCCACATCTATGATGGAAGAGGGAAACACCTGTTCCCTAAAGAATGAGGATATCTCAGATGTGCTGGTATGGAACACCTCATCTTGGGTGTCGATGGAGGAATTGGGAGTAAGGGATAGTCTTTGCAGGAGGCAGAGTGGGAAGAAGTGTAGTCTAGATAGCTCTGGGAGTCAGTAGGTTTATAATAAATGTCAGTCGATAGTCTATCTCCTGTGATGGAGACGGTGAGATCAAGAAACAGTAGGGAGATGTCGGAGATGGTCCAGGTGAATTTGAGTGCAGGATGGAAATTAGTAGTAGAGTTAATGAAGCCAGTGAGTTCTGCATGGGAGCAGGAAGTAGCCCCGATGCAGTCGTCAATGTCGTCAAAGTGGAAGGAGTTAAAGGAGAAGTTATTAAGCGTAAGGAACAGCTCTGCTCGGCGGAGGAGAGTGTTGGTGGAGGGAAATTGGCGGGTTCTGTGGTCGAGGTAAAAACAGAGGGCTTTAATAGATATGTCCAGCGCTACTTGCTTTTAATGATGTCTGACGTAACACACGTCATTGAGTTAAAGTTGATCTCATGTCTTGAGCAGAAAATGCTGAACCACAAGTCAAGGTTACAGATTGTGTTAACAAAATGTTGAGTTTGCAAATCTATTCACTTCATTCTTTTTTAGCATAAATCTAGTGTCACATAAGTTGATTCATTGTTTCCTCTGCACGTAGATAGAACTGTCTTGATAGGGTTGTGCGCTGGTTACATCTATTCATTTAATGGACAGATGCACTGTCAGAGGTACATAACTGAGCATGTGGTCCAGATCGTTTATCACACTTGTTAGATTTGATCGCTACCTTGCCCACTGTCAAAGTCATTCTTGTCAATAAACACTTAGGTTACCTCAAGCATAGTAAAGTCTGTACTGTTGCCACTTTTAGTGCTTCCTCCAAGTGTTTGTTTTCAATAGGAAATAGTACTAAAGTATCAGATGAGGGAGGGAATAGGTAGCAATATGTCAGACGTTTCCTTACCCATGTTTTACAATTTCATGAGCCTTCATGGGATCTGGAGTCAATGTTGCAAGCTTCCAGGGCTTGCGTTGGAGGATTTTTGTGAATGTCACTACTTACCTAATGCTGTCTTTTAAAAATATCCAGTTTATTAACTGAATTTAAATGTCATAGCTGTTGTGATGGTATTGGAACTCGTGTATACGGATTCTTGATTTAAATCCTTTGGGTTACTGGTCACAGAAACATAGAAACATAGAAAATATGTGTAGGAGTAGGCCATTCGACCCGTCGAGGCAACACCGCCATTCAATTTGATCATGGATGATCATCCAAAATCAATACCCCGTTGCTGCTTTCTCCCCATATCCCTTGGTCTGGTGATGTAACCAGTTTAAAGGAGATGTGCGGGGCAAGATTTTCTTGCACTATTCGATTCAGGCCATTACTTATTTTGAGATTTAATGAAACTCTCACAGAGTGAAAAAAATGGCATTCCTCAAAATAGAGTGAATATTTCAGGGCACGAAAATTGTTCAATGCACCATTAAAACAGCATAAGATTTAACTCAATCAGGTAACTTCATGCAAGCTCAGTGATTTCCACCTATAAGGCCTGTTGAAAGAATGGTAACGGTAACTTCTAGATTTCATCACATAACCATGAATCTGTAAACACCAGAGCTGGCACAATACATGGTCTAGTGGGCAACAATGATCTCTACCCTCCTATAATTAGCCCTGGCATCTGGACCACCTATAGTCAGTACCTCAAGATATTAAACAAATATCACCAATATTGTCCCCATAAAATCCTTCAAATTCACTGGAAGGATAAGCTGTCCTCTCCCAGACCAATACCTCAATACACCCAGAGAGTTGTGAAGGCAGTGGAGACCAATTCACTAGATGTTTTTAAGAGAGTTAGATTTATCTCTGAGAGCTAAGGGAATCAAGGGAAATAGGGAAAAAGCCAGCACGGGGTACTGATTTTGGATGATCAGCCATGATCATATTGAATGGCGGTGCTGGCTCGAAGGGCCGAATGGCCTACTCCTGCACCTATTTTCTATGTTTCTATGTTTCTATAACGCTCAGTTGACTATGTATTGGTATTGGTTTATTGTTGTTATATATACTGAGATACATACAAAAGCTTTGTTTGCATGCTATCCAGTCAAATTATACTATACAGCAGTACAATTAAACCATGCACAAGAATAGCAGGTAGTGCTCAGAGAAAAACCAGACTATATAATATAGTTACAGCTTTATAGTGTTTTGGTTACCGAGAATCCAACATCCAATTAAGTTAGGTTGGAAGATTGGGATCACACCCAAGGTTATGGGAGATCTGTTCAGTAGTCTTATAACAGTGGAGAAGAAGCTGTTCCTGATTCTGGTGGTATGTACTTTCAAGCTTTTGTATCTCCTGCCCGATGGGTGAGGGCGTGAGATGGAATAACCCAGGTGAAAAAGGTCCTTGACTATGTTGGCTGCTTTCCCACGACAGCGTGAAGAGTCAATGGAGTCGATAATGGGGAGTCTGCTCCGTGTGATGGACTGGGCTTCTTGCAAAATTCTCTGCAATTTCTTGCTGTTTTGGCCAGAGCTGTTGCCAAACTAAGTTGT
>CM075977.1:130446226-130493644 GCA_038087875.1 Malacoraja senta
AAAAAGAAAAAAATGAAATGTAAAAATATCAATACTTTCACTATTTTACCTTTCAAATGACTAAGCTGCATGACGAGGATAAAGAAAAATCAGTGTCAAAGGGAATGAATTCATATACTGCTCGGTTTGTAACTTTTCACAAAACGTCATGGCAGTTTTAGAATTTTGACTTCATATCAAATACAACATAACTTGGAATTATTCTTCATCGGTGTTCGTGAGTAAAATGCATTGATTTTTTTGGGCAGTGCAACAGGAGTATACATCAAATAAGCTGAACAATTCATCAAACATATGTTTAAGTAATTCTTAATGGGAAACCCCTTTCATGCTTGGAATCAATCCAACCAATGTGAAGCAGAATTCGCAATTTACAGTAAATTTGCATATCATCTTTTATCATCCTGTGGTGCACACATTTAAAAAAAAGCCGTATCCCTTTTCTAACTATTCATGCGAAATGTATGCAAAGCATAAATCATTAGTATTCTCCGAATATGAATTAACAAAACCCAATTAGGCTTGCCAAAGGTCCCATATTATCTGGGACTTCCATTATCTCAGATGATAGTTGTCCCATGAGGCATTTTTACAAGACACCAAAACACCAATTTTCTTATTAACCACAAGAGGCCACAGAAACAAGGCAAGGAATTTCTATTTGAAGCCCTTGCTTTCCATCTCTCCATCCCCTCCCCTCTTCCCAGTTCCCCTACCAGTCTTACTCTCTCCGGCTACATTTTATCTCTGTACCGCCAACTCCCCTGACATCAGTCTGAAAAAGGGTCTTGACCTGAAACATCACCCATTGCTTCTCTCCAAAGATGCTGCCTGTCACGCTGAGTTGCTCCAGCATTTTTGTCCACTGTAGATTTTGAGAATACAAAAGGAGGAAATGTGTTCATCTTTATGACTTTGGGGAATGGGAAAAGTTCACCTTGGGTATTAAAGCATGAAAGCCAGCATTGTGAAATAAACACAAAGATTTAATACAGTCTTTCTCAATGGCCTGGTGAATTTCAGGAATGGATAGCCAGTGAATCATGCATTATAATTTCTTATTTACTGCTATTTCTTAATGTTTTTCAAGGCTGCAGATTACTATGCTGTTTGGAAGCTTTTCTAGGCATTCACAGTATTTGTTGTAGTTCCAATAAGCCTCACCCACAACAAACACCACCCACATGTCCCACCAGAGTAAGTCCTGCCCATAACCCCAACCCACATCCTGACCTTTCTTAATGGAATACAGTTCTCGCAACCTTCAACATGATATATTTTCTCTCCTTTGAAACATTTATATGTCAGAGGACCATTGCTTAACCATTTTTTAATAGATGATTTATATATGGATAGGAAAGGTTTAGAGGGTCATGGGCCAAACGTCTTGGTCAGCATTGGCAAGCTGGGCCAAAATGGCCTGTTTCCATGCTCTATGACTCTATAACTCTATGAAGAATTTGAACAGAATATCATGTGCCACAGTTAAACAAAGGAAAAAAAGGTTTATGCAGCATTCGCGCAAAGATATTTAAAAAGCCTGTGAATAAAAATGATTTTTTTGATCTTGAGAAAAAATTAAATGCTTCTGGACCTTTGGATTTAGAAATCTCCTGTCCTCTGTAACTTCTGAAGAGAATGTATGTAAAGTCACTTCATAAAATATAATTTGGAGCCATTGTGTGTTGTAATTGATTCCGGAATAATATCTGAGGAAGTTTTGAAATGGCTTACCATATAATGGAAGTGTGAAAAGGAAGAGACTGACCTTGCTGTGCACTGTACCATTTATAGAAGGTGCTAAAGCTGTTTGATCTTCAAACCAGTCAAAGAATATCAGCAATCTGAATGTGAACCATAATAATACATCAGTATTTGTGCACAGGTCTGAACCATTATCAGTACCTATCAGTTATTTGAGTTTTTCTTTAAAGATACAGAACTGTAATCCATAAAATGACATAATTTAACATAAAATAACTTTTTTTGAAGACAGTTAATAAAACTCGACCCAAACCAGTAATCACAAAGAAGGTGTGTTAGTGTCTCTATTTTCTGGGAGGTTTAAGAGATTCTGTATGTTACCAAATACTTAACAAGCAGATGCATTGCAAAATGTATTCTGACTGGTTGCATCATAGCCTGGTATGACATTTACAATGTACAGGAACACGGGAGACTGCAGAGAGTGATGGACTCAGCCCAGTCTATCACAGCCTTCCCCACCATTGAAATATCTATGTGAGGCACTGCCTCATGAAGGAAGTATTCATGTTTGAAAATGCCCACCATCTGGGCCTTGCCCTCATCTCATTGCTACCATTGAGCAGGAGGGTCAAAATCCTGAAGTTCCACAGCACCAGGTTCATGCACAGCTATTTTCCTACAACTATCAGGCTTCTGGTCTGCACAACCTTAATCCCACCTCAGTAACAGAACATTGTTTAGTTTAGTTTATTATTGTCACATGTACCGAGGTACAGTGAAAAGCTTTAGTTTGTGTGTTATCCAGTCAGTCTACCCCACGACAGAAGGGGGAGGAGTTGTACAGTTTGATAGCCACAGGGAAAAAGGATCTCCTGTAGCGTTCTGTGCTGCATCTTGGTAGAGCCAGTCTGTTGCTGAAGGTGCTCCTCAGGTTGATCAGTGTGTCATGGAGGGGTGAGCTGTATTATCCAAGATGCTCTGCAATTTGAGGAGCATCATCCCTTCCAAGACCATCTGCAGTGAATTCAACTCCACTCCCATGATGGAGCCACACTTCCTGTTAATTCTGTTGGCGTCAGCGGCCTTGCTCTGCTACCCAGCACACAACAGCGAAAAAGATGGCACTGGCCACCACCGATTGGTAGAATATCTGGTAGCCCACCCACCCGCGTGATAGACGATCGGCGGGGGAGACAGAGAGGAGGTCATCCCCCGTGACGGCCAGAGATCGCCAGGTGGGATTGGGATCACCAGCGAGATAAAGGCGTCACGATTCCCCGAGTCCCTGCGATCGACGGAGGAATCGCAGGTCTCCATAGACGGCCTCTCCCAGAGGGAGTAATGGCCGCCACGGCCACCTTCCCACGGCTACCTTCCCACCCTCACTCGTGCGGCAATAACGACCGCCGCTGCCATGTTCTAAAACTTCAAGGAGCCCAGCGGAGCGCACAGCACGACCTGAGCAGCAGTTTAAAAACGTTAAGTGACGAATTTAAAGATGTAAAAGTTAAGAAGCCAAGAAGTACAGAAGACAGAACAGGGGTGACATCACTCACAGCATGAGCAGAGGCAGGCAGTCAGATCCATTGTGACATCATTAGCGAGACCATCTTGTTTATTTTCTAAGTTATTTGAGATTTGTTGAGCTTATAAGACTTGATATTATAATCCCTACTAGAATTGGCACCTTCTTAATATCTTGAGTGGGGGTAGGGGTAAAGACTTCATTGGGGTCATCAGGTGGGCACCCTCCTTCCTTGGTGTTTCGTTGATAGGCCCATGACACCTCCAGAGGGCTCAACAGCAACACCTGGCATCCCAGGTGCGCTCCCCTCCGTTTTACCCCTCTTGCTGGTCATTTTGCAGTCCAGTTGGAGTCCTTTCTCTTCAGCCACAGCCAGTTGCTGCTTTGCTCGGCAGCCTCTGACAGCGATCTGCCAGCTTGCCGGAAGGCCTGTCCTCGAACTCCCATTCCCTTCAGGAGTCTGGTTGTTGATATGGCTACAAACCCTCTACAACCAACCTCTACAGGGAGCACCTGGGTACGCCAGCCGCGTTGTTCTGCCTTGGCTGCTAAGTCTGAATACTTCAGACATTTGCGTTCATGCGCTTCACGAACTGCAGCCTCCCAAGGCACAGTTAACTCCACGATGTACAGGGACTTCTGTGAGTTTGACCACAAGATCAGGTCCGGCCTGAGATTAGTTGTGATGATCTCTGATGGAAAGATGAGCTTCTGGTCTAGATCAGTCTGCATTTTCCAGTCCTGGGCAGTGTCCAGGAGGGTCGGTTCCTTTCTTGCGAATGGCTTCTCTGGAAGTTGTCCTGCCTTTACAAAAGGGGTGGTGTTCGAGAAACCAGGCATTGTGGGAGGGCGTGTGTGGACGTGGCGCCGACCGACGAGAAGCTGAAGCAAAGAAGTGGAAGCCAAATAACCGAATGGAAACGAAGCCGAAACGCCAAATATCGGAATGGAAACAAAGCCGAAACGCCAACTAACCGAAAGGGTGGGACGCCTAAAAGCCAACTAACCGAAAGGCTGCTTCGCCTAAAAGCAAACTCACCGAATGGCTGCTCTGCCGAAACGCCACCTACCCGAAAGGTGGCGGCGCCTACAAGCCAACGGACCGAATGCCGCTCAACAGAAAAGTCAAATAACGGACATGACGTTGCCGGGGGGCGGGACTTGTCAGCGATTGGTCCTGACACCCGCGTCCATCACATCACTGTGGAGGGATGAACATTGTCCCACACCCCCGCTCCACCCGACCCACAGCCCGCGGGGGGAGACGGGAGAGTGGGGGTCTTTTTCCCACACAAGCCATAGGTAACAGGGCAATCTGAACCCAAGCACCAAGTTGTAAGCGGCCGAAGGTGCACATCCCTCGGGACAGCCCCCACTCTCCCACGGCCACCCTCTGCGGGCTGTGGGTCGGGTGGAGCGGAGGTGTGGGGCAATGTTTGAGGCATCTTTGTCCTTGGGGATCACCACTCCCCCTGCTCTTCGCCATGCTTTTGGGATGGTTTGCTTTTTCCATGCTATCTTCATTTGCCTCCATAAGAACCGAAGAACATATTGAGCATTTTTGTACAGCCGGTGTGGAACTCCGTTTGATCCTGGAGCTGAAGCTGCCCTTGCCTTCCTTACGGCTTTCTGGACTTCGCTTCACCTTGGGAGGCTGTCGTCCAACTGGTGCTCTGGTTGAGGAATGGGTGGCATGTCTGGACGTATCCCCCTCTGCTCAAATCTTTGGTTGTCTGTGTACGTTGATTTCAGGTGGTCCTCCAATTCCCTCTTTGACAACTTAAGTGACCCGTTCTTTTCCTTTATGAAGAGTCCTTTCACAAATCTGAAGGGATCCTTCAAATCTGAAGGGTTCAACACAAACTCAAAACTGATTGTGGGGCTGGGTGAGCGAGCGCATGGGTGGGTCGACGGACATATCCCCTCTTTTTTCTTCTTCTTTTCATTTTTCTCTTTCCTTTCTCTTCTCTTTCTTCTCCTTTCAACAATATTTTGTTTGTAAAATGTTAAAATTTTTTGTACAATTGCTTCCAATAAAATATATATTTTTTAAATTAAAAAAACAAAACAACACTCTTGACTCTCTTGATGAATGCAAAAAATCCAAGCACTTTTTTCTTCTGTATATATTTTCATAAAGTTTATATTTAAAATAAAAAGTGCACTGATTTCCCCGTTCACATCTTTCATCTGATAACTTTGTTGAGTAAAATTCTGTGATCAGAATTGAGGTTCACAATCTTAAGCTTGAATGTATCTTTGCCTGATCTGATTCCATTCAAAGCCTATGTTTAATGGTCATAGCCCCTGTGCGAATTGTTATCATCAGCTCTTCAATACTAACATCAATCTAAAGAACATATGCTCATATCCTGATTACATTAGTGCCTTGGTTGTGAGTCAGTAACTTGCAGTTTTTGTTTCTAACCCATTTAATACATTGCCTTCATAAAGGAGAGCTGGTAAATGCTCATAAGTACACATTGGAATGAAAACTACAAAGAACACACATATTCACAAAGATATAGAGATTTGGAAATGTGTGTGCCATTTATTCAGTCGTAAATTAGTATTTCATGTCTCTCACAACACTTTTTAAAAGACAGTGATACTGTACGGAACCATTTATAACAGTCAGGCACCTTCTTGCAACATGATGCTGCTTCAGAACAGCAGGCTTAACTGATAAACGCTGGTTGAATTTCTTGCAGCTTCTGGCACATAGATAACAACTGAGAACTCATCATCCAGCCCTTACAGGCACACCTCCAGCATTTTTCTAACTACTGGAGAGTTCTGTTTGTTCCCATATGGCCCCAATTGTGATTGCTGAGGTCAGGGAGCACGCTAACAGGTTTAATGAATCGGGACCTGGGATTCAGGACTTGTGGATTATTAGCAGACGTGAGATGCGCACTGTTCAACAGCGATACATCAGGAGTGGAGTGAGGATTGATTGCACAACAGATAATTGTAGAGCAGGGTATTTGAGAGGCCAGAACTGGGCCCAATTAGGGGGGATTATGAAGCGCTAGGAAACTGGTGAGATTCTCACAACAGCTAAGCACAACTGTTAGGAATTAATATAATACACTGCTCTTCCACTTTCATAGTCAAACTACTTCTCTCCCACCCTTTTCACTTTTGCTCTTGCCTCACACATACACATCGATCAAATCTCTAGCACTGGACCAGTTCACTCATGTGCACACTGATTCAGTTTCTCACTCCATTAATTCCACGGCATTCACTCACTGCCACTAGTCCTGGTGCTGTTCCGCACAATCATCTGAGGCCACATGTCATGTCTCCTCAACAACCTCCTACAATTGTTGCCTGTTTCTGTTGAAAACACCAGGAAACAGTGAATGGCATTCCAGACTGGATAGGGGGGGGGGGGGGGTCATATAAAGGAGAAACTATGGACCCGATGAATGGTGAGATGCGTGGCTTCCAAACACCATACGTAATAGACCTTGGCTGAGGTATGCTGGCTGTGGCTTCATTTCACCTGTGTACAACCTCACAACCTGCAGGGACTGCACCTATAATCGAAATGCGTATTTCCAACCGCTCATATTTATTGGATCCACCACTGCAAATGTTACCTTCAAAGGCATCCAGAAGTTAAAACTTACAAAAAATTGCATGCTGCAGAATATTGTATTGTCATTATGAGTGAGGTTTGGTGATGGAAATAGCGACTTGGCATTGCTGCAGGACCACCTAACATGTATCACTTTTGTTTATAAATGTTCCTAAAAGATGCAGGGCACAAAACCCTGAGCCACGTTCTGCTCCACATTAGAGCCACTAGTTTACTTCAGTTTAGTTTATTGTCACATGTACCAAAGGTACAGTGAAAAGCTTTTGTTGCCTGCTAACCAGTCAGTGGAAAGACAATACAGGATTACAATCGAACCATTCATAGTGTACAGATACATGATAAGGGAATAATGATTATTGCAAGGTAAAGCCAGCAAAGTCTGATCAAACATAGTTCAATGGCTTCCATGAGGATAGTAGTTCAGAACTGCTCTCTAATTGTGGTAGGATGGTTCTGTGGCCTGATAACAACTGGGAAGAAACTGTCTCTAAACCTGGAGGTGTGCATTTTCAAACCTTTTGCCCGATGGGAGAGGGAGGGGCCATGGTGCGACTCGTTCTTGATTATGCTGCTGGTCTTGCCGAGGCAGTGCGGTATAAATGGAGTCAATGGAAAGGAGGTTGGCGTGTGATGGCCTGGACTGCATCCACAATTCGTAGCAATTTCTTGAGGTCTTAGATAGAGCTGTTCCCGAACCAAGCTGTGATGCATCCTGATAAAATGCTTTCTGATCATAGATGCCAATGGAGAGTGACAAATTAGATTCAAAATTGATTCTGTGGGAGAATGCACATAACAAAGATCAATGAGAGTTTTGATGACTGAAGGCTGTAAGCAATGAGGTTAGAGCGGGGTTCCACAGAGCTTGGTTTTAAATACGTTATGGAAATAGGGCTCTTAGAGATAGCGGAGTCAGTGGATATGGGGAGAAGGCAGGAACGGGGTACTGATCGGGGATGATCAGCCATGATCACATTGAATGGCGGTGCTGGCTTGAAGGGCAGAATGGCCTACTCCTGCACCTATTGTCTATTGTCTAAATGATACCAATGCATAGTTAATGTAAAGAGATAAGTTCAAGTTCAAGTTACATTTATTGCCACATGCACCAATTGGTACAGTGAGATATGAGTTACCATACAGCCATACAATAAAAAGTACACAATACAATACACAATAGAATTTAACATGAACATACCCCACAGCGGAATCAATGTTTCCCACTGTGAGGGAAGGCAATAAAGTTCAGTCATCTTCCTCTTTGTTCATCCGTGGTTGGGGCCTTTGAGCCCTCCGCAGTCGCCGCTAAGGACGGCCCGATGTACAGGCCCTCTCGCCGGGATGATCGAATCTCCGGCGTTGGAACGGAAGAACACACTCAGTGTTTTGGAGTTTCCAAATCGGACGCTTCCTACCGTAGACCGCTGCTTCCTAAGTCCACAGGCCGAGCTGGGCAGAGCTCCAACACTGGTGATCCCCGGAAAAAGATCCCAGGACTCTGCGATGTTAAAGTCAGCGTCTCGCCCGCGGCTAGAAGCTCCGCAGACCACAGCTCCACAATGTTAAAGTCAGCAGGCCCAACACTCTGGAGCTCTAACACAGGTGATCCCCGGCAAGGCATCATCCCGCTCCGCGAAGGTAATTCAGTGCTGCGCTGCTGCTGAAGCTCTGGCCGGTCTCTGGCAGGAAAGGCTGCGCCAAACCAGTTTGTGGGCCGCAAGGGCGGGGGGGGGGGGAGGGTGCGAATATGTGACATGGAGAAAATACGCATCTCCGTCCAGGTAAATGACTGGGAAACGGTTTCCCCGTATTCCCCCCCACCACCCCCCACATAAAAAAAGATTAAGAAACCTTTAGAACATATTTTCTGACTTACTAAAAATAACAAAAAGGGTGAAAGGACGAACAGCTGCTGGCGAGGCTGCCACTACGATGGCGCCAGCCGATGGAGTTACAATTGCAAGGAATCAGTGGGCTTGTTAGGTAGATACAAAAGTGGCAAATGGAGTTAAAACTGAAGGTGTGAGTTAATGCATTTGACAAGGGCAAAGTAAAGGAGGTTGTAGAAACAAGGAACTGCAGATGCTGGTTTACAAAAAAACCCATAAAGTGCTAGAGTAACTTTTGAATGAATGAATGAATGAATAATTTATTTCGGTCATACTTTAAAAAGAACAAAACTTTACAATCTGTGTGAATATGAACCAACACTGTATCCATTTCACACAACGTTCACATAATCAATGACCGAAAAAGGAATAGGCTGAAGCCACAAAGCTTATTTTTGCCTATCCTATACAATCCATAAGATAATCCAGAATATCAGTATTACAAAGGAAAGAAAAAATAAATAAAATTTACTCCTTGCTTATTTTACATTTTAATCATTTTACATTATAATCCTAAATTATTTTGCATTTTAACGCTTTTTTGAAACTTGACAGAGAGCTACAAAATTTCATCACTAAGCCCGTTCCATAATTTGACTCCCAAAACTGAGACACATCTATATTTTACATTGGTTCTCACTTTGCATGTTTCAAAAATACACAACCCTCTTAAATTATAATCTTAATTTAATTATTTTTTTAATACTAACAGGAAGGCTTTTATTCCTAACTTGGAAAAGTATTTCTAATGTCTTTACATGCACAATATCCAAAAAATTTAAGGTACCGGACTTTATGAATAATGGATTTGTAGTTTCACGGTAAGAAGCTTTATGTATTATTCTAATAGCTCTTTTCTGGAGTTTAATTATAGGGTCTATATTTGTTTTATATACATTTCCCCAAACTTCAACACAATATGACATATATGGCATTATAAGCGAGCATTATATATGGCATTATAAGCGAGTAATACAATATATACAAACACTTCTTATTCATCAGATCTTTGTTTTGTAAAGAATAACAATGGATTTAGATAATTTCATAAACTCAGTGAATTATTCGGCATGTAACAAAAAGGAATTCCAGATGCTGGTTTATACCAAAGATAGACACAACATTCTTGAGTAACTCAGAGTCAGGCAGCATCCCTGTAGAAAATTGACGTGATGTTTCAGGTCAGGGCTCTTCCTCTAGAAGAAAGCTGGAAGAGAGGAGAGGCAGATCAAAGCATGGCAGGTAATAGGTTGAACAAAGGACAAAGGTGAAAGGACAGAAGGTGTGACAAAATAATTGAAGAGTTGTGAATTGTGAGGCTAGATGAAGGAATGTAGGTGTGAGGAAGGGGAAGTGAAGAAATAGGATCTAGTCCCGGTGAGGCACAAGGGTGGGAGGGGTGGAAAGAAGAGGGTGTGGGGGATAAAGGGGAGGGGGAAGAGAGTGGATTGTTACAGTTTACTTATAATTGGAGAATTCAATGGTCATACCATTGGGTTGTAAGCTGCCCGAGTGGAATATGAGGTGCTGTTTCTCTAATTTGAATGTGACCTCACTCTTGCAATAGGGGAGGCCCAGGACAGATAGGTCATGATGGGAATGGGAAGGGGAGTTGTAATGTTTAGCATCCAAGATCCAGTGGGCCTTGGTGGACCGAGTGCAAGTGTTCATCGACAGCAATAAACAGTAACAAGAATAGATGGATCTCAAATTGGAAGTCTAAACAATGGTAACAGGAAACAGGATTAGTGCGATGACACAATGAGATGAGATTAGTTTATTGTCATATACACCAAGATGCAATGAAATTCCTTGTTCACATGAAGCTCAGAGTAAACAATATGCATACAGTAATGATAAATGCAACAATTTATTTAATGATAAATGTATTATTATCAATTTAATTATCTTTATTCAGATATGTCAGATGTTAGCCGCAATACTCGTTGACCCAGTCAATACAGTTCACTTTTGTAGTGCAAAGAAATTCAGACAAGACTGGATACAGTAAATTATATGAGCAACTAGTGTAGCATGCTTAATGGCTGTTATAGAATTTGGCACTTGATGTCTCTTTGCATATATGTGACAATTTGACAGATGATTCATTTTCAGTGTGCAAAATATGGATGTATATTTTGCCACCATACTGAAAATGTTATCACCATTTTATTGCCCATAAAATACCCAGACCATTAATGGATTCCTCAGCAAGGAGGCTTGCATTACACATTGTACTTTCTAGGCTAACACTTTTACTTAGTCTGATTATATATTCCACTTCCTGGCTGTGTACATTTCTGAATTGGATTAAACTAAGCCAAAGCCAAACTTTTGCACATCTACAAGTATCTTGCTTGTGCAAGGTATAATCTTTGCATTTTCTAATCAAACAATACAATCAAAGAACCCAACTCAATGTTTCCGGATCTCAGTTTATTATGAACTTAACGTGACATAGTGCAACCGTTACTCAGCATTAGGCATCTATGCTCCAACTGCCATCAGTGAGTACCGTGTTTGTTTGTACTTGAATAGCAAGATTTATAGGTCAAAGGCAGAGGCAGACAAGTTGTTAAATTAATCTCTAACAGTGTAGGCGATTTTCTAGGAATGCTGTCCACAACACTGCTTTCTCCCAGAACAAATTATTTAACTTGTGAATTTTATCATCCTAAACACTAAGATGCAAAGATTTGACAAGATAACAGATGGGTAGCATTCTACATTACTATTTCACCCTGACAAATATGAGAAATTCTGATCTTATGTCCAGGATCACAAGGGGGAAGACATATGACCTACGCTTTCATGCCTTGTGCTGGCAATCTGGATTTACAACCATAATATCCTGAATACTTAAATCCTTAGCAGAAAGGAAGCTTGCATGGCCTAGAGACTTTTCACACATAAGGACACACAATGTACTGTATAAATCATAAATACTATGGTAACCTTCAAATTCCTGTTATCCTCTCAGCTTTTCCATGACTCGGTGATAGGCATACTATCACAGAAAAATAGCTGTCAGTAATGGCATGATGGCATTCAACAGCCTGGTTGAAAATATAAATATAACCTGAGGTGGGAATATAACCCGAGGTGGTGTTAATTTTACCTGAGCATTCTAGCCAATGAACAAACTAATTGGGTATTAAAATCTAATAATTACTGCTAATGGATTGGATACGGACATTTGCCCAGGTTGTCAAATTTGATCTTATGAGAAAATATATGTTACTAATTTCAAACACAGAGTAGCTATTAATATTTTTTGGTTAAGCATTAATTAATAGGAAATGTATAAATTAACTTTGTTTATAGATACATAAAGCTGGAGTAACTCAGTGGGTCAGACAGCATCTCTGGAGAAAAGGACTAGATGAAGTCTGAAGAAGGGTCTCGACCCGAAATGTCACCGATTCCTTTTCTCCAGAGATGCTGTCTGACCTGCTGTTACTCCAGCTTTCCGAGTTGACTGGGCCTGAACCCTTCTGTTGGTGGATCACCAGGTTCCTGACAGACAGGAAGCAGCATGTGAGGCTGGGAAAGCACATCTCAGACCCGCAAACGCTCAGCACAGGAGCACCGCAAGGCTGCGTACTCTCCCCTCTCCTCTCCTCTCTCTACACCAACGACTGCACCTCCACAGACACCTCTGTCAAGCTTCTCAAGTTTGCGGATGACACAACCCTGATTGGACTGATCCAGGATGGGGAGGAAACTGCCTACAGACAGGAAGTGTCACAGCTGGCGTCCTGGTGCCATCGCAACAACCTAGAGCTCAATGCTCTTAAGACAGTGGAATTGATTGTAGACTGAGAGCTCCCCATCCCCTCACCCCACTCACTATCAACAACACCACAGTCACATCTGTGGAGTCTTTTAAGTTCCTTTGAACCATCATCTCCAAGGACCTTAAGTAGGGGGCTACCATCGACTCCACAGTCAAAAAGGCACAACAGAGGATGTACTTCATACAGCTGAGGAAGCCACAGGCAATGATGGTCCAATTCTACACAGCCATCGTAGAGTCTATTCTCACCTTCTCAATCATGGTCTGGTTTGGCTCAGCCACCAAGCACGGCACCTGGAGGCTGCAGCGAATCGTCCGATCAGCGGAGAAGGTTATTGGCTGCAACCTTCCCTCCATTGATGAACTGTACACTGCAAGGGAAGCGAGTGGGCAAGATCATCTCTGACCCTTCTCACCCTGGCCACAAACACTTTGAATCACTTCCCTCTGGAAGGCGACTCCAGACAAAGCTGCCACAGCCAGACATAAAAACAGTTTTTATCCACGAGTAGTTGCTCTACTCAACAGCCAAAAATCTGTAGCCTCCCTTTGATCTGGTTCACATGCTTGATCAATGATGTTTTATCATTAATGTTTTATTATTATTAATGTTTAGTGTTTTCTGAATCATTCGTAACTGTCACTGTATGTCTTGTTGTTACTTGTGGGCGGAGCACCAAGGCAAATTCCTTGTATGTGAATACTTGGCCAGTAAACTTACTTACTTACTTACTTTTGTGTCTATCTTCGGTTTAAACCAACATTTGCAGTTCCTTCCTACACAATTAACTGTGTTTACTTGATTGTAAATCTTATTAATTTTGCATAATTTAAATTGACCTTAAAGAGCAGAGATTCCTGTACACAACTCAAGAACTGGAGGACATAAGTTTAAAGTGAGTGGGTAAAGATTTAATGGGAACCTGAGGGGCAGCTTTTTACACAAAGGATGGTGGGTATATGGAATGATCTGCCAGAGGATGTAGTTGAGGCAAGTACTATCAAAACATTTAAAATACATTTGGATGGTTACAAGGATAGCTTAGGAAGGAACTGCAGATGCTGGTTTACACTGAAGATAGACACAAAAAAAGCTGGAGTAACAGCGGGTCAGACAGCATCTCTGAAGAAAAGGAATTGGTGACATTTCGGGTTGAGACCCTTCTTCAGACTGAGGAAATGTCACCTAGTCCTTTCCTCCAGAGATGCTGTCTGACCCACTGAGTTACTCCAGCTTTTTGTGTCTATAAACAAAGTTAATTTATATATTTCCTATTAATTAATGCTTAACCAAAAAATATTAATCGCTACTCTATGCTTTAAATTAGTCTGAAGAAGGGACTCGACCCGAAACGTCACCCATTCCTTCTATCCAGAGATGTTGCCTGTCCCACTGAGTTACTACAGCATCCTTCACGTGGTCCGCCCTGTTTTTGACTAATGCAATCAACCCGACGTGCACAATCAAATAAGATCAAATAGAACAAGTTGTCCTGCAACTTTAGGCTGTGCATGCCATACGCAAGAAGAAGACTCCGGCACTTTGTGTCTATCTTTGTTACATGGTTAGGATAGGTTAAGAGGAATATGGGCCAAACACAGGCAGGTGAGACTAGTGCAGATGGGGCATGCTGGTCGGTGTGGGCAAGTTGAGCCGAATGTCCTGTTCCCAGCCTATATGACTATACGATTTAATTTTAATGAATACTTTTAATCCAACTCTTTGGAAGTGTTCAAACATTTGGACACAAAAGTGTCCAAAGTGTCCAAACAATTGTCACCTTTTTATTGTATTGTCTCTCCCATTAAAAAAAACACTTTATTATCCCCTAAAAAATATATTTAATTTAATCATTCATCCTAAATACTCCACCTTTCATTTGAAGTTGTTGAGTATTCCAAGGCTCTCTCCTGCGGTTGGCATCCCATGTATCCGTTTTAACATAATGTAACCTAAGACTCTGCTGCTCATTAACCAATTTACACTGCATCATATAAATCTGCCATCCTAACATGCTTTGCCACCCAATTGGAAATCTCATATCCATAGATTCCCCATGCTCTTCTACAAAACTGATAACATCTTGGAGCATTTGACTACATTAGAGGCACTATTTAAATCAAAGTTGCCACTGCTTTTGTCTCCCCTGCCTTATATGCCAAACATATTGTCTTGCACTTCTCTAATTGTTTGGTATTTGTCAAAATTTGACATATGTCCGTAAGTTCTAGGAGCAGAATTAGGCCATTTGGCCCATGAAGTCTTCTCCGCCATTCAATCATGGCTGATCTATCTTTCCCTCACAACCCCATTCTCCTGTCTTCTCCCCATAACCCCAGACACCCGTACCTGACTAATCCAAAAATATTTTCTCTCATATGCACATGTAAACCACTTATCCCTAAAGCAAATTACCCTACATTGGTTCCCTGCATGTATGATTAGCTTTTCAATTGGAGCATTAAACTGGCTCTGAGCCCCTAATTTGTACATATTGTAGGTGTTGACACTAATCACCTTTTCTGTTACAGAAGTTACAAAAATTTGTAAAATTTATTCATTTTTAAAATATGTTGAAGAACTATCCTGAAGTACATATGCAATTAATTGCTTTTAAGTGTACGCACTCATGCTAGACAAATACATTTAGCAATTAATGAACATAGGAGTGTTCCACGTGTAGTAAAATATGTTACATTTTGCTGCTAATGGGCCTGTCCTACTTAGGCGATTTTTTAGGCAACTAGTTTGTTGCCACATGTTCGCCGGTGGTCGCCGGGAGTAGTCTCCTCAGTCGCGCAAAAAGTTGTAGCGTCTTTCTGGTCGCTGCTAAATTTTCAACATGTTGACAATTTTTTGCCGACAGTGGGTTTGACGCCAATGAGTGTAGCTTCACTTCTCCTGACGTAAGTGCTGTCGTAGGTTGTCGCCAGGATGTCATAGGTTGTCGCCAGTTTTTCGGCGACCTACTACGACTATGACAGTCGCCGGCAGTTGCCTAAAAAATTGCCAAGTGGGACAGGCCCATAAGGATTGGAATCAGCCAGGGCACTGGCAGAACTCCAGGATTATGTTGTTGATCAAAAAAGTGCCATTGAATGTTTATGTCTTGCTGAACTGGCAGATTCTGTCTCAAACTAACATCAATTTTACACTGATTTTAGTACATGCAGGAGACTAGTATAGATTTATAGATCTGAAGGCTGAGAGAAATTCCAGCACTCGAAACAAATACTAGGAACACAAGTGTGGGGAGCAGCACGTCTTACGATGCACGGGAACTTAAGTGGTGCAAATCTGAGCAGACTGCTGGGAGACATATCTGAGAACCTTCTCAAGACAACGTCATTAAAGGTGAGATTACATCTCATAAATATTCTTCACAGTAAATAAACCACAACCAGGATGACAACCCCAGCACACTTCATCGCCAGCTGCATTTATTCATACATTCACATCTCACACTGCTGCAACCTTTGTAGACACCTCTTATATCTCTGTGTAGGAAGGAACTACCGATGCTGGTTTAAACCGAAGATAAACACAAAAAGCTGGAGTAATTCAGCGGGACAGGCAGCGTCTCTGGAAAGAAGATATGGGTGACGCTTCGGGTCGAGACCTTTTCGGAAGAAGGGTTTCGACTCGAAACATCACCCATTCCTTCTCTCCAGAGATGCTGATGAATGACTCCAGCTTTTTGTGTTTTTCTATCATCTCTGATACCTTCCAAATCTTTTCAGCTATTTGAGGCATCTCATGCTCAGAGGCTGCCAAATGAGATATTCACAATTGCCACTTTTTCTCTTCCAGGATAAGGTATCACATTACCAGCATAGAGATCGTGGCCACAAACGGGAAACACCTCATTAGTTACTGTCTTTGCAGACACATGGCTGGCGGTGATTTGGGGTTGAGTTAGAATGGGAGGTTCTTCAGGAACAAGCAGATTGAGGGGCATTTTGTCTGGAAGACTATGTGGCCATTCCAACATCCTTACTAATCCACTGCTTTTCTTGATCCCAAATACCCCAGACGTAGTATGATTCATAAGTTTCAAACAGATGCATTTCAGACACAGTGCCAAAAATATTTATCAAGCAAGACTGGAATCTACTGAAAAAAACTTTATTCTTTTGTCATTCTTAATCTTCCAGGCAAAATATGACTGATTTCTGATTTCAGTATGCCACTCTTGAACTCGTAGAAAAAAATTATCTTGTAGAGTAATGCAACACAGAGCTAAGTCCTTTGGCCCATCCTGTCCATACTGACCTTCGCATTTATCTAAATCAGTTCCATTTACCTGCATTTTATTCATGACCTATACAGTAATTACTAACTAAATCAATCTCAATAAACAAGGCCTAATCTAAAACTGTTCCCTAATTGATTCCAAATATATATTTTCCAGGAATCAACAGCAGCCTCTGAGATGCCAAGGATGCCAGTGTTTAAGCTGATGTCTGCACAAGGGTGGCAATTGATATCATTCTTTCGTCTTCATTTTCACTTCAGACTTTAGACTTTAGAGATACAACATGGAAACAGGCCTTTTGGCCCACCGCGCCAACCAGCGATCACCCCATACACTAACACTATCCTGCACACTGGGCACAATTTAAATGTACAGAAGCCAATTAACCGACAAACCTGTGTGTCTCTGGATTGTGAGAGGAAACGGAAGGAAAACGCACACAGTCCCAAGAGGGACATACAAACACCATACAGACTTCACCCTTAGTCAGGATCGAACCCATGTCTCTGGCCCTGTAAGGCAGCAACTCTACCGCTGCGCCACTGTGCCTCCCCCGAATTACTCTTTGTCCAGGAAGCTGTTCCTCCATTATTGGTTGTTCTAGGGGAAACAGGGTAGGGGAGTGTAGATCAGTGCATGTTCCTTTAACTTAGTGACCTCACCACTACTAACCACTCCCCATTGTCTCTCCTATAATTGTAAGGTTCCCACCTCCAGCCCTCTCTCTAGCTCCAGTGATGACCACGGACAGCTATTGCATGGTGTGTGTTAGTGATTTAATAAACCATCAGTAAAAGACTCTGTGTAGGAACCAAGTCATTTTACATGGTGTCGAAGTGGTAGACTCGCGTCTCCTGTTTATCGGTTTTCCTTTTAATCTTTGCTTTCTCCCAGTTGTTCACGTCTCCCCCCCGTTTTCATTATGTCCAATTCCTGTCGTCGACCCGACATATTGGTCTTTGACACGGACATTGTCCACCGCTGGACTGTGTTCCAGCGCGACTTTGAACATTACACAGCCATCGCTCATCCTAATGCCACCCCTGCTGTGCAGGCTCACCTGCTGCTCAACCTCGCTGGCCCGGAGGCCATGGATCACTATGCTTCATTCGACTTCGCCCCCGGAGAAGACCGTCGGGACCCGGTATGTATCATTGATAAATTCACTGCCCTCTGTGATATCCCTACCAATAACATTATTGAACGCTTTAAATTCTTCCAGAGGCGGCAGAATCCCGGCGAGCATATTGACGCTTTTATTGCCTCTTTGCGTCATATGGCTCTGCGCTGTCGCCTTGAAACAATCTCCACGGACGAATTGATCAGGGATGTCCTCGTCAATGGTCTCCTGAACGCTAAGCTGCGTGACGAGCTCCTTATGAAACCTGATTTGACACTAAGGGAGGCTATGTATTCCGCTCGTATGGCCTCTGCTGTTAGCTCCGTGTCTCAACCGGTGTCCCAGGACATTAACTTTACCGGTGCAGCTGGCCGCCGGCGGAACGCTGGTCCGCCACGACGAAACCTCGCCGCAATGCCCGCTAAGGTCACCCCACGCCGTTGCCCCAATTGTAATTTTTCTTTCCACCAATTCAACGTTTGCCCCGCGCAGGGTAAGACTTGTAATTCCTGTGGCAAACTGAACCACTTTTCGGCGGCTTGTCGGTCCCGTGATAGAAACATAGAAAGTAGGTGCGAGAGTAGACCACCAGGCCCATCGAGCCCGCACCGCCATTCGCTCATGGCTGAACACTAAACAGACACCCTTACCCACAAACAGTAGACACAAGACACAGAACACAAGACACTACCCACCCCTTTATATCGCTATCACCCCTCTCCACCCCAAGAACCGCGTGATCTCCTGGGGGAGGCAAAAAACCGGATAAAAACCCAGGTCCAATTCGGGAAAAAAATCCGGGAAATTCCTCTCCGACCCCAATCCAGGCGATCGACACTTGTCCAGGAGATCACTCAGGTCTTACTATACTAACCATACCTAGGTCCATATCCCTGCCCTCTCCCCGTAGCCCCTTATCCCCTTGGCAGCTAAAAAACCATCTATTTTAGACTTAAATATATTTAATGTTTCTGCTTCCACTGCTCCCTGGGGCAGTGAATTCCATAAATTAACCACCCTCTGGGTGAAGAAGTTCTTCCTCATCTCAGTTTTAAAAGAGCCCCCTCTTATTCTACAACTATGTCCCCTAGTTCTAGTTTCCCCGATCATTGGGAACATCCTCGGTGCATCCACCCGATCAAGGCCCCTCACGATCTTATATGTTTCAATGAGATCGCCTCTCATTCTTCTAAACTCCAAAGAGTAGAGTTCCAGCCTACTTAACCTTTCCTCATATGTCAATCCCCTCATTGCAGGAATTAATCTTGTAAACCTTCGCTGCACTGCCTCCAGGGCCAGTACATCCTTTCTTAAGTATGGACCCCAGAACTGTACACAGTATTCCAAATGTGGTCTCACTAATACTGTGTACAGCTGCAGCAAGACCTCCGTGTTTTTATACTCAATCCCCCTAGCAATAAAGGCCAAAACTCCATTGGCCTTCCTGATTGCTTGCTGCACCTGCATACTAACTTTTAGTGATTCATGTACTACTACCCCTAGATCCCTTTGCGTTGCATTACAACGCAGCTCCACCTCATTTAGAAAATAACTTGCCCTATCATTTTTTTTCCCAAAGTGAATGACTTCACATTTATTAGTATTAAATTTCATCTGCCAAGTTGTTGCCCACTCACCTAACTTATCTATATCCTTTTGCAGACTCTTCCTATCCTCCTCATCCCCTACTTTTCCTCCCATTTTTGTATCGTCCGCAAATTTTGATATATTACACTTGGTTCCCTCCTCCAAATCATTTATATAAATTGTGAACAACTGGGGTCCCAGCACCGACCCTTGCGGAACCCCGCTAGTTACCGGTTGCCATCCCGAGTATGAACCATTTATCCCCACTCTCTGCTTCCTATTTGTTAGCCAATCCTCTACCCATGCTAATATATTACCCCCAATCCCATAATTTTTTATTTTTAGCAATAGTCTCTTATGTGGCACCTTGTCAAAAGCCTTTTGGAAGTCCAAGTATACCACATCTACCGGTTCCCCTTTATCCACCCGGGTTGTTACTTCCTCAAAGAATTCGAGCAGATTCGTTAAACAGGACTTCCCCTTCACAAAACCATGCTGGTTCTGTCCGATGAAGTCATGTTTATCCAAGTGCCCCGTTAGTGTTTCTTTAATAATTGTCTCTAACATTTTACCCACCAACGATGTTAGACTAACCGGTCTATAGTTACCCGCCTTCTGTTTACTTCCTTTTTTAAATATAGGTGTTACATTGGCCATTTTCCAATCCACTGGGACCGTTCCTGCCTCCAGGGAGTTTTGGAAAATTATCACCAATGCATCCACAATCCCCACCGCTATCTCCCTCAAGACCCTTGGATGTAATCCATCAGGCCCAGGGGATTTATCCTCCTTCAGTCTCATTAATTTCCCTAATACCACCTCCTTGGTGATCTTAATAGTATTTAGCTCCTCCATTCCTACCGCCCCCTGTTTATCCAGCGTTGGAATATTTTTTGTGTCTTCTATGGTGAAGACTGATACAAAATACTCGTTTAATGCCTTTGCCATTTCCATGTTCCCCACCAACAACTCTCCAGTCTCACCCTCCAATGGACCAACGTTCACCTTAGCCACCCTTTTTCTTTTTATATAGCTATAAAAACTCTTACTATTAGTTTTTATGTTGTTCGCTAAATTCCTTTCATAGTCTATTTTCCCCGTCTTAATTAATCTCTTAGTTATTTTTTGCTGACCTTTAAATGCTTCCCAATCCTCTACCCTCCCACTATCTCTAGCTACCTTATATGCCCTTGCCTTCAGCCGAATACTATCCTTTATAGTTTTACTGAGCCATGGCTGACTGTTCTTTCCCTTACCCCTTTTTTTCTTCATAGGAATAAATTTTTCTTGAAGGTTATACAGTAGATCCTTAAACGTACACCACTGCTCATGTACCGTCTTATTCTTGAGTCTGCTATCCCAGTCAACTTTGATCAGCTCAGTCCTCATACCTTCATAATCCCCTTTATTTAGACTAAGTACCCTAGCCTGAGTTTCAACCTGCTCTCCTTCTATTTGAATATGGAATTCGACCATATTGTGGTCACTTGTTCCCAACGAGTCCCTAACTATGACATTTTTAATTAATCCTGCTTCATTACACAGGACCAGATCCAAGATTGCCTCCCTCCTTGTCGGTTCTGTGACATACTGTTCTAGGAACCCGTCTCTAATACATTCTATAAACTCTTCCTCTAGTCTACCCTGCCCAGTTTGGTTTGCCCAATTAATATGAAAATTGAAGTCCCCCATGATTACAGCAGTTCCCTTTTTACATGCGTCAACTATTTGCAGATTTATGTTCTGACTAACAGCGTCACAGCTATTTGGAGGTCTATAAATTACACCCACTAGTGTTTTTTTCCCCTTGTTATTCTCTATCTGTACCCAAGCTGTTTCACTATCCTGATCCTTCAACGCAATATCCTTCCTCTCTATTGCCGTTATTCCCTCCCTTATTAAAAGGGCCACCCCTCCTCCCTTTCTTTCCTGTCTATCTTTTCTAATTGTCGAGTACCCCTCTATATTTAACTCCCAATCCTGATCCCCTTGCAGCCATGTCTCCGTAATGGCCACGATATCATAACTATATGTACTTAATTGCACCGTTAATTCATTGATAAGCCGCTCCCTGCTCCAAGGAGGAATTTAAACAACCTTGCAGACCCTGATAGCGCGCTTGGTTATCAGTACCAGTCGGACTTTGATAGGAGCTCCTCCCATGGTGATTCAACAGTGTTTTTGCTTTTGGGTGCACCTGCTACGATAACAGATCCCTCTGTGCATGTTACTGTGAATGGTCATTCATTCTCTGCCAAGGTCGATACTGGTGCCTTTTCAAATGTTATGTCTATCAGCCTTTTCAAGCGGATAAGATCTGGGGAGATAGTTACTCCCGATGACACCCGCCTTCATGTCTATGGGGGAGGAGTTCTAGTTCCAGTGGGGAAGGCCACGCTTATCTGCACAGTCCTTGAGACCTCTCGGCCCCTCACCTTCCACCTGCTGGATTCTGACAACGTCACCCTGCTGGGCGCCTGTGCGTGCCAGGACCTTGGTTTGGTTTCTTTCCACCGCGGAATTCACCTGGTGCAGGCCCCCTTGGACCCCCTTAGCGAATACCCCGACCGTTTTGATGACATTTTGGGCAAATTGCCCTGTGACTATAAAATCGTTGTTGACCCGAGTGTCGACCCGGTGGTTCGACCGGCCCACCGCGTCTCCTTTGCTATGAAGGGCCGCGTGGAATCTACTCTGCGTGATATGGTGACCATGGGCATCCTCAAGGAGGTGAGCGCTCCCACCAGGTGGGTCTCAAACATGGTTGTCGCTGCCAAGAAGGATAAGAGCGAGATCCGGATCTGCATTAATCCAAAGGACCTGAACCTGGCCATCAAGCGCCCGCACTACCCCATGCGGACGGTGGAGGACGTCGCTGCACAGGTCGGTCCTGCCACTGTCTTCTCTGTCTTAGACGCCAAAAGCTCATTCTGGCAGATCCCTTTAGATGAACGTTCCTCATTCCTGACCACCTTCATCACACCTTTCGGCAGGTTCCGTTTCCTCCGTATGCCGTTTGGGATCAACTTGGCTAGTGAGGTTTTCCAGCGCACCATGGAACAGCTGTTCGCTGGGTTGCCGTGCGCTATCATCGTGGATGACATCCTGGTGTACGGGAGGGACGTCGCTGAGCACGACCTGCACCTCCGCAAAGTCCTGGACAGGGCTCGTAAAATCAATCTCAAGCTCAACCCCAAGAAGTGTCGGTTCCGGGTCCCGGAAGTCACTTACGTTGGTCACGTTTTCACGGCAGGGGGTTTAAAGCCTGACCCCCAGAAAACATCAGCAGTCACCGAGATGCCCGCTCCTACTGACGTTCCTGGCCTGCAGCGCTTCCTGGGCCTGGTCAATTACCTGGGGAAGTTCGTACCTGACCTCAGCGAACTGAGTGCTCCCCTGAGGGAGCTGATCAAAAAGGACTCCGCATGGATCTGGCTCCCGCATCACCAGTTGGCGTTCGTGGCTCTGAAGTCCAAGCTCACACACACACCGACTCTCAAGTTCTTCGATCTGCACAGACCAATTGTCCTCACTTGTGATGCCTCTAAGTTCGGTCTCGGTGCCGCATGTCTGCAGCTTTATGACGGCCTGCAGCTACCTGTCTCCTACGCTTCTCGCACCATGACCCCTGCCGAGCAACGTTATGCACAGATCGAGAAGGAGCTACTTGCCGTGGTGTTCGCCTGCTCCAAGTTTAGGGATTACATTCTGGGCAACACCTTCACCATTGAGACTGACCACCAGCCACTGGTCACTATTCTGAACAAGCCTATCCATGTCGCCTCTTCCCGGTTGCAGCGGATGATGCTGCAGCTCCAGCGTTTCACGTTCCGGATTGTGTACCGCAAGGGCAAGGATATGTTTGTGGTCGACACATTGTCCCGTGCGCCGCTCCCTTCAGTTGCCCGCCACCCGTACGAATCCTCTGACCTGATGGTACTGAATGTTAACATTGTTCCATCCCAGCAGATGCAGTCCCTGGTCAAACACACTGCTGATGATCCTGCCCTGCAAGAACTTGCGGACGTTATCCACCGTGGTTGGCCTGACCGACGCTCTTCCCTGCCGGCTGGTGCCCTCCCCTACTTCCTGGTTCGTGATGAACTAGTGCTACATGACGGCGTGGTGGTGAAGGGTCACAAGGTCGTGGTGCCGGCTGCTCTGCGGGATCACTATTTTCAAACTGCACACAATGGCCACCCCGGGGTGGAGGCCACTTTGTCCCAGGCCCAGAGCCAATTCTACTGGCCAGGCATGGCTCAGGACATCCGTGACAGGGTCTCCGTTTGCGCTGCCTGTAACAGTCTCCTGCCTCATCAGCAGCGCCAGCCCCTCCTGCAGCAGCCGGCCCCCGAGCTACCGTGGATGTATATTGCCACGGACCTTTTCGAATGGCGTGGCAAGCATTTCCTGGTCCTGGTGGACTCATACTCCAGTTGGTTTGAGGTGGATCAGCTGCCTTCCATCACCTCTGCCGCCGTCATCGGGAAGCTTCGCCAACACTTTTGCACCCATGGACCCCCGGTGACCCTCCAATCGGACAACGGCAGCCAGTTCTCCAGCGCCGAGTTCCGTGCCTTCGCTGCCCGTTGGAACTTTCGTCACATCACCAGCAGCCCTGAGTATCCGCAGAGCAACGGCCTTGCGGAACGCGCCGTCTGCAGTGCCAAGGATCTGCTGGAACACTGCCGCCTTTCACATTCCGACTTCTACCTTGCCCTCCACAACCTCCGCAACATTTCCCGCGACCCCGCGCTCGGTTCACCTGCCCAACGCCTCATGTCCCGCACCACTAGACCACCTCTCCCTGTCTCGCAACAGTCCCTCAAACCCTCGGTCCAGAACCCTGCTGCTGTCACAGAGCGCATCATGGAGAATAAAGCCATCCAGAAGCGCTCCTTTGACAAGTCAGCCCGGCTGCTTCCTTGCCTGTTCCCGGGCCAGGTGGTTCGGATGCAGTCCCCCTCCGGGCACTACAGGCTGGCCGTAGTGGTTGGTAATGCTGGCTCTCCCCGGTCATACCTCGTCGACTATGAGGGCGCTATCTACCGTTGGTCACGCCAGCACCTCCTGCTCGTCAACGAGCCTCCTCCGCCTCCCGCGGACCCGTTTCAGCCACCTATCCCTTCCATTCTGCCCGAGGCTCCGCCAGCCCCTGTCACTCCTCGTATGTCGCGGAAACTGCCCTCCCAGCTCTCTATGCCCCACGCTCACAAGCCTCTTTCCCCTGCCTTGCCTGCCAGCGTGCCCGTTTCGCCTCGCTGTACTCCTCCGTCTCCAGTTCGTTCCCCGCGCGGCTCTCCCACCTCTTTCCCTGACTCTGTCCCTTCTGCTCCTGCGGTTGAGGGGGAATGCGGGTTGCGCACCCGCTATGGCCGGTTGGTCAAGCCGCCTGTCCGTTACGGGGAGCTCGCTTAGCTGTGTTATGACACGATTAACTGTTCCCAGTGCGGTTTGTAATCCTAGCGTATGAGCCGTGGTCGCTCTGTGTATTGCCATGTTTTTGTTTCCAAGAGGAGGGATGTAGATCAGTGCATGTTCCTTTAACTTAGTGACCTCACCACTACTAACCACTCCCCATTGTCTCTCCTATAATTGTAAGGTTCCCACCTCCAGCCCTCTCTCTAGCTCCAGTGATGACCACGGACAGCTATTGCATGGTGTGTGTTAGTGATTTAATAATCCATCAGTAAAAGACTCTGTGTAGGAACCAAGTCATTTTACAGGGAGGATGAGAAAAACAGCCATAATACTATTCACATGATTCATTTCTCAGCTCAGTGTTCATTATTGGCACCAAAGTAGAGAGGATTCGTAAGCTTCAAGTTCCTTGGAATAATTATCACCAGCAATTTGTCCTGGACCAGCCACATCGAAACTATGGCCAAGAAAGCACACGAATGCCTCTATTTCCTTAGAAAGCTTGGAAGTTCGGCAAGTCCCCAACAACCCTCACCAACTTCTACAGATGTGCCATAGAAAGCATATTATTGGGATGCATCGCAGCCTTGTTTATGAACAGATCAATCCAAGACCGCAAGAAATTGCAAAGATTGTGGAGGCAGCCCAGACCACCAATTTACCTTCTATTGACTCCATCTACACTTCACTCTGCACCGGCAAGGCCAACAGCATAATCAAGGAGCAGTCTCAGTCCAGTCACACCCCCCCCCCCCCACTCCCATCAGGCAAGAGCTACAGAAGTTTGAAAACGCATGCCTCCAGATTCAGGGATACGGTCCTCTCATTAGCCTAAGTCAGGTCTTGACCTACCACCTACCTCATTAGAGACCTTTGAACTCTCATTAATCGTACTTTATTGGACTTCAATGTTACATCTTGCACTAAATGTTTTACCCTTTATCCTTTATCTGTGCGCTGTGGACTGCGTGGTTGCATTCATGTATAGTCTTTTCTTTGACTGGATAGCATACAGACAAAAGCTTTTCACTGTACTCCACACACAACAATAATAAACTAAACTAAACTGTTTTAATGAACAATGGCATTGTGAAGAGGTGGGGAAAATGAAGAACAGAACTATTTAGGCTACTTCCAGATTTACTGATGTGTTGCTGTTGGTTACAAGGACATCCTGGAATATCATTTTTCCTGTTGACAGAAGGAAGAATAATGCAGCTGATGCCAATGAATAAGCAGCTGGCGGTGCCCACAGAAGCTTTAAGTATGATTATGTTCTCCTGTTCCTGGCTTTGGTGCTGCATCTGGTTCAATTACCTCTTTACATTAGGTGAGGTGAGCAGAATGACACATTCACCTAGATCCTCATGTGTGTATTTTTACAATCCATCACTATCCATCTCAGTCTACTCCAGCACATCATTCATCACTTCCATAGTACTCACCTTGCAGAGGCACCTTAGTCTGCACACATTTTCACATCCCCATTTTAACAGTCACCATGGCCAGTAAACTTTGCCTTTATTCAAAGTCATACCTTTTCCACAAAGTCACAAATAGCAAGCGTTTCTCATTCATTTGTTAATTAATTCCTTTAATTCTTTTTCATATTTCTTATGTTCTTGAAATACCAGGCCTAGAGTGGGGAAAACAGTTAATACTGTTCATTCGTAGCCAAGAGGAGAATTTTTACATTTTTGCTGTATTAAATCATGTAGCATTCCAATAAATCTTTCTAACCTTAGGCACTCTCAACAATGAAATAAACACTAAAGATAATTACTAACAGCAAATGCATGGAATTTGAATATTAACTAATATTTTGATTTTTCTTATTTCAATCGAATGGATTATGTATTGAATGCCATACAAAATTCACATTTGGATGCAGAACCACAGCTGATGCTCATTGCAAACACCGTAAAAAAAACGTTCTTATCCATTGCCACTTTTAAAAACTTTCCTTTTTTAACTATGCACATGAAGCACTTTTTATGGACACACTAAGCACTTTTACTGATCGCTGTTACTTTGAAGAGTCAATGCAACAAAATTCCGTTCAATGTGCACTGTGTCTATGTGTATAACTGAATGACAATTAAAGTTATATAAAAAAATAAAAAAATAAAAAATAATTTAAAAAAATTATTGTGACAACCTCTGGTTATCTGGTTGTGGATTCCTGAAGAGAAGAACGTGTAGTTAAACAGGAAAATATTCTGGTAAAACTATTCTCTTGGTTTTCTGATTGTATAATGTAATGATGCCATGGAAAGGCTAAGCTGTGCCATATTCTGGTGATAAATTTGACTTCTTGCATATGTATATTTCTGAGTTTTTATCCTTTTGGTTAATTGATGCCAAGGTTATTTATTTTCAAATCGCAAGACCCACACATTGCTTTTTTGGTTTACAGAAATTTCTGAGGTAAAAGTGCAAAGACTCATGGCTCTTTTAGAAACTTAACTAGACTAAGTGGGACCCATTGGGCTCAAGTCACACGTGAGGCCTGGTCCCCCAATGCAACCCAATGCAATATTCCAACACTCATCCATTCCCCCAATGCATCCCGTTCCAACAACGCAATATTCTACCACTCATCCATAGCCCCTATGTGAGGGGGGAGGGGGGTTTGTGGGCGTGGGGGGTTTGTGGGGGTGGGGGTGTGGGGCAGGGGGGTGTGTGGGTGGCAGGGTGTGTGGGGGTGTGTGTTGGCGGGGTGGTGGGTTTGTGTGGGTGGGGGGTGGTGGGTGTGTGGGCGTGGGGCGTGTGGGGGGGAGGGGGGTGTGGGCGGGAGGAGTTGTGGGTGAAGAGGGAGTTTATCAGGGGGGAGTGAGCTTGGAGAAAAGATGGGGAAGAGCCATGGAGGAGAGTGGGGCATCATGGGGGAGGTGGGGGAGGAGCCAGCGAGGGGGATCAGAGGGGTAGTAGCTGGAATTGGCGGTGCGATGGGGACTCACAGAGGGCGCTGGTCATTTTCCTCCGCCGGGATCAGAGTCTCCGCATTCCTTTTGGAGGCATCGGCGACATCTCCAACTCCAGGCTGGGCTGGGTCTCCAACTCTGGGCTGAGTCTCCCACGCTGGGCTAGGTTGGGTCTCTGATGCTGGGCTGCTGCTTGGGGCGGGGCTGCTGCTTGGGGCTGGGCTGCTGCTTGGGGTGGGGCTGCGACTTGGAGTGGGGCGGGGCTGCTTGGAGTGGGGAGTGGCTGCTTGGGGCGGGGCTGCTTGGGGCGGAGCTGCTTGGGGCGGGGCTGCTTGCGGCAGAGTTGCTTGGGGTGGGTCTTTGGGGCAGGGCTGCGCTGCTTGGGTCTGGGCTGGGCTGCTTCGTGTCCCTCCGAAAGTCCGGTTGGAAACCTCCGCCGGCCACCCTCAGGTCCAGTAAAGAAGGGATGGCGCAGGAAAGGGCAGACCACCCCGGGGAGTGACAGGGGAAGAAACTAATCCACACAGCGCCGACAGGCAGGAAAAGTAGCGATGTTACAAAACTTACCTTCAGCGGCGCTGCAGTTCTGCCACTGGCCGTGTGCGCAACTTTGGCGTCTTTGAGGGTGGGGCGGGATTAAAATGCCGTTTTCTCCTGCCTGTCGGAAGCGGATTTCCTCGGGCTGCCAGCAGCTGATGAAAAATCGACCGGACTTCCGTTCTTGATATGTTTTTTTTTAAATCGCTGGACAATTTAATCGCTGGATTAAAATAAAAAGCTACTTCGAACGCCGCCAACGCCTGCAACATGACGGATTTCAAGTATGGGACAAAACACGGTGTAAGTCGTTTATTTTACATATAAACTTGCTTCTTGGGATGACTTTAATTAGTTTTTTTTTTTTTTTTTTTAATTTGTATTTTATTAGAAGTACATTACATTACAACCACATACATTGGTACTTGTCATTTATATCTTCTTACAATTAATGTACTCCATTTATTTTTTACACTAGAAAAGGAAAAGATTGAAAGAAAGAAGAAAGTGAAGGAAAAAATGGAAGTGTAGGAAATGTGACAACAAAAAAGGACAAAGACCCTATAAGAGCAAAATTAAAAACAAAAGAAAAAGAGTTAAGAAATAGACCCTAGGAAAAAAAGAAAGAGGGAAAAAGAGAGAAACAAATATTTTTATGAGCATAACGCAAAATGGACATACCAACTCTTCAACTATCATCCCCCCTTACCTAACCTCAATTTTTTTTTTTTTTAAGTACTTTTGCACCTTATGTTTGTAATAATTCTATAAATGCAGACCACGTCAGGTGGAAATGATCTGGTTTACCTGCTAGGAGGAGTCTTATCTCTTCTAGGTGTAATGTTTCAAACATATTTGAAATCCACATATTTATAGTTGGTATTGGAGCCTTCTTCCAAAATTTTAGAATTAGCTTTTTTCCAGTTATTAACCCATAGTCCATTAGTTTCTTTTGAAACACATTTAATTCTGGACCATCTTCCGTTATACCGAAGATAATCCATTCTGCTTTGGGTATCAGTCTTGTTTTAAATAACTTTGTAAAGATTTCAAAATTTCATTCCAAAATTTTTGAATTTTTGTACAAGAAACGAATGAGTGCGTTATAGTAGCTTCTTGGGATTGACATTTATCACAAATAGATGATACATTTGGGAAAATTTTATGAATTTTAGTTTTCGAATAATATAATCTATGTAAAATTTTAAATTGTATTAAAGTGTGTCTTACATTAATCGAGCATTTATGCACATTTAATAAGTATTCATTCCAACTTTCCTTTGAAATTTTAATAGCTAACTCTTGTTCCCAGTCTCTTCTGATACCCTCCGTAGATGGTATTTGTGCATTTAAGATAATATTATACAAATATGATATTAAGTTTGCTGATTCCGCTTTTATCTGCATTACCTCGTCCAGTACATCTGCTGGGTTATTATGATGATCTTTTGTATATTTTTTCAAATAGTCGCATATTTGAAAATATTTAAAATATTGATTATTTCCGAGTTTATATTTTATTTGTAATTGTTGAAATGAAAGTAATTTTCCAGTTTCATACAAGTCACCTAGCGTTTTAATTCCTAATCTATCCCATTGTGTATAAGCTTTATCTATAATAGAAGGATTAAACGAAGGGTTATTGACTATAGGTAATAAAAGTGATACATTTCTTAATTTTAAATTTTGTTTTATTTGTTTCCAAATTCGGATTGTACTATGGATAATTGGGTTCTTATTATAATTTATGTTATTCAATTTCATTGGAGAGAGGAGGATCGCTCCAATGTTTCTAGAGGAGCAATCCTCTTTCTCCATTACAATCCAGTCCGCTTGTTGGGCGGAGTTATCCATCAGTTGAATCATATTTTTAATATTTACTGACCAATACTAATACATAAAATTAGGTAGTGCTAAACCCCCTAATACTTTAGGTTTATTCAGATGAGTTTTTTGTATTCTATGTGATTTATAGTCCCATATAAAATTAGTGATATCTGAGTCGAGTTTTTTAAAAAACTTCTTTGGTAAGTATATAGGAATTGATTGAAATAGGTATAAAATTTGTGGTAAAAAGATCATTTTTATTGCGTTTATTCGGCCTATTAAAGACATCGGGAGCGTTTTCCAAAATTTAATTAGTGTGTTTAATTTATTAAGTAAGGGGTCAAAATTTGCCCATAACATACCTTGATATGATCTGGTAATTTCGATTCCCAAATATTTAAATTTTTCTGTAGCTATTTTAAAAGGGAATTTTAAAAGATGTGATGAATCTTTCGGTTTTATTGACATAATTTCACTTTTATTCCAATTTATTCTATATCCAGAAAAAGATCCAAAATCTTCAATTAAATTTAATATATTTGGTATAGTGATTTGAGGTGTTGTAATGTACAGTAATATATCATCCGCGTATAAAGATATTTTATTATATGAATCTTTAGTATTATATCCATGGATATCAGGGTGTATTCTAATTTTTTCTGCTAGCGGTTCAATAATGAGAGCAAACAGTTGTGGTGATAATGAGCATCCTTGTCTATTTCCCCTTGATAGTTGGAATTTCGAGGATAATATGTTATTAGTTAGTATTCTAGCTGTAGGTTTGTTATATAGTAACTTGATCCATAGAATAAAATTCTCCCCCAGTTGAAATTTTTGTAATACTTTGTCCATATAATTCCATTCTACTTGATCAAATAAAAAGCTACTTCGAACGCCGCCAACGCCTGCAACATGACGGATCTCAAGTATGGGACAAAACACGGTGTAAGTCGTTTATTTTACATATAAACTTGCTTCTTGGGATGACTTTAATTAGGTATGTTACAAAACTTACCTTCAGCGGCGCTGCAGCTCTGTCGCTGGGCGTGTGCGCGACTTTGGCGCCTTTGAGGGAGGGGAGGCGGGGTTAAAATGTGGTTATCTCCTACCTGTCCTCGATATATTGTCTTGGGGAGCTAGCAAATGCTGAAGCTTTGTTCCGACGGCCGTTCTGTGAATTTTTTTTAAATCACTGGACCATTTCAGCGCTGGTGTAAACTAAAAAGCCACTTCTAATGCCGTGAACGCCGACAACGGGGACGGATTTCACGTACGGGACAGGTAAAGGAAAGCCGTTTATTTTACATATAAACGTGCTTCTTAAGATGACCTTAATCCACATTTTACGTTGGGAATAATTAGGACCCATACGAACTGGCAGTGTTTTTCCTGCCGATATGGCGTTTAAATTCACCGCAAATGCAACGTTCCAATCGATCGCGTTCCACAAAATCCCACTCGCAAGATGATTTAAATGGCCATCAATTTACAGGAATTAAACACTAAATTCCTTCCATTTGGCCTATAAATTCATGACAATGAGATTTAAAAATCATGTTATATTGTGAATTCTTGTGTGAATGTTATTTGGACACTTAGGCTATTTAAAAATGTTAATCTTTTCTTAAGTAATGGATAGATGTTTAGATCTAGTAATTGAATTTTGTAATTAGCTATAATTGGGTAACTAACTAATTATATGCTTTCATTTCAGGTCATCCAAGTAAGATTGTTTCATATTTGTTTCAGAATCTATAATAACTGAAAATTTATTTCAGTTCTCTTAATTTTTAATTAGGTATGTTACAAAACTTACCTTCAGCGTTTTCTTTTTTCTTTTTTTTCTCTCTTTTTTTGTATGGCTTTGTAAATATTTGATTAGTGTATTAATGTAAATGATTTGGTGTACATATAGCTGCTGGTGTACATATGGTGTACATATAGCCAAAATTGAAAAGTTGAGGAAAAACAAGGTGTACAGAGTTGCTTATTGGTTACAATCTGAGGAGTATGACTTATTTATTTATTTATTTATTTAATTCTTTATTTCGAACAGAATAAAAAGCAAGTGTGAAACAGCATACAAAAAAACAAAACAGAAATATTTATAAAGTCTCATAAACAATATCTATAAATAAATGAAATCGTATGTGTCCGAAAAGGTGCAGGAAGAAGCCAAAGCTTATTAATTCCCACCCCTTATTCAACTGTTTATAATTATCTTATACAAATTTAGCAGCTATATGTACACCATATGTACACCAGCAGCTATATGTACACCAAATCATTTACATTAATACACTAATCAAATATTTACAAAGCCATACAAAAAAAGAGAGAAAAAAAAGAAAAAAGAAAAGAAAAAACCCTCATATACTATACAGTATCTCTTAATCATATATACAACCCATCACTCTATAATCACCCTTCCCAATACAATCAGTATAACAAATATCCCACTCACAATCACCTATCCTCATCCCAATATCCTTTAAAAAAAAGTGTTTTTGTACATCTTTTTAAACTGAATTATGTTTGTGCTAAGTTTTATCTCCTGTTCCAGACCATTCCACAAATTCACCCCACAGATTGCTATGCACATACTTTTAAGAGTTGTTCTGACATTGAGTTTTTAAAAGTTATGTTCCCCTCTCAAATTATACCCACCCTGTCTTTCCATAAACAGTTTTTGTATATTTCTTGGAAGTAAATTATCTCTTGCTTTGTACATGATTTGTGCAGTCTTAAATTTAACCAGATTGGTGAACTTCAGTGTATGTGTCTTTAAGAATAATAAATTGGTATGTTCAAGATATCCAACGTTATTGATAATTCTTATTGCTCTTTTTTGTAATGTGCATAACGGCTGTAGGTTGGTTTTGTCGGCGTTACCCCATATCTCCACACAGTAACTCAGATATGGCAATATGAGTGTATTATACAGAGTATGTAATGATTTGTGGTCCAGAATGTGTCTTGATTTTCCCAATATTGCTATAGACTTTGCCAGTTTTGCTTTGACATGGTTTATATGTGGTTTCCAGCAGATTTTGTGGTCTAAGATCACACCAAGAAATTTATTTTCATATACTATTTCTATACTCATGTTATCTATTTTCAATTGTACTTGAGGGTTTGTTTTATGTTTTCCAAATAGCATAATCTTTGTTTTGCTTAAATTTAAAGACAATTTGTTGACATCAAACCACTGTTTTAATTTATTCATTTCTGATGTGATGACCTCCAAAAGCTGCTTCAAATTGTCACCGGAACAAAAAATATTCGTATCATCGGCAAATATAATCAATTTCAGTATATTTGATACTCTGCATATGTCGTTAATGTATATTATGAAAAGCTTTGAACCTAACACAGACCCTTGAGGTACTCCACAAGTTATGTTCATGTAAGTTGATTTATGTTCACCTATTTCTACAAATTGTTGCCTGTTTCTTAAATAGCTTCTCACCCAATCCAATCCAACCCCTCTGATGCCATACCTATCCACTTTCATGAGTAAAATGTCGTGATTTACGGTATCAAATGCTTTTTTAAAGTCTATGTATATTCCCACTGCAAGTTTTTTTATTATCTATGCAATTTGTGATTTCCTCGATTAGTTCCATTAGTGCCATAGATGTTGATCTGTCTGTCCGGAATCCATATTGACTGTCGACCAAAAGCTTATGTTTTTCAATGAAATTGTCAAGTCTTTCTGTAAAAAGTTTTTCAAGTATCTTGGAGAATTGGGAGAGTAAAGACACAGGCCTGTAATTTGTGAAATGGTGTCTATCCCCAGTTTTATATAATGGTATTACTTTTGCTATTTTCATTTTGTTCGGAAATTTACCGGATTGAAAAGACAAGTTACAGATATGAGTTAATGGTTCTGCAATTTCTTCAATAATGTGTTTTTTTATAATCATGTCAATATCATTCCAATCAGTATTTGCTTTTACATTTTCTTACAGTGTCTATGATTTCTTTTCCTTCGACTGCTCTAAGGAAGATGGAGCTAGTATTTCTATCCCAAAAATCAGGTCTGCCCCTTCGTTTGTTTCTGGGTCATTAATTTTTCTGCCAAATCTGGTCCCACATTTACAAAGAATTTGTTAAAACCATTAACCGCATCATCCATATTATTTATTGTCTTGTCTTCCTCAATAAAATACTCAGGGTAACCTGTATTTTTTTATCCATTTCTAATAATACTATTTAGCACGTTCCATAAACCTTTTATATTGTTTTTATTATTCTCTAACATTTTATTATAGTATTCTTTCTTACAAATCATCATAATATTGGTTAATTTATTCTTATATTTTTTATATTTATTTTCTGCTTCTGAAGTTCGATATTTTATGAATTGTCTATATAGTGTGTTTTTCTTTTTGCAGGCATGTTTTAAACCCTTAGTGATCCATGGACTATTTGTTTCTTATTGTCTATCACTATATTGTTTCACAGGACAGTTTTTGTCATAAAGTGATTTTAAAATATTTAGAAATCCATTGTATGCTTTGCCGATATCTTCGCCCTCATATACTACCCTCCAATTCTGTTTCAGTAATTCATTCTTAAATACATTTATGTTTTCTTCGGTTCTCACCCTTTTGTATTTGAAATGACTGGTGTTCTTAGGTTTCCTATAACTACAGTGATAAACAATAAAAACAGGTAAATGGTCACTGATGTCACTGTATAATAGTCCGCTTACTGTATTGTTTTCCATAATGTTTGTGAATATGTTGTCTATTAATGTGGCACAATGAGAAGTAATTCTACTAGGTCTGGTTATGCTAGGATATAAACCCATACTGTACATAGTATTGTTGAATTCTTCTGTCATTTTATGCTTTTTTGGATTCAACAGGTCAATATTGTAACCCCACAGATGAACATAATCTTTTGTAATGATTTTATAAACCTGTTTTCCATCCAATCTTTAAATATTTCAATACTGGATCCAGGAGCTCTGTATATACAGCTCACAATAACATTTTTGGTCTTTTCCATACAAATTTCTACTGTAATACATTCCAACAAATCGTCAACAGCTGTTGTCATGTTCTCCACCACCTTATATTTCAGTCTTTTATCCACATAGATCGCCACACCTCCTCCACTTTTTTTCCTTCTGTTTATATAATTCGGTTCATAGCCATCCATGTCATAGTCCACACCTTTCTCAGTGCTGATCCAGGTCTCTGATATTGTCATAAGGTTAAATGGGTTCTTGAACTGTCTTAAATATTCTTTTATGTTGCGGAAGTTGGCATATAGACTTCTGCTATTAAAGTGGATAATTGATATATTATGTTCTGATTGGAAAGTTATATTGAATTGCTCATCTGTGTAATAACTGCAGCTGTTGTTGATATTGTTAAGTAAATTATTTTCCGGATCAATATCATTTTCTATGTCATGTGTGTTATGCTCTGTACATGCAAAGGTTTCTAGTCCTGATAGAGACATATATTTTTTGTCAGGAATTGTCATGGTTGTAGTTTTTATTTTATATATTCTTTATTTGTTACTAGGTGTATTCCATTACATTGTTGTCGTTTGTCACCTTGGTATTCATCCAGTTCATCCAGGTCCCTAATGACTAATACTTTGGCTTGTTCTGGTCGTCCGTTCAGCTTGATGAATATTTTGCAGTTTGCAGTCCATATAGATTGAATTTTCTTCTGCTTTCTCAGGAGTCCGGCCTTTCTGGCGATGTCAGCATTTTTCTTTGGCAGGTGTTCATTCAAATACACATCCGAGCCCTTTAGCCGTCTTCCCTGTTTCAGCAGTTCGGTTTTGTGCATCCTGTTAGCAAACCGAATTATTATGGCTGGTTTATCCGTCTTACTTCTCCGTGTGAGCGGGTGACAAGACTCGATGTTGTCCCTGTCCAACTCAATCCCTTTTGAGTGGAGGAACGCCGTCACCTGTTGCTCCACAGATGCAGCATCCTGCTTGCTACTGATTATGCTACTGATTATGATATGCCAATGTACCAGCTGGCAACTGATGTTCTCCATAAAGATTTGGTCTATTGCTAGAAATTGTAATTTATTTACCTATCTGTTACGGATTTCCAGCATATAATACAATAATATTAAAGTTCTGATCTTGAGAATATCACATTTTTGAATTTTCGAGGCAGTCTGGGTGTTTATTACTATTTCCGTCACAACGGTCAATTTTGTAATTAACTACAATTAGGTAATTAACTAATTATATGCTTTAATTTCAGGTCATCCAAGTAAGATGTGTTATATTTGTTTCAGAATGCTTCATCCTATAATAACTGAAAATGTCATTCAGTTCTCTTGATTTTTAAGAAAGTTATGGGCTTTTGACTGTCCTCGATCACAGCTTTTGTGTTATGTCAATGGAAAAGCAATATGCTAATTTCCGAGTATGAAAATGGCCATAACTTTTTTAATACTGAAGATATGAAAGTGAATTAGGTGTCAAATTAAACTTCCTTTTATGCTTTATCTGATGGGATAAATTGCTGACTTGATTTTTAAAATCTCAAAATTTTGTAACATTGCTAGAAGAGCTCGAACTGCGCACGCACGTTTTTTACGATTTTTAAACCTCGCTAACTTTTACGACAGCACAGGAGAACGGTGAGTGAACTGGTGAAAAATCGTAGTGCTATCGCAAACTGTTTTTGCGCAAATAGAAAGACCGCCAAACCGGAAGATAACAAGAAGATAGATGGATAGATGGATAGATGGATAGAAGATATAGATAGAAGATAGATAGATATTGTTATCCCCTTTGGAGAATATGTAATGAATAGAAAGTAACATTTTCACTCTTACTCACAAACAATTTTTTTCATGTATCGCAGTAAATGATACAATAGTAAACCAAAACCAATTATGTCCAGACACAACGAACTGCAGATTCTGGTTTACAAAAAAAGACACAATGTGCTGAAGTATCTCAACGGCTCAGGCAGCATCTTTGTAGTACATGGTCAGGTTCCGTTTCAGGACCCTTCTTTTGGCTAATTGTAGTTGGGGGTAAGAAAGCTGCGAAGTGCAGGAGAGCAGCAGGGATCACAGAGAGAGAGCAGTGAGAGAGGGGCTCATGCAAGTCCCATCAGAGAGAGGAGGAGAACTTCTTCATAGGCACAGCTTAATGAGATTTTGCAGTGGAGCAATAATATGTAGACACATGGAACTGCAGATGCTGGTTTACAAAAAAAGGCACAAAGTGCTGGAGTACCTCAATGGGTCAGGCACCATCATTGTAAGGCTGCATTTCAGGTCAGGAGTCTTCTTCAACCTGATTGTAGTAGGTGGAAGAAAAGGTCCCGATCTGAAACATCACCTAGCCATATGCTCCAGGTCGATCTCACTTCTATACTCTGACTCATCTCCATCAGTGATACATTCCACAACAGTGGTGTTGTCAGCGAACTTGATGATGGAGTTCGCACTATGACCGGCTACGCAGTCATGAGTATAGAGTGAGTATAGCAGGGGGTTGAGCACGCAGCCTTGAGGTGCTCCCGTGCTGATTATTATCGAGGCTGACACATTTCCACCAATACGGACAGACTGTGGTTTGTGAATGAGGAAGTCGAGGATCCAATTGCAGAGGGATGCGCAGAGACCCAGTTGTGAGAGTTAGGTAACCAGCTTGGAGGGGATGATTGTATTAAATGCCGAGTTGTAGTCAATGAATAACAGCCTGACATATGAGTTTTTGTTGTCCAAGTGGTCCAGAGCGGAGTGGAGAGCCAGCGAGATCGCATCCACCGTTGATCAGTTGTGGCGGTAGGCGAACTGCAGTGGGTCCAGATTTTTGTCGAGGTAGGAGTTGATTTGCACCATGATCAACCTCTTAAAACACTTCATCACCACCGACGTTAGTACGACTGGTCGATAGTCATTGAGGCACGTCACCTTGCTCTTCTTGGGCACCGGTATTATTGATGCCCTTTTAAAGCAGGTGGGAACCTCAGACCTCAGAAGTGAGAGGTTGAAAATGTCTGTAAAAACTCCAGCCAGTTGGTCCACACAGGTTTTTAGAACACGACCGGGTATACAATCAGGTCCAGGCGCTTTCCGAGGGCTCACCCCTCTGAAGGATTTTCTGACGTCGACCTCTGTGACCGTGACCAAAATACCATCACAGCGAATGGGGGCTCGAGAAGGCACATCAGTGTTCTCCCTATCAAAGCTTGCGTAAAACACATTGAGCTTGTCAGGGAGTGAAGTTTCACTGACATGTGTGCTGCCTCCTGATTTTGCCTTGTAGGAAGTGATTGCATTCAGGCCCTGCCACAGTTGCCGAACATCCGTCTCATCCTCCAGCTTGGAGCAAAAGTCCCTTTTGGCCTTTTTGATGGCCTTAATAAGGTTGTATCTGGACTAAATGTAGTCCTCGGTATCTTCAGACACGAATGCCCAGTGTCTGGTCTTCAGAAGAGTGCGGATCTCATAGTTCATCCAAGGCTTCTGATTGGGAAACACTCGGAAGGTTTTTTTGGGGATGCAGTCCTCCAGACATTTCTTTATGAAGTCTGTAACGACTGTGGCGTATACATTCAGGTCCGTTGCCAAGTCATTGAACATTGCCCAGTCTACAGACTCCAAACAGTCCTGGAGTTGTTCCTCTGCCCCCCCCCCCCCCCCCCCCGACAAGCTCTGTACAGTCCTCACGTCTGGGGGAGCTTAATTGCTGCCTGTAGGCAGGAAGCACCGCGGTATGGTCGGATTTACCGAAGTGAGGGCGAGGGATAGAGCGATAGGCATCCTTGATGGTGGTGTAGCACTGGCCGAGGGTGTTTGGTCCTCTGGTGCAGCAGGAGACATGTTGGTGGAAGTTAGGGAGCGATTTCTTGAGGTTTGCTTTATTGAAGTCCCCAGCAATGGTAGTAAACGCCTCAGGGTAAAACATCTGGTGTTTGTTGACCATGCCGTGCAGCTCCTCCAGTGCCAGACGGATGTCTGCTTGGGGTGGGATGTAGACCACGGTCAGGATGATGGAGGTGAATTCCCTCGGAAGGTAGAAGGGCACACTTCACCGCCAGATGTTCGAGGTGTGGAGAGCAGGAGCTGGATAGGACTGCCACGTCTGAGCACCACGCAGAGTTGACCATGAGGCAGACGCCCCCTCCTCTCCCTTTCCCAGATGCCTGCGTACGGTCCATACGGTGGATGGAGAACCCTTCAGGCTGGACCGCTGTGTCTGGAGAGCTGGGGGTGAGCCATGTCTCTGTAAAACAGAACACATAGCATTCCCTCAGCTCCCTTTGATAAAGCAGCCTTGCCCTTAAGTCTTTCACTTTGTTTTCTAGTGACTGTACGTTGGCCAGTAGGATAGTAGGGAGAGGGGGCCGAAGTCCCCTCCTCTTCAGTCTTACTTGCAGTCCTGCCCGACGGCCACGTTTCCGTACTCCATGGAGCCCTCCTCGGTGTTTAAAGGTACAGTACTTACGAGTCTCCGCGAGGTCGGGGAATCCCCTGAGCGGGAATTCCCTTACAGTCGGCACCTCCAGCATCGTTGCTGCTGTGAGATCCTACCCGACGTTCTCGATTCTAGACTCCATGAAGGCCTCCCCGGTGTTTACAGGTAAGGTTCTTACTGTACCTGCACACCTCCGCAAGGTTGAGGATTTCCTTCCATTCGGGGATTCCCTTACTGTCGCTAACATCGGGAGTTTGCAGTAGCGCTAATGCATTTAAATGCGTTAGCAGCTCACTACTTACAGCGTTCATTTCTGTGGATTCTCTGATGCAGGTGAGTTAAAAAATACTGTATTTCACTATTTTTCATTTTGCCGTTCGCAAAATGTCGCCGCAGGTAGGCACCATCTTATCCTTAATGACCTACAATTGGAACGGCTACTTCTTTTCTTTTTTTAAGATTCCAATTTCTTCTGTTTCACAATCTTAACATTATCCAAAGTAGCAATCTTTAGACTTTAGACTTTAGAGATACATTGCGGAAACAGGCCCTTTGGTTCATTGTAATCCGTGCCGACCAGTGATCACCCCGTACACCAGCATCATCCTACACACTAGGGATAATTTGCAATTTTACCAAAGCCAATTAACCTGCAAACCTGTACATTTTTGAAGTGTGGGAGGCAACCGGAGCACCCTGAGAAAATCTACACAGAGAATGTACACAAACTCCGTACAGACAGCACCCGTAGTCAGGATCGAATCCGGGTCTCTGGCACTGTAAGCAGCAACTCTACTGCTGTGCCGTCCAAAGTAACAACCTTTAGTTTAGTTTAGTTTAATAATGGAAGCTATAACTGCGGATGCTGTCTGTATGGAGTTTGTACGTTCTCCCCGAGACCTGCGTGGGTTTTCTCTGACATTTTCGGTTTCCTCCCACACTCCAAAGACATGTGTGTAGAGTAGTGTTAATGTGTGGGGGATCGGTGAGCCAAAGGGCCTGTTTCCGCGCTGTATCTCTAAACTAAAAAAACCTAAATTAATTACTGATTGTAGGGACTGTCCATATATCCATGGACACCCCATGGATAACATCCAATCACACATCCCACTAAAAAAACAGTGAAATCAGCAACAACAACAAATCATAATACACCAACATGTTCCCTCACCTCTATGGTACTCTTTTATGCAGCTAATTTCTGATGCAATAGGTAGAGCTTTTTCGACAAAACCATTCAGAATCTGCGGAAAGAGGAATAACATTTCAGATCAAGATCATTCGTCAAAGTTCTAATACTAAGTGTTGGGTATTTTTGCTTCAGGTTTCTAGTGGCTGCAGTTTTCTTTTGATCTTCAGAGTTCCTTTAAAGTCTGATGCTCTCTGCAGTAATCTTCACAATGCCACTGATGAAAAAGTTGTGAGTTTCTGGTGTCACTTAAAGCCCTGTCTCATGGTGCGAGTTGACCCACGAGGTACACCGAGTGAAAGACTCTTGGTTGTGTACGAGATTCCAAGTGTATGATCAAGAGTTTAACCGAGTTCCCACGGGTGTGACTACGTTTGCCGTTAACCTGTCATTTCTGCGATGTTCCAAGTTCGTCTCCCGAGTTACCAAATTCCTCCCCCGAGTTACTCTTGAGCCAAATGTGAATGAAGGTCTGTTTTAATAAGCAACAGTGGTACTGAAGAAGGGTTTCGACCCGAAACATCGCATATCTCTTCTCTCCGTAGGTGCTGCCTCACCCGCTGAGTTTCTCCAGCATTTTTTGTCTGCCTTTGCATATTTACAAGCCTTGTTACCATCGTTTTTAAACAAAACAATATTCATGCTCAACATTATGTTTATCCAAGTACGTTCACTGTACTTCCTTTACTGTAATAGACGTTGGAAACTCCTGAGTTTGTGATGGGCGCTATTTAAATACAGGGATATCTTTTCATTGCTGGACGTTTTTCCCTGTAACATATTTAATAGAATTTAAACTTTATAATTAAACTATTCGCATCCGCATATAAAATCTGAATTAAGCCGAATTACTCATTGAACTGGCAATCGTGACATGGAAGCCTTAAAGACGGAAATGGCAGACACAGACACCGAATATTTGTATCTGCATTGCATTTACATGCAGTTCATTTGGACCACAGTCTATGGGCCTTCCGCTGCAGGATATTGAAATGGGGACACCCGTCAGACAAGGGTAGGGATATCACCCCAAGGGGCACATAGCGACAAGAGAGTTTAGTTTAAATATAGATGGAAACACTCCTAGGTATGACACTATTGAATGTATAGACACTGATAATGCATTGCACTTTTTGTTTTGTGCACATTTCTTATTCTGAGTAAAGTTTATTTTAGAAAAATACCGAAGGCATTAACCACTGAGAATCTATGAAAAGATTTCGCACGGTTTTTGTTTTATACATATTTTTATTCAGGAGAAAGATTATTATTGAAATTACACATGGCATTGGTGTATTGCATATCCTGTACATCTTTTTATGAATAAAGGTTTTTTTTTAGAAATAAATCCACTGAAGGCACTGTTGTGTTTTTAAATTGATCTCAGTAACTGCAGGAACATTTGTTAATGAAACAACATTCTCAAGTATCTTAATAATAAACCACGGTTTAAGTTTTCACAAAAGCCTTTAGGAATGGCAATAACTATTTCATTTAAAGGATAACCTTTCAAATACTGGCCGTTAATAAGAACATAATAAATTTAAGCTGGAGTAAACAATCCTTGAGTCTTCTCCGCCGTACAGGTAGATCACGGCTGATTTGATGTCTCAAATCTAGTCTCTCCTTCATATGATATCCTATGAAACAGGGGGTGCGCAGTTTAATATTACCTGCACCCTATAATCAGTGACTGGATTCTTGCTTTTCAATCAAAATAAGAAAGCACCATGTTAATTCACGAGAAAGTACATTGCAATGCTCGATTCTGCAAATATAGCAAACTCTCAAAATATTGTTCCTTTGGCTACAGTTTATAGTCTTTAACTATTTATTTTTATAACTGTGGTCTAATGTATTAAACTATTGGTAAAAAAAAAACCCAAAGGAAATATGCAGGATTATGTCACTTTTTAACATCTGCTGGCAGAAAATATATTTACTACTCTACATATATTTATCAAAAAAAAGAGTGTATACGTTATATATTTTACAAATGTCACTTACTGTAGAATTTTGTTCGGAAATAATTAAAATAGCAAGTGAAATGTAGTTATATTGCCAGGGCATGGCTTAAAATTGCTTGCTAAATTTAGGTTAGCAATAAAATACAGCAACGATTCAAATAAATTATAGAAAAATGTGTTTATTATTTCATTATTGTCACGTGTACCGAGTGAAAAGCTTTGTTTTGCATACTATCTTATCAGATGGATAGCATCGGTTTGGAAGGATATGGGCCATACAATTCCTTTCAAACTTTGAGACCCGACATAAATCAAAGTTGAAACTTGCTGCCTTTAACAACATTTCAGCGGTAATTTTATCATTATTTACCACATCAGATTAGTGCAACTGTGAGAAAGCTTTGCAAGGAGATCATTATCAATTTATTCCATACGTACAAAGGTTTGAGACTTTTTTTTAATTGATCTATATTCACGCCAAAGAATGAGGAAAGTGGGTGAGTTTATATGTATTTTTTACATTTTATGAATTAAAGGAAAATATATCATATTCCGGAAGAAATTGTAACTGATGTCAAAATACCGTGGCTGGATTTATTAATTAAACGGGGCTCTGATGAAAGATCGCACTCGAAACGTTAATCCAACACGGTAGACTCAAGAGTCACTAAGTTTAACTCAAGGGCCACCAAGTTCTTACAACGAGTTTAAATGTTTCCATTATTAACCTCAAGAGTAAATTTTACTCGTGGAAAAGTTTAAACATGTTTGAACTTTTTCAAGAGTTAACATGTTTCACGGGTACCTGCCGTTAGCGCCAAGAGTCGCTAAGTTGCGTCCACAAGTTCCGACGTTCCCACTACGTTAATCGTAAGTGATTACCATGAGTTAAATTTGTTTTAAGCTCGGGGTACCTCGCACCGTGAGACAGGGGTTTCAGACAGGAAATGCACAGAAGCCTTCCTGGCCAGCGGTGCCAGCTGCCACAGTGTTCTTTATGACAATCTTTTTGTTAATGTAACAGTTTTTTTGTGAGAGGTCTGATTGGGTGTTAACATGTGTTTATTGCACCAGAAAGAAGACAAACTCCAATTTCAAGGCAGAAGCAGTTCTCAGTTATAAACGTCTTCAAAGTGATTCATAATGATGAATTATAATGTAATTAAATTCCTCTTCATCTTTGAACCACTTTTGTCATTGTTTGAGTCAGTGAGTCAAATAGGTTTAAGAGGAGAAGTGCTTGACTTTTTACTCAAATGGGAGAAAATTCCGCTCTTGCAAGAAGACGATTGCATTCGGAGGTGAGGAAGGAGGATACACCGATGCTTTGAACACAGATACACATAATCCATGCTCTTATATTGAATTTGTCCATAATTGTTTTGACACTCATGCAAATCGTAATTTTGTAAATTACATGATCAATTGTGATTATGGAAGATCTTCTTCTTGCTTTTGAGGCTGCAGAAGTCTGCAGCAGGGTGATGCCATCCGGTTCGACATCCGTAGGTGCCCGCCTTAAAAAGGATGGCGCCAAGCTGCAGTGCTGCTGCTGTCTCTGTTTGTTGTTGTTTGCCTGACTGAGGTCAGTTGACAGGGCTCACCACTGGGAGGTTGACAACACGAGCCCCATTATGGAAGATGCGGAAGGTTTATATGAAATTCTTTACTGGCAGGACAGTACTCTACTGTTTTCCACTCAAGTGAATGGGAATACAGAACAAAGATCTCAAGGTGGTCATGGGATATGTTTTGCAGCGGATTTTAGTTATTCCAGGAATAAAATTACAGTGTTATGACTGACCCAGCTACAGAAATATGCACTTTTTACAATCTATATTCTGCTCTTGTTGTTATTTATTTGGAATAATAATGACAATTAAAATATTTGTTGCTTTTAGATGATTCAATGATTCAATGATTCAATAATTCAATTCAATGATTCAATGATACTTTGTTGTCACATGTACATAAGTACAGTGAGATGTTTTGTTTTGCATGCAACACAGTAAAATCATACAGCAGATGTCACCTAGGCAGAACACGAGAGTGGCCACATGTCTGGTGCCAACAAAGTCAGTCTGAAGAAGGGTCTCGAACCGAAACGTTGAGTCTGAAGAAGGGTCTCGACTCGAAAAGTCACCTATTCCTTTTCTCCACAGAAGCTGCCTGACCTGCTGAGTTACTCCAGCTTTTTGTGACTGCATCTACAGTTCCTCCCTGCACATTTTGTCTCAACCTTTCAAGCTGTTGGATATATATTTATAGGCAGGACAAAGTTATCAGTAAAAGGTATTACAGTACCCACATGTAAACATAAATAAATAACTCAAAAGTAAGCACATGAAAGTGTTGGAGATTATCAATGTAGTTCAAAAGAAGCACTTCCGGAGGGTTTGCAATATTCATTGTTTATTGGTTTTTCATTTCCTTAAATCTATCTTTCACCAACTGCAAACTGTTTAGGTTATTGCTTAATTCGGAATCCAGACCACTAATATCCTCAGCAAATGTTCACATTTTACTTTTTCACTCAAGCAGAGACAGTAGGTCTGATCCCTATTCTCTCTCCCTGGAAATTCACTTTGTATGAGATAGTTGTTAACAACCTGTTTAATGGGCCACGTTATTTCATAGATTTTCCAAGCTCACAACTGTAGAAAATCAGTGCTCTCCAGTTCAGTAACTCAGCTGAACACTAGTGTCATGCAGCAATGTGCCATCTGAAAATTCGAGTCCAACTCTGCAGCAAATTCTATCTCACAAAACAGCAGATACATTTTAGGAGCTCAAAGTTAAATGCTGACTGAACTGAATCAAGCAGCAATAGTTCAAGAATATGCTTAATTATAGACCATTTTGCTGTTTTAATAAAAAAATTGAAAACATTATGTAAACTTTATTGCAGTTTCACCCTGGACATTGATGCATGGTGGAAATCAACATGCAATAGAGCCCATTCGCATGACACATAATTGCTCAGGTTAGTGCAAGGTAATTACATACAGCTTCCAAGAAATGCCTGAAGCAACTTCTACTGCATCTCTGGAAACATTTAGCTGGGAGACAATAAGTTTTAATCCGTGGAAGTAGTAAAACAAAATTAATGTACTTGCTTTACCTTATCCTATTGTTACCTTTTTTGATCTCCAACATATAACAGGGAATCCCTGCCGTGACATAATATTAGATAAGCAGGGTTTTTGTGAGTCTATTAAAAAATGAGTTCCATGATAGACATCATCTACATAATTCATTTGCATGCAGCCTTCAAAAGTGATTTGTATTAAAGAAGATTTGTTTTTAACATTCATTGCTTCAGCACTACAATATCCTCATATGGTTCTAATACAAGCTGTTAAATAATAATAGCTTTCTTTCACTTCAAACATGGCATTAATAACATTATAAATAACACATCCATCCAGTTACAGTATATTGGGCTGGATGGTGTTCTCAAAATTACAACGATGTGACTCATATACACTATTGATTAAATATATTTGATTGAGTAACTACAAGCTAACTACAGATATATATTTGAATAGGAATAGAACATAGAACAGTATAATACACCCATCAGCCCACAATATCTATGCCAAACATAATGCTAGGACTAACCCTTATCTGCTTGTACATAATCCATATCCCTCCATTTTCTGCACATCCATGTGCTCAGCTGAATGTCTCCAAAAAGCTACTATAATGTCTGCCTTCACCACCACCAGCATGTTCTAGCCACTCACCACCCTCTGTGTAAAAAACATTTGCACTGCACATCTCTTTTAAACTTTGACTATCACCTTAAAGCTATACCTTCTAGTATTTGATATTTCCATCCTGGGAAATAAGTTCTGTCTGTTTACTCTCACTATGCCTCTCATAATTTGATATATTTCTATAAAGGTCACCCCGCAACCTCTGATGTCCCAGAAAAAAAATCCAAGTCTGTCCAACCTCTACGTTTAGTTAATACCCTCTAATCCAGGCATCATCTGGTAAACCTCTACTGCACCCTTTCCAACGCCTTTAGATCCTTCTGGAGGGTGGTGAATCTGTGGAATTCATTGCCACAGAAGCTAGTGGAGGCCATCTCTATAGATATTTTTAAGGCAGAGATTGACAGATTCTTCATTGTTACGAGTGTCAGAGCTTATTGGGAGAAGGCAGGAGCATGGGGTTAAGGGGGAGAGATAGATCAGCCATGATTGAATGGCAGAGTTGACTTGATGGGTCGAATTGCCTAATTCAGCACTTTCACTTATGAACTTATGAACTTATTAAAACCGGCCTAGTTGTGGATCTTTAAGAAGGGTGTCAAAGTATACAGACAGGCATAGATCAGTTAGAAATATGAGCAGAAAAATAGCAGATGGAGTTTAATCCAGACATGTGTGAGGCGCTGCACCTTGGGAGGTCAAATGTACAAGGGAAGTGACAGTAAATGTCAGGATCATTCAGAGCATTGATATACAGAGGATCTTGCCATACATCCATGGCTCCCTGAAAGTGGCAATGCCAGTCGATAGGGTGGTACAGCAGCAAAATGTTATATTTGCCTCTATCATTCAGAACATAAGATTTTAAAAGACATGTTGCAGATGTATAAAACTTTGATTAAGCCACATTTAGACTACTGTGTG